>JAKFHU010002396.1:0-1200000 GCA_023783475.1 Daubentonia madagascariensis | reverse complement strand
TAAAAAAGAAAAGTACCCTGCTTTTCCCTTTCCCATTCCCAAATGTAGTTTTCCTCTCCAAAATCTTTTAGCTGTTTCTTCTTTTATTTACTTATGTGTTTAAATAATAACTTATATTATTATAGATTATTTTACTTTTCTGGTTCTAACCATTATACATTGACTTTCTGTTGGGGAAGATGAGATTTAGGAATGCTATTACTACCCCACTCACCCCCGTTCTCCCAATATATAATTATGTTATTAATACAGGTTAGATCAGTATTCAGTATGTACATATTGACAGTCATGCAAATATTGCTCACAAGCCATGTAGCAAACTATGATTATAGTAGAGCATGGATTTTGGAGTCAGACTGCCTGGCTGAAACCTGGGCTGCGGTGTTTATTAGTTGTGTGATGTTGTTCAAGCCATTTAACCTCTCCATACCTCACCTTCTTCATCAGTAAAATGGGTTTAATAATAGTGCCTACTTTAGGGTTGTTATGAGGATTTGGTGACAATATAAGTATAGTGTTTAGAACAGTGCCTGGCACACAGAGGTGTAGTAATGATTCATATTATTGTCACGGTGTCCTTTTTGTAAAAATTCATTTTTTTCCTAGAGTTAATATTTGCGTCCATTTTTTGCTAGCTTAGTTTTCATTGTACTTATCACTATGTTATCTGACAGAACCGTGAAATCCTTCTTAAAATGGTCAATCATATCTGGTGGTAAGTCATTTACATTTTTTTTCTTGGAGTCATCCCTCCAGGTGACTTCCTTCCTCCTGCTCCAACCTGAAATGGTTTCCTCCTGCTAAATAGCAGTCATTCTGGTCCATTATTCCAAAATTATCACCAGTAATTATTCCTGGGAATTCCTTTTACTACTGTCCTCTTTGGATCCTCTATTTCCTGGATCCCATGTCTTTTAATACATGTTACCACCTTTATTTTGGTGGAGCACATCCTCTAGTAGCGTCCTGAGAAAGGATGAATAGAGGTAATATTTTTAAGAACTTGAATATTGGAAAATATTTTTATTCTGTCATTGCCCTTAAGTTGCCCGGGCATAGAATTCTAGGTGGAAACTTTTTTCCCTCATAATTCTGAAGACATTGCTTTACTGTCATCTAGCTTCCATGGTTGAGAAGTTTTAATTAAGATTTTATTCTTATCCCTGATCCATTTTATGTGATCTGTTTTTCCCTCTTTGCAAGTTTTTTCTTCTGTTTTCTGAATTGTCTTGATTGTTTTTGACTTCTTTTTATGTTTGTTTTGAACAAATATGACTTATGCATGTAATCAGAAAGCTTCTTTATTTTGTCTTTTTCTGTCCTTTTAGAATTAACTCAATGGGGAAGGTTTTCTCCTCTCTCCTAAATAAAAACTTGGGCAGTCTCATGCCATTTGTAATTAACAGTGCGAAATATAAAATAAACAGTGCGAGATATAAAATCAATTTAAGACACAAAACACAAAAACTAAACTAAGTCCTCAGGTAATTCATTCTGTATAATAGCTAAGGCTTCCAACTTTTTTAAAGTGACAGCTACTTCCTCTTCCTGGTGGGGTCTTCAAGGTACAGGAGGCCAGGACAGGGGTGTGGGCTTTAATCTGCTGACCTGCCTTTGGCATCCACCACCCTCATCCCTATCACTGATCTTGACATCTGGCCCCTCTAGGATTGAAACACTGGAGAGGAAGGAGATGAGAATGGAAAGCAGGAAAGTTCTAACTTGTCTAGGATTGTTGTTAAGTTGGTGTTATACTGTCTAGGCCTGGCTAACATTTAACTCTGACTTTTTTTTTTGGATGCTTTTGTGGATTAAGTAAAGGTCCAACAGTGATCTCCTGGTTTCCCTTTACATGTCTTGGCTAACACTGCTTGTCACACTGCTTTGAGGATCCATTCCACAGAGATTTTTTTTTTTTTCATGGACTTTTCATTGTTCCTTCCTCATGATCTCTTAGAAATAATTAAAATGGTTCCATATCATCTCTTGCACTAGAATTTTCACAGAAGGACCACAGGAAACTTGCACTTTTCTCTTGGAGTCAGTGGAATTGCAGTTACTTTTCAGCTGCCTCTCTGTTCTGCTGCCATCAACCCCTTCAGCCAGACCCTCCTGTGGGCTTTTTCCAGGGCTGAGTCAGGTACCATCAACTGTCTCCCGCTAATGGCAGGGCACACATGTCCAGCTCTCCAAGTGGTCCCATTGAAGTCCCTCTCTTGACCTGAGGTTGTTGTGAACCAAACCTCATTCCTCTTGATGATGCGGGCCGGTGGGGGGGGTGCTCATAGCACAGTTTTGTCTGAAGGAATCTCTCTCTCAGTTTTCCTTTCTCTTTACCGTTTTGTATCCTCAGTGCGAGTGAGGAATTGAAGAATTGTGCAAACAGTCTTTGAGTATCTGTTTTGAGGGATGTCTGGCAGCTCAATTGGGAATAGGGTATCTATTTCATCTTTGTACCTTACATATTTTTACATTGGTCTTTGTCAAACGCTGCTGCTCCTGGGTTGTCTGTTCCTATTTAAGAACAAGACACTAAAATACTGATTGGAAGCTTCCTGTGTATAGACAGAACTTTTGACTAGGGGATTTGACTATATGGTAGTCAGGTAGGATGCTCTGGCCATTTTGTTGGGGGACCTCTGAATATTACTATCTTAGGTCTTTTCTCAAGCCAATTTTACCAAAGAGATCTCTCTGCTAGCATTCTGAGATTAAAAGAAAAAAAAAAAGGAATGGGGAATGGAGTTTTCACCATTTAGTATGTCAACTTTTACTTTATTCTCATTTTTCCGTACAGAGCTTGACTCCTTTGTGGTGTCCAGTATCCCTGATCATTGACTCTCTGGTTCAATATTTCCAGAAATAATCACTGCATCTTATGGTAGGGTGGGGCGTCTGACCAAGTGGCTTTTCAGACTTCCAGCCAGTCCTGCTTCTAGCCTTGAAGAGTACCTCATCCATTCACTTCCTAAGTCCCTGTGATGTTGTGGCACTCTGGGTGCTTGATTCTTATTGGTGTCTCCCATATGTAGAGATGTAGGTTCCAGTTTTCTTATTTATGTCAAGCCAGTTGACACTCTTATAACCTACTTTAAATTCTTGAAAAATATATTGATTTCTTGCATGGTGGCATCTCCTTTGCTTTTATCTTTTCCCTTATGGCTATTTATAATTTATGTAATTCCTTAACTGTCATGTTAGTGATGTTTCAGGAGGAATGAGGAAAATTCCATGTGTTCAGGCCCTTCACTAATACGAAGACTCTCCTAAATGTCAGATATATTATGGTATATGCTGCTAATAATCATCCATTTAGTCCCCACCATGCCTTGTGGGAGCAATTTCATTTCCTGTTATACCTAGTGATAGATGAAAACACTGAGCCTCAGGTAGGTACGGTGATTTTCTGAGAGTCACACAACTATAAAGTTGAAGAGGTAAAATTTTAATGCAGGTATCATTTCTGCAAGTTCCATGTTTTTTCTAAAACATCACAACTGCCCCTTGACTGACGCTCAATTCGTCTTCTTCTGTTAGATCTCTTGACTTCTCAGTACCAACATGATATGCTTTATTCGACAGTAGACCTAGGTACAGTAGCACTGACATCATCCACTAGCAAGTGCTTTGTAGTCATTTGCTTGTTCACTGGAGCTTGCTCACAGCTTTTTACAAATCATTAGGTATTTCATTTCTAGATCATACTTTAGTTCAGCAGCATTTTTCATTGAGACTTAATCTAAACCATATTAAAATGTGTCACACTAAATTTATATTGTACTGGTAGCCATAGAAGTCTGAGAATTAGTTGAGTAGAACAGTCAGCAGGTGCATACTGTTCATGGATGATTATGATGTGGGAGTTGCCTGGGAGCAGAACAACAGGATGTGGGCACATTTCAAGTAGAGACACGAGTTAGATATAAAAGACAAATACGCAATCCATTGGATGACCAGAAAGCACCACGAAGTTAGCTTATTCTCGTTGTTCTTGACTTGGCTCCTTCTAATCAGGCAAGGCTGATCGGGTTGTTTATGACTTTTCATAAACATGAAGCTACACAAATGGAGACATCTGACAAAAAGGGCCATTTATTAATCAGAAGTTCCTCTTTGGTTGTATTTCCACTTTTATCTCTGGCTTTCTGATAATGGGTCTCCTACCATACGGTGAGTCCATTAATTAGGTGGCATCCTGCCTTACCCCAAGTCACATAGTCACACACAGAGTTTCTATAATGACAGTTTAACCACTGAGCCTTCTGGGAAATTACATTCATGTGCATTTTTTCTTCAGTTCAGAGAATTCCTCTTTAAGGCTCAAGTTTTTAAGCACATCAGGCCTTAGCATCCTCCCATAGGGATGAGGTCCTCAGTGCCTACCTGTGTTTCTTTTTAGTTGTTCATTATTCAGGCCATGCGGGTGCTCCCTAATTTCCCCTGTGGCCAAGAGCCTCACCAGAGTATAAACACCCTCCGTGTCTCCGTGGCACTTTTAATTGTTAGTGTTTCTTGTTCATCCTCCAGAGGTAATTGGCCCCAGAGAGAGCCTCCTGGAAAGTAAGTGCTGAAACTTTCTTAATTTATTAGATTACGAAATGCAAGGTTATCACAGCAAGTTTGGCTAATTGCTTTTGAGTCCTCTCCTGAGACTCACCCAAGTTGAAACAGAGGCTGTTACTTCCCTGTTGTCCCACTCTTGCGACCAGGTACCCTACAGATGCCTCGAGTAGGGTCATTGCTAGGTTAGTTGGCATGTCTTATAGTTTTATCCAGTAATACCTACTTATAGGCAAGCTCAGTTTTATGTCATTTGCTTTATGCAGCATCAGCCTCACCTGGGAACTTGTTAGAAATGCAAAATCTCAGGCCCCATCCCAGACCTACTGAATCAAAAACTCTGGGGGGAGGACCCGGTGATCTGCATTTTATTAAGTTCCTAGGTGAGTAATGCACCCTAAAGTTTGAAAAATACTGTGTTACACAAAAGCAAGAAAGATAGTTGTGGGTGTTTTTTTTCTTAAATAGTAGGACTTCCTGTATTCAGTTTCCTTTGAGCAGACTCTAGAAATCCTTTGATAAAGTCAAAAAAAGTAAAGTAAGCTCTTCTGTGACTCAGGGGTTTAGGGGAAGAGCACAGGACAGCACATAAAATTACTAGTTTAGATTCTTGTATCTGTAGGCCTCAGAATTCTGCTGAATTGATTACTCTTCAAAGAAAGCATAGTTGTACAAAGCAAGGCATGTCAAAAAGAGACCAGAGTTAATGGAAAAACTGTAGCTACATGGTTTGGGTCCCAACTCCTGGCTGATCCTGTTGCCATTTTGTGATCTGGCCACTACTATCAAAGTAGTTTTCTATTATAGAAATAGTGTTTCCTGGGTAGGCTGCATTATAGTCCACTGTGCATGCTTTGCTTACATGCTATTTCAGTGGGGCACAGGCAGGGCTGTCATATTTACAGAATTATTGGACTGTGATACTTGGGCTTAGCTGATACTATCAGTTGCCACAGAGAGGTCTAGGTCAGGATACATTTAATTAGGGGTGTAACATTGGAGTTAGGAATAGATTTAAATTTCAGCTCCTCCACTGACTAGTTAGTTAAGTGTAACTTCTCTGAGCTTCCTTTCTCATTTGTAAAATAGGGCTAACACCTACTTCTGAGGGTCGATGTGAAGAATCTAACTTCAATTTAGTGCTATAGGTAGGGCCCTCAGAGGAACCAGTACAAAGCAGGTGCTCCACAAACGGAATTGCTGATAATACCTTCTTCATTTTGGGTGCCTCTCCAAGTCAATATGAAGGAGAGTTTCTTACAGAAAAGTTCATCTGTTTATACATATTCTAGTCAATGCTAAAGTAAGACTCTAAAGTACAACATGCTTCTGGAACTGATGGTCTCAATTTTGCTATTGTAATATTGTTCACATGTCAGCTTTTTCAGTACATATTTATTGAGCAACTACTATATGTATCAGGTATTATTCTAGCAACTAGGGATACAGTGACAAAAAAAAGAGTTCCTGCCCTCAGGGTGAATATATTCTAGTGGGAGAGACAGACAATAATCAAACTAGCCAACTACTAATTTACTGTGTTTGTTAAGAGAGAGAGAATGGTGACGAACTATTTAAGATAGGGTGGTTGAGTCAGTTGTTCTCTTAAGCAGATCCCTAAGTTAAGTGAAGGGCTAAGCCATCTGGGTGTCTCAGGGAGGTGAGTTTCAAAGCAGAGGGAACATATCACTTGAATAAGTGCTTGACGATGAAGTAGTTTATTATGTTTTTCTTTTTTTTAATGTAAAGACAATAAAGACTTTGCAGAAAATTTCACTTGTAACTTATTACCCTGTTAACTTAAAGCAATATTAAAAAATTTTCCCTACCAGTGTTTTTCTACATTTATTCATATTTAGGCATATATAAGTTATTGTATACCTAAATTTTTTTAAGCATTTTTCCATGTTGTTTCATAATTTCATAATAATTTTAACAATATCAATTATTCCATTAGGGTTTTATGTGAAGAAATTATGAAAAATAAAATGCTATATGCCTGAAGATGTTCACTGAAGCATTATTATAGTTCCAAATATTGAAAACAAGTAAATATGTTGATAATAGTATAATATTTAGATTACTTCTGTTTTTTTAGTAATGTTGCAATGAATATCTTTAAACATAATGTTTTCTTCTTTTGAATTATTTGTATGGATTAATTTCCAGGATTGAGATGTCTATATCTTTTGTTTTATCCTTGATACACATTATTAAATGACTTTCCAAAAGGGTAATCACAGTTCACTTTATTGCAAGGAATATATGAATATGTGGATCACTCCATGTGTTTTCCAGCATGGGGGATATTTATTTAACACTCTTTTTACTACTTAGCAAAAATTAGAATGTCTTTGTTTCCTTTTGAGTTTCATGGCTTAGTAATAATATACAACATATTACAATTAAAAGTATTTCTTCTTGGACTATTTGTCTATTTGTGAAGTAGAGTTATTTTAAAAGGTTTTAAAAAAAATCACCATGGATTTTTCATCCTCAATATAAGTCCATTGTCTGGACATTGGATCAGTAAGACTCAAGCAAGGAATTTTCTAATATGTGTCTAACAGTGAAAAATTTATGTATTAAAAAGAAAGTGCTTATACCTTAACAAAATGTTTTTTGAACTTTTTTATTATGGAACATTTTAAACACAAAAGTACTTCCTTACCTAGCTTCAATAAGTATCAATGTTTTGCCAAACTGATTTCTCTATTAACCCCCACCCATCCACCCACATTTTTTCCTTGCTGGCATAGTTAAAAGCAAGTTCTTGGCCAGGCTCAGTGACTCATGCCTGTAACCCTGGCACTCTGGGAGGTTGAGGCAGGAGGATCACTTGAGGTCAGGAGTTCGAGACCAGCTTGAGCAAGAGCGAGACCACGTCTCTACTAAAAATAGAAAAAATTAACCAGATGTGGTGGTGTGCACCTGTAGTCCCAGCTACTGGGGAGGCTGAGGCAGAAGGATAACTTGAACCCAGGATGTTAAGGTTGCAGGGAGCTATGATGACGCCACTGCACTCTAGCCGGGGTGACAGAGTGAAACCCTGTCTCAAAAAAAAAAAGCAAGTTCTAGAAGTCATGTCATCTCATAATTAAATACTTCAACATGCATCATACCTCACTAATAAGGACTTAAAAAAAAAACTACATTTAGACTTAAAAAATTAACAATTCCTTATCATTTAAAACTCATATTCAAATTTCTTAAATTTCTAAAAAAGTGTCATAGACTTGGTTTGTTTGAATTAGGATCCAAACAAGGTCTATGCATTGCATTTGTCTGTTTTGTCTCTCAAATTTAAGAAGTTCTGTTAGTAGTTCTCTCTTCCCCACTTTTTTATACCATTGATTTGTTCTGGAACTGGAACCTGTATCCTATAAAATGTCCCATATTCTTGATCTGACTGGCTGCTTGCTCATGATACTGTTTAACTTATTTTTTTTATTCCCTCCCATCTCCTGTATTTTCTATAAATTATTAATTTAGACCTAGAGATGGTTAGTTTTAGGTTCAGTTTTGGGGAGTTTGGGGGACAAGGGTAGGTTACAGGTGGTGGGTGCTGTGCACTTCTTACTGAATCACATCAGAAGGTGTATAATGACTGGATGACCACTTTTACTGATGCTAAGATTGGCCACTTGCTTTAAGCAGTGTCAGCCCGATCCCTCCATTTTAAAGTTCCCCACTGATGATCGTTGCCTAGATTCAATGGTCTTGGTAGTAAAATGCTGAATTTTCTATCATTCCTTCTATATTTGTTAGCTGGCATCCTATAAAAACTAACTTTCTATCATCGACTATTTGGTTATTTTGCAATACATTTCACACAGGAAAGGTGGCATAAATGTTTGACTTTTTCTCTTTGTAAGAGTAATTATAAGAGTATGTGTGAGTTCATTAACAACACTCAACGGAGACTAACAAGTTTTTAGTTTTATAAAATCATTATGAACTCATGAATTTATACATACTTGATATGATTTGATCAATTGCAGTATTTTTTTAGTATGCTCAAATTGTTTTATCTGAGGCCCGAGGTAGCCCCTTCAAGTTGGTTATTGTATCCTTTTCACATGACCCCGATAATCTATGATACCTTCCTGTTTCCTTGACATATCAAGATATATCGGGCTCATTGTGTCAGCCCTCCCCCATTCTTGGCATCATCCATTTCTCCAAAAAGACTGCTTCAGCGCGGGTGTTTAAAAACTAGGAGTGGTCATTATTTCTGGGAGGTCATTTCTTCTAGGTTTTTCAGTGAACAAAGGTTAGAATCTATTTTTTTAAAACAGAAAAATAAATCATGAGTTCATACTAATATTTCTGATTTAAGTGTAAGAATACAGTTTTTTTGTTTGATGTGGTACTTGTGTCTTTTTTTATGCTAGAAATTTTGCTTTCCAGAAGTATTCATATAATTAATTATTTGCTTTATTATACAATCTACCTATAATTTCAAAAAAGCATATAAATATTGTAAATAACAAGATTACTTTTATTGTATATGTTCAAAATGTACATCATGATGGTTTGATACATACAGTGAAATAGTTACTATAATCAAGCAAATTAACATATGCATCCTCTCTCGTAGTTACCCTTTTTATGTGTGTGTGGTAACAGCATCAAAATCTACTCTCTTAGCAAATCTCCAGTAACATGAAAACAGTTTAAGATTTCTTTGTAGCACTTTTTGTCTTTAGCATGCATCTATTAGGACTGCATGGTCAAAATACTGTTTTAAAGCCACTTGAATGAATTATTTTCTTCTTTGGTCATGTCATCTACTTGATAAATAGTTAAGTTAATTTGTTTCAACTTGATTTGATTTTTTAGGGATTAATTTTTTCCATTTTAATTTTTTCACTTTTTAATTTTATAAAACAATAATTGAAACCATACATATACTTAGGAGTTCTTTGTATTAACTATGTTTTCCTCTGGGATATAATTAGCAAATATTTTTCTCAGGTTGTTCTTTGTCTTTGACTTTGCTTATAGTGGTTTTTTTTTAATATGATAAATCATCCATATATTTTTTATGTAGCTAAATGTATTAATTTTTAACTTGCCTTTGAAATTTGAGCCCTATTTATGACAGTTTTCCCCTTTCCAAATTAAAGAGGAATCCATCTATTTTTAATTCAAGTATATGGTTTGAATTATTATATTTAGATCTTACATTCATTTGGAAATTATTATTTAGTAGTATTTGATTTTAAAAATATTAGGCACTTTTTTGCCCAGATGCTGCTTTAGATACTGGGGATATAATGGTGACCAGACCAACAATATCTAGTTTCTCTCAGCGCCAATGTTCCAGTGAGGGAAGACAGACCATAAAGATGATTTCGGGTAATGGTAAATGCTATAAAGACAATAAAAAAAGGATAATGTGACAAGAAGGGACTGAAGAGATGCCTCTCTGCTAAGATGATATCTCAGCTGATTCCTGAATCACAAGAAGAAGCCAGTCTGGGGCAGAACTGTCCAGGCCAAGAGAAGACTTCGTACAAAGGCACTGAGGAAGAATAGCTCTTAACACTTACTAAATGCTTACTATGAGCAGGCACAATGCCATAACACTTTACTGCATTATCTCATTTATTTCCTACAGTGATCCTTATCTGTAATTAACCCATTTTGAATATGAGGACTCTGAGGTTGGGAGAGGTTAGATAAATGGCTTTTTCTTAACCTACAATGTAGCTTTAAGGGCTCAAGCTGCAACGGTGAATCCTTGATTTTCTCTCTCCAGGCTTTCATGAGAAGGACAAGAAGGCTTATTGCCGAAAGGATTTCTTAGCCATGTTCTCACCCAAGTGTGGTGGCTGCAACCGCCCAGTGTTGGAAAACTACCTTTCAGCCATGGATACTGTCTGGCACCCAGAGTGCTTTGTGTGTGGGGTCTGTATATTCACTTGTCTTTTGGATTTAGGGAAAGTCAAGGGTTCTTCCCTCTGAGAGGAAGAGCTGCAGCTAATAAAAGGGTTCACAGTCCTGGATGAGGAGTTGATATGGGCTTCCTAGTGGAGAAACAAGACACAGCATCCATTGTGGGCATTTGCTCGTCTGTTTTGCAAGTGGGAAACCTAGCCTCCATTTGTCAAGGGCCGGGTGAAATTCCTGTAACTGGCAGGTAACTGGCAGGAATTTCAAGGGTACAGATTTTACTTTGCTGACATTTCACCTCTTGATGTCTGCGTTCCTTTTCTCTCTCTTCTCTCCACTCCCAGGACTGCTTCAGCAGTTTTTCTACTGGCTCCTTCTTTGAACTGGATGGACGTCCTTTCTGTGAGCTCCATTACCATCGCCGCCGAGGAACCCTCTGCCATGGATGTGGGCAGCCCATCACCGGCCGCTGCATCAGTGCCATGGGGCACAAGTTCCATCCTGAGCACTTCGTGTGTGCTTTCTGCCTGACACAGTTGTCGAAGGGCATCTTCAGGGAGCAGAATGACAAGAGCTACTGTCAACCCTGCTTCAATAAGCTCTTCCTGCTGTAATCTCAACTGATCCACAGCCCCTTCTGATCCCCTATAAAACTTAAACCAAGAGAGAAAAGAGTAAATTTACTCTTACTGACCTTCTGCTTAATAGGCATATAGAGAAAGTAAAGATGATGAACGAATAAGGAAACTCCTAGACTTTACATGACTAGGCTTGTAATCTCATTTTTTAGTCTTTGAATCTTATTTTTTTAAATCAGGCACTTGTAGTTAGATCTGGGCCCTGTTGTCTAGTCCCTCTGCGGGCGTATCTTCCACATGCACAGTTCATTCCAACACTGGTTTTCTCAGGTTCCTCCGTTTTCACCTGTGCTGATGGCCCTGCTCAGATCTTCTCTTCTTTGGTGCTCATAGCTGTTCCTTTTCAAGCTTCTCCCATTTCTCTGTGGCTCACTGTCCCATGGTCACTACTATGGAACCATGATCCCAATCCCAAGCGCTCTGCATTGTATCTTCTTTCAGCACATTTTTCTTTTTCAAGAGGAAGTAGTTTTTTTTTTTAATTTCAGAATATTTGGGGGTACATAAATGTTTTGGCTACATGAATTGCTTTTGTACAGTTTGAGTCAAAATTGTAAGTGTGCCCATCACCAGATAGTGTACCCATTAGATACGATTTTACCCATCCCCTGCTACCCACTCCCACCTGCTTGATTTCCGTTGAGTTTTACTTCCATATGTGCCCATGAGTGTTGATCGATTAGTTCCAATTTAATGGTGAGTACATGTGGTGTTTTTCCATTCTTGTAATACTTCACTTAGGATAATGGTCTCCAGTTCCATCCAGGTTGTTATGAAAGGTATTAGTTCATTTTTTTATGGTTCAGTAGTACTTTTATTAAGTGACTTTATTAAGCCACTCATGAACTGATGGGCACTTGGGTTGTTTCCACATCTTTGTGATTGTGAATTATGCTGCAATAAACATTCGAGTGCAAGTTATCTTTTTGATAAAATGGCTTTTTTCCTTTGGGTAAATACCCAGTAGTGGGATTGCTGGATCAAATGGTAGGTCTACTTTTAGTTCTTTGAAGTATCTCTATACTGCTTTCCATAGAGGTTGTACTAGTCTGCAGTCCTACCAACAGTGTATAAGTGTTTCTTTTTCTCCACATGCATGCCAGCATCTGTTGTTTTGAGACTTTTTCATAAAAGCCATTCTCACTGGAGTTAGGCGATATCTCATTGTGGTTTTGATTTGTGTTTCCCTGATAATTAGAGACGTTGAACATTTTTTCATATGTTCATTGGCCATTAGTCTATCTTCTTTTGATAAGCTTCTGTTCATGTCTTTTGCCCACTTTTCTATGGGGTTGTTTGATTTTTTTTCTTGCTGATTTTCTTGAGTTCTTTGTAGATTCTGGTTACTAGCCCTTTATTGGATGTATAGCACACAAATATTTTCTCCCATTCTGTAGGTTGTCTATTCATTCTATTGATTTCCTTGGCTGTGCAGAAGCTTTTTAATTTAATCAAGCCCCATTTATTAATTTTTTTGCTGTGATTGCCTTTGGGGTCTTCTTCATAAATTCTTTGCCTAGGCTGATATCTAGAAGAGTTTTTCCAACATTTTCGTCTAGAATTCTTACAGTTTTAACTGGACAACTTTGAGTACTGACATCATTGGCAAATAAAATGGCTTATGGTTTTAATGACTCATTGTCATATTTTTTTGGGAGATCAACTTTCTGCTTCCCTTGTTACACACTAGGCACAATGTGCAATTAAATTTATATCATACTTCTTGTTTCCTTCCATACAATAGGTGCTTTTTAATTTTAATCAGAAGAAATGAAAAGGAGGGACTCATAGTCACTAACTTTTCTCTTGAGTTTGGTCCCATAACCATTTTATTTTATTTTTTGGACTTAGATGATTGAATCACCTTAAAAGATGGCAAAACTTCTTAAAATTGTTTTTGTCACTTTGTTTACATATGGAGAAACTCTGGCTCTCCATTAGGTACCTTACAAATTCATTTCTAAAGTAATAAGTGAGACACACGTCTTCCTCGACTTCACATTTGCCTCACGAAGACAACTGAGATGGGTGGTCTCTGAGCATCTCTGGAGAAAGATGCCAAGCAAGACTGTGTGATCATTTTCTAGTTTGGATTAGGAATGTCCAGCTCTGAGGAAAAATTCTTCTTAATTATTTGTTCCTCTCAAAATACTATAAGTGAATGTGTAGAAAAGCTTGCCAAGTTATTAAAGAATCAGACTTTCTTATGTCCTATCAGTTTGTTTAAAAAAGTAAGCTTGACAAGGAGTGATCCTTCCTCAGAGGAGATGTTGATGAACTCTGAACTATATATTTCTTACCATGGTCTTAAAAAAATTGTGTGATTATTTGGTATAACAAAAACCAGAGTTTTACAATCCTTGATTCTGAAATAAGTTACTGATGAACACTCTCCTCCACTGCAGGTATTTTTAAAAATAGGACCAAAGTTGGTGTGTTTAGATTGGCATGGGAATAGTACTTCGTGGAGAGCTAATATGGATTAAGTGATTCTTGCCATGCTATATTATATCTATCTCCTTTGTTGGAACAGATAATAAGAGAGTTTTGAGAGTTAAAAGGAAGTGCTAACAGTTAATTCTATAAAAGAGGAACACAAAGTGCGTGTATGTTATATGGGAGGCCCTACAGATAAAGGAACCACCTGGCCTCTATCCTGTTGGACTGGCTGCGAGCACCAGACTATGCAGAATACACATTCAACATCTAAACATCCTCTTTACAATGTCTTCACTGGATGATGTCACACGCAGGTGTTAATATGGCAGTCTTCTTGGTTGCCTTGGCAATTTGACAAAATAAACTTGTGGTTTTAGCCCTTAAGAAGGAATGTTCAGGTGCTAAATTTATTTTTAAGGATTAGCTATTTTGGGATAACAGCAAAATCTAAATATTTAAAAATATCAGAGAAAATCCAGAGTTCACTAAGGTGCAATTAAGAAGTAAGGACATTTTCTTCCCACAATGAATGTAAGTGGCTATATTGCTCAAAAAGAGATACTACTTTCAGAACCAGTGTTTTAGCAACCAGGAAACTACTCACAAGTAAAAAGTTCTCCTTTTCTAAAAACCCAGAAATGCTGTTACTCAAACTGATCACCTACTTATTTACTCTTGATTCTGAGTAACTTCTAGGTGTTTAAAAAATAAAACCCACCCTCAGAGGACTGGGCTTTTCCACCAGTGAGTATAAATGTATAAAAAGGAATATATCTCGGAACTCTACTCTCAAAGAGGAGTCCCTCGATTAGTTTGGTTAATTATTTTTGGAATAAATATAGAGTCCTTCAAGGTGATAGTTTGATGAAGACAACAATTATTTTTCCATACAAGTTCTATTTAATATGCACTCCTCGGTTGTAGGATGGCTGCCAGCCACATGCTCCTATTTTCATGACCAGTAGGGGGAGACAGGGTTTTTCTTGAGCTTGTGTAAGCCGGAGTCCTGAGACTCGTCCTAATTGGACTAGCCTAGGTCACATGCCCGCCAGTAATTTTTGCTGGGGGAATGGATTGTGCAGCTTGGCTTAAACCAAAGGTGCCATTTCCAGAGTTAGAGGTAGTTGTGGTTCCTGAAAATGTAATGACTCTGTGACGGAGATGTGAATACTTAAAATCTCTTGATATTGGTAACCAGAGGAAAGGGGGTAATGAATCTTGAATTCATATGTTCAAAGTGAAAATATTAAAGAGTTTATGAGTTTTAAGGTAATGCAGAAGGTAAGCAAGTAGGCATTGCCAGCACCCTGAGGGAACATGTCTGAGAACTTTACAGAACCCTAAAGTAGAGGAGAGCCAGGAATGCTGGTGTCATGAGGAACATGTGGCAGAGGCACTGGTGGTCTTCCCTAGACCCAGCATTAAGAAGCACCAAAAGCAGCTTCAATTTGGGAATCTGAAAAAGGAGCTCTTCAGGCTGAAATATTGGTGAGTAGGAGTGATAATTTCCTTTAAAGGAGAGTATATCAGGCATAAGCATATCTCCAACAACGACAGTGGCCCCAGCCGCTGAAATATGAGACTGAAAAAGCAACTGCCTGCCCCAAGGTATTGTGCAGGTTGTGTTACTAGATAGAACTCACCATCCGTGCAGTGCTTAGGTGCTAGGAACCCAGAAAGGGGAAATGGACATCTACTGTGATCCACGGGATGAAAAAGAAAGAAATTTCAGACAAGGGCTGCTGCTTGGGTTGTACTTGTCGCAAATTTATAATGTTGCCAGAAGGCAGCAATATCTCAAATTTATTCTGTAAGAAAGGAGACAATTTATGTAGAAGCTTCCCCCACCCAAATATAGTAAATGTGTAGTGCCTAAATTAATTTTTTATGGAGAGATGTCTCCTAACTGGGTTTAGGTTCACAGACCATGGGGATTCTGGACAATTGCATAGACTTTTTGGCATGCTGATGACAGCAATCCATCTTCCCTTCCTATTTTGGATATAACTAAATCTCAACAAATACTGTATTCTGGGAATAACATTTTTGCCTGGGATAACTACCCCAATTCTAGTGAGAGATATCTCAGATCACAGGTGCTGATGGAAAAACTGCTATAGCTCAGAATGAACAGACCAAGAAATCAAAGAGGATTTTACGTCCTTTAAACTCTAACTCAGAGAAGAATTTGATTTTGGATTTTAATGCCTTTGGATTTTGATATCCTACGTTGAATAACATGACTGGACATAATTGGGGATGGGATATGAAATGGAATGCTAGTAAATTTCTCAGCTTACCCTGACCATGCCAGTCTAGTTTCTCTACAAGGAACTGCATCTCCCATTCTTGGTCCATGTGTTTAGGTGAGGCTGACTTTAACCTCCTCTCCTGGAATGACGTGGGCCCAGGTCTCAACTGGAAAGGAACTTTGTTCTTCTGAACTAAGGTGATGGGATCGGGAGTAGACATGTGACCCTAGCAAAGCCTATTGTATTGCACTGCAGGACCTTTGCTAGATTTATTGGGAAAGAACATTCTTATTTTTGGGGATTCTAGCTGTAAGGATAATAAAAACCCATTGCTGCTGAGAAATATCTTTATCCTCACATAGGGGGAGCCTGCCTGAGAAAGAAGCCAACACAGAGGAAAGTCGAACTGAGTAATGGAGAGGCTTTGTTTTCCTTTTTTGAGCCCCTCAACTCTACTGTATCAGCACCTTAACCATACACTGGGAAATTATGTGAGCAAGTAAATTCTCTTTTGTGTTTAAACTGATTTAAGTTAGAGTTCTGTCACTGATTGAGTAAGAAGAACAGACATATTCTCTCTTTCATCACTATAAAGTGTAGTGAAAGAATGAGCAATTAAATGAACAAACGAACTCAGTGTTGGCACAGAATGTACATTGCCTGTTGTAATGAAAAAACAATACACAAAAATAGTATTTGATCACTTCTCAAGGCTTTTTATACTAGAGCATAGTGAAACACTTTGTAATTTAAGGTTAAGTCATCCTGTGGACAGCTCATATAATTAGGGCATAAACTTCTTGTCCCTATCCAAATTTCCAGTAAATTGAGTAATGTGTGTCACTATTACAAAGGAAAAAGAAGGAAGGGGAGGTGCTATCATCTCCTAAGATTTAAAAATGTCTTGGAATCATGTTATTCATGAGCTTTGTCTAGTTCTCATCCACAGAAAACTATTAAATATTTAATATTACTGCACTGCTGTGCATTTGTAGTGAAAAATTGTTTACAAAATTTTGATATCCTACTTGCAAAGAAAAAGGGAAAAATAGACAATTATAAGAGAAAGAGATTTGCATTTATCCTGTGTCTTAGTCTGCTCATCTGCCAAAACAAAATACCATAAACTGGGTATCTTAAACAACAGATATTTATTTTCTCACAGATCTGGAAATTAGAAGTCCCAGATGAAGGTCTGGCAAAGTCAATTTCTGGTGAGGGCTCTCTTCTTGGCTTGCAGATAGCTGCCTTCTTGCTGTGACCTCACATGGTGGAAAGAGAGGAAGAGAAAGAAACAGAGAGCTCTGGTCAGGACCCAACCCTATGACCTCATTTAATCTTAATTACTTCCTTACTTTAAGTGAGCCATATTGGGGGTTAGGGCTTCAACATATTTTGGTGAGACATACACCATAACATCCTGTATGGTGAGTCCATAACATCCTGAAAATTGGTACTTAAAGAAAATTGGGTTTACAAGAGGTTGAGGAAGAGAAAGAAGACATTTATAGTGATTCTGAGAGGAGAACTTAGGGACACATTTCAGTGCTTTGGAGGTTGACGGTGATGGTTTTCATTATATTCAATGACACTTGGAAAATACGACTTTCCATCTCTAGGTGCTCTTGCATTTTCAGATACGAGTTAAAAAATATTGGAGGTTCAAAAATAAAATGAAACACTTAGAGGAAGATTTTCCTAAGAGAATCTGAAAAGTGTGAAAGAGAGGAAAAGTAGGAGGGGAGAAAGTTACAGGATATATAAAAGAACTTGTGAGTTGGGGAAGGTGAAATTTCCAGAGCTTTCAGTAAAGGAGGTATCACGGGAAGCAAGAAGTGACATATAACACAATCTCTGTGAGGAAACAAAAGGTGGAGGTTTGGATGGGGACTGTTACTCAGTTCCCTTACACAAACTACCTGCTGAAGCTATCACTTAGCCTGGAACGTCTCTTAGTTTGGGTTTTCCTAGAAGCGGACCCCGAGACCAGGACTTGTGTACAAGGGTCTATTTAGGAGGCGACGTCTGGATGTACAGGTAGGAGAGAGGGGAAGAGAGGTAGCAAAGGGAAGGACGCCAGTTCAGTGTGCATTCATGGGCAGGTTCCTGCTGTGGGAAGTTAAACAAAGCTCAATACTGTTGAGACCTCTGGGATTGACTGTAGAGCATGAGGCAGGCTAACCAACCCTCCCACTCCACCTCTGCCTTCTCGGGCCTTCCCTGCATGCAAGCTGCTCGTCGGTGCTTCTGTGGCCAAAGAGAGCCCTTCTCCTAAGTCACAGGCACTTTCAGTGGGAAGCAGCAGGGTGCTCCTAGCAGTGAGTACCAACAGATCGGGATGGGGAATGGACAGCATCTGTTGGAGAAAGTTATGGAAGGGAAAGCGTAAAAGAAAATCATAGCAAAGGTCTTCAAATCACTAGTAATCACAATACTTTGGAGATGTAGTAAGCTACTCATTTGCAAAGCTTTGTAATATTCCCAGCTCTAATTAGCTTCATGTATGTCATCTCAGGTAGTGATGGTGAGGAGGTTGAGGAAGGGAGAGTAGGCAAGGATTAGTATTTCCATTTACCTATGGCCAAAGTGATCAGTTACATGAATAGGCCAAGATCACTCAATTGATTGATAAAACTAGAGCCAGAACTAGATGCTAATTCCTTGTCTGGGACGCTTTTTCTCAGGCTCTGCATCAACAATGTAATGTGCTTCTAGGAAAGACCCTTGAGGTGGATTTTCAAGGGACAAGCAAAGGCAGTAGGACATCGAAGAGATCCACCGCTCTAGGCTACACTGCTTTGGGTATAGTAGCAAGAACCTTAAGTAGCCTTGACATCAGACAAACCAAACTTTAAATGTTGATTCTACTACTTACAAACAGTGTAAACCTTGGTTAAGCCCTTATCTTCTCCAAACTTCAGTTTCATAATATGTTAAACGTGGGTAATAATACTTCCCACGTGGGTTTGCTGTGAGGATTAACCGAGGTAAGGGAGAAAGGGCTTTGTAAACTGCAAAGCACCATACATAAAAGGCGTTAACAAAATAGTGCGAGAGATATGTGAAGAAGCCAACACAGCATCCCTTTCTAGCATTTCCACGGAGACCATGCAACTATAGCGGGCTTTTAGTTGTTTTTGTATGATTTTAGAAATCTTTTTTTAAGGCTCAGGATGAAAGCTGACGGAATTGAAAATGCTGGGAGATTAGGAGAAGAGCTTGAGCCTGAGCTCATAATCGTCCTGTGCAGCAACATATTGACAAAATAATGCTTGAGAGCGAATGATTTCCGTGGCACAGGAAATCCGTCCGGTTAGCTGCTTCCTATAGATAGAAAACAGCTAACACAGGTCAAGGAGGCTTAGCCACAGGAAAGGAGTTCAGGAATTTTTCAATGCCAAGATTTTCCACTGCATGTCATTGGTCTAATCAGAATCCAAGGGAAATTCCCAGGAAAATCTTTGTCTTCACTATTCCTCAAAAGAATTCAGCAGCAAAGATACAATTCCATATACCTTCTGATCACCAGCTAGGTGGTGACACACTCTGTTAGCCAATCCCAAACTCACCCACGGGCAAGTTGTGGTCTTTTGGTGTGTGGGGCATTTGAGACTGATTAATATGAATTGCAGTTCAAGGGTGGGGAAAACTTTATGATGTTGGTCTTGACCTCGGGTTTTGATTTCCATTCCAGCTCCACCACTTACTAGTTCTGTAACCTCATGAATATCACTTGGTTTTTGATCATTTATTAATTCACTCATGGAAAAGAAAGTTGAGTTAGAAGGTTAGTTCTAAGAATGATCAGAGTTGAGAAGCGTTTTTGTTTTGTTTTGTTTTGTTTTTTTTTTGATGCGGCTGGAAAGACATTGCAGAGATGGAGATATTGAAGATTTAAGAGATTTAAAATGATGTAACTAAACCAGGCTCTAAAGGAGACAGATGAGATGGAAGCAGAAGCCAGAGAAGCGTATCTAGGATAAGATCTCCATATCATGTATACATATGCAATGTGCTGGGTTAGATGGTGCTGTTTCTTTCAAATGGAGGACAATATTCAGGCACCGTTTAATGTTCTTTTTATTTCACTAACAACTACCTAGGGTTATATTACAACAATAATTTCAGTCGTCTTAATGAGACTACAGGCTATTTAAGTACCAGATAATAATTGAAACTAGTTGGTAGTAATGACAATAAATTTCCTGAACGGGTCTATCAATGAATGATGTGCCTAGTCAATTACAAAGAGCTATGAGGACTGTTCTATTCAGCAGGCCTTATGTCAAGGCATGTCTAGGTTCCATGCCGAGAGAATTACAGCTAGAAGGGTCACACTTCCGCTCAGAGACTTTACACCAGGAGGGTCCCATCAGGTCCCAGCAAGTGTCCAACAGGATGATGGTCAGGGTAGAAGTAGTAAGGTGTGTAGGAGAAAGCTAAAGATTAGGGCTAAGAAAAAAAGGAACAGAAAAAAAGTAAAAGTGATATACATAAAGTTTTAAAATGTTTATAATAGAAGGAACACACATATTGTTTAATGCTTAATGAAACACTGAAGAGAGATAAATTGAAACCTACGACTATGAAAGAACAGGAAGAAAAAAGGGAACGCCAGGGAACCGGGAATAACAAGGGGAAGCGCGTGGTATGCTGTGGGACAGGAGCGTTATGGTGTTCCAAGCACTCTGGTGTAGACACTTTGGGGTCTGTGTGGATAGGAAGTAGGACACTTGGTGGTTGTTAAGATAAATAAAAGCTGGAGAGACTGTTTGGGGTTAGAGTGCTTTGAATGTCAGGTGGGGAGGCTAGACATTGTCTTGCAGGCAACAAACAGTCATCAAGGGTTTTGCATGCGGTGGGTTGAGGGGGCAATGGGAGGCAGCAGGAGGTGAGATCATGCACAAGCTGAGGTTCCAAGCTACCTGTGCATGCTCCATTCTCCCATCACACTTTACTTACTAAATACGAATTCAAAGAATAACATTTTTAATAATTTGCAAATGGCAACCACAGGGCATTAGACTCCAAGTGTGGGACCTTTCTGAGCACAGGGTCTTGGTTGGCACATCTGTAAAGCTGGCCTTGAGGCAACCTTTAAGAATATTGTTTCAGCTAGACAGGAGGAATAAGTTTTGAGATCTTTTGCACTGCAGGGTGACTATAGTCAAGAATAATATGTCAAAATAACTAAGAGAGTAAATTTCAAATATATAACCACAAAAAAAAGTCAAGTAAGTGAGGTAGGTGATGCATATATTAGTTTGATTTAATTACTCCACATTGTATACACATATCAAAATATTACATTATACTCCATAAATGTAATACAATTATGATTTGTCAATTAAAATAGTAAAAATTAATAAAAGGAAAAAATGATATTGTTTCAATGGAATGGGGATGGAAATAGTGGAAGCCACAAAACAGTGGACTCTGAGGAGAGAATGGAAGGTGATGTGGACGACTTTTGGTCATTTTGGTAGTAGAACAGAGAATACTGTACAGCACAAGGGTATATTAGGGCGGGAGAAAGATTTTTGAGAATTGTTTTGGAAGGGATGGGTCACTCAAGAATGTTTGGGGACAAATGAGGTAGGAATGAGTAAGGGAGGGTAGAAGGGGCAGGGAGTGATTGCTAGAGTAAGGTCTCACCAAAGTAAGAAGCGATAAGACCAGTGGTATAAATGGAGGGCAACCTGCAAAAGAAGAGGGGAAAGTTCTGAGATAGGAAGGCAGGAGAGGACAGAATGGATTTAGATGAAGAGACTGAAGTGAAGTTAAGATGAGATGGCCCTGATTCTAGTAAAGGAGAAAGGAATGCAAATCCTTAGGGAGTGAATTTACCTAAGTGGGGCTGAAGAGTCAACAGACACTCAGAAAATTCTGGAGAAATTGATGGATAGAAGTCAGTCAGGAGTCTCAGAGCCAGGGTTTCATTATGCTGCTAATCAGTTGTACGGCTTTAGGTAGATCACTTCACTGCATGGGTCTCAGTTTAGTCCTTGATAAAATTAGATGTTTACAGTAACAAATAATTACGCAGTGCTTAGTGTTCTAAGTACAGGCATACCCTTTTACTGTGCTCTTCTTTATTGTGCTTTGCAGATGCTCCGTTTTTCACAAAATGAAGGTTTATGGCAACCCTGCTTTGAGTAAGTCTGTTGGCACCACCATTTTTCCAACAGCATGCACTCACTTTGTGTCTATGTGTCACATTTTGGTAGTTTTTACAATATTTCAAACTTTTTCATTATTATTGTATCCGTTATGGTGATCTGTGATCAGTCATCTTTGATTACTATTGTAACTGTTTTGGGGTGCCATGAACTGTGCCCATATAAAACGGTGAAGTTAATTGATAAATACGTTATGACTGCTCCACCGACCAGCCATTTCCACATCCCTCTCCCCCTCCTCGAGCCGCCCTACTCCCTGAGACACAACAACGTCGAAATTAGGCCAACTAATAACCTTACAGTGGCCTCTAAGTGTTCAAGTGAAATGAAGAGTCACACGTTTCTCACACTAAATCAAAAGCCAAAAGCGATTAAGCTTAGTGAAGAAGGCATGTTGAAAACCAAGATAGTCTGAACGCTAGGCCTCTTGTGCCAAACAGTCAGCCAAGTTGTGAAAGGAAAAAAAAAAAAAGTTTTTGAAGGAAATTAAAAGTGCTACTCCAGGGAACACATAAATGATAAGAAAATGAAACAGTCTTATTGCTGATATGGGAAAAGTTTTCGGGATCTGGATAGAAGATCCAACCAGCCAAAACATTCCTTTAAGCCAAAGCCTAATCCATAGAAAGACCCTAACTCTCTTCAATTCTGTGAAGGCTGAGAAAGGTGATGAATCTGCAGAAGAAAATTTTGAAACTGTCAGAGGTTAGTTCATGAGGTTTAAGTAAAGAAGCCATCTCTCATCTCTATAACATAAAAGTGCAAGGTGAAGTAGTAAGTGCTGATGTAGAAACTGCAGCAAGTTATCTGGATCTACCTAAGGTAATTGATGAAGGTGGCTATGCTAAGCAATAGATTTTTAATGCAGACAAAACACCCTTCTGTTGGAAGAAGGTGCCATCTAGGGCTTTCATAGTTAGAGAGAGACATCAACGCCTAGCATCAAGGCTGAAAAAGACAGGCTGACTCTCTTATCAGGGGCTAATGAAGCTTGTGACTTTAAGTTGAAGCAAATGCTCATTTGCTCATTTACCACTCTGGAGATCCTGGAACTCTTAATAATTATGCTAAATCTGCTTTTCCTGTGCTCTATAAATGGAACAACAAAGCCTGGCTGACAGCACATCTGTTTACAAAATGGTTTACTAAATATTTTAAGCTCACTCTTGAGACCTACTCCTCAGAGAAAAAGATCTCTTTCAAAATGATATAATAGGAGACTAAGGGACAGGACCGAAACTGGATGCAGGGGCTTGAAGATCAGGTGCAGGTGTTAAAATAAACAACCTTTATTGTTCAGCGATTTGTTCTTTTCCCTTAGTATGTTCTGGAGATCCTTCTCTGTATGTTAGTCTATTTCCCATTTTAATGGCTATATAGTATTCCATGGTTTGAACTACTGTGAAATATTTAATTATTCTATTAGTAGATATTTGGGTTGTTTCTAATTTTTTGCTATTACAAACAATACCCTATCCTTTTAATACATATTTATCTTTTACCAGCGCTGTAAGAAAGTGCCTATATCCTTGTATCCTTAGGCACACTGGTTATTATCAGTCTTTTAATTATTTACTTATAAAGTTTTAGTTGACCTTTTTATATTTATTCTGTGTATTTCTAGTTTATATCATTTAAATAATTCTTTTGGGTCATTCATATTTCTTTTAATTTTATTTATTTATTTATATACATATATAGAGAGAGAGAGAAAGAGAGAGAGAGAGAGACAGGTGAGGTCTCACTCTGTTGTTCAGGCTGGTCTCGAAGTCCAGGCCTCAAGCAATCATCCTGCCTCAGCCTCCCAAGGTGCTGGAATTACAGGTGTGAGCCACTGTGATATAATTTATGATTTTAAAAACTATAAATGTGGTTGGGCGAGGTGGCTCATGCCTGTAATCCTAGCACTTCGGGAGCCTAAGGCAGGAGAATTGCCTGAGGCTAGCAGTTCGAGACCAGTCTGAGCAACAAACATAGCGAGACTCTGTCTCTACAAAAAATACAAAAATTAGCTGGATGTGGTGGTGCTGTAGTCCCAGCTACCCGGGAGGCTGAGGCAGGAGGATTCCTTGAGCCCAGGAGTTTAAGGCTGCAGTGAGCTATGATGATACCACTGTACTCCAGCCCACACAACAGAGTGAGACCCTGTCTCAAACCAACCAACCAACATACAAACAAAACAACAACAACAAAAAAAACCCAACTATAAATGTGATTGGTACATATGATGCTATATAATCACACAAAGAAAGGTTTGGAAGGAAACACACCAAACTGCCATTGCCTGTGGGGAGAGGAAGTGTGTATGTGCATGTGTTGGTTTTGTGAGTGTATGTTTGGGATCAGGGAAATAAAGAGTGACTTTTACATTTTTCCTCCATATAATTCCATGCTGTATGAGTTCTTCCAATAAAAATGATTATTTATTACATATATAGAATGAAAAAATAATAAGCACCTAGAAATTAATGGCACAAATTGTTAAACCTGTGGAACACTGTGGGATATTTTCAGTACTATGTTCATGTGAGTATTTTGAAATGTAGTTAGAAATTTGATGATGAAGAAAAGCCTTGAAAAATACATGAGAGATAATATTTTTAAAAACAAACAAAATCCCAAATAACAAACAAACAAACAAAAAATAAACAACTTTTAAGCAGAAGTTAACTGGAGGGGCTGATAACCGCAGGCAAGAACTGGCTTCAACCGGCTTGTCAGCTATCTCTGTCACCTTACATGAACTTTTTGGCTAATTATAATGTCATTTATACTGTGGTTTTAAAATTTTTCTGCCCTTGAAATCACCATGACAGTTCCAAGACAGCCATATAAAGTATGAAATTGGGAGGGAATCCAATTCTAGGAATTATTACCCAAATTGTTAGTACAAGCCAACCCCTAGGCCTTGAGAATATTTCTCCTCTCAATTGTAAGACTACAGAAGATCTAAAACCACTTCCTCCCAGTGCAGCTGCTCTCTTTCAAGCCTGTCCGCTCTATTTCCTGAGAGTGTACTTTCACTTTCAATAAAAAGCTGTCACTTTCTTTGCTTACGCGGTGCATCCTGAAATTCTTTTCCTGATAATCACTAAGAACTTGGAAAAACCTCCACTCAGAGGCTAGTAACAAAAATATTACTGCTCATTGACAATATGTACCTGGTCACCCAAGAGCTCTGATGGAGATGTACAAGCAGATTAGTGTTGTTTTCATGCCTGCTAACACAACACCTACTCTGCAACCTGTGGATTAAAAAAGTAGTTTCAAATTTTAAGTCTTATTATTTAAGAAATACATTTTATATGACTATAGCTGCAATAGATAGTGCTGTTTCTGATGAATCTGGGCAAAGTAAATTGAAAACCTTCTGGAAAGGATTCACCATGCTAGATGCCATTAAGAACATTTGTGATTATGGGATGAGGTCAAAATATGAACATGATCAGGAGTTTGGAATAAGTTGATTTGAACCCTTATAGATTACTTTGAGGAGTTCAAGACTTCAGTGGAGGAAGTAAGTGCAGATGTGGAGGAAATAGCAAGAGAGCTAGAATTAGAAGTAGAGCCTGAAGATGTGACTGTATTGCTGCAATCTCATGATAAAATTTGAATGGGTGAGGAGTTAGTTCTTATGTATGAGCAAAGAAAGTGTTCTCTTGAGATGGAATCTACTCCTGGTTCAGATGCTGTGAACATTGTTGAAACGACAAAGGATTTAGAATATTTCATAAACTTAGTTGATATAGCAGCAGCAGGGTTTGAGAGGATTGACTCCAATGTTGGATGAAGTTCTACTGTGAGTAAAATACTATCAGACAGCATCGTATGCTACAGAGAAATCTTTTGTGAAAAAGTTAATCAGTGTGGAAAACTTCATTGTTGTCTTATATTCAGAAATTGCCACAGCCACCCCAACCAGCAACCACCTGATCAGTCAGGAGCCATCAACATCGAGGCAAGACCCTCTATCAGCAGAAAGATTAAGACTTGCCAAAGGTTCAGATGATTGTTAGCATTTTTTGGCAGTAGAGTATTTTTTAATTAAGATATGTAGATTGTTTATTTTGAACATATGCTACTGCACATTTAATAGCCTATAGTATATTGTAAATAAAACACTATATGCAGTAGGAAATACAAAAAAAAATGTGTGTGACTTGCTTTATTGTGATATTCATTTTATTGTGGTGGTCTGGAACTGAACGAGGCATGTCTGTACCTTATGTCTGTCAACTTTAATTCTCAACAGCCCCATAAAGGGAAAGAGGAACAGAAAGGCTAAGTGATTTGCATGAGCCTTCCAGGCACTAGGAAGGAGAGCTGGGATTTGAACTCATGTACGTGGCTCTAGGATGTAATTGTCACCTCTGGCCTGTGGTGCCTTTTGTACCTTAACACCTAGGTGATCTCTGAGGTCCTAAGAGGTGCTAACATCCGATATGGCCATGAAATTAACTTTCTAGACAAATTGGCAGCTTCTTGATTCTTCCTGTAATTCCAAAGCATTTTTCCTCTGTGAATTTACTGGAACTGCTGCCAGGAAGGCAAGCACTACAAGGAAGTCCTCATTTTCCCTGCCCACTGCTGGGAACAGTTCATCATTTGAAAAGCTCGTAACGGCCTCAAGGTGGCAGCATTAACTCGAGTATGGATGGACAGGACCCGGGATCCGACCTTGAACTAATCCAAAAGTCAGAAATCGCCCTTTTCTTGCCCTTTATTCTTCCTAAAACCCCAAGGTGTAACTATTTGGAGGTGAAGAGTCAGACTGATCCTGTGAGGAGACCAAACAGTGAAGGAGTCAAAGCACAAGAATTTCCCAGGAATGAAGAGCCTTTGGGAAGGAAAAGAAGGAGGATATATTCAGTGTCACGAGGAACTGATGAGGTTCAAAAAGATTAAGAATTTATCTATGTTATCTGTTCAGTAAACGGCACATTCTAGGCATCTCATTTGCCAAAACCTAGGACAATTCCACTTCCCCATGTTAAAAGTCTTCATTTTAAACTGTTTAATTTTTTAGAATATTAAACAGTAATAAAGGAGAGAACTAACTTATTTTACAGAGCCAGACACTTAGGCTAGATTCTCTCAGGTGTTAGCGTGTTGAAACTACAGGTGAAGTTTTCTCTTCTTCCCTCATCCTCCTGTCTCTTCCCTCCCCTCCCCTCCTCTCTCTTCCTTTCTTCCTCCTCTCTTCACCTCTCTCCCCCATCTCTCCTTCTTCCTTTCTCTGTTTTCTCCTTGGTGGTTGTATTGTTCAAATAAAATAACAAAGAAGAAATCTAAGTCTTCAGAGTTGGACATGTGGATCAGGAGATCAGATGCTACAAAAATCCAAGAATGGTACAGCAATATCTTTGGGCTTCTATCACCTAGCTTACCACCTGCTTGGCCACTTTATATTTCTTCTTTTATCCAAAAATTTAATTTATTCTAACAGGGAAGTTTTCCTTGAAAATAGTTTCATGAGAGCAAAGAAAAAGTCAGCCTGTGACTAGAAGAACTGGGGCTTTCCTTTGGCCCTTAAGAGATCTTTCAGGCCCTTCCACATCACAATGATACAATAATATTTCAATTCCCTCAGGAAAATGGTGTTTTGATTGCTTGTTTGCATGTCTCTGAGCCCTGGATTGGGGTTGAGACCTTGGGGAATCCCGCTTTAGAGGCTCCTAAATCTACATAGGCACGAGCTTCTAGTTGATCTCAGACCTCTCACACAGTTTGGTATAACTCACTTAGGGTCTCAAGCAAACTGCAGCAGCAGCTGGACTGCCTTTACTTTTTAGCCTTGGGGAATCTTTTACTCTTTGAAATCCAACATCCTTGGAGACCAACAGTTTTTCTTTTCTTCTTCAGACTTCAAAAAGTCTCGGTAGTTGAAGTGGTTCTGAATTGAAATCTCATAATTCCCAAGGACATAGGTATGTTTTCCCTGACTTTTTTTTTTTGTAAAGCAGTATTCTTCACACTGTGGGTAGAAATAATGCGTTTGTCTAAAAAAATGGGGCTCAGAAGTAGGTATTAAAAAAAAGACTCCTAATTCCATTTTTCCCAAGCTTCCCTGCCACATCTCACAAGAATAGAGACAGAAGAAGTTTCGTTTCCCATAGGTAATTCTGAGTCATCTTTACTTAGACAGCTGTCGACATAGTCATTGCTAGATGGGATGTTGCTGCCAACTGGTATTAATAAAATCTGTGAAACAGGTTCGTATGATTGGCCTACAGTTTAGTAAAGAGATAGATAAACTAGTTTGTATTGAGCACCCACCACACAGTTGGCTGGATTTTCCCATATTTTATCTTACTTCATCCTCTCTTGATAAAGGAAAACTGCCTTGCCTACAGTTTCAAAGAAACTAAGCATTAAAACTACTATTCTGAGTTAACTGCTGGAATTCTAATTCTTTTTTTTTCTGACACCCTCTTTTTTTGACACCCTCCTTTCCCCACATATTGGATCATGTTCCTCTGTTAGTTTCATAGCGCTCTGTATTTTCTGCTTATAGCACATAGCCTTGGTCTATAATTGTATTTTTGTGATAATCTAAGTATGGAATTCTAATTCACTCACTCACTTAACAAATATTTGAGTCTACTGTGTGCCTGCCACTAGTCTAGGTAGTGGGTAATAATGCACAAAACAGTAACAAACAAAATAGATCTTGTCTCTTCCTTCATGGAATTTAGTCCAGTAGTTATTTCACTGAGAGTCTTCTTTAGAACTCCCCAATGGGGGTGTGATGGCTGAGGGTGATTCTTCAAACCCCTTTAGAAGCAATTTTGATGGAACCTTTTTTTTCCAGGCTGTCTATCTCGATGGCTTAGATTTCTCCTTCTCTTTTTATAACAGTAATAATTCCTTCAATTTTAATGCTTTTTCAGTTTTCAACACATTTCCATTAGATATTTTTAAAATGTTTGTTCCCTTTCAAGACTCCTTCTGACATTTATTTTAGGCCCATGAAAAAAAGCATGGTCTTTGCAGGACTTGGGTGGTAGGAGACACAGCAGGAGCAGCAGGACTTGGATTCAGGCCTGGCAATCCTCCAGGGTTGGTGCTGGGTAGACGAAGCCTTTTCTTTCTGCACTCACTCCAGATTTCTGCTTGCCACTCTGGATCCAGACACATTTATTAACAGTGACTGCAATGTATAATGGAAAGGGTTGCACATCGAGAGAACGCAGAAAGCACCTTGAATGTTCATTGCTGGTAGATGAAGATGGCAGTCTGGGGCAGTTCCACATGGGGAGTGTGCAATGGCTTTTGGAAATTGACCTACAGCTTAAGTGACTATACTTGGGTGGTTTGTATTAACCAAGGAAATTGATCAAATAAACTTTTGAGAAGGTGATTTGGAAAAGAATTTGGACTCTATCATAAGTCAGCTGCATTTTATTCTTGGATTTTTTCCAGGTTTTTCATCCTATCTTGTTTTGGGGAAAAATGGTTGGTTATGATATGGGAGGGTTAATACCTCCTTAGTCAAAGGACCACAGTACTTAGCAAGCAGCTCTCCTTTCCTGCGTTTTCACCACCAATGAGCAGCAGTACTTGGCTAGAGCTGTCACTTTATTTCACCAAGCCTCAGTTTTTTCATGTCTATATCTATTTATCTATCTAATCATGCAATTGTTAAATGAAAAAGTGAATACAAAAAGGGTTTT
Organism: Daubentonia madagascariensis; assembly: GCA_023783475.1. Taxonomy (NCBI): domain Eukaryota; kingdom Metazoa; phylum Chordata; class Mammalia; order Primates; family Daubentoniidae; genus Daubentonia; species Daubentonia madagascariensis. The sequence continues at coordinate 1,170,361 of JAKFHU010002396.1, read as the reverse complement.
ATAAACTCCAGAACCACAGTTTTTTATGAACTCTAGAACAGTGGTTCCCAACCATGGGGAATATTACCTCTCAGGGGACATTTGGGGCATTTGACAATGTCTAGAGACATTTTCTGTTGTCACAAATTGAGGTGGTGGTGGTGTTGCTACTGGACTGTAGTGGGTAGAGTCCAGGGAAACTGCTAAATATCTTACAACGCACAGGCCAGCACCCCTTCTCCCCACCCCTGCACCAAAGAACTGTCCAGTCTGTAATCTCCTAGTGCTGAGGTTGAAAAATACGGCTTTGGAGCATTGCACAGATTTTACAATTAAGCAGTTGTATGACCTTGAGGGGCACCACATACTTCAGTTTTCTAATAGGTAAGATCAGGACACTCCCTATCACAGATTACGGGATATTGTGTTTGCTAAATTAGAGAGTACACACGCATCAAAAATTAAAAAAAAAAAAGTCAAAAAGGCTGTAAAAATCAAATGGAAAGTGCTGATGGTTGTAAAGTTAATTGGTACATTACTGGGTGGAAATCGACAAACAAGTTTTAAAAGGCTGAAAAATATGAAATTATAGAAAATTCATCCTAAGGAAGAAAAGAAGCGCGAGAAGACATGCGCAAAGGTCCGCGCGGAGCGTGGACAAAGGTGCGCAGTGGGGGACGAGGAGGCGGAGATGATCGCGGTCGCGTCCAGCTGCGTTTCTCAGGCTGGCCGATCCGATCCGCTTCTTGAGAAACCACCCACGTGGTTTGTGTGCGTAGTGGTCATCCAAACAGGGCAAGCTGGGCTGTCCCCTTCGCTTTGTGTTATAGAAAAGGGCTCCTCACCAATCGGAGTGCCGCAGCGGCTCTCCAAGGTGAGCCGAGGCCAAGCAGGGCTGAGGCATTTTTCTCCTTCCAGTTCTGGTTTCTTCCTTCCCTGCTTCTGCTCTCACACTTTCTCTCCTCCCTCTTGTGAGTGTGCTCCCACCCACTCTGCTGTCAGGGGCAGGGAAAGCCTGTGAACACCAGAACAACAGTAAGGGAGGACAAGTGCTCTAGAAGTAGGACGCACGCCTACCTCCAGGCCTGACCATCTCCAAACTCGCTGTTACTTCTGAATGTTTTTCATGCGACAAGTCTAAGCTAATATTTTGGCACGAAGCATAGGCCCAGCTAGGCAAGAGAAAAATAGGCTGTTTGTTGTGGTATTAGAGAGCATGAGAAATAGTTAACTACTTCGCTATTGATGTTCTGTTCCATTCACCAAATATTTATATATGTGTGAGAGGGGCCGTGGTAGGCTGGGTGGGCCAGAGGGGGTGAAGACTGTCACTGTCCCAAGGGGCTTAGAGCGAGTTGAGGAGCTGAGTGGTTGCCCAATTAATTGTGTAATAATCAACCAAGACTCAAGTGCTTTGAGAGTACAGAGAAGAGAGGACAAAACTGCAATCAGGGTCAAACACAAAGACTTCTGATAGGAAAGGTGATATATATATCTTCACCTCTTATGAATGCACACACATTTATATGTATTAAGTTTATAGTTATATATTACATATGTATGTCTACTTATATTTATATGTACCATCCCCCCTTTCACTTGAACTACTGTTGATGGATAAATTTGTAACGAAATCAAAAGTTGTGATTAAGATCTCTGGATTTAGTATCAAAAAGACCAGGATTTTAATTTTGCCTCCGGCACTCATTGGTTGTGTGGCTTTAGTCAACAGTTATTTAACTGTTATTATTATTATTTTACAATAATAGCTCTCCAGTACCCATGTAAAAGATGCTCAATTTAAGAGCAGATAGTAGCCAAAGAAAGAGACTGGATATAAAATATACTGCCAATGGGAGATACTCTAAAGTAAGAAAGAAAAATGCTCTATTTGCATATTTTAAATCATAAAGCATTGTTTATAAAGGTAAAAAGTTGAAAATGAGGGAGTGGAGTATTATCATATATGTACTTTCTTCTTGTGTAAAATGAGGAAAATAATAGAATTAGCCTCAGAGTGTTGGTATGAGGATTAAATGAGTTAAATACGAGTGAAGAACTTGGAGCAGTGCCTAGCCTATGGTAAGCTATTATGATTTCTATAATTAATACTATTTAATTATATATGCATAGAAAATTTTAGGAAATCTCTAGTGAGGCTGTTTCATTGGGAGTGGAAAGGGCAAGATAAGAAATGATGTATTTATGCTTACTGATGTTTCAAAATTTAATAAATAAAATTTTCAAAACTATGTTGCCAGACACATCCACATCATAATTTGTATATATATGACATAAACATGTAGAAGAATTCAAGCTCTGAGTGTATGGCTTTTGGATCCAGAAATATAAAGGGGTAAACTTTGATTCTGAGCCCTAGTAATTAGATTATCTTACTCTATATTCAGCTCTCTGAGCCTTGACTTTCTTATCTGTAAAATGGGCGTAATAGCACCTATCTTATAGGATTAAATTCTATAATATCATGGAAGAGTCTAGCATGTCTTACACATAGTACATTCCCAGGATATATTAGTTTTCTGGTTTTATATTATCCCACCATCCTTCTTACACTTTCATCTGAGTGTTGTTGACTCCTATTCTTTAATCACCAGGCTAAAGTCAAGTTGACCGCAATGGAGAATAGCACAGAAGTGACAGAGTTTATCCTCTTAGGATTAACAGATGATCCCAATCTTCAGGTTCCCCTCCTTTTAATATTTTTATTCATCTACCTCATCACCCTGGTTGGGAATGGAGGGATGATGGTGATCATCCACTCTGACTCCCATCTCCACACACCAATGTACTTCTTCCTCAGCAACCTCTCCTTTGTAGATCTGGGTTATTCATCAGCCGTAGCTCCCAAGATGGTGGCTGCACTGCAGTCAGGGAACAAGGTCATCTCCTACAATGGATGTGCAGCTCAGTTCTTCTTCTTTGTGGGGTTTGCCACTGTGGAGTGCTACCTCCTGGCTTCCATGGCCTATGACCGCCATGCAGCGGTATGTAGGCCTCTTCATTACAACACCACCATGACAGCAGGTGTGTGTGCCTTCCTGACTATTGGTTCCTATGTCTGCGGCTTCCTCAATGCCTCTATCCATGCAGCAGACACCTTCAGACTCTCCTTCTGTGGTTCTCATGAGATTAATCATTTTTTCTGTGACATTCCCCCACTCCTGGCTCTCTCATGCTCCAACACACGCATCAGCAAGTTGGTTGTCTTCTTTGTCGTGGGCTTCAATGTCTTTTTCACCCTCCTGGTCATCCTCATTTCTTACATCTTCATAGACATTGCCATTCAAAGAATGCGTTCTGCTGAGGGACGGAAGAAAGCTTTCCCCACCTGTGCTTCCCACCTCACTGCAGTGTCCATCTTCTATGGCACCATCATCTTCATGTACTTACAGCCCAGCTCCAGCCAGTCCATGGACACAGACAAAATAGCATCTGTGTTTTACACTGTGGTGATTCCCATGCTGAATCCCTTGATCTACAGCCTTAGGAACAAAGAAGTGAAAAGTTCTCTCTGGAAAACACTCAACAAACTTCACCCTCAATCTTTAAGGATGAGTAGGAAGTAGGCAAGTAACTACTTTCTTTCTGCACTGACAGAAAGACCTAAATGCCATTGTGACTTTTGAGGTTTGGCAGGTTTTAGTTTTTTCTTCCCCAAGAACAGTGGTTACTTCTGCTATTAGGAGAAGATGTAAAAACTGGCACCTTGAAATGTCTTACTCAGGAAGTTAATCTTATATTTAGTTAACTACAACATGAGATATTTAAACTTTTCTTGCATATAGTTTCTTGATATGGTTTAAGGCAGAAGATAGAAATGTATAACTGAATGTGCTGAATTTTCCTCTCCTTATTTTTAATGGTAAGAAATTCCCATTTGCTATTAAGTTTGGTATAAGGATCTCATCTTCATTTATAATATTTATCAACTGAATGCAAAGTATTATGTTTCTCATTTCTTTGTTTTGTGGGTTTGAAAGTTAGAGTGTCTAATGCTGACAAAGGATGTTTCAATGTGTTCAATAATATTTCAGAGAAGGTTGTAATTTAAGGGACAGGGCACTGGATCAAGAATTAGGTGGCCCAGGATTAAATCTTTTCACCTCCTCATCCTTCCATTCCTACCCATGTTCCCATCCTTCCTCACTGGTCATGCCCCCTTTTGCTAAAGTGCTGAGGCAACTTTGATAGGAAATAATAAACCACCTTGTATACAGAAGTATGGAACAGGCTCAGTAGATAAATCGCTTAAACTTTGACCTGAATAAATATACCTTTCTTTAGAGAATCTGCTCTCTCTTCTATGCTTTTGGCCTCTGTCTAACATAATTACCAAAACATGCAGGAGGTTTAGAGAAAAAAAGCAATTTTTGCAAGGGCTACGAAAGGAGATATTTGTCTTCGGAATTAAATGCTTGCATTTCTTAATACCCTTAAGTTTGGTGAATCTATTGTGAATACATGTAATAGCTTTATGAGCCCTCTTTGCTTTTATTTTTTCAATAATTCAGCTCACCTCTGGATCCCTGTTGCATTTTGATGTTCTGTAATTAGATGCTATAAGAATAAAAAAAGCCTGCCTGGAAATTTACTTTTAAGATAGGAATGGCACAATGACGCACAGCGCTAGTCCTCCCTCAGGTCTTGTTTCATGTGCTAGATGGTGTGAGCAAATGTGTGTGCGTGGGAGGGGAGTGGTGGTGATTAATTTTACTTCTCACATATCAACTGCTTGATGGTGTTTACAGCTACGATTAATCGAAGTCGCCACATAGTTCATGATTTCTGAATCTCCAAAAAGAAAAAAGAAAGCCAACAAATCGATTTTTATTTTACATGTGAAAACCATAAATCTTGGCCAGCTACATCAGGTGGCTCAGAAGGTCAAATTGGTTTTGAGATTTTGAAATTCCACTATGCACAGGGAAGCCTGTGTCTGAGGTAGGTAAATCATAGGTCGTGTGGAGAAAGGAGAAAAGAGGGAGCTTTGGAATGAGGCCCATCTGTGGGAAAGGCTTTCTCTGGCACATGGCTGCCGTCACCCAAAAAGATCAGGGGCTTCAGGGCCAAGGCCTGGGCAAGCTGCACCTGCCTCATCTACCTTCACGCATCCTCTCTTTTTCAGCGGTGAGGCTCATCTGGCAACATACCTGGAAAAACAGCCTTTGGAGGCTAGGATCCACCGCACACAGGAGACTTTCTCAGGGACTGACAGAAGTTACAGAGCTAAAGAGCGCCCGGATTTGGAGACGAGTCTGAGAAGCACCCATCCAAGCACTGCGGACACTCCAGCCTTAGCTCAGCCTCTTCCCCACTTGATATAATTGACTTCTTTTCTACCTCTTCCTCCTTCTCTTTCTCTACTTCTTCTTTTCCTTCTCCTCCTCTTTTCCCTTCTTTTCTTCTCAAGCTCTTTCTATGCTCAACTTAAGCAAGAACTTTCTTCGTACTAAGCCACTAGATCTCTGTGAAAATTTAAAGCCTAGAGTCCACACATCATCACCATTATAGTACATAGTAAGGTATTTTTCTGGGTGTGTTTCTTTATGCCTCTGTACCCCAGTATAGGCAGAAAAATGTGGGTCTTCTAAGAGTTGAAGGCCTAATGCCTACATATTTCTATTTTCTGTTGAGATCCCTTCAAAGAAGTGCTACATTTGACTGTAAATAGGTACAGAAGAGTACCAGTTCTAGTATCAAAAGCCGTATGAAAATCCTTATTCTTAGCAGTTTTGTGACCTCAAGAAAGTAGTTTAATTTCTCTGAACCCAATATACGGGATAAACTGTGAAGATAACAGGAAGTCAGATATGTGAACGTGTGCATCACAATGAATGCACATTTGATGCAGATGAGATTCCTGTGCTAGCTCTTCACTTAGCCATCCTTGTACTTCTCGCCAGGCTCCTGAGCTCCTTCACTCTCTCCACCCCATCCAAGTCCAAGATTTTATTTTCATTCCTTGTTTAACTTCCTGCCCTTCAAGCTCCCAGCTCTACAGCAGACACATTTCAAGCTGACATTACGTGAGTATTCATTTATAGAAGCTACTCAGAAGGAGACGTCTTGTCGCCAGCAAGATATCAATTCACGGAGTACACATTACTGTGGGGAGCTTTTCAATTCCACATGGGAAGTCTGTCAAATGGAGACTAAATGCCTATTTGGTTATTAACAACACCCACCCTCTCCCTGCAGGAACAGTCTGATGAATGAGACACACTGTGGGTAGAGCCTGCAGCTCAAGGCAGTGCAAGAAAGGCACAGTGAGACTTCCTACCTGACATGTCCAAAAGAGAATGTGAAAACACATAAATCAGGGCAGTTATTTATATCAGTAGAGATTATTCTTTTAACAATGGATTATGATTGAATTATTCTATATAGAAGTTTCCCTTTGTGCATTCGATGATTTGTTTAGGTTTATGTATAGGGAATGGAAAATTAAAATATTAGGATTCCTTGGCAATTGAATCTGGGATTGCAGAGTCACAGGCTCTTTAGCTAAAGGCTCAAAGAGCCATTGAAAATCATCTAAACCAACCGTGTCATTTTACAATTGAAAACCTTGATTTTTACAGCTTAACTTGCTTAAACTCACAGAGAACCAAATCTTGCTTGACTGTTTTTCAGACTTTATGTTTTATAAAGTTCTTGTGTGTCAAAATACATTTTGGCCTTCATTTTTTCACCACGAGATAGGTATCTGTGCTTCAGTTTTGCAGTTGAGGAAACCAAAGCTTTGAGAAGTTAACTTACCTGCCTACTGTTACAAAGAGGAGCCAGGATTTGAGCCATTCCTGCCTAGTACACTGAGAAACGAAAAGTAGCCATATATTTTAGTAAATTTCCATGGAGGTCTTATTTGATGTATAAATCACTTACAGACAGTCTTTTATGGTGAGTTCCAGCTGTGTTGAAGATAATCTGGAGAATGTAAACAAATATAAGACAATAAAATGTAATTCCTACTTCAACAAAGCAAAGCCTCCTGCATATATGTTGACTGATATAATGCACGTTGAGGTTAATGACTCAGTGTACAATAACTTTGTTGGCAGGAATTTTTTCTGCATTCCATGGAACATGAATGGATCAGGGCATATTGGGTTTCAGTTTTGATAGCTGGAGTTGGCTCTTTGAATGCTGCAGCCCACAAAGACAGCCAAGCCCCAGCCAATACTAACTGGTCACAGGCTGCAGGAAAGGCATGATGTGAAGTTGATGAAGAAATGAGGTGATTTTCAACGTTGTTTCTGCTTCAGGAGCAGCTTACAAATAGTGCAATGGAACAGAGGACATACCTCTAGATAGATGATAGTTCAAGGCATTTGTCACCATTGTCAAATGAGTAGCACAGAAAATAATAATTAGAGCTCTTTGGGGTTGAGAAAGAATCCTGCAAGCAGGGAAGGCTCCCTGGAGAAGGTGGGACTTGAGCCAAACTCTAAAAGGATAATGTAGAAAGAGTCCAGAATTCCAAGATTCCTATGTTAGCTTCTAGTCAAAACTCTGCCACTTACCAGCTGTGAGACTAGCATAAGCATTTATCTCTGGGCCAATTTCCTCATCATCAAAGTGAAGACAATAGCACCAGCTATAGCTTCCTCAAGGGTGTTGTGGGGGTCACACGAGATAGTGGGTGGGAAAGCATTTCCAAACTCGCCTCTTTCTAACCATAGCATTGCTGCTGGTAATAATATCATAAGCACAGCCAAATGGGGAGCCAGCCAACCACCTGCACCCGGGTGAGGAGATGGGATCACACATGCATGTTGGCAGGAGCTTATAAGAAAGTAGACCATTCAGATTAGAAGAGGGTGGACCACCAACTCCTCAGTCTCTTACTTCTACAGGCAATTGGGATTTGTTCCCATCAAACCAGATGAACAGTCTAGGCCTCTAAGAGCAATTGCATCCCTATAGAGAAATTACACTTTTATAGAAGAATTTCTGTTGGATCCCACCACTCAGCTATCTAGATCCAAGCCCAAGAATCCTAATTCCTGTTCATAACATGGGAATTCTCAGTTGTTGGCCTGTGATTATTTCACAAGGCATGTGTGTATGTGGGATAAGATTTTGTAGCATATTTATTCAGCAAAAATTTAGTGTACATACACATGCATACACACGTGTATATATCTCTCTTTGTGTGTGTGTGCGTATATATATACACATACATATATATTTAAACTTTCTACAAATCAATGAGAAAAAGATAGACAACCCAATAGAAAATATAAAATTTAAATATCCGCTTTACTGTTCACGTTCATTTGTTTGGCCTATCTCCGATTTGAGGTATTGATGAATAATGCTGATGTGAATATTTTGGTCATGTATCTCAGTGCACCAGTGCATTCAGTTTTCTTGGGTATATACACCTGTAAGTAGAATTGCTGAATTGTAGGGTATATACATTTTCAACTTTACTTAATAATGTGACACTATTTTCCCAAGTGGCTATACCCAGTTATATTCCCATCAACACTGTGTGAGAGTTCTCACCGCCAATACTTGGTATTACGGGAATTTTAAATTTTGACAATTTGGTGAGAAAATAGTGTCTCTTATTATTGTCTTAACTTGCACTTCCTTGATTACTGATGAAGTTCAGCACAATTATGTTTGTTTTTTCCCCAAGGTCTTTCACCCATTTTTCTGTTGTGTAAAAATAAAGCAAACCACAAAGAAATACAAACAGAATGATGAGAATGAATATATGAGGGCTTTTGCTCTAGTCCTGACTTGGGTGGTGGATATATTAGTGTTTGCTTGATAACTATTGTTAAATTGAATCTAGGTTTTTTTTTTAATATTTGAAAGAGCTTTTATTTTTAAAATATATTCATAATAACAAGAATTTGGAGAGCATTCTACAGCGTACAAGGTATGAGGCCTAGTATAAGAACGTGATGGTCTCTGAAATTAAAAAAACATCTAGGTGTATGTGCTATCATCTACTTGCAGGACACGCTAGAAGCCTCACTTTCCTTATCTCTGAAAGGCAGCAGTAAACTCCTGGAAAGCTATTGGGAGGAATAAATGAGTTAAGGTACATAAAGTATGTAGCAAAAACACACGGACTAAGTGAATATCAGTTCCCTTCCCTCCTCCCCCAAACCTCGCTTATTTAAACAATATTCACTGATGCCTACAGTGGGCTATTTATTCACCCTAGGTCACCTACGAATCAAGAGAATGTAATATATACCTACTTCAGATCCTATGTCAAAAAAATGTGCTGCATCTTTGGGCCAACAATAGGGAAGTCCACATCAGTTATAAGAATATGTTGGATTTTGCCTGATTGGTTAAAAAAAAAGGTGGTAACACTCAAAAATATTAAAGAAGTGCTGTTGAACAGGGTGAGGAGTTTGTCCCAGAATATGTTGGGCTTTAGATGCTAATGTGTCTCCCAGATGGAGATGTGCCTCAATACTTAGAAACCTAAACCTGGAGCTCAGAAGAAAATTGGAAGTTGAGATTGGATGGATAAGGAAAGCCAAATGAACCTAGATGTTTTATGTACTTTTTTGGCATCCCAAATAATATATATATACACACACATGCATTATATATAATTTATATGTATGTATGTATATATATACCAAAAATATATATCACTGTAAAAATGTTAAAAAAGATAAATCAAAAGACATTATTTCATTCATTTTTATGGCTGAGTAGTACTCCATGGTATTTATATACCACATTTTCCTTATCCACTCATGAATTAATAGGCACTTAGGGTGATTCCCTGAAATAATGTCTTTTGTAGCAACTTAGATGGAAGTGGAGACCATTATCCTAAGCAAAATATCTCAGGAATGGAAATACAAATGCCACACGTACTCTCTAACAATTGGGAGGTAAATGATGGGAGCACACGGGCACGAAGAGATGTAAAGGACCTTGGAAACCAAGAAGGGGGGGAGGAGGAGGGGTAAAAACTTACATATTGGGTACAATAAACACTATTCTGGTGATGGGCACACTAAAAGTCCCAATTTAAGCATTATACAAGGTATCTATGTAACAAAAACATTTGCACCCCCTTAACATTTTGAAATAAAAAAATAAAAAACACACAAAAAACGTAAATCAGATATAGCTCTTACATTCAAAGCGTTTATATAAATTTCTGTTATGAACTTTTCTGTATATGTTATATTTCCTGGTACAAATGTTAAAAAAAGATACATCCAACAGAACACCTATATTCAAGAAGTTTATAGTATAAACTAAAGAGGAGATGAGACCTATACATAAGTAACTTTAATTCTATGTAGAAAAACCAAGAGGATACATATAAAGTGTTATGGTAAATAGATAAAGGATAGATTCCAGGGTGGGGAATTGAAGAAGATAACATTTGTTGAGGACAAGGAAGACAGATACAGTGAAATAGGAAGGAAGCTATGCAGGCATTTAGCAAACAGTGTCTGTTTGGCTGGAGCGTACTATTTGTGAAGAGAATTAATAGAAAACGAGTTTGGAATGGTATGTTGTTGCTCAACTGTGGAGAATATTCACTTTCAGACTAAGGTTTTCAAACTTAAACTACAGATTCGAACTCCACTAAGGAAATTCTAGATATCACATCAGAGCTAACGGCAGAATCCAAACTACTCTAGGAAAATATTTAGAACAATTTTGCTTATGCACTTATGTTAAAGTAAAGCACTTGTTTTCTTCAGGGAAATTCTTTAGCATTTTACGTGTGAGGACGTATCCACCTACAAAGTTATTTAAGCATCTGCTGTAGCAGCCATTGGTCATTATTTGGTGTACCTAGAATCCATTTTTCTTCTTAAAAACATTCTGACTTCCTTGAGAAATCCTCTCATCCTCACTGGACTGACGGGAGAAGAATTCCTGGCGCCTACCCAAGACCGTGGATCCTGAGGCAAGGAGAACTTTTCCTTCCCTTCCCCCTAGAGAGAAGTCTCTGTAGAGAAACATACAGAGGTGCATAGAGCAGCAGGCGTGAGTCCTGAGCTCAGCCAATAAGAAGTTATCATGTCCCTGAATTTGAACCTGCAAGTGATACAAAAACCGCATCAAGGCTTGGCGCTCATTTGCTCCAGGGGTGGGATTCTGGTTGGGCCATTTCAGACACGGGATGGTTCTTTGCTTCTGACTTCTGTTCCTTAGCCCTCTGAGATGCCCTTGGTTCCTGCCTTTTGCACAGTTTTCCTTTGATTCTGAGAACCTCTGGCTATCCGTTCAATTACCTCCTTTTTTCCCTTCAAGTTAACCCAAGTTGGTGTCTGTAATAAAACATAACTGGTATCTCTAGCCTGTGAGACTTCCAGGAACTGTATTGTGAGCAAGAGAAAAGTCACTGATCTCACAAAACTGTAAAATATTAAAGATCAGGAAAAAAAAACCCACTCAAAAATGCAAGAGAAGTCCATAGCATTTCAAGTAGAAAATCAGCAGGAAAGTGAATAATGCAGAGAAAGCACTGTCACAAAATTTAACTCAACAGCAGAAAACGAAGTAATTACCAAGGCATCCGTTTTGTAATCACTTTTTTTTCTTGCTAACGATGATACAGATCTGGAATTACTGTTACACAAGAATGAAAGAGAGAGAAAAGGGCTTTTCTTTGTTCTACCGTTGTATGCTACTGACAAGGAAGTTGAGGCTTGGGGAGAAGTGGCTTCTGAACATTTCATGTTAGGAAGTGGCTGAGTCAGACCTCATGCTGTAGTCCAGCTCTGCACACCACCACACACACCACAGCTGCTCCTGACGGTTTCCTATGTGCTGTGAGCTGGCAGCCACAACCTGTTTTGTGCTTGTGAGTACCCATTTAGTTTGCTTCTCCCTCAGTGTTTCGGATAGAGTCATCCTTTGTCCTTATAAACACATTACTGATTCTCTGTTCAGATAATGGTCACTTTCTATCTGAGTGATACGCGTACCTGGGTAAAGCTGGAGAGAAAGTCCTGTTCTGGAGCCAATATATTGACTTTCAAGTTAATTGTCGCAACCTCTTCTCTTTAGGTCCCTAGTTGGCTGCTTTTTATGTTTCTCCTCTTCAATTCCAAGCATCCCTTAAGTCAGTAATAGTGTCTCCCATGGTGGATGCCATGGTGTACTACCTGGAACTCACAGCTGAGCTCTAAGTATTGCCTTCAGCTAAAGGGGGCCGCCTACCCCCAAGTTATGGCCCTTTCCCCAGGTAACTGGCATCCAAGACTGGTCAGTGAGGGGTACAAAGGCCTGGTCCCCTTGTCCTGTTTCCTTGAGACAGCTGCTAAGGGCCATCTCAGCTCCCGAGCTCCCCAGAGGATTGGCTGAGGACTTTGTTGAGACTGCATTGCAGCCCAACTTCTCCCTCTGTCTGATGCTACTGCTCTCTCTACCTCACAGGTGCTGTTCCCAAGAACACTCCCTGGAGAGCCACCTGTACACAGATCTCCATCTCAGAATCGATTTCTTAGTGAATCTGATCTAAGAGATCTCCTCCGTCACTCTTAATTCTGTGAGAACTTCCGATATGGCCAAATAATACTGTTTTACCTTCTTCAGGATTGTGACTTACGTTGCTAACAATATCAGACATAAAATCCTAAATCTCCAGACTCATTTCTTGGAGTGAGCAGGAAACAGTGGCCCTGAGGTTAATGTGCACAAAATGCACATTTCCTAGCGATGTGAAGAACCTGAGAGACCACCCCCTCCTCAAATATTTCCTGAGGTTTTGCTGTGTGCTGTGAGCTCTGCCGGGCGTTGCCAACTTTGTTGTTTCTCACCATTACCTTGTTAACATTTATTCGCTTAGCTTTATAGTTGATAAAACTAAAGGTCAAAGGTGGGAAGTGACTTACTGAAGATCCAACAACTGGAGAAGTGTCACCATTTTCTACTTAATGATAACCTGTGATTTGTGAATCAAATTTCCCATTTTATAGAAGACAAAACTGAGGCTCAGATACCCAAGTCCTAAGTGGTAGAACCAGGATTCTAATCTACTCTTTTTCTGGCTCTTCTACTCTATCCTGACCTACTGTAATCTTTCTATTTTTCATATGTGGAAACTGAGGCAAAAAACCCTTAAGTGGCTCTTCTTTCTCATGTCAACAGCAAGAGTGGCAGTATTGAGTCTGGACTCCAGATTTCCCAGGCCCAGCTGGCCCTCCTGCTCAGCATGCTCAGAATCCCCAGGCCTCCAGCTGCCTTTTCCAAATACAGTCGGTGCAATGGTGTTCTCACTTTGATTGCAAAGCTCCTCACCAAATATAAAGCTGAAAATGTAGGCCACCTGTCCATGTGCTTGTATTTCATAACAGAGATAAAAATAGCTCTCAGCTTGCTTGGCCTGTATATAACGTTTTAAAAGCTCATATTCAAATTCACTCACTTCTTGGATTAATGTTAAGGTTATGGCTTTCCAGGCTTCTTTCTCTCACGTTCTGTCTCACCCAGCAGGGAGGGGATTACACTTGTCCACAGTATTTTCTATGTGAACTACTGAGCTCTTATTTTCAGGGATGAATTTCATGACCTTACGCTCTTTGCTGTACCTGCAGAATTCATTTTGGAAGGCAGGAGTGTGAAGTGGTGAAGGTACAGCCTCTAGAGTCAGACGGTGGTGGTAAGGCTGTGTATCCTTAGGCAAGGCGTGAAATGTTTGTCTTAATTTCCTCCTCTGTGAAATGGACACAAAAGCATACCTATTTCCTGGGACTGTTGTGAGGATTAAACAAAATAATTCATGGCCAGTGTTTAGCTCAATTCTGGACACACAGAGTGCACAAATAGGATAACTAAAAACAAAAATCAACAAGACAAAAAGTCACCACCACATAGCATGACCAACTTGTCCTGGTTTGCCTGGGACCTTCTGTTTTAGCACTGAAAGTCCCAAAGTCCCAAATCCCAGGAAATCCTTCAATACCGGACAAGTCAGAATAGTTGGCTACTCTATTCACCATCAATGAAACAAATAAAAGGTTCTGAGTTATTCATTTATTCAAGAAGTATTTATTTATGACTAATATATTCCAGACACTTTAATGGTATTTTAAAGGTAAACATGACAAAAATGTGTCCTCGAGGAACACTCAAGCTAATGAAAGAGAATTATGAAAATGGGCAAATTATATACGGGCTGTCCTGAAAATGGGTAGGAAATAGTCAAAGAGTCTAACTCTGAGATGCATTGCTCCCAGAGGGACACATTGCAGGAATTTCATGGATTACACACTTCTGTCTAATATTGGATTTTTTTCCCAAGCACTAATGCTATGGGAATTTAAAAGGGTTACACAGGAAAAAGCATTTCTATAAGCGGGCAAGTTAAACAGCTTGCTGTTACTTTGCTACAGTACATCTCAGCATCTTTAATAGGCTTGATGAACACTTGACTGTCCAGGATGGGGGTTTTTCCAACTATTGTTTCCAAACTTTTGAAATTTTTTGACAACATGGAATTATTTTTGGCACTCATGTAATGGTATCAGTGTTCTACTGGGCTTTGACAGAAAGAAAATCTAAGTGGTATCTGGCATTGAACATTGAAAGCTCAGAGTAGGGAGAAAAGTGCCAAACCCCAACTCCTTATAAATAGAGCAGCCATGCTTCAGTCACAATAGCCAGACAGATGGTTCTTAGCCTTTTTTTTTTGGTTCATGAACCTCCTTTCAGAATTTGATGAACACATGAATGCACAGAGGATAAGGGGCCTCAATCCAGAGGCTTGAACTTTGCAGAGCATGCTGGAGAGATGCGAAGGCTTCTTAGGAATTGAAAAATCTTGTTCTCTAAGTGAATTTTGAGCTGTCATATCAGCAGAGATAGAAAAAGTCTACAAAGACTGAAATAGATTCTGCCACAAAAAAGAAATACCCAAGTGTGGACTAGCATCGGATAATGGTGTAGAATGCACAGAGGCAGTACTTGGACAAAATAATGGAAATGACTTTCATATATTGAGTGCTTGCTATTATGGGCATTATCTTACTTAGGACATGGTTTATTATGGTTCGTTTAGGCTGTGCCTTCTGAAATCAGATTTCTCAGCTTTGAATATTGTTTTCACCATTTACCAGTGATGCAACCCTGAGGGAATTAGTAAAATCCCAAAGTCTTATAATTCCCATCTGTAAAGTAGCAATCATAATACAGTAGTATCTTTTTCATAAGGCTTGGAGAGGTCAATGTCATAATCATTGTAGCCTAGTTCCTAACTGAGAGTAAAGCTCAGTAAACACTGGCTAATATTATTAATATTATTATTAGGTGGGTATTATTATTATCATTTCCATTTCACAGAAGAGGTAACAGAGAACAGGAATGATCTGTAGCAGATTCACCCCACTGGCTTCAGAGATAACCATAGTTCACTAGTGAGGAGGAACTGGAAAGCAGTGTCATATATTTCAGCCTTATTTTTTCTCTCAAAAGAAATACATCAATAAAATAATGTCCTTGGTATCTTCCTTAATTATTTTTGTCTGAGTCTCCACTCATCTAAGTGAATGATATTTATATCTTTGTGAATCATGTATTTATCTATGTGAGTCATACCCAGACTTCTGCAGGTTCTCTCCTCAGGTCTTATGCGTTTTAAGTGTGTCCCCACATCTTGGGGACACTCAGAGGTGTTCTTAACAAGAGATATACAGCCTTAGGATACTCTCTTCTGATTTAGTAGGCCTTGTCATATCTCTAGGACCTGCTGCTGAAGTCATTCCTCGCAGGTTTAAGCTCTCTCTGATCTGTCCTCTCTCCAGCCTATAAAGCAGTAGCAAAAGGCAGAGAGAGAGAGAAGCCACTGAAACATAAGCATTCTGTGACTATTTTAAAAGTCAGAAGTGAATATCTTTATTTCTCTTTTTTTAATTGTGGTAAGAACGCTAAACATAAGATTTACCCTCTTAACAAATTTATAAGCACACAATACAGTATTGCTAATCATAGGTACAATGCGGTACAGCAGATCTCTAGGACTTATTCCTCTTGCATAACTGAAACTTTATACCTGTTGAAAAATTCTTCATTTTCCCCTCCCCGCAACCCCTAGCAACCACCATCCACTGTCTGCTTCTAGGACTATTTTAGCTACCTCGTATAAGGGAAATCAAGCAGTATTTTTTGATGTATAACTGAAAAGACCTTGAGAAGTATAAAATAAAACAGAAAAGTCGTTTAGGATTAGCATGGTATGTTTGAATGTGTTACTTTTTCTTCCGTGACTGGCTTATTTCACTCAGCATGACGTCCTCCAGGCTCGTTCACGTTGTTGCATATGGCATATGGCAGTATTTTCTTCTTTCTAAAGGCCGATAATATTCCTCACAGGTTTCAGCTTCCTCTGACTTCTCCTCTGTCCAGCCTTCAGGACCGAAGCAAGAGTAAGAGAAAGAGAGAGCGAGGGACAGGGAGAAGGAGAGAAAAAGAGAGAAAGGAGCCGCTGAAACACAAACATTTGGTGACTTTTTAAGTCAGAAATGATTATTTTTTGGCCAGGCATGGTGGTTCATGCCTGTCACCCTAGCACTCTGGGAGGCCGAGGCAGGGGGATCACTTGAGCCCAGGGGTTCGAGATCAGGCTGAGCAAAAGCGAGACCCCATCTCTACTAAAAATAGAAAAAATCAGCCGGGTGTCCCTGGCGGGCTCCTGGAGTCCCAGCTACCAGGGAGGCTGAGGCGGGAGGATCTCCGGAGCCCAGGAGTTGGAGGCTGCAGTGAGCTGTGATGACGTCACTGCACTCTGGTCGGGGCAATAGAGCCAGACTCAGTCTCAAAAAAAAAAAAAAAGAAAAGAAAAGAAAAAAGAAGAAGAAACGATTACTTTTATTTATTTTTGAGTAAAATGGAAATGTTGAAGTATTTATTCCCTAAACTCCCCACCTGCTGGGCTGGGGATTGGCAGTAGCTGCATTTTTTCTACTTAAACTCACAGTGCTGCCAGGCTGCCCCTCTCCCGTGGCTTCCTCTTGCTGCGTGAGAAAGTGATTTCTACACAAGTATAATAAAGTTATTTCTATGTAAGTGGTTATAACTATTTGAACTTCTTTATATCACACGTAAATTTACCCAAATTGCAAATAAAAGATCATCCATTAGTATGTGATTTAAATTATATGGTAAATATTTTTAACTTTTGCTTTTTTATGATAAGAAATATTAATCATGAAATGGAAATTTAATTGTGAATTTCTTGTATTTTTTAACTGTTCATGTGCTTTCTAATTTTAGATGTTTTAGATATAGTGAAGGCAATTGATGTTAGTAATAAGGTCAAATGCATAACTATGGGCAATACTAGGTTTTTTAAAAATCATATTTTTAATTGACAAATAATAATTGTATATGTTTATGGGGTACAATGTGATGTTTCGATGTATGTTTACAACATGGAATGATTAAATCAGACTAGTTAACAAATCCAGCACTTCATATACTTATTTTTTGTGGTAAAAACATTTAAAATCCACACTTTTAGCAATTTTAAAAAATACAATGCATTGTTATTTATTATCACCATTATGTACACTAGATCACTAAAGTGTATTCCTCCAGCCTAACTGAAACTTTGTACCCTTTGATGACATCCCCCCCTTCCCCATCCACCTCCCTCCCCAGCAGACTCTGGTAACCATCATTCTATTCTATACGTCTATGAATTCTACATTTTTTAGATTCCACGTGTGAGATCATGTGATATTTGTCTTTCTGTGCCTGGCTTACTTCGTTTCACATAATAGCCTCCAGATTTATACAGGTTGTCACAGATGACAGGATTTCCCCCCTTTTGAGGCTGAATAGTATTCCATTGTGTGTAGAATCATCCAAAAAGACAAATAATAACATGTGTTGGGGAGGGTGTGGAGAAAAAGAAACCCTTGTGAATCATTGGAAGAAATGTAAATTAATATAACCATTTTAGAAAACAGTATGGAGGTTCCTGAGAAAGATAAAAATAGAAACACCATATAATAATAGGTTTTTGATTGTATATTTACCATGATTTGAGAACTGCACTTGTGAGTTAGTCATCTTTCTGATGGGTTTCAATTACTGTCTCACCATTTTGAGTATCATGGTCACATACCTGTTTACTTCATTGATCTCCTCATGGTTCTCCCAGATGAAGAATACCAGAAGCCCTGGCATGTGCTTCCCACCTCACTGCAGTGCCTTTCTTCTGTAGGACCATCATTTTTGTGTCCTTACAGCTCAGATGCAGTCCCTTTATGAACACAGACAAAGTTACGTTTATATACTCTGCCACAGTCATCCCTAGCCTGAACCTTCTTGTCCACAGCCTAAAGAAGAGGGAAGTCAAAGTGTCCTTAGGAAAGTTCTCAGGGAAGCAAAATCTCAATTAAGGTTGGAGCTTTCTCAGCATGTAGAAATCAGAATATACTTCATTCTACTTTTCCAGGTCTGCAGTATGCAATGGCGTGTCCTTCAAGATTCACGCACCATATACTTCTTCAAGAGCAAGGGAAAGCAGGAGGTCACATTTGCCAAGCATTGACTCTAGCAAGGCATTACTTTTTTTTTTTTTTGATCAAAATCAGTTTTATAGTAAGGCATATGAAACATAACAGTCAATAGTATGATTAAATCCAAGGAACAGAAATGTAGATGGAGTTTGGTTGAAGACTGTTCTTATTTGACTGGTTCTGTATTTAATTGTTTATATCTCATTTTGACATTCTTAGCGATTATAGTAGTGTTTTACTTTGAAGAAACAAAAAGGCACAGTAAAGATAACAAAGAGCTCATAATTATGTCCAATACTAAACATTTTAAGAAAGATGAGACCCAGATTATTATGCTTTTATAACAAATGAAGAAGGTGACAGAGGCCCACCTTACAGTCCCTAAACTGCAAAGGTTCACTTCTAAAAACCTTAAAGAAAGAATTATTATTATCAGGTTAATAGTTCCTCAGGTCATTCATCTTTTTATTGGTATTATTAACAGACATTATTTCTTAGAGTAGTTTTAGGTTTAGAGAAAAATTGAACAGGAAGAACAGAGAGTTCCCATACACCACCTCCCCACCCCCGTTTTTTTCTATGATTAACATCTTGCTTTGATGTGTTATGTTTTTTACACTTAATGAGCCAATATCAATACATTATTGTTAAAGTTCATATTTTACATTAGAACCCCCTCTTTGTGTAAGGCATTACTTTTGATGCTTTACATTTTTTGTTTTATTTTGTTTAATTTTCATAAAATCTGTATAAAGTTTATCCTATAATTCCTATTATTTAAATGTGGAAGCTAAAATTTAAAGGGACCAAAGCTCTTGATTAGCAGCTGACAGAGGCAGATCCAGCGTCCAAATTTGTTGCCTGTCTGCCTGACCTCAAAGTTTGTGCTCTTTGAAAACTGTATTCTTCTGTTTCTTCTGAATGGCCATTGCCAGCATAAGCTCCTTGAGGCTGGGCAACCGTCCAATTGGTCTCTCCATCTCTAGCATCGAGCTGAATGAAGAAGATGATCAGCAAGTGTTGGAATGAATGTATGCAGTCACTTGCTAGTCTGGGCAATATCAGTTCTCAGTTAAAATGTTTTGGAGCATTCACTCTGCCTTTCTATTAATGTCTGCCAAGGCATAAATCTGTGGCTTTTTCTGATGACAAATTTCAGTAGTGTACACTAACCCTAAATTTAGAAAAATGCCTGAGAGATGAAGGAAATCCCACTAGAATTTTCTGTTGGATTTTTCTTCTTCTGGACAGCATTGATAAGCTTCATTCTATGGAATACCTTCATTCAATGTCTAATTGAGTGGATCCTGTGTTGAAGTATTTCTTTAACATCTACTGTCTGATTTATCTTGGGCTGACTTACTCAGTTTTGATGGAGGGAAAAAATGGTTGTTTCTTCTCTTTTTTTGTCATTTAAACTGCGTTCCATCATTTCACCTATTTTTTTTTAAAGAAATGCTTTTTACCCAAAGAATTGTATGGTGTGGGAGCTCATGTATTTATTGTGTTAAACACTGTTGTATAAAAGTATTCTCTGGATAACTTCCTGTGGTAAGTATCACCACTGAGTGTTTACATTTTACATGCTAGGCAGGGTAGGGACAATTCAGAGATGAAGCTAATCTGGCAGACGGGTTGATGGAATCTTCAACAGGGGCCTCCACTTTGTGGGGATGAAGAACACAGGTTTATAAAGTTCAGTTAGAGGCTGGGCACAGTGGCCCATGCCTGTAATCCCAGTGCTTTGGGAAGCTGAGGTGGGAGGATTGCTTGAGCCCAGAGTTTGAGACCAGCCTACGCAACATAGAGAGATCCCATCTCTACAAAAAAAATTTTAAAAAATAGCCAAGCATGGTGCTGCATTCCGGTAGTCCCAGCTACTTTGGGGGCTTAGATGAGAGAACTGCTTGAGCCCAGGAGTTCAAGATTATAATGAGCTATGATTAGGCCATTGCTCACCAGCCTGGGCAACAGAACAAGACTCTAAAAAAAATTTTTTTTTAAGTTTTGGTTAGTTTTTAAAGTTTTGGTTTAAAGTTTGGTTAGTTTCCATAGTTCATGGCACTCTATGTTCATTGATCTCACCTCCTCTATCCTATAATTTATCTACATTTCTCCTTTAACATTAATTCCTAATCCTTCCTTCATTTCCTTTGTTGCAAAGGTGCTAGCTCTAATATATTTAAATATATGTGTTTCCTTGAAAATGATAGTGCTATTTCCCAAGTATGCTTTAAAATTTACATAAAGGATATGCTCTGGATCTCATTCTTTTTCAGTTTTTTTTACTCAGCAGTTTGCTTTAGGCATCTATCCATGTGCTTATGTAAGTCTCGTTAATTGTTTCAGACCACTGCATAAAATTTCATTTTTTAAAAATAGCAGCTTTATTGATCTATGACTTATATACCATAAAATTTGTGCTTTAAAGTATAAAATTGGTGGGTTTTTATTATATTTACAGAATTATGCAACCATCACCACTATCTAATTTTAGAATATTTCTATCACCTGAAAAGGAAGCCCATTGGCAGTCACTTCCCATTCTCTGCTCTTCCAATCCCCTGGAAACCACAAATCTACTTTCTGTCTCTATGTCTTAGCATGTGCCAGTACTTCATTCCTTTATATAGCTGAATGATATTCAAATTCGTGGGTATACCACATTGTGGTTTGGGTTTTTTCTAGTTGGGGCTATTATGCTTCTGTGAACATTTGTGTACAAGTTTTTGTTACAGACATATACTTCAATTGTTTTGGGTATATATTTGGAAGTAGAATTACTGGGTCATATGGTAACTTTATTCTTATCTTTTGAGAAGATATTTTGAAGCACTATTTTAAAATCCTAACAGAAATGAATGAAGACTCCAGTATCTGCAAATCCTCACCAACATTTGTTATTGTCTATCTTTTTGACTTTAGTCATCCTAGTAAATGTAAAGTGGTATCTCGTCATAGTAAGCTTTGATATCAGGAAGTCTGAATCCTCTAAATTTTTCTTTTTCAATATTGTTTTGGCTATTCCAGATTCCTTTGTATTTCTTTATGAATTTTAGCATTAGCTTGTCAATTTCTTTTGAAAAAAAAAAGCAGTTGAGATTTTACTAGGGATTGTGTTGAATCTGTAGATCACTTTGGAGAATAGTTACAAGTCTGCCTTAACTTTTTCTTCCTGGTTGTACAGAGCCTCATGATCAGCCAGAGGTAAGATATGAGAGAGTTCTTAGGTCTTTCCTGGACATGGGCACAGTCCTGCATATGTGCATGGACATCTCAACAACACTCACCTCCCTCTTACTTTTTCTAACCCCACCACTGCCATCTTGATAGAGCCCATTCTGGATGTATTAGGATTCTCCAGAGAAACAGATAAGTTCCATGATCTGCTGTCTGCAAGCTGGAGACCCAGGAAAGCCAGTGGTGTAATTCAGAGACCTGAGAGCCAGAAAGCCGATGGTATAGATTCCAATATGAGTCTGAAGGCCTGAGAGCCAAGAGAGCCCAGGGCAGGGAAAAATTAATTTCCCAGCTCAAGCAGTCAGGCAGAATGTGAATTCAACCCTCCTCCACCTTTTTGTCCGATTTAGGTCCTTAAAGCTGCACTGCTCAACCCTAGGACCATGGACTGGTAGAGGCCCATGGCCTGTTAGGAACCAGGCCGCACAGCAGGAGGTGAACGGTGAGTGAGGGAGCGAAGTTTCATCTGTATTTACACCCCGCTTCCCATTGCTCGTATCACCGCCTGAGCTCCACCTCCTGTCAGATCAGTGGCGGCATCAGATTCTCCTAGGAGCACAAACTCTACTGTAAACCGAGCATGTGAGTGATCTACGTTGCATGCTTCTTATGGTAATCTAATGCCTGATGATCTGAGGTGGAACTGACGCAGTGACACTAGTGCTGGGGAGTGGCTGCAAGTACAGCTTGTCATTAGCAGAGAGATTTGACTACACAAAGACCATAATAAATCAATTGCTTATAGACTCATATCAAAACCCCAGCAGTGAGTGAGTGGCGAGTGACATTTAAGCTGCATCTGGTGGCAGGCTTTATGGTAGCAAGTGAGCTGATGTACTTCAGTTGTACAGCTGCAGCTGGTGGCAGGCTTTAAGTCAGAATCTGACACTTATTTTAGTCTGTATGTGGCCCGCCCATTATTTTATTTACCACTTCCATCCACGCCTCTTTGTCACACTGTGCAATTGGCTCAGTCAGAGTTTTGGTAAGCCCACAAGCTAACCCTAGCAAAAATGAGTAAAAAACACACGTTGCTGGAGAGCTTCTTTGAAAAGAGGGAAAGACCCAATGATGAGATAGAAGAAGACTTTAAGACTGCCAACAAAATGAAAGCTGCATTTAAAAGAAAATACCAAGTGTCCTACTTAAATTACGGGTTCATTGCAACAGGATTCACATTCTCCAAGCCCGCTTTGTATAATATGTGGTGACCAGCTATCCAACAAAGCCATGAAACCTTCAAAACTGCTTCAGCACATGGAGACCAAGCACCCTGCATTAAAAGCCAAGCCTCTGGAGTTTTTCAAAAGAAAAAAACCTGAATATGAAGAACAGAAGCAATTACTGAAGGCCACCACTTCATCAAATGTGTCTGCCCTGAGAGCTTCATTCTTAGTGGCTAACCACATAGCTAAAGCTAAGAAGCCCTTTACTATTGGCGAAGAGTTGATCCTGCCAGCTGCTAAGGACATTTGCCGTGAACTTTTAGGAGAGGCTGCAGTTCACAAGATGGCATGTGTTCCTCTTTCAGCTAGCACCATAACTAGACTAATTGATGAAATAGCAGAGGATAATGAGGCACAATTGTTAGGATTAATGAGTCACCGTGGTACACAATCCAGGTTGACAAGTCTACTGATGTTGACAACACGACAACAATGCTTGTTTTTGTGAGATATATTTTTCAGAAGGATGCGCATGAGGATATGTTAGGTGCACTTTTGTTGCCAACCAACACCACAGCGGCAGAACTATTCGAGTCTTTGAATGATTACATATCAGGAAAACTGAATTGGTCATTTTGTGTCAGTGTAAGCATGGATGGAGCAGCTGCCATGACTGGACAGATTTCTGGTTTCACTATTTGGGTCAAGGAGCTTGCTTCTGAATGTGAGTCTATGCACTGTGTCATCCATAGAGAAATACTGGCTAGCCAAAAAATGTCACCTGAACTAAACAATATTTTGCAGAATGTGATTAAAATTATCAACCACATTAAAGTACATGCCCTTAACTCATGTCTGTTTGTGCAGCTCTGTGAGAAGATGGACACAGACCACACACGTCTTCTCTTACACGCAGAAGTGAGATGCTTTCTAAAGGGAGATCACTGGCCAGAGTTTTTGAGTTACACTAACCGCTCCAGAGATTTCTTTTAGAAAAAAGAAAAAGTGGTGTGTCACCACTGGCAGCACATTTCAGTGACACAGAATGGGTTGCAAAACTTGCTTACTTGTGTGACAAATTTAACCTGCTCAATGAACTCAATCTGTCACTTCAGGGGAGAACAACAACTGTGTTCAAGTCAGCAGATAAAGTGGCTGCATTCAAAGCCAAACTGGAATTATGGGGGCAATGAGTGAATATTGGGATTTTTGACATGTTTCAAACATTAGCAGAGATTTTGAAGGACACTGAGCCAGGGTCTTCTTTCTCCCGGCTGGTGCATGATCACCCATCTCAGCTTTCAAAAGAGTTTGAGCTTTACTTCCCCACCACAAAAGACCCCCGAACTGGGAAGGAATGGATCTGTGACTCATCTGTGAATAAGCCAGGTGAATCGACTTTGTCCGTGCTAGAAGAGGATCAACTGCTTGAAATCGCACATAACGGTGGCCTTAAAAGTATGTTTGAGACAACTTCAAATCTCCACATGTTCTGGATTAAAGTCAAGGTGGAATATCCTGAGATTGCCACAAAAGAACTGAAAAGCCTCCTTCCATTTACAACATCCTATCTTTGTGAAGGAGGGTTTTCTGCAGTGACAGCAACCAAGCTTTGTTTTGGTTGTAGGAAGGGCCAGAAACAAAAATTTATCTCTAATCTTAGAAGGGATGTTTCAACATGCCCCATACCACAGGCCTCCTAGGAATTTCACTGAGGTAGAAGGTATCTGAATTTTTGTCAGATTTGTTTCCCACTCACTAGCATACAAGAGTCTTTTTTACCAATAAGTCTAGAGTGGTTGCTACTTGCTCACTGGGTCCAATCAGCATAATGTCATCAATGTAATAGGCCAGTGTGATATCTCATGGAGGAAAAAAGTGATCAAGATCCCTGAAAACTAAATTAGGACATAGGGCTGGAGAGCTGATATACCCATGAGGTATGACAGTAAAGGTGTACTGGTCACTCTCACAGGTAGTTTTTACAATCTGCTTATTTTTTTTCTATCTGTGTGTCAAGCTTCCCTGTTTCACTACACGTTTCAATATTTTTGTTGTTGAATTCTGAAAATTTTAGATAATGTATGGTAGTAAGTCTGGCTACTGGTTCCCCTATACAGGTATAGTTACTGTTGTTAGTTTATTTGTTTAGTGACTGCTTAGACTATTTTAGTAAATTTTGTTTCCTCTGCAACATGAAGTTTCTGATGTTTCTTCTCAGAAGGCACATCCTTGGGCATGTGCAGTCACTCTGGGATGACCATGGTTTTGAAAGGTTATATTTGACTGTCTCTTTCCTTGGTCATACCTAGCTGTTACTCCATTAATGGTGGATGATAGCTCTATTGTTTCCAACAATGTTCTGTGCCACAAATTGCTTCACAGACAAATCCAATTAAATTTGGTCTCTTTTGCAGGGTTAGTTTTTGAAGTCAGTGTTTGAGAATAGTTCTGATCCAAGGAGGGCTCTTCTTAGTTGTGACCGTCCCAGTTCTCCATTGTTCTATACCTGGCCTATAGTTCAACTTATATTCCTAACAAAGTCCTGAGTCTCCTCTTAATTGCTTTCCATTAAAACTTTCTTGTGTTTAAGAATTCCCTTAGACTTGAACTTCCCAACACACTGCCTCAAATAAAGTCATTTTCTTTGGAGAGAGCTTTTTATCACTGTTTTTTTTTAAAACCTGATCTCCCCCTGGGCACAGATTTGAGCTATGGCTCTGGACGGTGGCACACTTCTCTATAAGTGATACTCTGTTTAAGAGCAGGGAACTGAGTAGGGGGCATTATCCTCTAGTCTTCTCAGCTTGATTCTCCTGGCAAGAAACCTCTGCACTATTAGAAATCTCAAGCATGGGTAAATGGGGTCTCAGTATTCTCAGTATGCCATGCCTGAGGAAGAGGTTCCGTGATACAACTGGAGGCTGGGCAAAAAGGGAGCTCCTGACCTGTTGGCCACACTTGTCTGGAATGTAGCATCTACAACAGCTTGTGGGAAATGTAAGAAATGCTCATTTGTTTTCCCTCACAGGAAGATACTGTATCTCTCAACTGAAAGCTGGGGGAGAGGGACCCTTGTATTCTTGGATGCACCTTCCTGGAGTGGAGTTTTCTTTACACTGGCCTGAGAGGGGAAGGGAAAGAGTAAGGTTTGGTTAAAATGCCAGAGATTCTTGCTGTTTATTTACCAAGTTTTAGTAGACTGTCTTTTAAAAAATTTTTTTTAAATTTTTTATTCCAGAATATTATGGGGTACAAATGTTGAGGTTACATATATTGCCTGTGCACCAACCAAATCATAGTTACAAATGTCTCACCCCCAGACAGTGTGTACCACACCCATTAGGTGTGAATTTACCATCCCCTCCTGCCCCTTCCCTCCTGCCTGACACCCAATGAATGCTACTTGCATATGTGCACATAAGTGTTGATCAATCAATACCAATTTGATGGTAAGTACATGTGGTGCTTGTTTTTCCATTCTTGGGGTACTCCACTTAAAAGAATGGGCTCCAGCACAATCCAGGATAATACAAGAGGTGTTAGTTCACCATTGTTTTTTGTGCGTGAGTAGTACTCCATGGTATACATGTACCATATTTTATTAATCCACTCATGTATTGACGGGCACCTGGGTTGTTTCCACATCTTTGCAATTGTGAATTGTGCTGCTATAAACATTCAAGAGCAGATGTCTTTATTACAAGATGAATTTTTTTCCTTTGGGTAGGTACCCAGTAGTGGGATTGCTGGATCAAAAGGTAGTTCTACTTTTAGTGATTTTTGGCAAAGCAGACAAAAACATACACTGGGGAAAAGAATCCCTCTTCAATAAATGGTGCTGGGAAAATTGGATAGCCACATGTAGAAGACTGAAACTATATCCACACCTCTCACCTCTCACAAAAATCAACTCACTATGGATAACAGTCTTAAACCTAAGACATGAAACCATAAGAGTTCTAGAAGAAAATGTTGGAAAAACTCTTATAGACATAGGACTAGGCAAAGAATTTATGAAGAAGACCCCAAAAGCAAGCACAGCAACCACAAAAATAAACAAATGAGACCTGATCAAATTAAGAAGCTTCTGCACAGCCAAAGAAACTATTGTTAGAGCAAATAGACAACCTACAGAATGGGAGAAAATATTTGCATGCTATATATCTGATAAAGGGCTGATAACTAGAATCTATATAGAACTCAGGAAAATCAGTAAGAAAAAAATCAAACAACCCTATTAAAAAATGGGCAAAGGACATGAACAGAAATTTTTCAAAAGAAGATAGACTAGTGGTCAAGAAACATGCTCAACATCTCTAATCATCAGGGAAATGCAAATTAAAACCACATTGAGGTATCACTTAACTCCAGTGAGAATGGCTTTTATCAAAAAGTCCCAAAACAACAAATGTTGGCATGGATGTGGAGAGATAGGAACACTCATGCACTGCTGGTGGGACTGCAAACTAGTAGACTGTCTTAAATAAATGTTTCTTCATTTGCTATATGCCTTAGGACCATTTACAGAGGCTTTAAATGGTTGTTTCTTAAAAATATTTTTTTTACCGGCTTCATTAAGGGAAGGTCTGCAGAGCTCCTCACATTGTCATTCCAGACATAGAACCCCTATTTCTTTCTTAAATGTTTAATAGGATTTAGAGGTGAAGCCATTCGAATCTTACAGTTATATTTGTCTAAATATTTTTAATTATAGATTTAACTTTTAAATAGATAATGGGACTATCAGCTTCTGGTAAATTGTGTTTTATCTAGGAATGTGTACATTTCACCTAAAGTTTCAATTTTATTACTTCATCACTACAAATCCAATAGATATTTAAAAGATCCTAAGAGATTTTCTTAGGATCCTAAGATTTTCTCTTAGGATCTTTTAAATATCTATTGGATCTGTAGTGATGTGTTTCTTTTTCAAATCTGTTTGTTGGTTATTTGTTCCTTCTTTTTTGCTCTAATTTTCTAGTCTTTCTTCATTGGCAGTGTTGTTCTGATATAATAGTCCAGAAGCAAGCAGCCCGAGAATGCTTTTCTCAACATAGCTTCAATATTTGTTCTGGTACACATCATCTTTTATCCAGCAGGAAAGAGAAAAAAAATGACCAAGAAAGTGAATGCTCAACAATTTGAGGCTAAGTCCCAGAAGTGATACCTACTATTTTTTCTCATTTAATCACATCACCATAGCTATCTGCAAGGAGAGCCTGGGAAATGTTTTTACCTGTATGATCATATGTCTCACTAAAATTCTATTATTAAGTAATAAAGAAAGAGCTAATATTGCAATATAACTCATGGTCTCATATACATTTTACCCCTTATGCACCCAGTATAGAATGGGGGGATAGGAACAGTATAATTACAAAAAATTTCTTATTCAGAACAAGGAATAATAATAAATATAAAGTGGTAATTACACTTATAGCTATTATCATGTCCTGAGACAATAATTTCCAGGGCTTGAAAATTCTTTACTTAAATCATGTGCTAAGGTCTGAATGTTTGTTTCCTCCAAATTCATATGTTAAAACCTAATCCCCAATGTAGTGGTATTAAGAGGTGGAGTCTTTAAGCACTCATTACATCATGAGGTCTCTGCCTTCATGAATGGGATTAACGCCCGTATTAAAGTGGCCTTGTTTGTCCCTTCCTCTATGTGAGGACACATAGAAGGCATCTCCTTGAAGCAAAGAGCCCTCACTAGACACTTAATCTGCTGGTGCCTTGGTCATTAACTTCTCAGACTTCACAACCATGATAAATAAATTTCTGTTGCTTATAAATTATCTGGCCTAAGACATTTTCTTATAGCAGCCCAAAGAGACTAAAACATGTGGTTCTATTCTCTGGAAGAAACACTTCTTGTTCTCTCAGAAGTCCTTTCCTGTCCTTTATCTTCAAGAAACACTTCTGATATGGCTATTGCAGAGTATGCATGTGGTAGATTTTATTTTCCAAAAATAACATCAACAATATTTTCAGTCCCACATGCTCTTTCACAACCTTGACACATTCCTTTAAGAGGTGGCATCTGTTTCCCCTCCCCTTGAAACTGGACAGGTCTTTGTGACTACCTAAACAAACAGAATGTGATAATAGTAACACTGAGTAGTTTCCGAGGCTAGGTCTTAAAAGGCAATGTAGCTTCTGCTTGGCTACTTCTCTTAGAACATGCATTTTGGCGGTTTTGAGCCAACATATAAAAAGTCTGACTATTCTGAAGTCACCACGCCAAAGAGAACAAGTACAGACTACAAAGAGATTGAACGAGACCCTTCAGGAGTCTCATCTATACCAGTCCCAAGCTATTTTAATCTTTCCAGCTCAGGTGCTGTGCATACGAGTGACTGAGCTTGTGATGATTAAAGTCCCCACACTTTGAGCTGTTCTAGCTGCTGCTGAGCAGAGCAGAGATGAGTTGTTCCTGCCAGCTCTGCTCAAATTGAACATTAATGATTAAAATAAAAGTTTTAAGGCATTAAGTTTTGAAGTGGTTAGTTGTACAACAAAGGATAACTGGAACAATGCTCTTCCTGGGAGCTGTACATCTTTTGTAGCCCTATTTCTGTTTGCTTTAGGAGTCAAGTAATCACATTGAAAGCAGATTTTATATCTCATGAGATAGAACCCTGTATTTGTAAAATACTAAGTCCCTTCTTCCTCTTTCTTTCTAAACAAAAGATTCCAAAGGCAACTTGGGAGCTAACAAGAGTTAAGGAAGATGTGATAGAAGAACTAGAAAACACAATTGTGGCACAATAGTGACATAGGAATTGTGATTTAAGACTCTAAAACCATTCAAAATTAAAATGTAAATTAGTTAGAAGAACTTGAAAAACCTTATCACAGGTCAGAATAGAAGATAATGTTTCCACCATAGACTTTACAGCTGAAGGGGATTGGATTGTATTATTTCCCACTACCTGTTTATTCACCTGTATGACATTTCAGCTTCCATTACCATCAGGTTGATAATGTTCTTAATTACTCTTACTTTCTGGATTGCTGCAGAGACTAGCTAGATGCTTGGTATACCATTTTTCTTCTTAAGCACAGAAATTCCCTTGAAAAATATGTTAGGACTGTATGATGACTGGATTCCAGCTAATGGAAGACACACACACACACACACACACACACAATGACAAACCTGATCCCAACTCTACATGCATTGTTACCCACGCTCTCTCTTCCTATCCACAGAACGCTTTGAAGTCACTTGTGGAAGATGGCAGTATTTCCAAGTGTAAGGAGGCTGAATTTCTTAATCACCACTTGGAAATGAACCACTAGAAAAGCCACACAGCCCACTTGTAGTTCTAATAAGTCCAAGAAAGAAAATTTCTTTTGCCTCTAACAGGGTATACTTTTAAATAACTAAAAGAGTGGAATTGGAATGTTCCTAACACAAAGGCATCAGTGTTAAATGCCTTAGGTAATAGATACCCCAATTACCTCGATTTGATCAATTCACATCGTATGCCCGTCAAAACATCACATGTACTCTACAAAGATATACAACTATTATGTACCCATAATAATAAAAAAGAAAAAGAAAAAAGAAAATTTCATATGAAGGTGTGCAATATACAGTACAGAAAAAAGAACAAAGATTAGTGTTCAAAGTGAATAAAGTTGGAGTACCAGCCATGTGCTAGATCGTAGTACCCGTCAGGTGATGGCTTCAGGAGTCAAAGGACACAAAAGACACAACAAGAAATTTACTTGCAAAAGGAAAGAAAAAAAGTTCTGCATCACTTATGGAAATAATGTTGTCTGAGGTCTTTGTGACTGGTTGAATGCTCCAGACTGTGTTCCCTTCCCTGCTCTGCTGCCCACATCAATTGCTGCCAAGAAAATTAATAGTCTCTTTTTCTTTATTTTTGAGAACAGATGGGTATGCTGGAGAAGAAATAATAATTCATATACCCATGACTTTCCTTAGCAAGTTCCCTTAGAACTTGGTCCCCACAGGCAAAATTTTAATTAAAATATTCAGTCCATGAGACATGGAGCTGTGGATGTATTCACAGGAGGAAACGTCCCCTAAGAGCTTCATGTCAGTGTAATCCCCTTCAAGACATCAATCACCGGACCCTTAAATCCCAATCTGGCTTTATTCAAGCTCAATGTAGTGGGAAAAAGCCGGTGCCTGAGCAACCTTGTTTACTTGATTTGATTTTATTTTAAAGAGGTCTTCAAGGTCCTAACTGCTGAAGGACTTTGCCCTCGCAGTGATGCTGCTGTGATCCTTCAGTTAGAAGGAGCTTAGATAATACTGTATAATAACAAGAGTAATCTTTTATATAGGTTGAGTGCTTCACCAAGTACCTTATGTCCTTTGTCTTATTTCATCTCCAAACCACAGGGGTAGGTATCACTAATTTATTTATTTATTATTTTAATTTAATTTAATTTAATTTTTAAATTTTTTTTTTATAGAGACAGAGTCTCACTCTGTTGTCCAGGCTGGAGTGCAGTGGCCCAATCATAGCTCACAGTAACCTTGAATTCCTAGCTCAAGTGATCCTCCTTTCTCAGCCTCCTGAATAGCTGGGACTACAGGCACGCACCCACTATGTCTGGCTAATTTTTCTTTATTTTGTTTTCTTGGTAGAGATGGGGCCTTGCTATGTTTCCCAGGCTGGTCTTGAATGCCTGGCCTCAAGCAATCCTTCCACCTTGACCTCCCAAAGTGCTGGGATTATAGGTGTGAGCCACTGTGCCTGGCCAGGTATTAATAATTTAATGTAAAGGATGTAGAAAGTGGGGCTAAGAGAAGTGAAGAAATTCATTTTTTCCTATCTGAAACACAAAATATAAAATTAAGACTTTGGAGATTTGACATGTGGTACCAAGGAGTCCACTCATAGCCAGAAAATCAAATTCAAAGGAATAAAATGAGATCATTCAGGACCCAGTGCAAAGGGGTAGCCATGACTTGCTTTCCTGATAAGTCTCCCTCCAACCTCACCCCAGAAGGATGTTGGTGATTGCGGTGTTGCCACTGGATGGGGAAAATGGGTAGAAAGGGCATTAGGATTGCCTCTCCCCTGGGTAGCCTTAAAAAATATCGAGCTTATTTAGCATACCTGAAGGGGTAGCAGAAGACATCCAGTCATTTTTTTTTTTACAATTAGAAAACAATTGTTTTATGTTATCAAATATGTAATACCTAAAAAAGCATATGTATGTATGTGTGTATGTGTATATGTATAATTATCTATTAAGTTATGAGGCATAATAAAATAACACTCATGAAACAAACCGAAGAACGAGAGCATTAACGATAATATTATGGAGCAAGGCAGAAAAAGAAAAGAGCCAGTAGTCACAAGAGGCTCTGGACTTATGGAAGACTGTGTGGCAGAGTTAAATACTGGACTCAAAATAGGCCATCCCTAAAAAGTTTGTACATGGAGCAGTGATGCCTTCCCTCCCACCCCCAAAGTATGTGTAAAATCCATTTTCTTTTGTCTTTTCCCACTCTAAACAAATTGTAAACATCTTTTCTGCTTAAATGGATATTGAGCAGTGTTTCTAGTCCATAAATGTGAGTAGCAATTCGAAGTTCTGAGGTACTAGGAACAGGCAGTTTGTTTCTAGTGCTCCCACTTCTTTAGGACCATGCTTGTACGTCTCATCCCTTGACTTATATGTAGTCTCATACCTCAGCGGGTCTCAATAGTGTAAATTTCTTCCCTTTATCACTGGACCTACAGAAGTTTGATTTCGATGTGCTCTCTCAAAACATTATTTCATGGAAGAGGAAGAGCAAAGCAATCCTAAAGCCAGCAGAAGAAAAGAAATAACCAAAATCAGAGCAGAATTAAATGAAATCGAGAACAAAAGAACAATACAGAAGATCAATGAAATGAAAAGTTGGTTCTTTGAAAAGATAAACAAAATAGACAGGCCACTTGCCAGGTTGACCAGAAGCAGAAAGGAAAGGACTCTAATAAGCTCAATTGGAAATGAAAAAGGAGAAGTCACAACTGATACCATGGAAATACAAAACATCATCTTTGAATACTACAAAAATCTCTATGCCCACAAACATGAAAACGTGGAGGAAATGGACAAATTCTTAGAAACACACTACCTCCCTAGGCTCAACCAGGAAGAAACAGAATTTCTAAACAGACCAATATCAAGCACCGAAATTGAAGCAGTAATTAAAAATCTACCCACAAAAAAAAGTCCCGGACCAGATGGGTTCACACCTGAATTCTACCAAGCCTACAAAGAAGAACTGGTGCCTATACTGCAGAAATTATTTGAAAATATCCAGAAGGATGGAATCCTCCCAAACTCATTCTAAAAAGCCAATATCACCTTGATACCAAAGCCAGGAAAGGACACAACAAAAAAAGAAAACTACAGACCAATATCCCTTATGAATATAGATGCAAAAATTCTCAATAAAATCCTTGCAAACCGAATTCAAATGTACATCAAAAAAATAATCCATCACGATCAGGTGGGCTTTATTCCCAAGATGCAGGGATGGTTCAACATACGCAAATCTATAAATGTAATTCACCATACAAATAAAAGCAAGAACAAAGATTATATGATCCTTTCAATAGATGCAGAAAAGGCTTTTGACAAAATCCAGCATCCTTTTATGATAAGAACTCTTAACAATATAGGCATAGATGGCTCATTCCTAGAAACTATTAAAGCCATATACGATAAACCCACAGCCAATATCATACTGAATGGGGAAAAATTGAAGGCATTCCCCCCTTAAAACTGGCACCAGACAAGGGTGCCCACTATCTCCACTTCTTTTCAACATAGTGCTGGAAGTCCTGGCCACAGCAATTAGACAAGACAGAGGAATCAGGGGCATCCAGATAGGGGCAGAAGAGGTCAAACTTTCACTATTCGCAGACGATATGATATTATACATAGAAAACCCCAAAGATTCAACCAAGAGATTACTGGAATTGATAAATGAATTCAGCAAAGTCTCAGGATACAAAATTAATACACACAAATCCATAGCCTTCATATATGCTAATAACAATCAAGCTGAGAAACAAATTAAAGATGCAATACCTTTCACAATAGCAACAAGAAAATTAAATATTTAGGAACATATCTAACTAAGGAGGTCAAAGACCTATATAGAGAGAATTATGAAACACTGAGAAAAGAAATTGCAGAGGATGTAAATAGATGGAAAGCCCTACCATGCTCTTGGATAGGCAGAGTCAATATAGTAAAAATGGCTTTGCTACCTAAATTAATTTACAGAATCAATGCAATCCCTATCAAAATACCAACATCATTTTTTGCCAATCTAGAAAAAATAATTCTACGCTTCGTGTGGAACCAGAGAAGACCCCGTCTAGCCAAAGCAATCTTAAGCAAAAAGAACAAATTGGGAGGCATCTATCTACCAGACTTCAAACTATACTACAAGGCTATAGTAACCAAAACTGCATGGTATTGGAACAAGAACAGACAAGTAGACCAATGGAACAGGACTGAGAACCCAAATATAAAACCAACCTCATACAGTCACCTGATCTTTGACAAATTCCAGAAAAACGTACGCTGGGGAAAAGATTCCCTGTTCAACAAATGGTGCTGGGAAAACTGTATGGCCATATGTAGAAGACTGAAAGTGGACCCACACCTCTCACCTCTCACAAAAATCAATTCACAATGGATAACAGATCTAAACCTAAGACATGAAACCATAAGAATTCTCGAAGAAAACGTTGGAAAAACTCTTATGGACATTGGCCTAGGCAAAGAATTTATGAAGAAGACCCCCAAAGCAATCACAGCAGCAACAAAAATAAATACATGGGACCTGATCAAATTGAAAAGCTTCTGCACGGCCAAGGAAACTATCACTAGAGTGAACAGACAACCTACAGAATGGGAGAAAATATTTGCATGCTACACCTCTGATAAAGGGCTGATAACCAGAATCTATACAGAACTTAGGAAAATCAACAAGAAAAAATCAAACAACCCTATTAAAAAATGGGCAAAGGATATGAACAGAAACTTTTCCAAAGAAGACAGAATAATGGCCAGCAAACATATAAAAAAGTGCTCAATTTCTCTAATCATTCGGGAAATGCAAATCAAAACCACAATGAGATATCACTTAACTCCAGTGAGATTGGCTCATATCAAAAAATCCCCAAATAACAAATGTTGGCAGGGATGTGGACAGATAGGAACACTCATACACTGCTGGTGGGACTGCAAATTAGTACAACCTCTATGGAAAAGAATATGGAGATACCTCAAAGAATTAAAGGTAGAATTACCATTTGACCCAGCAATCCCACTACTGGGTGTTTATCCAAAAGAAAAAAAGACATTTTATAATAAAGACATCTGCTCTCGAATGTTCATAGCAGCACAATTCACAATTGCAAAGTTGTGGAAACAACCAAGGTGCCCATCAATACACGAATGGATCAATAAAATGTGGTATATGTATACCATGGAGTATTACTCAGCAATAAGGAACAACAGTGAATTAACACATCTGGTATTATCCTGGTCGGAGCTAGAACCCATTCTTCGAAGCAAAGTGTCACAGGATTGGAAAAACAAGCACCACTGGTACTCACCATCAAACTGGTACTAACTGATGAACACTTACATCACACAGGGCAATAACATTCATCTGAGGGCGGGCGGGAGGGGGGTGGAAGGGATGGGAAAAACTCTCACTGAATGGATGTGGGGAGCACAGTTTGGGGGATGACCACGATTGTGGCTCTGACACGGGCAGAACAGGGGCAATGTGTATGGCCAAAGTGTTGTACCCCCATGATATTCTGAAATTAAAAAAATAAATTAAAAAAAAACATTATTTCAGGTGTTACTAGTGTTTTTAAATGAGACAATTAGTATTCCATGACATTAGAAGTTTTGAAATTTTGCAGTTAGTGAGCAGTGGAGCTAAGTCATAAAACCAGGTCATCCAAGTCCACCTCCAATACTGTTTCTATTAACTCAGTAACACTAGTGTACAATTTGTCAGTTAGAATGGAATTTTGGTTAACAGAAATGAAAGTACTAGCAGTTTTAAATAAAACAGAAAATTATTTCTTTTTCACATAAAAGAAGTCAGATCTAGTCCACCTAATAGGATGTAGTATATAAAAGAATTTGAAAAAAAAAAGTATTTGGTCTGCATTCTGGGATTCCTGGTATGGACCTTCTAAAATCCTTGGAATTTTTCAAATGATAGGAGTGCCTTTGCTATTCATGAGCCCCTTGTATTGACCTGAATTTATGCTAATGAGATAATTCAAGATGGGGACTGGTGATTAGATGTGATTAGAAGGTTGAGGCTTTGAGTCAGCCTGACCTCCAGGGAGAGTGGAGAGGCTGGAGATTGAGTTTAATTGTGTGACCAATATACAATCAATTATGCCTATGTAATGAAACCTCAATAAAAGCATAGGATGCTGAAGCTCAGTGGAGCTTCCTAGTTGGTGAACATATTGATGTGCTAGAGGGTGCCACACCTTGGTTCCATGAGAAGAGGATGTGGGAGCTCTATGTCAGGGACCTTCTCAGACCTCACACTGTGTGTCTCTTCCTTTGGCTGGTCCTGATTTATACTCTTTATAATAAAACTGTAATCATGAGCATAGTGCTTTCCTGAGTTCTGTGAGTCATTCTAGTGAATTATCAAACCTGAGAGGTTGGGAACCGCTGAATTTGTAGCCAGTCAGTCAAAAGTGTTGGTTACACGGGGTGACCTGAAGTGCATCTAGCATCTGAAGTTAGGGTGGTCTTGTGGCAAACTGAGCCCTTAATTTGTGGAATCTTCACTAGCTCCAGATGGGATCTGCACTAACTCTGGGATTGCAGTACACCAATTGTTGTCAGAATACATGGCATCTCCAAGAAATCATTAAGAACTGAAGTTCGTTCCCGTTCTCTGCTCTATAGCCCTAAGTGTGTCTCTCATCCTATGGTTCAAAATGGTTTCTATAGCACCAGCCAACATATTGACATCCCAGACGGCATGCGGACACATTTAAAAAGGTGCGACCTCTCCCCATTGAAAAGAATTTTTGAACTCAGGGCTTGATAGACTTTCTGAAATCAGAGTGTTTGTAATTTGGTTTTCCTTAAGCTGTAAAAGTGCCGTTACCAGAGAGAAACTTTTGATTGGCTGACTTTCAGACCCACAGTCACTAGAATGAAGCTATCATTTTTTGGCTGGAGTTTAGAGGGGGCTGTAACTGGTTAGGTGTCTTGAGACGTATCATTTCATTTTAGAAGTTTCGGTTTTCACAAATCATGTTACTGCACATGTGTGATTCTGTTTCTGGACTCCCCTTTCTGTTTAATTTGTCTATATACCTACCCTTGTGCCAATACAAACTGAATGCTTTTGCTTTATAAAAAGTCTTGATATATTGTTATGTATGTCTATCAACCTACTTTATTTTTGTTCAAGTTTATCTTGACTGTTCTTCCTTTATATTATCATATAAACTTTAGAATCGATTTATGCATTACCACAAATAAGCCTGTTGGAATTGGGATTGTGCTGCAACTTGGAGAGAATAGACTTTATTTTCATTTACAATATTGGGTCTTTCAATATGGTATATCCTTCCATTTACTATGGCCTCTTTATTTTCTCTCAGTAATGTTGGTAGTGTCCTGGGCAGAGATCTTGTACAACTAAATTTTTGAGATTTATTTTTAGATATTTTGTCATTTTGATGCTATTGTGAGGTGCTATTTATTTATTTTATTTTCTATTTGTTGTTAGTATATAGAAATACAATTACATATGTGTATCGATCCTGTAATCAGTGGCCTTGTTAAATTTATATATTAATACTAATATTTTATCTTTAAATTCTCTCAGAACATAAACATCATTATGACCTCCTGAAATAACTTGAGAAATTTTCCTCTTTTCCTATTTTCTGCCAGACCTGGGTGAGATTAGTGTTTTGGTCTTATTTTTACATTAAATGACTAGAAGGTTTCACTGTTGAGGATATATAAGGGGAAGGGAAGGTTTTTAAAGTTTTTAAACTTGGATCTGAGTTTCCTAAATGAGTAGAGAACTATTAAATTTTTTCTTGATTCTTTTGTTAGTTCTGGTAAGTTTTCTCCCAAGAATTTGCTAATTTCATACACATTTTTAAATTTACTGGCTTTCAGTATTTCATAATAGTCTCATGTTAGATTTTTAATAACGTTTTTCATTTCTGATATTGTTAATTTGTGTGTTTTCTATTTTTCAATCAATTTTGTCACAGATTTACTAACATAATTAGTATTTTAAAATATCAAGCTTTGGCTTTGATTTTTAAAAGTAATATGATTGTTTTTAATTTCATTATTACCCAATTTAATTTTTATTATTTTTTTCTTCCATTACTTTTGATTTAACTTTCTCTTCTTTTTTATCTTCTTGGTATGAATGCCTAAATTGATTTTCAGTCTTTTTTTTTCCTAAAAATTCCTCCCTAAGCACAACTTTATATGATTTAATAAAGTTTTTATATTGTATATCATAAATATTCAGTGAAAATATTTTAAAATTTATTTTTAATCACAGATTAAATATTACATATTTGTCATGTACAACATGATGTTTTGAAATATATATACACTGTGGAATTGGTAAGTCTAGCTAATTAACATATTCATTACCTCACAAAGTCATAATTTTGGGGGTGAGAACATTTAAAATCTACTCTTAGCATTTTTCAAGAATACAATATATTGTTATTAACTATATTCATCATGTTGTAAAGTAGATTTCATTAATTTGTTCCTCCTTTCTAAATGAAATTTTGTATTCTTTGAACAACATTTACCCAAAGTCCCCCCTACCCCACCATCACCCCAGCCCCTAGTAACCACCATTCTACTCTCTACTTGTATGAGGTCAACTTTTTTAGATTACACATATGAATGAGATCATATAGTGTTTGTCTTTATGTACCTGGTTTATTTCAATTAATATAATATCCTCCAGGTTCATCCATGTCATCACAAATGACAAGATTCTCTCTTTTTTTCAGTTACTGAATATTATTTTATTTTGTATATATACCACATTTTCTTTATCCATTCATCCATTGATGGACACAGGTTGATTCCATATCTTGACAATTGTGAATAATGCTTTAATAAACATGGGGGTGCAGCTATCTCTTCAACATACTGATTTTATTTTCTTTGGATATATGCCCAGTGGTGAGATTGCTAGATCATATGGTAATTCTACTTTAATTTTTTGAGGAGCCTCCATCCTCTTTTCCATAATGGCTGTACTAATTTACGTTCTCACCAACAGTGTGCAAGTATTTATTTTTCTCCACGTACTTGTCAACATTTATTATCTATCTAGCTATTATCTTTTTGATTGTAGACATTCTAACAGGAGTGCAGTGATATCTCATTGTGGTTTAGCTTTACATTTCCTTGATGATTAGTGATATTGAGCGTTTTTTATATACCTGTTGGCCATTTGCATGTATTTTTTTGGAGGAAAAAAGTCTATTCAGGTCTTTTGCCTATTTTTAATCAGGATATTTGTTTTCTTGCTATTCACTTATTTGCATTTCTTAAATATTTCTATTAATAACTCCCAATTAGATGTATAGTTAGCAAATATGTTCTCCCATTCTGTAGGTTGTCTCTTCACTCTATTGATTGTTCCATTTGCTGTGCAGAAAGGTTTTAGTTTTATGTAATCTAATTATTTGTGTATTTTTGCTTTTGTCCCTTGTGCATTTGAGGTCATTCTAAAAAATTCATTACCAAGACCAATGTCGAATAGCTTTTATCCTATGTTTTCTGTTAGGATTTTTAGGGTTTCAGATCAGACATTTAAGCACTTAATCCATTTTCAATTATTTTTTGTGTGTGAGTGGTGTAACATAAGGGCCCAATTTCATTCTTTTCATGTGGCTATCCAGTTTTCTTAACATCATCTGTCGAAGATACTATCTTTTCCCATTGTATATTTCTGGTGCTCCTGTCAAATATTATTTGACTATATAAGTGTGGGTTTATATCGGGGTTCTCTATTCTGTTCCATTGGTATATATGTATGTTTTTTATGCCAGAACTGTACTGTTTTGGTTTCTATATATTTGCAATATAGTTTGAAATCATAAAGTGTGATGACTCTAGCTTTGTTCTTCTTTCTAAAGATTGTTTTGGCTATTTGGGGTCTTTTGTGGTTCCATAGAAATTTTAGGATTACTTTTTTAATTTCTGTGAAAAATGCTATTGAAATTTTCATAGGGATTGCATTGAATCTGTAGATTGCTTTGGGTAGTGTGAACATTTTAACAATGTTAATTCTTCCAATTTATTAACGTAGAATATGTTTCCATTTATTTTTTTCTTCTTCAACTTCTTTTATCAGTGACATAGTTTTCAGTATACAGCTTTTTCATCTCCTTGGTGAAATTTATTCTTGAGTATTTTTATTATTTTCCATGCTATTGTAACTGGGATTGTTTTTTAATTCATTTTTCAGATAGTTTGTTGTTAATGTATTAAAACACCACTGGTTTTTAAATGTTGATTTTGTATCCTATAATTTTACTGAATTTGTTTATTACTTCTAACAGTTTTTTGGTGGAGTCTTTGGAGTTTTCTATGTATAAGATCATGCCATCTCCAAACACAAACTTTACTTCTTCCTTTATGATTTGGATAACTTTTGTTTCTTTTTCTTGCTAAATTGCTCTAGCTAGGACTTCTAATACTATGTTGAATAGAAGTGGTGTGAGTGGACATATTTGTCTTGTTTCTGATCTTAAATGAAAAACTTTCAACTTTTCACCATTGAATATGACATTAGCTGTGGGCTTTTCATATATGGCCTTTATTATGTTGAGGTGCATTCCTTCTATACCCAATTTGTTGACAGTTTTTATCAATAGAAAATGTTGAATTTGTCAAATGTTTTTCTACATCTGGGATAACCATATGATTTTTATCTTGTTAATTTTTTCTCTTAATGTGGTGTGTCACATTTATTGATTTATGTATATTGAAACTTCCCTGCATTCCAGGGATAAATCCTGTTTCATCATAAAGTATGAAACTTTTGATGTGCTATTCAATTTGGTTTGCCAGTATTTTGTTGAGGATTTTTGCATCTTTGACCATTTGGGACATTGACCTGTAATTTTCTTTTCTTATAATGTTCTTGTCTGGCTTTGGGTTTGAGGTAATAATGCTCTCATAAAATGAGTTTCAAAGTATTCCCTTCTCTTCAATTTTTTGGAAGAGTTTGAGAAGTATCAGCAGTAATTCTTTAATGTTTGGTATAGTTCACCAGTGAAGCTATCTGGTGCTAGGTATTTTTATGTCTGTAGATTTTTGATTACTAATTCAATGTCATTACTTGTTATTGATCTGTTCAGATTTTTTAATATTTTATGATTCAGTCTTGGTAGGTTGTATGTTTTTAGTACTTTATCCATTATTTCTGGGTTATCCATTTTGTTGTTATATAATTATTCATCATAGTTTCTTATTATCCTTTGTATTTCTGTGTCATCAGTTGTAATGTATCTGCTTTTGTTTATTTTATTTATTTGAGTCCTTTCGCCTTTTTTTTGTAGTCTAGCTAAAGTTGTGTCAGTTTTGTTTATCTTTTCAAAAAGCTAACTCTTAGTTTCATTGATCTTTTGTTTTTCTAGTCTCTATTTCATTAATTTCTGCTCTGATATTTATTTCCTTCTTTCTACTAAATTTTGGTTTTGTTGTCTTTTTTCTAGTTTGTTGATGTTAAGTTTTTTATTTGAGATCTTTCTCTTTTTTTTATGTAGGTGTTTATTATTATAACCTTCCCTCCTATAGCTGTTTTTAATGCATCCCATATGTTTATATGTTGTGTGTACATTTTTGTTTATGTCAAGATATAGTTAAATTTCCCTTTGATTTAATCTTTGACCCATTGATTGTTCAGGAGTGTGTTCTTTAATTTTCACATATTTGTGAGTTTTCTGAAATTCTTCCTATTATTGATTTCTAGTTTAATACCATTGTAGTTGGAAGAGAGTTGATATAATTTCAATCTTCTTAAATTATTAAGACTTGTTTTGTGGTCCAATATGTAATCTATTCTGGAGAATATTCCATATGTGCTTGAAAAGAATGTATGTTCTCCTGCTGTTGGATGAAATGTTCTGTATATGTCTGTTAGGTCCATTTGTTCTAAAGTGTATTGAAATCCAATGTTTTCTTACTGATTTTATGTCTGGGTGATCTATGTATTGTTGAATGTGAAGTATTGAAGTCCCCTTCTATTATTGTATTGTTGTATGTTTCTCCCTTCACATCTATTATTTGCTTTATATATTTCAGTGCTCTGATGTTGGCTGCATATATATTTACAATTATAATATCCTCTTGATGAACTGTCCCCTTTATCATGTTGTAATGACTTTCTTTGTCTCTTTTTATAGTTTTTGACTTAAAGTCTATTTTGTGTGATATAAGTATAGCTACTGCTGCTCTCTTATGGTTTCCATTTGCATAGAACATCTTTTTTTAATCCCTTCACTTTCAGTGTATATGTATCCTTAAAGCTGAAATGAGTCTCTTTTGGCAGTAGTTAGTTGGGTCTTGGTTTTTTGTGTGTTTTTAAAAAATCCATACAGACACTCCTTTGACAGGAAAATTTAATTCATTTACATCTAAAGTAGTTATTGATAGGTAAGAACTTACTATTGCCATTTTGTTAATTATGTTCTGGCTGTTGTATAGATCCTCTTTTTCCTCTGTTGCTCTCTTTCTTTGTGATTTGATGATTTTCTATAGTGCTATGTTGAATCCTTTTTCTTTACCCTTTGTGTATCTACTATATCGTTATGATTTTTGTTACCACGAGGCTTACCCATAATATCTTATAGTTATATCAGTTTGTTTTAAGCAGATGACAACTTAACTCCAATTGCATATAAAAACCCTACACTTTTACCTCCTTCTCACATTATATTTTTTTATGTCACAATTTATTTATTTTTATATTGTGTGTCACTTTACAAATTGTTATAGCCATAGTTATTTATTATAGTTTTGTATTTTAACTCATATAAAATATATAGTTGATGTCTATACCACTATTATAGGATTAGGGTGATTTAAATGTAATTCTTTACTTACTTTTACCAGTGAGTTTTTACTGCCATATATTTTCATGCTA
Source organism: Daubentonia madagascariensis (assembly GCA_023783475.1). Lineage (NCBI taxonomy): Eukaryota > Metazoa > Chordata > Mammalia > Primates > Daubentoniidae > Daubentonia > Daubentonia madagascariensis. The sequence goes on along the minus strand of JAKFHU010002396.1, from coordinate 1,127,267 downwards.
CTAATTATCATCCTTTCATTTCAGTTGGAAGAACTCCCTTTATCATTTCCTATAAGGCAGGTCTAGTGGTGATAAACTCCCTCAAATTTGTCTGTTTGTGAAAATATCTCTCCTTCATTTCTGAAGGACAGCTTTGCCAGGTAAAGTATACTTCATTGACAGTTTTTTGTTCTTTCGTCACCTTGGTCACATCATCCCACTCTCTCCCAGCCTGCAAAGTTTATTCTCAGAAATATACTGGTAGCCTTCGGGGAGATTCCCTTGTATGGAAAGATCTTTTTTATTTTTTGCTGCTTTAAAAATTCTCTCTTCATCTTTGATTTTTGACTGTTTGATTGTAATATGCCTTGTGGTTTTCTTTGTGTTGAATTCAAATGAAGATCTTTGATCTTCCTGTACAGGCATGTTTATATCTTTCCCCAGATTTGAGAAGTTTACAGTCATTATAACTTTAAATAAGTTTCTGTTCCTGTTCATTTTCTTCTCCTTCTTTAACTTCTTTGATGCTGTCCCATAAATCCCATAGGCTTTCTTCATTTATTTCTTGTTTTTTTTTCTTTTTTCTCCTTTATTGTATTTTTTCATATAACCTGTCTTCAGGTTTACAGATTCTTTCTTTTGTTTGATCGAGTCTGCTGGTGACACTCTCTATTGCATTTTTTAGTTCACATATTGTATTTTTCAGCTCCATAATTTCTGTTTTTCTCTTAAATTATTTTAATCTCTCTGTCAAGTTTTTTGTTTTGTTCATTTATTGTTTTACTGGTCTCATTTAGTTGTCTCTCTGTGTTCTTTTGTAGCTTGCTGAGCATCCTTAAAGCAATTGTATTGAATTCTGTCGATCAATTCTCCATCTGAATTTTTCTTTTTATAATCCTGTTGTCTTGCACTGATATCTGCACATTTGGTGGAGCAGTCACCTCTTCCAGATTTTAAAGACTGGTTTCAGTGGGAAAGGCCTTCTGTTACAGGAGAGTGCTAGGGTTGTCTTGGAGAGATGTGGCAGTTTGGGCTCTGGTGAGGGTGCAGTAGGTTAGTCTGTGTGCTGTGCTGTCAACTTAGGTTGGCATTGGTGAAGATGAAGATTGCAGGGATTCTCAACAGCCATGACTGTGGGTGTCAATAGGAGCAGCAAGGGATCTTGGGGTCTTCAGTGGTAAAGGCTACTGGGGTCCTCCCAATCTCTTTCCACCATGGAAGTCATGGCTGAGGGGACCAATTTTGGCACAGGGTCTGGCTCACGGGTGTGCTTTCAGTTGTGGTGACACCAATGTGAGATGCACAGTGCCTGTGCATCAGCTATGGAGCCAAGGTCTGAAGTACAAACATGCATAAAGGGACAATGCCTCTGGAGTCTGGAACACTGATGACATCAGCACCTGGGGTGCTGGTGCCCCCGATACTGCATTGGTAACTGTGTGTGAGATGCAGGTAGTTATGGAGCAGCTGGAAAGCTGGGGTCCAGAGCACAGGCATATGCAGAACTACAGTTCCCCAGGATCCAGAGCATGGATGTACTCAGAGCTACAGTGGCTCTGGGCTGTGGGGCTCAGGCTAGCTCACTATTGCTGTGGAACTGGTGCTTGAAGTATACATTCACACACAGTAACTGAGGCTCTAAGGTATGAGGCAGGGCTAGGCTGTAGCAGTGGTAGCTCCAGTGTTTGAGGCATGTGCAGTATTGGAGGAGGTGGTTGCTTTGGTCATGGGGCAGCACAGCAGTGGCTCCTTCTTGGGTGGTGGTGGTGCAACTGTGTGTGTCTCTCTCTGGGGACTCTATTGTGGGGATGGCTGTTTAACTCAGTGGTGAAAGATATCAATGTTCTCTGCAGAGCAGGTTGCTAGGGACCACAGTAACACCCATGAAATGGTTAATAATGATAACTCCTGCTTTTCTTCTTTGTTACCAGTCATCTCCAGACATCTCAAGTATGTACATTTCTCCAGCAGTCTTTTCAGTGTGGTTATTCCATCCTCCCCTTTTTTTGTTCCACTATGTTGCTGCAGATTCTTAAATGGTTCCTTGAGCCCTCCTAAGGCTGTTATCATTCATGGATAATTGTCTATTTGTTGTTTTTTGTGAGGGAAAGAGGCTTGTCTCTCCTGTTCTATCATCTTGCTGATGTCACTCTATCTCTGTTTTGTTTTATTCAGATTTTGTTTGGAGAGGATGCTGAAATGGAAACTGTCAAGGAAAAGATCTATCTATGGAGAAATTATACTGACTTCTTTTAGAGTCTGCTGACTTCCTTGAAACTCTGGTCCTTTACTACATATTTTTTTATTTTGCTTGGAATGATCTTTCCCATGCTGGTTCTTTGTCATTTTTAAACTTGGTTAAAATGTTAACTTTCCTGAGAAAACATTCTGACCAATCAATATAAAGTAGATTTCTTCTTTTCTCTCTCTTTTTAAATGTATAGTTATATGCTTATTTTATATATATGTATACACACACACACACACACACACACACATATATATGTGTATGTTTATTCCATATATATACATATATATATACACACCACACACACCAACACATGTATGTTCTACATATATTTATGTTTCTTAGGGTGTTTACTTGCTTAAGTATCTATCTTCTTCATTAGATTTAAGCACCATGTGCATAAGAATGACACTTATGTTGCATATATCTGTGATCCAGGTCTCATCACTATGGCTAAACCTATTTAGGATCAATAAACAATTGAATTAATTGATATTTCTTCTCAATGGTTCTAACATTTAAGGTGAATTAAGGGAAGAACTAATTCCTGAGGTCCACTTGTCTTATTTAATGACAGAATCTGTGTTCCTATATCTTAATATTTATGTCAAACTATGGTCCTGGAGGCCATGCTTTGGCTTGATTTGTGCATTTTCAAAGAGAATTACTGAAAGTAATGTAAATACACTCGTGATGCTTGACAACAAACAGAGCTGGATCCCCGCAGACACCTCAATCACCTGATTCCTAGTTATGTGAGATAAAGTGCTTTGTAGCCCTCAGAGGGTATGTATTCCCTGAGATCTCCATGATCAATAACTACCTCCTGGCTCCCATTCTTCAACTATTGAACTACCTATATGATTCCATCTGGCTTCTTATTAGAGGGAGCAGCCCAGGAACCAGAGTTACTCTGACCATTCATTTATCCATCTGATTGTTAATAGTCATCTAGTAGCAAAAATGACCTTCCTCCAAACTGATATATTATTGAGAGGCTGCAATAATGTCCAGGGAAAAAATTCCCAATTACAGTGACATTGATTGTGGTTATGATTATCTCACCCTTTACCAAGTATGAAGTCTTATGGGGATTCTATTATTTTCTCATCATAGCACCAGTCTTCAGGCTGGATGTTGTTGAGGTTACCTTTTATTATTTCCTTTTTGCAGGTTAAGACATTGAGGCTCAAATGGGTTAAGTGACTTATCTAAGAAGAAAGAGTGGCAAATACAGGAGTGGAGATCTTGTTAGTTGATTCCAAAGCCAGTAGCATTTTTTCCTTTCAATTTCTTTCTTCCTCTAGAGAACTTTAAGCTGTTGGGCAAACACTAAAGAGTAGTCTCCAAAAAAGATGTTTTCCTTCTTTCAAGGACTGAATTTATGATTTGAGATCTACTCCCATTTGAAGGTGCTGGACTTGCATGTTGCATCGCTCAGGGAGAAAGGTAAGCCTCTAGGTCAAATCTACTGTCTAGCCATAAATTTGCAGGAGTAGAGATAACCAGGAAAATGCATCAAGGCAGCTATTTCTCCTTTGGCTTATTCAGAGATTTGGCTTGGATATTTTGACTATTTCTTTTATTTGTTTCATACAACTTGAGGTTATATAGGTTGAGTATCCTTTGTCTGAATTTGCTCAGGACCAGAAGTGTTTTGGATTTTGGATTTTTTTGAATTTTGGAATATTTGCACATACTTAATGAGATATCTTTGGGATAAGACCCAAGTCTAAACACAAAATTCATTTATATTTCATGTACACCTTATACACAATGCCTATAGTGATTTCATACAATACTTTTAATAATTTTGTGCATGAAACAAAGTTTGTGTTAAGTACTTATGTGTGGGATTTTCCACTTGTGGTATCATGTTGGTGCTCAAAGGTTTTGAATTTTGGAGCATTTCATATTTTGAATTTTTGGATTAGGGATGCTCAACCTATGTGTTTAAACACTAATGAGTTCCTATTAGAACTTGTATACTTATCATGTGGCATGAAGAAAAAGCACAAGAAGGCCTTGAGTCCCTACTTTACAAGATATGAGCTTGTATTACTTTGAACAAGTTATTCATATCTCATTTTTCTTTTCCAGGGACTATGATAATATTAGTTATCTTGACTAATCCTAGAATCATTGAGAGAATCAAATCAGGTATCAGCATAAAATTATTGTAATCTGGAAGCCCATGCTAATATTTTTAAAAAGAGACAGGAGAAATGGTGATTAATAACTGATGAAGAAATCAGGCTTTGAAAAAAGTTATAAAACAAACTGAAATGGAGATGTGCAAAATTGCAGGACACAACTAATTACTGGAATGAGGACACCTGATCTCAAGTTCTAATTCTGCCACTAAAGACTTATTTGGTGTCAGATACACAATTTAGTAAGCGTATCGTGACTGACTGGTGGACTACAGTGTAAGTGAGATCAACAACCATCACATAGCTCTGAGCAAATGAGAAAACAATTTTCTCTCCTTGGGAATGGAGAATAAGAACGTTCTGATCTAAACATAATATTCATAAGTTTAGGTGTCTTAGCCTACTGATCATCCTGAGGTCAGGGAATGTATCTTGTGCATCAATGTAGGCCTCACAATTAACATGCAACCTGATGTACCATAGGAAGTTAGTGCTTATAGAGAGGATGAAGGGATAAACAGCATCCACAACTTCACGTGGCTTACTGGTTGATATTACTAGAGGCATGTTTCTTTTTAACTTTTCAAAGATTATTAGGGGTTGGATGTGATTATAAACATTTGTGGATCCAATTCTTGCCATTTAATTAAGATCTGGAAAGGTAGGTTATTTGCACAAAGCCAAGCAAACTGATAAGTGGTTTTTTTTCCTAATTTCATGTTTGCAATTATCCACATTACATCCAATGATAGATTTAATTACTCAATTGTTCAGTCAGTCAATTAAATAAGTTACTATTGTGTGCTTAGTTTAGGTTGAATGTAAAAGGTTTAGAGGAATTTTTCTTTCTGATAAAGAGCTAAGACTTAGATACAAAGTGACTTGGCTTCACATCTCACCTGTTCCAGTTAATAATTAATCTGATGGTCTTGTATGAATCTTTTCTGTACCTTAGTTCAGTAATCTATGAAGCTAGGAGATTGGAACATATTGTCTCCAAAATCCTTTTTTAGGGGCACTCTATTAACCATTAATAATTTAAAGTTGCATTCTATTGTCATGGACATGTTTTAGGTCCAGAACTCCTGGAAACAAGCAATTGCAATACTGCAATATGGCACGAAATGGGCATGCCGACTGACCTCAGCGGTCCTCTCTCCATGTACCATTCTGATTTTGTTTTCTCATTGTTATAGGGCAGCCTCATACTTCCTCATGGAGAACAATACAGAGGTGACTGAGTTCATTCTTGCGGGGTTAACTGATGACCCAGAACTACAGATCCCGCTCTTCATAATCTTCTTTTTTATCTACCTCATCACTCTGGTTGGGAACCTTGGGATGATTGGGTTGATTCTGCTGGACTCTCGTCTCCACACTCCCATGTACTTTTTCCTCAGTAATCTCTCCCTGGCAGACTTTGGTTATTCCTCAGCTGTCACTCCCAAGGTGATGGTAGGGTTCCTCACAGGAGACAAAATCATGTCCTACAATGCTTGTGTCACTCAGTTCTTCTTCTTTGTAGCCTTCATCACAGCAGAAAATTTCCTCTTGGCCTCAATGGCCTATGACCGCTATGCAGCAGTGTGTAAACCCCTGCATTACACCACTACCATGACAACAAGTGTATGTGCTTGTCTGGCCATAGGATCCCATGTCTGTGGTTTCCTGAATGCCTCCATCCATACCAGCAACATTTTCAGGCTGTCTTTCTGTGCGTCCAACGTAGTCAATCACTTTTTCTGTGATGCTCCTGCTCTCCTGGCTCTCTCGTGTTCTGACAACTACATCAGTGAGATGGTTATTTTTTTTGTGGTGGGATTCAGTGTCCTCTTTTCTATCCTGGTAATCTTGATCTCCTACCTATTTATATTTGTCACCATCCTGAAGATGCACTCATCTGAAGGACGCCAGAAGGCCTTTTCCACTTGTGCTTCCCACCTCACCACGGTTTCCGTCTTCTACGGGACAGGCATCTTTATGTACTTACAACCTAGCTCCAGCCACTCCATGGGCAGTGACAAAATGGCATCTGTGTTCTATGCCATAGTCATTCCCATGCTGAATCCACTAGTCTACAGCATGAGGAACAAAGAGGTTAAGAGTGCCTTTAAAAATACTCTAGGGAAGGCAAAGTTGTCTATAGGATTCGTATTTTAATTTTACAGAATTTACAATGCAGTGTCATCCACCTCTGATTAGTCTTTGTTAAGTCCAACATCTGGGCTTCCTCAGGGACAGTTTCTATTGACTATCTTTTTAAACCTATGCACTGGTCATGCTTTCTTTGTTCTTTAGGTGACTCATATTTTTTGTTAAAATTTGGGCACTTTAAATAATAAAATGTAGCATATTCTTAAAATTATGTCTCCTCTCCCACTTAAGGCTTATTTTTTTTTTTTGGTGGCATTGTTTATATGTTTAATGATTTTCCTGGGTTACTTATGTTAATTCTGTGTTATTTGTCATGTGTGAGCACTGAATTTTCTACTCAGTTAGCTATGGTCAACTAATAATTGGACAGATTTTTAAAAATGCTTTAATTAATTCTCTGAAGCCTTGCATATGGGCTTTGTGAGAAGCTTGTCTTTAATGTTCCAGCAGTTTAAATTCTGCCTTAATCTTCACTTACTATTTGTTCAGAGCCTCAAAGTTAGCCAAAGATGAAAGATGAAGTCCTTCTCAGGCCTTTTCTGGGCATGCCTGGGGCCTTGCACAGGTGCATGATTTTTGTGATTCCCCAGAAATATATGGTAGCCTTTCAAGGTCCTGTGTGGATGTCTAACATCCTCAAAAATTTCTTGTGAGAGTTTGGTCAGATTATTGTTTGCTCCAGCTGATATTTACATCTTCAGGCAATTGCAGTGTTAAACAATTGGTGCTCATTGCTTTGACAAACACCCTAGGATTAGGATTTTTCTGACTGTGTGAATTGAGTCAGGTGAAATAAAGACAAAACTGTGAATGAAGTTTTTCTAGGGAGCTGGCAGATGGGTGAAATAGTGACAATACTCTGGGAATGAGGCCTTTTAGGAATCTCCAAACACATATTGCTTGCTCAGTGGCTGCTCAGCTGATGTTTTCCTCACCTACCATCATTCCATATTTGTTGGTTTTCAAGGCTACTACAGAACTGGGGAACAGAGTAAGTTAAAATGCCACAAGGTTCACTATTACTACTGAGATTCAGCCATTTTTCTTGAATTCTTCAAGCCTTTGGTTAATTTCTAGAGTTTTGAAAATTTTTATTATAAACACTTTTGCCTGTGTTGTCATTGTTTTTAAGGAGGAGCAGACTTTGGAGGTCCTCACTCTGCCATTCTGGAAGTGTTTCTCCCACCCTTTTTAATTTAAACTTCCTCTCTTATACCTCTCTGAGCACATTCTTTTTTTTTCATAATACATATAACTTGTAATTATATATTTATCTGTGAGTTTAAGTTTTTAATGTCTCCCCATTAGACCAAGGACTAGTTATGCAGAAATTATATCTTTTTTTTCCTGTTCTATATACTACACATCTGGATCTAGCACAATGGCTAGCACCTAGTTTGGACTCAAAAGGTACTTTATTGACTTAATGTATTTGTGCATAGCTAAATTAATGTCTTCTCAATGTCATGATAATTAAGGTTAATCATTGAAAGCAAAGTTGCCTGGGCCTTCTTGAAGGGTTTACTATCCTTCCTCTTCTGGTAACCATGTGGAGTTACTACAGAAGGCAATGCCAAATTGTGATTATTCTTAAAGATTCCCAGCATTATCAAGAAGAAATGAGTTTTGAGTATCTCCGTAGGATGCGTGAAGCTGAATAAGCATCGCTTACAAAAAAGTTGCCAATCTTTCTGCAATTTTACAACTTTTATTTAACTGATTAGAGAGCTGAGAATATAAGGTAACTAAGTAACCCCAAAATTCTAATAAAAGATGCATCTCCGAAAACAGATGGGACAGGAGAACTTGCATACCTATGATAGATGCTCCTGGGTTCCATACCCACTGGCAGAAGAATTTAGCTAAAGTTTTAAATTAGTTAATTATTAAAGATGTATGTGGGCTGGCATGAGAATATAAATACCTTTCAAGTGCAGACACAAGGAGAATTTGTACTTAATCTCGTGTTCTTCTCCACAGATCTCTCTTGGTGCTTACAAAAAAGACTGGGGGGCTGGGTGAGATTTTTGAAAAAGATTCGCTCATGGTGCAGGCCTGGGAAAGGGAAGTAGCAGCCTTTGAAGACAAAGCATGAAACCCACCCAGGTTCTTCTCCCTTGTCTCCGAATGGAATAGAAACCCTAAGCCACTATTAGCCTTAGGTACTAGCAAAGATTCATTGGAACTGAGATAAGAAAAGATAATAAAACCCTCTCCCCATGAAGGTGAATCAAGACAATATGTTGGGACAAGACCATTAGAGGTCGACTGCACCCAGAGAAGGTCAGGATCACTGAGAAAGGCCCCATCTCTAATACCCAGGAGCAAAGGTCCTGGTGAGACTAAAGCTATATCAGAACAATAGAAAAGGGACCTTATCATCCACAACCCTGCTTTCAAACATTGAGTAATAAGTAAAAACTCTCTACTGCTAGGAGGAGGGCCATGAATATCTTTTCTGAGGTTCAGGTACAAAGGAGAGACTTGAAACTGAGGGTGGAAGAGATATTGAGAAATATATTTTGGTAAACCAGCCCCCACCCTAAGCACATGGTAATTCCCTGGGTGTGTGAAGCTTCTCACATGTGGTTCACGGATGGTAATTATGGCAACAACAAAATACAACTCCAGTTCAATTTGTAACTAGATTGTCACAACTCTCTGCACTAAAGGCATAGACAAAACGCAACAAGAATGTGGGCCAGTTTTCATGTATAAAATTATTTACCTCAAGCTGTACTGTTTTTCATTAGATGTTTGGCTTTCAACAGCAACAAAAAATTATTAAGCACACAAAGAGACAAGAAAACACAATAAACTGCTGACAAAGCAATCAATAGAATCAGACACAGATGTGACAGAGATGTTAAAACTATCAGACTGAGTACAAAATAAATATGATTAATATATAAATATAAGTCTTCAGTGAAAAGTTGGAAAACATGACAATGGTATGGGTGATTTTATCAGAGGAATGAACAATTGATTAAGAAATAATCTAATGGGAATGTGAGGAATAAAAAACAAAATAGCAGAGGAAGAATGTTTTGTGTGCTCATTGGTAGCCTCAACAAAAATGAGGAAAGAATTAGTAAAATTGAAGACAGATCAATATTATTTACACAAAATAATATACAAAGAGAAAAAAAGAGTGAAAAACATAATAAAAGACTGATGAGCTATGGGACATATCTGTAATTGAAATCCCAGTAGGAAATGAAAGAGATAAAAAGGAAGAAGAAATATCTTTATAATGGGTGAGAATTTTCCAAAAGTAATGGCAAACACAAAACCACAGATCCAAGAAACACAGAGAATATAAATCAAGATAAAAACCAAAATACACGTGCACATACACACACACACACACCCTTCCACATGTCATATTCAAATTGCTGAAAACCAAACATAAGAAGAAAATCATAAATGCATTCAGAAGAAAAAAGAAATTACATACAGAGGAATAAAAGTAAGATTCACAGCTGATACCTCATCAGAAACAATGCAAGCCAGAAAAGTCTTTCAAGTGCTGAAAGAAAATTTTAAAATCCTCTTAAACCAGAATTCTATATGCAGTGAAAATATCGTCCAAAAATGAAAGAGAAATAAAGACTTTTTCAGACAAACACAGGCTGGGAGTTCATTATCAGCAACCCTGTACTGCCAGAAATATTAAAGGAATTTCTTTGGGCATAAGAAATGTGATATCAGACAGTAACTTAGATCTGCACAAAGAAATGAAGATTACTGGAAATAAGATAAATGAAGGTAAACATAAAACTCACTCTTATTTTTAATTGTTTTAAAAGATGATTGTCTAAAGCATAAATAGTAGCAATGTATGTTATATTCATAGAATATGTAAATGGAAAATGTATGATAACAATAGTATAAAATATTAGAGAGAATAATTGGTAGTTTATGGTTGTCAGGTCCTTACACTGCTTGTAAAAATGGTACAAATATTATTTTACAAGTAGACTTTGATTAATTCAAGACATATATTGTGAACTCTAGGACAATAACTAAAACAATTTTTAAAAGAGGTATGTAAATAATAAGTCAATAGTGAAGATAAATGGAATCATTAAAATATTTAATTAATTGAAAAAGGAAAAGACAGAGGAAACAAAGAACAGATAGAACAAATAGAAAAAAAATAGGAAGTTGATAGATTTTAATTCACCACGTCAATAATTACATTAAAAATAGTGTAAACTTACCAAACTGAAAGATAGAGTATCAGATAAGTTTTTTTAAAAAAACAAGACCCAACTACATGCTGTCTACAAGAAACTCTCTTTAAATGTAAAGACATAATATTAGCCTATCTAATAAAAGTAAAAGGCTACAGAAATATTTACAATGAAAACACTAATAAACAAAGCTGGAATCATTATATTAAAAATATCAGGAAAAGTAGACTTAGAAAAACAAATATTACCTGGGAAAAGGAAGGATGTGACATGATGATAAAGAGGTAAACCCTGCAAGAAGACATACCAACCCAAAATGTGCTTGCATCTAATAACAATGCTACAAAATACATGACATCAAAACTAATAGAACTGAAAGGAAAATATATGGAGACTGCTAAAGACTGAATGTGTGTGTCCCCTCAAAATTCATATGTTGATATCCTAAATCTCAATATTATGGTATCAGGAGGTAGAGTCTTTGGGAGGTGTTTAGGTCATGACAATGGATCCCTTATGAATGGAATTAGCTCCCTAATAGAAGAGATCCAAGAGAGCTCCCTCACCCTTTTCACCTTGTGAGGACCATCATCTATAAATAAGGAAGTGGGCCCTCAACAGACACCAAATCTCTCAGTGCCTTGATCTTGGACTTCTCAGCCTCCAGAAATGTGAGAAATAAATTTTCGATTTTTATAAACCATCCTGTCAATGGTCTTCTGTTATAGCAGCCCAAGTGGACTAAGACAGAGACTTCAACAAATGTTTCTCAGTAATTTATAGAAAAAGTTGACAGGAAAGTCAGTAAGAACAGGACTGAACATAATCAACTTGTCCTGATTGACATTTAAAGAAGATATGCCTGACTCTTGGACTCGAGGGGTCTAGGAATAGGTCTGTGAACCTGTTCCCACACTCCCAGGAGCTGATTGTGTCATTTGGGGGTGTGTAGGAGAGATTTGTGAACCGATCTTGAGTGGAGAGGGAACACACACGAACAGAACTGAGAGGAGAATGTGGAGTGCATTTGTGCTGTGGTGCAGGCAAAGGACACCACTCTCCACTCCAGATACAGCAGCTGTGCTCTCTGTCCTGGCTGTGGAGGCTTGAAGTCTTGTCCCACTGTGCCGCCTGAGCACTGTTGCCTATTGAGGGGCCTGTCTGGTTTGGCCAGAAGCCAAGGAGGGGGATTTGCTGTGGATTCTGGACTGCCCTAATACCATGAGCAGGTTCTTTGGGGTGGTGGGGGCATCTCCACCCCTGTAGGATTCTCCAGTGGCCTGGGAACTGAACTTTGACTCCTGTCAGGCTCACCAGACTCTGGGGCACCTGGACACAGACTTGCCTGATCCAGCCCCACCTGGCTCTGCCCCCTGCATCAGTCTTGGAGGTGGTAGGTCACAAGAAGTGGCCCCCTGGGAGTTCCAGAGCCCAGTCCAGTGACTGGGACATTTGAGTGCTTCTTCTGAGAGACTAGGGCCAAGCATAGCTGCTCAGAAGTGATAGCTGCTCCAGATGAGAAGGAATCAATGCAAGAATTCTGGCAGTATGAAAACACAGAGTGTAACAATACTCCCAAAGAGTCACACAAGGTCTCAAGCAAGGGACTCCAACCAAAAGGAGATTACTGAAATGTCAGATAACAAACTGAAGATACAGATTGCAAGTAAGCTTAATGAGATCCAAGAGAAAGTTGAAAACCAGAACAAAGAATAAAAAAAAAATAATTCAGGACATAAAAGAAAAATTCACTAAAGAGATATATATTTTAAAAAACCCAGAAATTCTGGAATTGAAAGAATCATTTAGGGAAGTACAAAATACAGTGAAAAGTTATAACAACAGACTAGACCAAGCAGAAAAAAGAATTTCAGAGCTTGAAGGCAAGGCTTTTGAATTAACCCAGTCAGTCAAAAAGAAAGAAAAAAGAATAAAAAAATGAACAATGTCTTCAAGAAATATGGGATTATGTACAACACCTGTACATAAGAATTATAGGCATCCTTGGAAAAGAAGAAGTAAATGTAAAAAGCATGGAAAACCTATTGGAAGGACTAATGGAGGAAAACTTTCCTGTTTGTACTAGAGATTTAGACATCCAGATACAAGAAGGCCATCAAACTCCTGGAAGATTGATTGCAAACAGGACGTCTCCATAGCACATTGTAATCACACTGGCCAAAGTCAAAGTGAAGGAAAAAATTCCACAAGCTGTGAGATGAAAGCATCAAGTAACTTACAAAGGAAAACCCATCAGACTAACAGCAGACTTCTCAGTAGAAACCTTATAAACCAGAAGTGAATGGAGTCCTATCTTTAGTCTTCTTAAACAGAATAACTATAAGACAAAAATTTTGTATCCTGCAAAACTAAGTTTCATAAATGAAGGAGAAATAGTCTTTCCCAGAAAAGCAAACACTAAGGGAATTTGTCACCACTAGATGTGCCCTACAAGAAATGCTTAAAAGAGCTCTATACATCAAACAGAACAATTGGTACCCACCAGTATAAAACATCCAAAAGTAAAAAACTCACAGCTCTTACAAAACAATAACACAAGGGAGAATACAAAGCAACAAAAAATTGGTTTTTTGAAAAGGCAAACATGATCAATAGACCACTAACTAGATTAACCAAAAACAAAAAAAGGGGATTCAATTTTTTTGAATTTGTTTAGATATGTTTCATGTCCTAAGATATGATCTACCTTGGAGAATGTTCCATGTGCTGATGAGAAGAATGTATATTCAGTAGTTTTGGGGTAAAATATTCTGTAGATGTCTGTTAGGCCCATTTTTTCTGGAGTCCTGTTTAAGTCTGGTGTTTCTTTATTTATTTTCTGCTTGGGTGATCTGTCCAGTTCTGTCAGTGGGGTGTTGAAGTCCCTGGAAATTATGATGCTGCTGTTTATCTCTTTGCTTAGATCTAGTAGGGTTTGCTTTATGAATCTGAGTGCTCTTGTGTTAGGTGCATAAGTATTTAGGATTGTATGTCTTCTTGTTGAGTTTCTCCCTTTACCATTATATAATGACTCTCTTTGTCTTTCTTTACTATTGTTGATTTAAAGTCATTTTTTTCTGATATAAGAATGGCTACACCTCCTTTATTTTGGCTTCCATTTGTGTGGAATATTTTTTTCCATCCCTTCAGCTTGAGTCTGTATGAGTCCTTTTGGGTTAGATGTTTTTCCTGGAGGCAGAAGATACTTGGCTTGTATTTTTTCATCCATTCAGCCAGCCTATGTCCCTTGAGTGGGGCATTCAAACCGTTCACGTTGATTGACAGAATTGATATATGGGATGCTGTTCTATTCATCCTGTTGGGTAGTACCTTATTGCTTTGTTTTACCTCTTGTGCTATGGTTTTATATGAGCTCTGAGCTTTAGCTTTTTGGTGGTTTTGCACTGGTGGGTGTCTATTGTGCTGATACATGTAAAATACAGTTTTGGGTATTTCCTGCAGGGTAGGTCTGGTCTTGACAAATTCCCTCAGTGTTTGCTTCTCTGAGAAAGTCTTTATTTCTCCTTTATATAGGAAACAATTTTAACAGGATATAAAATTGATCCCAAATGGAAGGTCTAGATGAAAGAAGGGACACTTAGTTTTGATTGTACCTTTTGCCTTGGCCAATTCCAAAAACAGGTTTTGTGGTGCTTTGTGGCTGTCCATTGGCCCAAGCAAAAACAAAACCCCTTACTAACTGATCAATACTTATGTACACACATGGAAATAATATTCATCAGGGGTCAGGCAGGTGGGAGGGAGGTGGAGGGGATTGGAAAACTCACACCTAAAGGGTGTGGGGTGCACAATCTGGGGGATGTTCACGATTGTAGCTCTGACTTGGGCAGTGCATAGGCAATATATGTAACCAAAGTATTTGTACCCCCATAATATTCTGAAATAATATAAATAAATAAATAAATAAATTAGAAAGGAAATGAAAACAAACTGTAAAGAAAAGAAAACAAATTATAACTAATTAAATTGTTGTAACTCATAAACTACTCTTATATAGAAAATATAATCCTATTAAATTTCTTTGTTTTCTGCCTATATAGGCAAGATCTTAACTTTTAACTTCTGAGCACTGATCCTATTTCTCTGGAGTTCATGTTTCCCAGATGGCTATTCCCAGCTTTTCTCTTGAATAAACTTTTTAAAACTGGGGAAAAGAAAAACAACCAGAACCTTTAATATGGAACTTGTCTACTCATCTGCAGAAACTGACAGTAGAAATAAAACATGCATATTGCCCTTCAAAGGGAGATCATGAGGTGAAACTCCTTTGACCTTTGAGGATTTCTAGGCAACATGGCTTATCTTCAAGAAAGCAATGAGGTTTTCAACAAATGATGCTGGAACAACTGTATAGCCACAGGCAAAAAGAAAATAAAGTCTAAATACAGACCTTAAAACCCATCACAAAAATTAACTCAAAATGGACCTAAATGTAGAAAACAAAGCTATAAAATTCCTAGAAGACAACATAGAAGAAAATATAGATGACTTTAGGTTTGGCAATGACCTTCTAGATACAAAATCAAAAGCATGATCCATAAAAGAAATAATTGATAAGCTGCAATTGATTAAAATTAAACATTTCTACTCTGTGAAAGATACTGTTAAGAGAATGAGAAGACAAGCCAAAGACTGGAAGAAAATATTTACAAAAAGAAGCAATGAGGCCTTTCTCCTCTCTGATCCAAGTGTTGTAGTCTGACTCTGGCCTTGGAAGAGCAGGGGAAATGGGCCCATTTCTTCATGAAGCAGGCCCAGGTCACATTTACACTCTCCTGAACAACTTCATGGAATCTTCAGAAGGACTTGGATGAAGGACTAGATAAACACTCAATTTTTGAGCTCTACACAGATTCATGTGCCCAGAAGAAGCACGTCATCAAGCTGTCTGCACCTCCATGACTTAGGTGAGGTAGTGAAGTAATGGGGGAAGTCTTTGGTGCCTTCCAGGCTCTATCCTCAAGCCCTGGGGTCTGACCCACCTTGGTCTGTTAACTTGATGGCCAGGTGATGCCACATCATCGTGGAAATGTCACAGGCACATAGTGCTGGATTGATTCTTTTTCAAGTGCTCCTTGAATGTTTATCAACCATGGAATCATTTATTCCCCCAGAAGATTGAAGGAGGATTGGCAATGTAGTGCATGAGGAACACCTCCTTAATTACTTCACATTTTGTAAGATGTGCTTTGTAAGATTATGTGTAGTGGTGATTTTCTGTGATTGGCTACCAAAGAAGATCATCAATAGGATGTGTTTATAAAAACAAATAATTAGACTAAAAAAAAGAAGAAAAGGGATTCAGATAAGTTTAATAAGAAATGAAAAAGGAGACATGACTGACACCATAGAAATATAAAATATCATCTGAGACTACAATGAAAACCTCTACACACAAAGACTAGAAAATCTAGAGGGAATGGATAAGCTTTTGGAAACATACAACCTCCCAAGCTAGAATCAGGGGAAAATAGAAATCCTGGACAGACCAATAATAAGTAACAAGATTGAAACTGTAATAAAAAAATCTTCCAACAGCAACAAGAAAATCCCAGGACCAGACAGATTCACACCAGAGTTCTACCAGACCTACAAAGAAGAACTGGCACCAATCCTACTGAAAAAGTCCAATAACATTGAAAAAGAAGAAATCCTCCCCAACTCATTCTATGAATCCAGTATCATCCTGACATCAAAGCCAGGAAAGGACACATCAAAAAAAGAAAGCTACAGACCAGTATCCCTCATGAACATAGATTTAAAAATCCTTAACAAAATACTAGCAAACTGAATCCAACAACACATCAAAAAGGCAATTCACCATGATCAAGTGGGTTTTGGCCCAGGGATGTAAGGATGGTTCAACACACAGAAATCAATAAATGTGATTCACCACATAAACAGAATTCAAAACAAAAACCATATGATTATCTCAGTAGATATAGAAAAAGCATTCAATAAAATCCAGCACCCCTTCATGATAAAAACCTCAACAAAGTAGATATGGAAGGAACATACCTCAAAATAATAAAAGCCACATATGACAAACCCACAGCCAAGATCATCCTGAATAGAGAAATGTTGAAAACATTCCCCCTAAGAACTGGAATAAGACAAGGGGCCAACTGTCACCACTTCTATTCAACATAGTACTGGAAGTCCTAGCCAGAGCAATCAGGGAAGAGAAAGAAATAAAGAGCATCCAAATCAGAAAAGAGGAGGTCAAACTATCCCTGTTGGCTAATGATATGATCTTGTATCTAGAAAACCCAAAAGACTCCTCCAAAAGACTTCTGGAACAGATAAATTCAATAAAATCTCAGGTTACAACGTTAATGTACACAAATCAGTAGCATTCTGTATACTAAAAACAGCCAAGCTGGGAGTCAAATCAAGAACTCAACATCATTTACAATGCAAAGCTGTGAAGAAAATAAAATACCTACGAATATACTTAACCAAGGAGGTAAAAGATTTCTATAAGGAGAACTACAAAACACTGATGAAAGAAATCATAGATGATACAAACAAATGCAAAAACATCCCATGCTCATAGATTAGAAGAATCAGTATTGTTAAAATGTCCATACTGCCCAAAGTGATTTACAGATTCAGTGCAATTCTCATCAAAATACCAACGTCATTTTTCAAAGAATTAGAAAAAACAATCCTAAATTTCATATGGAATCAAAAAATATCCCAAATAGCCAAAGCAATCCTAAGAAAAAGGAACAAATCTGGAGACATCACATTACCTAACTTCAAATTATACTACAAGTGTATAATAACTAAAACACCATGGTACTGTTATAAAAGTAGAACAGTGGAACAGAATAGAGAACCCAGAAATAAAACCATATACCTACAACCAACTGATTTTCAACAAAGCAGAAAAAAATATACACTGGGGAAAGGATGCCATATTCAATAAATGGTGCTGGGAAAATTAGATAGCTACACGCAGAAGAATGAAACTGTACCCTATCTCACCATATACAAAAATTAACTCAAGATGGATTAAAGACTTAAACATAAGGCTTTAAACCACAAACATTCTAGAAGAAAATGTGGAAACAACTCTTCTGGACATTGGCCTAGAAAAATAATTTATGACTAAGATCATAAATTATCTTATACAGCAACAACAAAAATAAATAAATGGGACTTCATTGAACCAAAAATTTCTGAACTGCAAAGTAAATAACCAACAGAGCAAACAGACAACCTACAGAATTGGAGAGAATATTCACAAACTATACATTCAACTAGTATCCAGAGTCTACAAGGAACTCAAACAAATCAGCAAGAAAAAAGCAAATACCCCATTAAAAAGTGGGCAAAAGACGAACAGATTTTTTTCAAAAGAAGATATACAAATAGCCAACAAACACATGAAAAAATGTTCAACATCACTAATCATCAGGGAAATGCAAATTAAAACCACAATGGGATACTACATTACCCCTGTCAGAATGGCCATTTCCAAAAAATCAACAATAGATGTTGGTAAGGATGTTGTCAACAGGAAACGCTTATACAGTATTGGCAAGAATGTGAATTAGTACAACCTCTATGGTAAACATTATGGAGATTCTTCAAAGAACTAAAAGTAGGAATACCACTCAAGCCAGCAATCCCAATACTGGGTATCTATCCAAAGGAAAAGAAGTCTTTATGTCAAAAAGACACCTGCACCTGAAAGTTTATCACAGCACAATTCACAGTTGCAAAGATATGGAATCGACCTAAATGCCCATCAACTGATGAGTTGTTCTGGCCTGTAGGGCCTGATGGACCTTCTGGTTGTCCAGCCTCCAGGCCACTGTCACTCCTGGTGCCCGTGGAAGGTAGGGAAGGGAACAACTGCAGGGAAGACAGAAGAGAAAGAATAGGATACTAGCTTGCATCTAATACACACCACATACCAGGTACCTGTGCTCTGTTCATCAACCTGCCAGCAAAACTCAATGGTGAATTTTATTATTACATCCATTTTATAGGTGAGGTGGGTAAGGTTCAAAAGGTGAAGCCAATTGCCCAAAACATCACAGCTAGGAGGTGGCAGGATGTGAACTCAAATCTATCTGATGCTAAAGCTGACTTCCTTAACCACCTGTGCCCACTGCCTCCCAGAAGCAAGGAAAAGAGGAAGAAGAGAGGAGAGGAGAGGAGAGGACAGGGGAGGAGAGGAGAGGGGAGCCATAAAAAGAAATGAAATAATGTCTTTTGCAGCAACTTGGATGGAACTGGATACCATTATCGTAAGTGAAGCATCTCAGGAATGGAAAAGAAATACCATATGTTCTCACTTAAAAGTGGGAGCTAAATGATGGGAATATATGGTCATACAACGTGGTACAATGGACACTGGAAACTAACAAGGGGAGAGGGTGGGAGGGGGATGAAGTACATTGTACCTATTTGGTTCAATGTACAGTATTCAGGTACAGGTATAAAAAAAGCCCTGACTTCACCATTATGCAATTCATCTGTGTAACAAAAAACACCCGTACACCCTAAATCTATTGAAGTAAATGAAAAAAAGTAAAGAAGATGGGCTGAATAACAGCCCAATGCACAGCAGACATTCACCAGAGTAGATATTATTCTGGCCATAAAAATATTTAAAATATTTAAAAGAATTGAAATTATACAAAATTTATTCTTAGGCCATAATGCAAGTAGACTAGAAATCAATAACAGAAATGTGTCCAGAAAATCCCCAAACATTTGGAAATTAAACAACCCACTTCTCAATAATCAATGTAGGAATCATAAGGAAAATAAGACAATATTTTTCAATGATAGGTAATAGTTGTGCATATTGTAGGGGTACATGTGATATTTTGATACATGCATACAATGTGTAATGATCAAATCAGGGTAACTGGGGTATCCATCACCTCAAACATTTATCTTTTCTTTATGTTTGGAACATTCCAATTTTTCTCTTCTAGCCATTTTGAACTATACAATACATTATTGTTAACTATAGTCACCTTGCTGTACTATTGAACACTAGGTATTACTCTTTATATCTAACAGTATTTTTGTACACATCAACAACTCTCTCTTCACTCCCTGGTCCCAGCCCCCACCACACACACACACTTCTCCACCTCTGGTAACCACCAATCAATTCTCTGACTCCATGAGATCTACTTTTCTTAGCTCCTACATATGAGTGAGAGCATGTGGTATTTGTCTTTTTGTGCCTGGCTTATTTCACTTAACATAATGACCTCCAATTCCATCCATTTTCTACAAACAACAGGATTTCATTCTTTTGTATGACTGAATAATATTCCATTGTGTATAGGTACCACATTTTCTTGATCTATTCATTTGTTGATGAACACTTGGATTGATTCCATATATTAGCTATTGAGAATAGTGCTGCAATAAACATGGAAGGGCAGATATCTCTTCAATGTACTGATTTTGTTTCTTTTGGATATATACCTAACAGTAAGATTGTTGTATCACATGATAGTTGTATTTTTAATTTTTTAAGGAACCTCCATACTGTTTTCCAATGGCTGTACTAATTTACATCCCTACCAACAGTGTACAAGTTTCCCTCTTTCTTTGAATCTTCTCCTGCATCCATTATTGTCTATCTTTTTGATAAAAGCCATTTTAGCAGGGATGAGATATTATTTCATTGGGATTTTGATTTGTATATCTTGATGATTAGTGATTTGGGGCTTTTTTTAATATGCCCATTGACCATTTGTATGTCTTCTTTTGAAATATCTATTCAGATCTTTTGCCCATTTTTAAAAACAGGTTATTTGTTTTGCTGCTATTGAGTTGTTTTAGTTCCTTATATATTCTGGTTATTAATCCCTTGCCAGATGGATAGTTTGCAAATATTTTCACCCATTCTGTAGGTTGTCTATTCACTTTGTTAATTTTTTCCTTCACTGTGCAGAAGGGTTTTTATCTCGATGTAATCTCCTTTGTCTATTTTTGCCTTTGTTGCCTGTGTTTTTGGGGTCATAGCCAAAAAATTACATCCTGGCAAGGGTGGGGAATCTGCAGCCTCAAGGCCACATGTGGCCTTCCAGGTGCCCAAGTGCAGCCCCTCAAACTTTTATTAAAAGGATTTGTTCTGTGAAGTTTGGATTTGGTCAAAAGGCCACATTCAAGAATCCACCCTTGGTGAAGCTTTCCCCCTGTGTTTTCTTCTAGTAGTTTTACAGTTTCAGCTCTTACATTTAAGTTTTTAATCCATTTTGATTTGATTTTGTATATGGTGAGAGATAGGGGTCTAGCTTAGTTCTTCTGCAACTACTATCTAGTTTTTCCAGCACCATTTATTAAGAGACTGTCCCTCCCCCAATGTATGTTCTTGGAAACTTTGTCAAAAATAACTTGTCTGTAAATGCATGTATTTATTTCTGGGTTCTCTATTCTGTTCTATTGGTCTATGTGTCTGTTTTTATGCCTGTACCATGCTGTTTTGGTTACTATAGCTTTGTAGTATATTTTGAAGGCAGGCAATGTGATGACTCCAGCTTGAATCTTTTTGCTTAGGATTGCTTTGTCTATTTTAGGTTTTTTGTGGTTCCATACAAATTTTAGGATTGTTTTTTCTATTTATGTGAAGAATGTCATTGGTATTTTGATAGGAATTGCATTGAATTTGTAGGTCACTTGGGTAGCATTGACATTTAAACAATATTAATTCTTCTAATCCATGAGCATAGGATATCTTTCCATTATTTTATGTGTCCTCTTCTATTTCCTTCATCGGTGTTTTATAGTTTTCTTTGTAGAGACCTTTCACTTCTTTGGTTAAATTTATTTCTAGGTATTTTAGTATTTTAGATAAGCAAAATCTACATGATATTTTTCCCTTCCCATTTTCAAAACTACATGTAGCTTCCTAATACTAAGAGAAGCATGCAAAATAATTGAGAGCACAGATTCTGGAGAATTTTCATCCAGCTTCTTCTGAAACCAGCTGACTCCTGAAAACAGAACAATTTCATTTTTGTTAATTAATAAAATATTTTTTATACATAAGGTTTTTTGTCATTTGCTACTAAAAGAAACTACTATTATAAATTTGTATTTAAATATCATTGAATTAGGAAGCCTGAGAACTGAGCTTAATATACTTCTCCCTTATGCTTTTGTTTTTATTTTATTTTCCAGCTAATTGAGTTGTAATTCCTCTACTGAACAAAGTTGATACAACACATCATAGCTAAGTGAGTAAATATAAGATAATGTGAGTAAGCAGAGAGAAATAAAGATGACTGTTTTGCTATATTTAAGATATAGTATCTATAATTTAAGATTCTTGATATTTGGCATGTGTTGTCAAGGAGTCTAGCCATGGCCTGTTTGAGAGTTTAAGGGATGAGACAAGGCACCTCAGGACATACAGCAGAAGTGGCAATGAAACCTTATAAGTTTCCCTCCACCATCACCATCCCTGCCTATCATATGGATGTGGGTGGTATGTGGGGGAGAGTCAACTCAGCTAACTTATGCAGAAATGGAATTTATTGGAACAATAATGGTATACTCACAGAACCAAGGAAAAGGTTGGATATTTAGGATGTGGGTGGTATGTGGTGGAGAGAGGTGATGATCTTGGACATACTCAACATAAATCAACTCAGCTAACTTATGCAAAAATGGAATTTATTGGAAGAATAATGGTATGCTCACAGAACCAAGGAAAAGGTTGGATAATTAGGCTGGAAAAAATTAGTGTTAAAGGAAGTCAGAGAGCAGGAACCATAAGCAAGTTCAAACCATTGGAACAGTTTGGTTAAGACAATTGCTGTGGCACATTCGCCCCTTCCATCCTTCGACACTAATACCTTTGGTCACCACTATCACAACTTTTAGACTTTGGCTAATGCCACATGCCACAGCACCCACTACAAATAAATTCTAACTATCCTGACTTCTGGGTGTTATTCATTGTATACCATTTACTGAGATAAGTTTCTTTGCTGGTAGCTAAGCTGTGAGCATGTTAAGTAGAATTACAATAAGAACTGCTTTCATTTATATAGCTTCTTAGTACATTGGCACTGTTCTTTGTGATTTACATGTCTTTTTTTTAAGGTAGTTGCATGCATAATTTATTTTATTTTATTTTTTCATTTTATTTCAGAATATTATGGGGGTACAACACTTTGGTTATATATATTGCCCATGCACTGCCCATGTCAGCCTATCAAAATATCAACATCATTTTTTGCTGATCTAGAAAAAATAATTCTACGCTTCATGTGGAAACAGAGAAGACCCCTTCTATCCAAAGCAATCTTAAGCAAAAAGAACAAACTGAGAGGCATCAATCTATCAGACCTCAAACTATACAAGGCTATAGTAACCAAAACAGCATGGAACTGACACAAGAACAGAGATATAGACCAATGAAACAGGACTGAGAACCCAAATATAAAACCATCCTCATACTGTCATCTAATCTTTGACAAATTCCACAAAAACATACACTGGGGAAAAGATTCCCTATTCAATAAATGGTGCTGGGAAAACTGGATAGCCACATGGATAACAGACTTAAACCTAAGATGTGAAAGCATAAGAATTCTTGAAGAAAACGTTGGAAAAATGCTTATGGACATTGGCCTAGGCAATGATTTACATGTCTTAACTCATTTTATCCTGACAACTCTACAAATAGATATTGTTATTATTCCCATTCTACTTGTGAGGAAAGTGAGGTTTGGTGACATTGAGATACTTGCCCATGTTCCAGAACAGTTTAGGCAGAACCAGGATTTGAACCCATGGTATCCTTTGGAATCTCTTCTAGAGAGCTCTTGAACACTATTATACAGTCTTCCATCAAGTTTCACATAGTGGGGAACTATAAAAAGTAGGAAGAGTTTGGGTAAAGGACAGCTAGAAAAAATGTCATATGTCTACTCCCGGTAGACATTTTATAGTCTGTCTCTTTGTGAAAACACATCTGGAGACTTTTTTGGTGAGTCCTAGGGTTGGTCAGCTTTGTCTGTATCTCAGTGGGTAAAATCAATTTACTAAAGATTAAACTTTGTTCTCAAATTTGTTCTGTCAGCTTAAGTAGTTCTCATTTTGATTCTCCTCTGTCTTATTTTAAGCTTGTTATTAATAATTATTTAACACACACTCTAACCTCACAATTATGTGGTGAGATATTTGAACTTAATTCATGGTGGCTTCAAAGGTCCCTAAGGGATAAATGATTTATTTTGGAGACAATGGACACTTTCAGAAGTGAATGGAAGCTCTTTCTTAAAAATACAAGATGTTGTAACTGGTGTTTTATTTGTATTTGTATTTATTTGTATCAGTATTTGTTGAAAGTTTACTGTGTACCAGGCTCTGTTTTAAGCACTTTATAAATATTAACTTATATGTTCCTAACAACCATATGAAGTAGGTACTATCATCATCTCCATTTTATAAATCAAAGAACTGAAGTGCAGAGAAGTTACATAGCCAGTAACCTTCTTGATATGAATTTTGGGAAGGCATGCTGCCATGGGCCAACATAACTTACGTACCACTCCAGCCTAGTTTCTATTCCCTCTCATGATTCTGTCTGATTGTGGCCAGGAAAGTTCATGCTAAATCTCTTCCAAAGATGTTCTGCACTGTCAAGAAGAAATAACCTTAAGTAATGCAAATACACTAGTGTTCTTTCTCAACAAACAGAACTAGGTTTTCACAGACAGTTTAATTGCTGCTTCTCTAGATGCCTGGAGTGAGAGACTGTGGTTGTTCTCATGGGTACCTAGTCCCCTGAGAACTTTATGTACATACAAATCCGTTAATCATTGTTGGTTTCCAGTCATTGGTCTCTAACATCTTAACATGATTCCAATGATATCATGTTAGAGGGACCAGTCTGTATGCCAGAGGCCTTTCAGTGTTCATGTATTTATCTTAATGTGAAAGGTTGTCCATTTTACTAAGTGGCCTTATTGCACACTGGTTTATTACTGTGAGCCTGCAGTATTGGCCAGAGATAAAACCCCTAGCTAAAAATGATGTCCACAGTGAGTATGACGATCCCTTCTTAGAGTTGTTCAGCACTTTACAGAGTACATTCAAACTTTCTCCTATTTGTCCTCACAGCAGCAGTCCTGTGTGACAAGTTGGAGAATATTTTATAATTTCCATCCAATTACCGTTTCCCTGTATCTTTCTGCCTCTAGAGAACTTCAATTTTTGTCACTAGACATTAAAAAATAACTTCGTAAACAGAAGCCTTTCTTTCTTCTTTGAGTGGGACTTGGCAATTTGAAAATCCCGGGTGAATTTGTGTCATCTTCCTTGAAGAGCAGGGTAAGTTTCTAACTCAGTTCTGTGGTCTGTTTAGATTGTGGTAATAGTAGATGTGGTATGTAAAGGTATGAGGGCAAACATTTCCCACAGAGTATTCAGTTTAGTATCCCAGCTTTTAATACTTTCATGCATTCATGCTGTTTAGCTAGAGTCCAGATATTACAACAACCTCCATTAATTAGGCAAATGGTGATTTTATTCAAATAATAGGTGATGATATTGTTCTCACCATTTAAAATCCCTGTGCATTGGAAGGGACTTTGAAAATGATGGGCTGTCAGTAAATGTTCGTTCAGGCAATGAGAGAACATATAAATGAAAAAATTAATGAATCAGTGAGTAAATATAAATAAATCAACGAGTCAGTGAATGAACAGTGAGCACATTATGAATGTATACAGTCCTGCATTACTGAAGCACAGTTTCTTGCATAACTTTTCACAAGCTATTCAGAGGCTATTGATTAAAGGTTTTAGTCTTTTTAAAATAAGGAATCCACAATAAGAAATACAATTTACATTGTAACCCACCACGCTTGTACATGCAAACACACACACGTGCACACACACACACAGAGCAAAAACAAAACTCTTGTGGAGCTCCACTTATGCCTTCACAGGCAATGAATCTTTGCCTTCTATTCTTTTCTATCTTAAATGAGATAATATATACAAAACCCTTAGACAAGCATCTGCACATAGTAAGCGTTTTATGTGTTAGAGAGCACCACTAATAATAGCAGTGGTATTTAATTTTATTTAATTTTTTAAAAAAAATACTGGTCCTGATCCACTGTTTGATTTCACCACCAGCTAATGGATCATGACCTTCCATTTGTAAAATACTGGGTTAGCACAATCCATGGTAAATTAATTCTCAAAAACCCACTTAACCTAAAACATGTGTTGGAGATTTGATGAATACAGTAAGTTATATTAAGATTAATAAAATTAATTACATGTACTATAATAATAAATATAATATATTTTATATTAACAAAAAGGCATCTCATGGAATATTATTCTTGAATGTATTTTAATTAATACAAATAAATATATTCCTCTTGTGTTTAAATATTTTTCACTGAGTATATTCTGAGGGGAATTTCAAGAAAGCTATTGACATTCACTATATTAAACACAATGTAAAATATATTAAATGAAATTATATTAATAAAGCATATATTCCTATGAAAATGTCAATAAAATGCATGTGAATTCTGTTCCCTTTAGACAGAGTCTTCATCTAGTCCCGGAACAGTTATTATTGAAGATGTTGCTTAATTTCTCAGTAGGAATTGCTCTTTACAGTCTGCTTTTATATGGTAATAACAACTATTTCTTCACTATTTCAGTCATGCAACAAAAAATTATCAACTGTGTGATATGTTCCATGTACTATGCACATTGGTGTGAAGATAATTCGACTTAGGCTTTTGCAAGTTTCAATCTAGTAGGTAATGGACACTCAAACATATAAGTATCACATGGTTTCCCTAATGACTGTGCAGTAGCTAAATCTCCATTTCACAGAGGAAAAAAGATGACTTTTAGAGAACGTAGAAATCATGTTCAAACTATTAAGTAAAGAAGCTGATATCCAAACCCAGGTGTTTGATCCTAAAATTCAGGCACTTTTTACTACCTCAGATTGAATTACAGTTATGGAATGATTTAATCATTCTGTTTCTTCAATTGTTATCTATTGTGTGCTCAGCTACATATAGGTACGTTGGGTCATACAGAAACAAAAGTTAAGGCAGCACAATTTATTGTTTATACATTTAGGCTTGGATTCAGGCTGATTGGGGTTTGGATCTATATGACCCAGGACAATAGTGCCTGGCAGGAAGGACAATATGGCTACCCATTAAGTCGCTAACATTGTTAGAGTTAAAAGGACGTGGTCTCTAGCGTGCATTTATTATCTATTGAAAAATCAGAACTTCAACATTCTATCTACTCCTTAACTGCCACTCTCTTTCAGCTCCCAAGTCTCATCTTGCCTTAGTTTTCCTTTTCTTAACTTTCTCAGAGACTCATTTTGGGCCTCAGTTCTTACCAGGTGTGACCTAAGTGGCATCATGGCCTGCAGTGGTTACCCTGGAGGTGGTGACTAGGGAATAGATTTGGGGTATATTTTGAAGGTAGAGTTAACAGTCTATGTTCATGGATTACATGTGGAATGTAAAGGAAAGAGAGCCAGAGCTGAATAATTCTGGTATTAAGAGATTATTTTTTGAAGACTTTATCAGGTTTGACCAGATATTTAGCATGGATTTTGAAAATTGAGGAGGTTATTTCATAATGAGATTATGTAGTTGGGTGAAATAATTGGTACAACCCTTGATAAATTCCCTGCGGAAGTCATGCAATGAAAGACATCATCTCAAAATTTGTAGCTATTATTATTTTTAAAGCTCAGCCCCAAATTTTCTGTTGTTAATGTTTGTAAAAATTATATGCTTGTTTAAACAAATTTGAATTTGATTTATGAAGTCACTCACATAAGCATCTTTAGTGATGTGGTTCCAATAATTTTGTTTCTTTTGTTTTTTCCCCCAACAATTGTATATAGTGCTACTACTATTAATATTAATAATAATAACATTTATTTAATGACAGTGATACCTATAATTTATTGAGTTCTAACTATATATTAGGCAGTATTCTGAGTGATTTAAACATATCAATTCATTACATTCTCCAAACAGCCATGTGAGGTACGATTGTCATTATCCCTATTTTAAACTGAGTCACAGACAAGTTGTGACTTGCCTCAGGTTACCCAACTAGTGAGCGGAAATGCTAGGATTTGAATGTAGACAGGTCATGACCAGAGAACACGTTCTTTATCACAACAATATACTGCCTCTCTAAATACTTGTATTGTTTTCAAACCACCTTTTCAAAATTGCTATAAAAATCTTGTGACATAATAAAAGTAGAAAACACAATGCTCACTTTATTTTTTCAGATGAAGAAATTAAAGCTCAACAGTATTTATGTTGCTTATTTCAG
Source organism: Daubentonia madagascariensis (assembly GCA_023783475.1). Taxonomy (NCBI): domain Eukaryota; kingdom Metazoa; phylum Chordata; class Mammalia; order Primates; family Daubentoniidae; genus Daubentonia; species Daubentonia madagascariensis. The sequence continues at coordinate 1,099,171 of JAKFHU010002396.1, read as the reverse complement.
GGGATTAAGCAAGGATGAGCATCTTTCTCCGTTCTATGCTACTTCCCTCAAGAGAATGAAGGAAGCCATATGCTGTGCAGTGCAGTGACTATTTGGTCATGGTTTTGAGCTTTTTACACTTTTTTTGGCATGTCTATGAAGGAGGACAATTTTCTCTAAGAAGTGAAAGTGAAACTATTCTTTCTTGGACCTCAGATGGATCACAACTGCATGGATGCTAATCACAGTATTTCACATCCAGAAAGGCAATGGCATACTATTGTTCTCAGGCAGTTACCTAATAGGGCGGAAGGGAAGAGTAAATGAGGTAGTATTTATTCTTCTCAGACTATCTGGCACATAGTAAGTGTTCAATTAATATAAGTGCTACCTGATTTAGGAATGATGGTTATAAAAGTAAGAGTAATTTCCAGAGAAAGCACAAACTTTCAACCCAAATGAAATAAGCAATAAATATTTTGAAGATAACTGAGTGGTCATTTGGAATATCTGAGTGGGGCCAGGCACTAACAGATTATAGTGCACACTTCTGCAGATTGTAAGGTGGAGGTCAGAAGATGCCAGCCTCGGGGTTATGGGGAATTCTGCATTGGTGATAGGATCATGTTGTGCTCATGTCATTTGGGTTACATGAGTGTGTTGTGAGTCATTTCCCATGCATAAGTAATTTATCTAGCTTTCCTTGTTTTAACAGATGAAACACAATTTCAAAAAGGCATCCATGGAAAATAGCACTGAGGTGAATGAGTTTAGACTCTTGGGGCTGACTGATATTCCTGAGCTGCAAGTCCCCCTCTTCGTAATGTTCACCCTCATTTATCTTATCACCCTCATTGGAAACCTGGGGATGATCACGTTGTTTCTGTTGGACTGTCGTCTCCACACTCCGATGTATTTTTTCCTCAGTAATCTCTCTCTGGCAGACTGTGTTTACTCCTCTGCTGTTACTCCCAAAGTGATGGCTGGGCTTCTCACAGGGGATAAAGTTATTTCCTATGGGGGATGTGTTGCTCAAATGTTCTTCTTTGTGGCTTTCGCCAGTGTCGACTGTTTCCTACTTGCTGTCATGGCTTATGATCGTCACGCAGCAGTGTGTAAGCCCTTACGTTACACCGCCACCATGACTACCAGTGTGTGCACTCACATGGTGATGGGCTGCTATGTCTGGGGCTTCGCTGAATCAGCCATCCACACTGGGTTCACCTTCTGCCTCTCATTCTGCCATTCAAATTTGGTCCATCACTTTTTTTGTGACATCCCCCCAATCCTGGCTCTTTCCTGTTCTGACATCTACATGAATGAGATTGTGCTCTTTATCTTAGCAGCTTTCAATGTTGTTTTTGCCCTTATAGTTATCTTGACTTCCTATCTGTTTATACTCATTGCCATCCTGAGGATGCACTCAGCAGAAGGACAGAGAAAAGCCTTCTCCACCTGTGCTTCTCACCTCACTGCTGTCACCATATTTTATGGAACTGTAATCTTCATGTACTTGCAACCCAGTTCTAGTCATTCTATGGACAACGACCAAATGGCATCTGTGTTTTATACAATAATAATTCCCATGTTGAACCCAATTGTCTATAGTCTAAGGAATAAAGAGGTTAATAAAGCTTTCAAAAAAGCCACTGAGAAGATGAAGATGCTGCTTAGCACATGATTTTAATTAGGGAGATTAGACAAACTGTATAGTTAATCAGTTATCTATTGTTGTGTAACAAACTACCCCAAAACGTAGTGGCTTAAAACAATGGTTTATTATTTTTTATAAATCTATGGGTAGGGCATTTCCTTTGCTGCTGTCACCCAGGCTTACTCATGAGGTTGGAAGGTCACCTGGGCTGGACAGTCCAAGACAGCCTCATTCACATTTCTGGATGTTGATGCTGCCTACTCTCTAGATCACCTTAGTTATTCCCCACATGGTCTTCCAACCTCCAGAGGCTGGACCAGTTTTCTTACAGGACATCCTCAGGCCAGTGTGAAAGTAAAACTGCAAGGATTCCCAAGCTCATATAGCATTTCTTCTACCACTTTGTAATGGTCAATGTGAGTCAAAAGCTGACCTAGATTAAAGTATGAAGAAAGAGATTCCACATAGTGAGGAAAGGAGCTCTGAAGAATCTGTAGCCATAGTGAATCTAGCACAATTAGAAATTAAGCTAACCTGCTGTAACAAAGAAAGCCAAATATAGTGGCATAAATAAGATAGGAATTTCTTTCTTAAATAGCAGTTGGTGTAAAAACGAACTGTCTAAACTGCTGTGGTGTCTCGGTCATTCTTGGATCCAGGTTCCTTTCACATTGTCTCTTTCTACCATCTCCTGTAATGTACTCTGTCCTCATCACAACTGTTCTACCTGGAGGGACACAGATAGAGAAGAGATGGAGGAAAACCAAATTATTTTCTAGAAAGTGATGGAGTAGCTATACACATTACCTCTGAGCATATTCCATTGGCAAAAATTCAGTCATATAGCTGCAACGAGCTGCAAAGACAACTTTGACATCTAATCTCTAGCTGAATGAAAATGTGCTCATCTGAAATCCCGATACCCTGGATAAAAAATAGAACAGGTTTTGGGGGAAAACAGTAGTTTGCCACACAATTTGTACCTGAAACTGAACTGCTAGATTTATCCCCAAAACTGAGTCTCTAGTTTTTTCCCCTCCTGGAACCTTTTGTCTAGACCTGGCATTGCTTCTTTCAAAACCCTTTCTTGACCACACCGTTTAAATTGCTATCCTAAGTAATCTCTTCCTCTTCTTTATCTTCTTCTTAGAATTTAAATAAATCCCTAAAATTATACATTTGTTTAATTATTTATTTTCTGCTTCCTCCAAATCATATGTAATATTTATAAAATATGTTATATAAAATGTTATATTTTATAAATAATATAGCCTCCAAATTGGCTAGATTATTTTATTATTGTATTTGAAAAGTGGAGATTATATGATTTGCTGATGTATTGGATGTGGTGTGGAAAAAATATTAACCTAGTTACCGAAGCAACTAGAAGGATAAAATGACCACTATATGAGATGTGGAAAACTTTGGTAGTAGAAGGTTTGGGGTGGGAGGAGACTATGAGCTTTTCTTCGGAATAAATGCTTGAGATGTCTCTTGGATACCACCAGTAAAAGTTTAGCAGTGGAATGGAGACATAAATTTGGGAGTTTTCAGCATCCATGAGAATGGAAGAATCTCATCCATTCCCAAGTACTTAAGAAGCGTATGGTGGTAAATGTTATGTATTTTTATATATACACTTATATAACAAATATACATGCAAGTATACACATACTATATATATACATTATACAAGGGCTTTCCGGAAAGTATCCACCCCTTGCTAATATATAACAGAAACATAGTATATGGCTAGATACTTTCCGGAGAGCCCTCATATAATATATTTACTATTATGCATATATATTTATATGCAATAAATATATACATACTGTATATATTCTCTGTCTATCTCTCTTTCTACACACACACACACACACACACACACTTATTCCTGAAAACTCTAAGTAGTTTACCTCACTGGTCCTTCAGCAGATAGGTTAATTTATTTTCTCTGAGACTTAAATTCCCCCTTTATTTTTTAATTTTAAACATTTATTACTGGTATGTAATATTTGTACATATTTACGGGGTAGATGTGATATTTTGCTGCATTCATAGAATGTGTAAGGATCAAGTCAGGGTATTTAGTATATCCATATTTACATCTTCAGTCTCTCTAGCTCCTCCCAGAATTTTTAAAGGACTAGTTCCCCACGTAACGTTCTATTCCCCAGCAGTGGTTCTGCGTTCTTGAATAGAAACCTGACTAATTTATTCATCCTCTTAAACATCCATATTGGAAGTATGTTTCTCTGTTAGTTTCTATCACAACTCCCTGATCATTTTTATAGCACTAATAAAATTTTTAAATTATTTCTATATTTAGTAATTTTCTTGTCTCACTCCCCCACAAAATTCTAAACTCTATGAGGATAACAGTTTATCAGTATTGTTTTTCCATTGCATTCCCAGGGTTTGATATTTATGTAGTAAGGCTCAATAAATGTATAAATTTATTGAATGCATCATTTGAAAATTAGATGTCAAATAAATTAATGCATAAAAGAATACAGTGCTTATTATGTCAACTATCCATTCATTGAGAGAAATTTTTTACACTTTGTTATTTTTCCAGAATACATACCTTTGAAAAATGACTGTTTTGTGACTTTGGCAGCTTTCTTGCACTGTTTCCTTTGACACCATCTTCCTGAAGAACATTTGCTCGTTTCTTATTTTTTTAGCCTCACTTCAACCACCTTGTCCTTCATGAAGCCTTTCTTGATTGACAGCCCAAGTAGAATTGACCACTTACTCCTTTTTGTCTCTCACTGCAGTGCATGCAGACATTTATCACTAGAGTCCTTGATTCGTTGTTTTACAAACTTGGTTTGGGTTCTTCCAGAAGCAGATCCTGAGAAAAAGATAGAATAAAGTAGTTTCTTTGCAAAATAATCCCAGGAAACACAAGGAAAAAAGTGGGAAATAATATGGGGAAGGGAAGGAAGCCAGTGCATGATGTATTATCCAGCCAGCTACTACTCTGAACCCCTGGAGCATCAGCAACCTACAGTGATTAGTCAGAAACCTTGGGTTACACCATATGATATGAATTATTCCAGTAGCAAGGAGAGGAAGCTGGGGTATTTATTCACCAATTCCTTATCCACCATTGCTTGCCTTGTTCTACATGTGCCAGTTAGGTCAAGTTTGTTAATCCTCTTCATGTACTCTATATTCTTGCAGATTTTTCATTTGCTTGTTCTAACAATCATTCAGTGATATGTTAAAGTGTTATACTCTAATTGATTATTTGCTTTTCTCTTCTTTTACCTTACCAATTTTTATGATTTTTTTGAAAAATTTGGTCTTTAGGCCTCTCTCTTGAGAGTGGCAATAAACCAAGGAGAGCCCTGACGGGGAGGAGGTTAGGTTTGGGTATGTGTGTCAGGTGAGATGCAATGAGGAAGTGAAATCAAAGTGCATGACACAGAAGAAATTTATTACTCACAGGTCCCACAGAGGCTGGGGGTGACAGGAAGCCACCAGGAAGTCCGGAGATGGCAGGGAGTTCAACCAGTGGGTAGGGAGCAAGAAAAAGACAGACACACAGACCGACAAAGGACCTGTGGGAATATACCTTTATTAAAGTCCATGGGTGTTATCCCTTGGGCTTCCCCTCAGGAGTGGTGGCTAGGTTAAAGAAAACATGCACGAAGGGGGAATTTTGTTTACATGACTCTGTCATTGACCATCAGGCTTTATTGTGGTCAGCAGCTGACGGATGTGTTGGGTTTGGGTGAATGAGATTAGGAACAAGTGGGCTATGTCACAAATAACCGCTCAGGGAGGGAAAGTTTTAACTTGGCCAAAGGTGACTAGGTATAACTGGGTTTTCAACAATTTACATCAGACCTAAAAATGAATGCCAAGGCAGCAATTATATTAAGCAAATTTATGACACCAAAGTTTGCATTATATATGTTGAAGCTATGATGGTGAATGCATACCTATGCGTACCACAATTGTTGTGTCTTCCTCTTTGATGCCTTTATTATTAATTAACATTCCTCATTATATTTATTTTTAATGATGCTTTTTTCTTCAACACTACTTTGTCTGATATCAGCATCATAACACCAGTATTCATTTGTTAGTATAGTAATAGCATATCTTTTTCCATCTTTATACTTTCATATTTCCAGTTCCTTATATTTAAAGTATGCCTCCCTTTAAGCAGTACATTTTTGGGTCTTGATTTATCTATTTATTTCAGTCTTTAGTATATTTAGTTTATTTATATTTAACACAATTTCCTCTGTAGTTGGATTTTGTGTGTATGTGTGGCAAAAAAAAATATATGCCTAACATAAAATTTACACAAGTTTCCAAGTGTACGGTACAATTTGACAACCACACACACATTTTTGTGCACCGGATCTCCAGAAGCCCCCTCTCCCATCCTGCATGACTGACACTCTATACACATCAAACAACAATTCCCCACCTTCTCCTGCCTCCTTCCTTTGGCAACCACCATTCTACTTTCTGATTCCGTGAGTGACTACTTTAAATATGGTGGAATCATGCAGTATTTGTCTTTTTGTGACTTGCCTATTTCACTTAGCATAATGTCCACAGGTTCATCTATGTCACAAAAGACAGGATTTTCTTCTTTATTAGGGATTAATAGTATTCTACTGTATGTATATATCACATTTTCTTTATCCACCCCTCTGTTGATAGACATTTGTGCTGTTTTCGTATGTTGGCTATTATGAATAATGATGCAATGAACATGGGATGCAGATATCTCTGAAAAACCCCGATTTCAATTCTTTTAGATATATGCCCAGAAGTGGGATTGATGGATCATATATGGTAGTTTTGGTTTTAATTTTTTGAGAAACCTCCATACTCTTAACCATAGTGCTGCACCATTTTACATTTCCACCAACGGTGCACAAGGATTCCAATTCTTCCACATCCTTACCAATATTTGCTATTTTCCACTTTTTTGGATAGTGGCCATCCTAACAGGTGTGAAGTGTTATTTTATTGTGATTTTGACGAGCATTTCCCTGGTAATTAGTGATGTTGAACATCTTTTCAAATACTTATTGGCCATTTGTATGTTTTCTTTGGAGAAATGTCTATTCAGGTCTTTTGCCCATTTTTAAATCAGATTATTTGGGTTTTTTTCTTGCTATTAAATTGCATGAGTTCCTTATATATTTTGGATATTAAGCCCTTGTCAGATATACAGTCAGCAAATATTTTCTCCCATTCTCCACGTTGCCTTTTCATCTTGTTGATTGTTTACTTTGCAGCACAGAAGTTTTAAGTTTGATGTAGTTCCATTTGAATATTTTTGATTTTGTTGCCTATAACTTTCATAGTATTTCCAGAGAGAAAAATGGATAACATCACTACTGAATGTATTTTTTTTTTTTGCCAAAGGTAATAGAAGGTAGTCATATACAGAAAAATTGAGAAATTCCTTTACTATTTATCCATCCCCTTTTCTTGTACTGTGGCCTTTTTGCTTTTGAAAATGATCATGTGACCACCACACTGTATCTACCAAATGACTTATTGAAAACAGAAATATTAATTCCTTAAAATGGTATACTTATATGCTCTGAATAAAATATGCCAACAAAAAGCATATACCTTTATTAAAAACTCATATTACATTTTTCTTCATTTCAGACTCTTAGAATAGTTTTTCAACTAGAGAAATAAATAATACCAGACAAAATTTATATTATGATAGCTCAATTGATTATTTTAACTTTTTTATTAAAAAGTAATCACACACCATCTACCTCCTTTAACAAATTTCCACTTCTGTGTGCATGTGCACTTATGGGATCTTTGCATCTTCTTCTACTCATGGGTTTGCGTGTGCTCTGTTTACATATAAGCTTGCCTAGGCAAATGGTAGAGAAAATATGAACATGTGAATAAATCAAATATTATTAATAAGGTTTTTGACAAGGAGGACTCCAAAATTCTGAAGGTCCCACTTGGCCATTCTCATTTAGATATTACATATCTGGGCATAATGGTTTCTTTCTACCAGGTGACAGACTTTCAAAGAGGAAAAAGCATCACCTCAGTAATTTAAGGGTAGTGTGAGCCTTAAAGTGTGAGTCATTGCATCCAGAATATCTGAGAGGAGTGAAACAAGGTCACTGTGGATCCTACAACTTTAAAAGGTCAACCCTAAAGACAATTTTGCCTTCTCAACCACGTTCTTGAATGCACACTTGACCTCCTTGTTCCTCAGGCTGTACACCAGAGGGTTCAGCATAGGGCTGACCGTGGTGTAGAATACAGATGTGATTTTGTCTGTGTCCCTGGAATGACTGGAGCTGGGCTGGCAGTACATAAAGATGGCTGTTCCATAGAAGATGGAGACTGTAGTGAGGTGGGAAACACAGGTGGACAAAGCCTTTTGGTATCCTGCAGATGAGTGCATTTTCAGAATGGTGATAAATATGAGCAGGTAGGAAATCAAAATAACCAGGAGAGCAAAAAAAATGTTGAAACTTGCCACAAAAACAAGAATCATCTCGCTGATATGTCTGTCAGAGCAAGACAGGGCCACGACTGCTGGAAGATCACAGAAAAAGTGATGAACCAGGTTGGACATACAGAAAGAGAGACTGAACATGTTTCTAATGTGGATGGAGGCATTCAGGAAACCATAGACATATGAGCCTATGGCCAGACACGCACACACACTTGTTGTCATGGTGGTGGTGTAATGCAGGGGTTTACACACTGCTGCATAGCGGTCATAGGCCATTGATGCCAAGAGGAAATTTTCCACAGTGGCCAAGGCTACAAAAAAGAACATTTGAGCAGCACATGCATTATAGGAGATGACCTTGTCTCCTGTAAGGAACCCAGCCATGACCTTGGGAGTGACAGCTGAAGAGTAGCAAAAGTCCACCAGAGACAGGTTACTGAGGAAAAAGTACATGGGAGTGTGGAGACGAGAGTCTAAGAGAATCAATAGGATCATCTCCAGGTTCCCAACCACAGTGATGAGATAAATAAAAGTGAATATTATAAAGAGGGGGACCTGTAGTTCTGGGGCGTTGGTTAGTCCTAGAAGAATAAACTCAGTCACTTCTGTACTGTTCTCCATAGATAGTATTTGTGAACCATGAGATGCCCTGTAGCAATGAAAAATAAAGGCACAAAATGATAAACAAAAAAAGTGATTTAGGTGAAACTAAAAAGTACAACTATAATGTATATTATTTCATTATATTAATAATTTGTACTTCAGTATTCTCCAGATCTAAAGAAAGGGCTTGACAATGATATTTAATGCGTAAATTATCTATAGAGTTACACATTATTGAAGCTGAATGATCTTCATGAATCATCTCTCAACTTCTAAACTTTGTAAATTTATAAACTAAGATGTAGAAATGCAGTCTTAATTAAGATGATATGTCTGCAATGGATATATCTGTCAATTCAGTTTTCCTGACCCTAGTAAATGCTTATACTTCCTTGTTGCTTATGTGCCAGGAACTACTTTAGACAATTTACCTGGATGTTTATTTATTCCTCTTAATAACCCTATGGGATTTACTAGTTGTTACCTCCTTTTAACTTATGAAGCACAGAGGTTTTTTAATGTATTTAAGTTTAAAAAATTATTAGTGCCAAATTCAAGCTTTATACCAAGGCAGAGTGGTTCCCAAGTCTATTGGTCTTAAATGAATTTAAATAAAATGGAATTTAACTCAATTTATAGTCACCATTGTCTCCACAGGTCCAAACTCAGTGTTTGGGGTTTCCCAGTGAATTAACTGAAAGATTTATGTGTCATAGATGACTTAATATAGCTGGGACAATAGGGGAATGTACAACCAGCAGAGGTAATAACAATGGGAAAGCATAGCATCGAGTGTGGAGCTTGGGCACCAGGAAGAGGTGCATATCAGCTCCACCGTGTACTACTTAAGATTCATTAGTCCTAACTTAACTACCTGAACCTAATTTTCTCCATCTACAAAATGAAAATATTGATGAAACCTACCTCAAGATAATATTGTGAGAATTAAATGAAATACTGCATAAAAAACAATGATTAAAATGCTGAGTATTTAGCACAGCCTGATTAGTGTTAGGTATAAGATTATTATCAGGATGGAACGATGGCATATTTGTTTGAGAAAGGTGGGTGGTAACATGCAGGGCTCAGGTGTGGATGAGTTTTGAAGTCCCATAGCCTTGCTCTTTCACTTGCTTTTTGTCAAGCAATTGGTCCACTAAGATTTTCTGTGCCCTCCAGGGATTCTCAATCTGTCCTTTGCCGGAATGAATGGCTACTCCAGTCTGTCCTTGCGAGGCATTGTTTTGCTTAATTTCTTCCTTAAAGTCCATATTTTAGCTTGGGTTGAAAGAGTTCCTTTCTTAAACTCATTCTTTCTCTCATTACTGCCATCCCATGGTTGAATCACTGAGATCAATGGTTAAAAGTACCTAGTTTGTCAACCTCCTTTAGCTGGCAGATGTGTTTTGGGGGTGAACACCATTTTTTGAATTTCTTATTTGAGTAAGTTCTTGTATAGGGACAGAGTTTTAAATCTTTGTATTTGAATTCTAGGCCTTGAGAGAGACATCTATTATCTGCTAATCATTATTCTTTACCATCACCTTAATTCTTTCACATCTTCACTTTACAAGCCTAACGCCAAAAGTTATAGTGTTTTCCAACCTTTGACACTCATTGCTACTTGTAGAATTCTGTGTTGTAGCCAATAATAAGACCTACACACACAAATAATGTGTTTGTGTGTATATACATACACATTTTTTTCATTTAATTTTATTTTTTAAATTTAATCCTCACAATAATGTTGTAAGGTAGGTAGTATTATTATTCGCATTTTACCATTTAGAGAACTGAGAATTTAAGAAGGTATATAAAGCTCTACAATTATAAAGCTACTATAAGGAAAACAAAAGAGACAAGATTCAAACACATCTGAACAAATCAAAAGCCTGTGCTTTTAGCCACCTCACTGTCAGCATTTGTAGATACACTGGTAAAATAATTAGGGTGAAGTTATGGGGAACAGGTTATGGAGGAATATGGAATTTACTAATTCAGTAGTTCTTCTGTAGTTTAAAGAATGGTTATTTCACATTCTCTCTGTCTCTCTCTCTCTCTCTCACCTCCAACGAAAGGTGTAATTAACACTTAATCAGAGCATCACCTTTCCTTTTTCTGTTGTTGTTGATCTTTTTTTACAAAAACAGTATCATGATGTTTCATAAGTATCACTAAGCTGTCTACGGATGGAAGTTTTGACATTTATGTCTAGTTTTAATTCGCTGTTTTAGAAAAATGTTCGACACATATATTTCTATGCTCAAATAACTCATAGCAGGTATGGCTGCCCAACTGCTTTTGTATGAATTACACTTCTCACTCAACGTGTATATGGAATAGAGAAGCTTACCTTGGTGCTGGGAAAAAAAGAACAGTCAATCCTGAATAGTGAGTCTGAAATCAGAAATTCAGCCATAGAGTAATGTATAGATGCTGTTAGACATGTTCTCCATCAGGTACTGGTCAAAAGGTTTCAAGATCTCTAAGGCAAGTGAAGATGGAGAAAAGAATACTCAGCTGGAGTCAGAAACTTGAGTACAAGTCCTGAATCCACCATTAATTCTTATTGTGCCCTTGGAGGAGTCACTAGTGTTCTTATTTGTAAAATAAACAGTAAAATTACCTCTCTCACATAATTCACAGAATTGTGTCTGAATAGCAAATGAGAGAAATTCTGTAAAACACTTTGCTGAAGTGTTATCACTGAAAGTCAGTCAATATAATTTCCACCTGGGCATGTTTTCTCTGGCCATGATTACAGGCTCATAGCAAAAACATCAGGTGACAGATGGAGAAAGGGGAAGGCCTGCATATATTAATAACTGTTACCATTCAGATGCATAAATGATGGTCGGAGGGGCTCAGCACACGGTCTGGTTTCTCTAAAATGATGTCACATTGAGTTATATTGGGATTTCAGAGGAGGATGCAGGGAAACCAATAGGAAGTACAGAGAGCTCTCTGGGGATATTCCCCGTGAGGGCATTCAAGCTCTAATCCCACTTTTTCAGGAAAGAAGCAATCAATCTGCCTGTGGGGACCTACCTGGATATGTTGATAGTGTACACATGATTTTATATTGTTATGTTTTTCATTTTCTAATTACAGTATACTTTACAAAGATTAATATCCATAGCTTTTAGTGTATAGTTATAAGAGTTTGATCAAATTTATACGGTCATGTAACCACTACTACAATTATGATACAAAAGAGCTCCATTTTCTAAACAAAACTCCTGAGCTTTTTTTCCCAAATATTTATTTTTTATTTTAAAATATTTAATTGACAAATAAAGATTGCATATGTTCAGTGTGTATAATGTGATGATTTGATATATTGTGTAATGATTATCACAATCGGATTAATGAACACATCCATTACCACCCATGCTGTATATTGGATCCCCAGAATTTGTTCAGGTTATAACTAAAAGTTTGTACCTTTTGATCAACATCTCCCCATTTCCCCTACCCACTCTCAGTCCCTGGAAACCACTTTTTTTTTGTTTGTTTCTATGAGTTTGACTTTTTTAGGTTTCACATATGATATCATACAATATTTTTCTTTCTGCATCTGGCTTATTTCATTTAGCATAATGTCCTCCAGTTTCATCCATGTTGTCACAAATGGCAGGATTTTTTTCTCTTTCTAAACCTGAATAATATATATATTATACATAATATACATAATATTAATAATACTATATATCACCATCAATGGACACTTAAGTAATTATCATGTCTTGGCTATTAGGAATAATACTGCAATGAACGTGAGAGTGCAGATATCTGTTTGAGGTTCTGATTTAGTTTCTGCATATATACCCAGAAGAGAGATTGCTGGATCCTATGGTAGTTCCATTTTCAAATTTTTGAAGAAACTCCATACTGTTTTTCTATAATGGCTGTACCAATTTACATTTCTACCAACAGTGTGCTAAGGTTCCCTTTTTTCCACATCTTCACCAACAGTTATCTTTCACCTTTATGATAATAGTTATTCTAACAGGTGTAAGATGATATTGCGGTTTTGATTTGCATTACTCTGATGGTTAGTGATATTGAGCACATTTTAAAGTACCTGTTGGCCAGTTGTATGTTTTCTTTAGAGAAATGTCTATTTAGGACCTTTGCTCATTTCTTAATCAGATTGTTTGCTTTTTTGCTATTGAGTTGTATGACTTACTTGTATATTTTAGATATTAACCCTTTGTAAGATATATAGTTTGCAAATATTTTCTCCAATTTCGTAGATTGCCTTTTCACTTTGTTGATTGTTTCTTTTGTTGTGCAGAAGCCTTTTAGTTTGATATAATCTCATGTGTTTAATTTTGCTTTTGTTGCCTGTGCTTTTGGGGTTATATCCCAAAAGTCATTTCTAAGACCAATGTCAAGGAGATTTTCCTCTACGTTTTCTTCTAGGAGGTATATGGTTTCACCTTATATTTAATACTTAAATACATTTTGAGTTATTTTTTGTAAGTGGTATAAGATGAGGGCCCAATTTCATTCTTTTGCATGTGGATATCCAGTTTTCCTAGCACCATTTATTGAAGAGACTGTCCTTTCCCTATTGTATATTCTTAGTGCCCTTGTCAAATATGAGTTGACTGTACACATGTGGTTTACTTCTGGATTCTACTCTGGGGTTCTGGACAGTCCAGCTGGTAGTGTCCTTGGTCAGGCAGGGCTTGCTGTCAGGTTCTCTAGTTTAGCATGGCTGCTGCTTATTCTCTGATGTTGGATGGGGCTTCTGGTGGGGCAGGACCACAGGTTAGGCTCAGACAGGGCTACTGGCTGGGTTTCCTGGTAAGGCAGGGATATTGGGTGAGTTCTATGGTCAGTTGAAGCTGCTGAGCTCCTAGATCACCTCTGGTTGGGCCAGGTGGCAGGCTGTGCACCCTGGCAAGGCAGTACCACTATTTGGACTCTGAAATTGGGCTGGGATGAAGGGTGAGCTCCACAATAAGGTCTGGTTGGATGGAAGTCCAGGAAGCAATCCCCAGCCAGGTGTGCAGCTGGCTGGACTCTGCATTCAGGCAGAGCTGCAGACCAGGCTTTGTAATCGGACAGGGCCTCAGGCTGTGCCCTGCAGTTAGGAATGGCCACAGGGTTTGCCCTGCAGTTGGAATGGGTTACTGGCTCTGCTCCATGATTGGTCAGGGTCACTATTGGGCTCCCAGGTCAGTTGGGCTATAGGCTGTGCCCCACATTTGGGTAAGGTTGCAGGCTGGGCTCTGAGGTTGGGTGGGATTACTGTTCCGGCTTTCTGGTCAGGTGGGACTCCAGCTTGGCTCCATACCAGGTCAAGGACTTGAGCTGGGCTTCCGTAGTATAGCAGGGCAATGTTGCTGCTTAGGATCCAGCAATCCCACTACTAGGTATTTACCCAAAGGAAAAAAGACGTTCTATAAAAAAGACACCTGCACTCAAATATTTATAGCAGCACAATTCACAATTGCAAAGATGTGGAAACAACCCACGTGCCGATCAATACATAAGTGGATTAATAAAATGTGGTATATGTATACCATGGAGTACTAGTCAGCCATAAAAAATATATGGTGAACTACCTCTTGTATTATCCTAGATGGAGCTGGAACACATTCTTCTAAGTGAAGTATCACAAGATTGGAAAAACAAACACCATATATACTCACCATTAAATTGGTACTAATCGATCAACACTTATGTGCACGTGTGGGAAGTAACATTCATCCAGTGTCAGGCAGGTGGTCTGGGGATGGGTAAATTCACACCTACCAGGTGCGCTGCTTCTGGGGGATGCACACACTTATAGCTCTGACTCGGCAGTGCAAAGGCAATTTATGTAACCAAAGTGTTTGTACCCCTGTAATATTCTAAAATAAAAAAATTTTAAAAAGATTTAAAAAAGCAACAACAAGCAATACCAAAACATGAGTGTGTATTCAACGTATCCAGCTAAATTCCCCACAGGTAGTTTAATTGCTTCTTTCATAGGGAAGTGGGATGAGGAGCTGTAGATGCCCTCATGTGGGGTGTCCCCTGAGGGTTTCATGTCTCTATAATCCCCCCCTGATTCCCTTGCATTAGCCTCTGAAATCCCAACAATACTGCATAATATCATTTTAAGAGACAAGGGTGTGTTCTGGGCCGCTTTATTTTTCTGAATGCTAATAGTTGTCAGTACCTGCAGGCCTTCTCCAGACCTGAGATTTGCTGAGTCTGCCACCATGGCCAAGGAAATCACTTCAAGATTAAAATTATATTAAATGACCTTAATATGATAACCCCTTATCCAATTGGTTTTACAGACCTTTCCTTATTTGCTATTTACAGATGCAATTCTGTGAATTATGTATGAGAGGTAATTTTATTGTGTTTATTTTATAAAAATAAAGGAGGTAAGCGACCCCTCCAAGTAAGACTTAATGGTGGATTCAGAGCTTGAACCCAGAGGCTTAGATACATGGTAGTGTTTTTTTCCTCCATCTTCCCTTGCCTTAAAGAACTTGGAACCTTTCGACTACTACCTATGAGAAAGCGTCTCTAACAGTATTTATGCATTATTCCATGACTGAATTTCTGATTTTAGACTCACTGTTCAGGATTGACTATCCCTTCTTTTCCAGCAGCAAGGTAAGCATCTATATTCCATAACACTTTTAGTAAATAGGGTAATTCATGCAAAAGCAATGGGACAGCTATATATACTATGTTCTTTGAGCACAGAAATAGATGCTTTAAACTTTTTTTTTCTAAAACAGTAAGTTGAAGCTGGGGTATAAATGTCAAATCTTCCATTAGCAGGGAGTTTAGTGATACTTAAGAAATATCATACTGCTTCCCTAAAAAAGATGAACAAAAAAAATAAGGTAGATGATGCTGTGATTGAGTAGGTGGTAATTTTGTCCTATTCACTATAAGTTAGCCTCCCACTGGAGGTAAAACAAACTAACTAACAAACAAAAATCGCGTAAGTATGAATTAACAGTTCTTTAAACTACAAAAAGAATGAAATGAATTGACAAGAACTAAACTGCATTTTTAACCTTTTCCCAATAATCTCATTATTAGTAGCATATCTAAACACACTCACAGTGAGGTGGCTAAAAGCACAGATTTTGATTAGGTTAAAACTGGGTTTCAGTCTTAAATCGTGAATATTCTTCATACTAGTTGTGTCATTGTAGAATATCACATAACTTTTCAAATCTCTAATTCCCATAATGGTAAAACAAAAAAAAAATAATAATAATACCTACCACACAAATACACACAAACACACACATACACACATTTATATGAACTTACATAGTTGTAGAACATAATATATTCTAAAAATGGTTATGTATGTTAAGGTTGGCAAACATAATATTTTCGTGGGCTAAGCGTATATGCTGCAGTGTGGAAAGACGGTAGGCGATAGTAGTTAGCAGAATATGAATGCCCTTTTTGATTTAATACACTGTTCCTACACAAGAGCTGATTCAAATAATAATTTTACAGCACAGAGCTTGCCACCAAAACAGATCTGCAGACTAAAGGTAACCCACAAATGATGCGTTTTAAATTCTAAATATCTGTATTCAACTAAGAGATGACAATAATAAGAAAAAGAATGAGTTTAAGAAAAGAAGACTCTTTCAAGTCAAGCTAAAGTATAAATTTCAAGGAAGAAATTAAACAAAAGAATGGCTCACATGGAATAGTCAGAGAAGCCAATCATATGGGTGGGAAAAAGACGTAGTGAGAATTACAGGAAGGCACAGAAAATCTCAATGGTCCTAGTGTATGAGAAAAGACAAATCAAAGAGCAAGACTATAAAACTTCAAAATTTACCCAAACATGAGGCCCTGCATGTTGCCATCCCCCTTCATCAGACTAACATAGAGACCATGATTCTATCCCAGTAATACTGCTACAATTAGCACTCTTCAAAATTTTATCCATTGTTTTAAAAATAATTTTCAAAATAATACCTTGAGGCAGGTCTCATTAATATTTTTATTTTTCAGATAGAATAAATGAGGTTCAAGGAAGTTAAGTTGGGACCAAGACTGCCTAGGTAGTAAATGGTAGGGCTGATAAACACCTTTTCTCAAAGCCCAAGCTCTATACATGATGCTGTGTCTTCCCCTCAGGATTTCCTTTGCTAGTTTGTATGTGCCCCTACTGCCCCAGTTATCCTAAGACTTCTAATGTGCATATATCTATTGGTTACTTCGCTGTGAAACCTCAGTCACTGAGTTTGTACCAATGAAGACAATGAGTAACTATAAATTGCTTCAAATTCAATTTGATTTATATTCAATTAAGACCATTGGACTTGACAATCTGTCTCCTGGGCCCAAAGATTGGCTTGACAATTAATATTTGTGTAAATATGAATAAATTACTTAATCCTATGTGCCTCATAATTTAAATAAATGTAATTATTAACTAGCCTCAGTTAATATTGTTGAAAGGAATCAATAAATATACATGTAAATTCTCTAGAGCAGTTCCTGGTATGTGAGTAACATGGAAGAATAAGCTTTTACTACTAGGGAAAACAATTAACAGATACATTCATTCTAGATAAATCATCTTGGACAAGTCATTAAATATTTTACATATCAGTTTATAAATTCATAAAATTTAAAATTGGGAGATTATTCATAAAGATCCTCTAAATTCAACAGATTATAACTCTAGACAGTTAATGCACTAAATATTGTTGTCAAGCCTATGCTTTAGATCTATAGAATTTTAAAGTATAAATTTTTGCTATAATTAAATAATGCACATGATATATATACATTTCTAATCTCTTTTTTGTTTATCACTCTAATCCTTTATTTCTCATTGCTAAAGGACATCTCCTTATTCACAAATGACATTGATGGAGAATTGTACAAAAGTGACACAATTCATTCTTCTAGGACTAACCAATGCCCCGGAACTTCAGGTCCCCCTCTTTATATTATTCACTCTCATTTACCTCATAACTCTGATTGGGAACCTGGGGATGATGGTGTTGATCCTGGTGGACTCTCGTCTCCACATTCCCATGTACTTTTTCCTCAGTAACCTGTCTCTGGTGGACTTTGGATACTCCTCAGCTGTCACTCCCAAGGTAATGGCTGGGCTTCTTATAGGAGACAAGGTCATCTCCTACAATGCATGTGCTACTCAGATGTTCTTCTTTGTAGCCTTTGCCAGTGTGGAAAATTACCTGTTGGCATCAATGGCCTATGACCGCTACTCAGCAGTATGTAAACCCCTGCATTACACCACCACCATGACAACAAGTGTGTGTGCTCATCTGGCCATAGGCTCCTACGCCTGTGGTTTCCTGAATGCCTCCATCCACATTGGGGAAACATTCAGTCTCTCTTTCTGTAAGTCCAACCTGGTCCATCACTTTTTCTGTGATGTTCCAGCAGTCATGGCTCTGTCTTGCTCTGACAATCACATTAGTGAGGTGGTTCTGGTTTTTATGTCAAGCTTTAATGTCGTTTTTGCTCTTCTGGTTATTTTGACCTCCTACATGTTCATATTCATCACCATCTTAAAGATGCACTCAGCTCAGGGACACCAGAAGGCTTTGTCCACCTGTGCTTCCCACCTCACTGCAGTCTTCGTCTTCTATGGGACAGTCATCTTCATGTACTTACAGCCCGGCTCCAGTCATTCCATGGACACAGACAAAATGGCATCTGTGTTCTATGCTATGGTCATCCCCATGCTGAACCCTGTGGTCTACAGCTTGAGGAACAAAGAAGTCAAGAATGCATTCAAGAAAGCTGTTGAGAAGGCAAAATGTTCTCTATGATTGGGATTTTAACATTGCAGTATGCACAATAATGTTTCATTCATCTCAGACCTTCTTCATGAAATGAGTTATTAATACAATTTAAAACCCACAATGCATTTAAATTCCTGAGGTGGTATTCTTACCTCTTCAGAAGTCCATTGTCTAGTAAGAAAATATTCTCAGAAATGTAATGTCTGAATGAGGAAGGCTGAAGGGAATTGTTAGAAGTTTTAGGACTTGCTTATCAAACCTTAATAATGATATTTCATTTATTCACTTGTTCCACTTACATTTTCCCAGCACATTCTAATGCAAACATACATGTTAACAGGAGCACAAACAAGCCCATGAACAAAAGTACATGTATATAACCTTTTTGGGCACATAGACATTAGACTGAAAAATTTGTCAGAGGTAAATGGAGTGTGGCTAGTTTTTAATTTAAATAATTTAAATAATTAATTGTGTGTTATAGTATAAATTTATTTTTACTTTTAATTTTGAATAGAACATTTTTAGAGCAGTTTTAGGTTCACAGTAAAATTGAGAGGAAGGTACAGAAATTTCCCATATACTCCCAGTCCTCACATATTCATAGCTTCCCCCATTGTCAACATCTTCCACTAGAGTGGTATATTTGTTACAATTGATGAACCTACAATGACATATCATTATCACTCCAAGATCATAGCTTACATTAGGATTCACTCTTGGTGTTGTAAATTCTATGGGTTTGGACAAATGTATAACGACATGTATCCATCATTATAGTATCCTATAGGGTAGTTTCACTGCCCTAAAAATCCTCTGTGCTCAACCTATTCATTCCTTCTCCCCTAACCCCTGACAACTACTGATCTTTTTCTGTCTCTGTAGTTTTGTCTTCTCAGAAAAAATGCCAGAATGTCATATAGTTGAAATCATGCAGTAGGTAGCCATTTCTTATTGGCTTCTTTCATTTGGTAATATGCATTGTTTTCTCCATGTCTTTGCATGGCTTTATAGCTCATTTCTTTTTAACACTGGATAATCTTCTAATGTCTGGATATATTACACTTTATCCACTTACCTACTGAAGGATATTTTGGTTGCTTCCAAGTTTTGGCAATTAAGAACAAAGCTGCTATAAACATCCATGGCGTACCTGTTTTTTCTCTAACCTCACTGGACATTCTTCAGGTTTTCACTGTTGGCTTTTATCCTACTCCCACACTGTGAATGTGGATATGCAATGCTTCATCCTGGGTTCCTTCTGATTTTATGGCTTTATTGAACTTTTCACTGACATCTCAAAAATAACATGTACAAAACCAAACTTTTGGTTTTATTTCCCAAATTTAGATTCTGATTGTACTTGGAGTAAATCTCCTAACTGTGGCCTATAACAGGCGTATGACCTCTCTTCTGCCAGTTCTGTCATCATTTTCTACCAAAGTTCTCCTTGCTATATATGGTCTAGCAACATTAATCATTGTTCATTTCTTAAACACAAGAAACACATTCACCCTGAAGGATGCTGTCCATCTTGGCCTCTTTGCCTGCATTGTTCTTTCTTTATGTATCATCTTAAATATTACCTCTTCAATGTGGAGAAAGGGGTACCCTCGTATACTGTTGGTGGGAATGTAAATTAGCGCACCCACTATGGAGAACAGTATGGAAGTTCTTCAAAAAACTAAAAATAGATCTACCACATGACCCAGCAATCTCATTGCTGGGTATGTATTCAAAAGAGGGGAAATTAGTACATCAAAAAGATGTCTGCACTCCCATTTTTATTGCAGCACTATTCATAATAGCCAATATATGGGATCAACCTAAGTGTCCATCAATGCTTCAATGAATAATGAAATTGTGATACATATACACAATGGAACACCACTCACAAAAATTAATTCACAATGGATAACAGACTTAACCGTAAGGCATGAAACCATAAGAATTCTAGAAGAAAATGTTGGAAAAACTCTTATAGACATCGGCCTAGGCAAAGCATTTATAAAGAAGACCCCAAAAGCAATCACTGCAACAACAAAAATAAATAAATGGGACTTGATTAAATTAAAAGGTGTTTGCACAGCCAAGAAAACAGTCAACAGAGCGAATAGACAACCTACAGAATGGGAGAAAATATTCACATGCTCTATATCCAATAAAGGGCTAATAACCAGAACCTACAAAGAACTCAAGCAAATCAGCAAGAAAAAAATCAAACAACCCCATTAAAAAGTGGGCAAAAGACATGAACAGAAGCTTTTCAAAAGATGATAGATTGATGGCCAATAAACATGAAAAAATTATCATCGTAACTAATCATCAGGGAAATGCAAATCAAAACCACAATGAGGTATCACCTAACCCCAGTGAGAATGGCTTTTATCAAAAAGTCCCAAAACAATAGATGCTGGCATGGGTTCAGAGAGAACTGTTGGTGGGACTGCAAACTAGTACAACTTCTATGGAAAATACTATGGAGATTCCCCCAAAATCAAAAAGTAGACCTACTATTTGATCTACCAATCCCACCACTGGGTATTTAACCCAAGGAAAAAAAGTCATTTTATCAAAAAGACACCTGCACTCAAATGTTTATTGCAGCACAATTCACAATCGCAAAGATGTAGGATCAACCCAAGTGCCCATCAATTCATGAGTGGATTAATAAAATGTGGTATATGTATACCATGGAGCACTACTCAGCCATAAAAAATGAATTAATACCTTTTGTAACAAGTTGGATGGACCTGGAGACCATTCTCCTAAGTGAAGTATCACAATACTGGAAAACCAAATACCACATGTACTCACTATTACATTGGAACTAACTGAACAGCATTCATGTGTGCAGATGGAAGTAAAAGTCAATGGAAATCAAGCAGGTGCAAGGGGGAAGGAGGGGATGGGTGAAATCATACCTTACGAGTACAATGTACACTATCTGGGTAATAGACACACTTATAACTTTGTCTCAAGCAGTACAAAAGCAATCCATGTAACCAAAACACTTGTACCCCCATAATATTCTAAATTATATGAATTTAGAATATATGCATATATGTTTACAATTATTACATCTTATTCATGGGCTGACCCTTTAATCAATAAACAATAACCTTTTTTGTCTTTTCTAATAATATTTTACTTACACTCTCTTTTCTCTAATAGTAATATAGTCACCTCCAGGACTTTTTTATTTACTATTTGCTTGGAATAGCTTTTTTTGTCCTTTCACTTTTACCCTAATTGTGTATTTTGATGTGAGCCGGTTTCTTGTAGATAGTATATAGTTTAATCATATTTTCTTACCCATTCTTAAATCTCTATCACTTGATAGTTAATCCATTTACATCAAACAATTACTAATAAAGAATTATTACTAATAAAGAATTACTAATAAAGAACTATTCACTTCTGCAATTTTCCTTTGTTTTTCTATACATTATATGTTTTTTGTCCCATAATTCCCTCATTACTACCCCCTTTTGTTTTTAATTTATTTTTTGTAGTGTACTCTTTGATTCCTTTCTTATTTTCATATTAATTCTATATTAATTATTTTAGTGATTATCCTGGGGATTAAAATTAACATCTAAATTTATAACAATCTAGTTTTAGTAATACCAAAGTAGCTTCAATAGTATATTAAAAATTTTGCTCCTACACAGCAATGTTCCTTTTCATTTGTGTTATTATTATAAATTATAACTTTATGTATCTTTATTTATATCTTTATATATCTTTATATCTTTGTATATTTTGTGCCCATTAACAAAGGTTTGTAATTATGGTTTTATGCATTTGTATATGAAATTATACAGAAAAATAGCACAGTTACAAAACAAAAATACAATAATACTGGCTTTGATATTTACTGATGTAGTTTCCTTTAATAATGTCCTTTAATTTTTCAGATGATTTTTAGTTATTGTCTGGAGTACTTTCATTTTAGTCTAAAACCTTTTAGGACTGTCTTCTAGGGCAGGTCTACCAGTGATCAACTCTCTCAACTTTCATTAATATAGGAAGGTCTTATTTTGTCCAGCATTTTTGAATGTTACTTTTGCTCAACATAGAATTTTCAGTTGATGGGGATTTTTTTCTATACTTTAAATATGTCATCTTGCTACCTGTGGACTCCATGGTTTCCGATAAGAAACCATTTATCAATATGACTGAGAATTCCTTGTGTGTGATAAGTTGCTTATCTCTTGAAGATTTCATGATTCTTTGACTTGGAATAGTTTGATTATAACACATGTGGGGATCTCTTCCTGTCAATGCTTCTTGATTTTTGTCAGGTTTTGGGAAGTGCAGATTCATGTATTTTATCAAATTTTGAAAGTTTTTGGTCATAATTCTTCAAATATTTCTAATGCCCTTTTCCTTCTTTGCCCTCTCTTTCCCACACTCCAGTTGTCTTTACGTTGGTGCACTTGGTGGCATGCAATAGATTTCTTAGGCTCTTTTC
Organism: Daubentonia madagascariensis; assembly: GCA_023783475.1. Lineage (NCBI taxonomy): Eukaryota > Metazoa > Chordata > Mammalia > Primates > Daubentoniidae > Daubentonia > Daubentonia madagascariensis. Next base: position 1,076,201 of record JAKFHU010002396.1, on the reverse strand, counting down.
AGTTTTCCTCATTGTGTTTTCTTTTCTCCTCCTGGGGCTGGATTATTACAATTGACTTGTCTTCAAATTCACCAATTCTTTCTTCTCCCCTCTCAAATAATTTTTAAAACCCTCCGGTGAATTTTTTATTTCACTTATTTTACTTTTTAGCTCCAGAAATTCTATCTGGTTCCTTTTTATAATTTCTATTTCTTTATTGATATTCACTATATTTGGAAACATCATTGTCCTAGTTGTCTTTAGTCCTTTATTCATTTTTTTCATATTCTCTTTGAGTGTACTTAAGGCATTTGATTTAAAACTTTTGTCTTTTGGGTATAATGTTTGTGCTTCCTTAGGCCACTTTCTGTTCCTCTTTCTTTTTCCTGTGAATGGGACATAGTTTCTTCATCTTTTGCATGTCCATTTTTGCTGAAAATCAGACATTTTTAATATTGTAGTGTTGTAACTCTGGAAGTCAAATTATTTCCTCTCCCCAAGTTTCTTTTGTTGTTGTTGCTTTCTCTGTGTGTAGTTGTTTATTTAGTATGTTTTCTAAAATATTTTTAAGAATGTACTCATTGTTATATATGGTCTCTGATGTCACTGTTTATTTGCTTGTGGTCACCTAACACTTTGACAGATACATTTTGAAACATTATGTTATGCCACCTTTTTCTTGATTCAGCATTCACTTAGTTTCTATAAATCTTTGACTGTTTTCCAGAGTTCTAAAAAAGTTGATTCTGACAGGTTTTGGTTGCTTTTTCAATGTTTCTGTGGACTAACAGGCCCTTAAAGTATCTAATCTATCATTTTCCTGCCTCTGCCTTATAAGGAACCAGTAGCTGCATTTAGGGCCTGCTGAATAATCTAGATTAATCTCACATGTCACTATCCTTAATTTGATCACACTGCAAAGCCGTTGTCATATAAGGCAAAATTTAAAGATTCCAGGTATTAGAATTTGACTTTTTTAGGGGCCATTATTTAGATCCTGCAGATTTGTTTCTCACTTATGCTACTACATGTCCATCATGCAGGTTGTCTGGCTATGTAGAGGTCTCTGTGTGGTCACTCAAAGACACCTGATGATGAAAGCATCATCATCTATAGCTGCATCTTCTGGAACAGTAAGCCGATTGATTATTACATAAGGAGAGAATATAGTAGTGTGTATGCTTCAACCAACATTACAATTCTTTCCACAGTTCATTATCTAGAACTATTACATGTCTTGCCTAGCTGAAATGGGACAGGCATATGTGGAGAAGCAGATAGATTTTTCAAGTACCAATATTTTTGTGAGTCATGCTATATTAAATTTGATAAGTAATAAATATTAATATTTAACCTATAGACTATCTGATACCTGATATATGGTGGAAATTGTGCTATGCTTTGTATATATGTCATGTAATTATCTTCTTGAAAATTTTATGAAGATGACATGATATTATTTTCTCCTTCCTTACAGAAGAGAAGCTAAAGTTTGAAGAGGTTAAATCCCTTACCCAAATTTGAGATGAAGCAACATTGGCGCATAAAACAAACATTTAACCATGACACTTGCCTATACTGAGAAAGTTATGATAACTCTGCTTGGGAGTATGCACTCAGAAGCAAATGTGCAAATGAAGTAATTGATCTATCTCCTTTGTTAGAAAAAGCATTCCCTGGCTAGAACTGTGATAGTAAGGTAAGTGAATGCTTAAAAAAAATTTGCTAATGAGACTTTTTGAGATGTCTTAGAGAAAAATTAAAACTGAAAATAAAATTTAAATTAAATTAATTTTTTAGAAGTTTAAAATACCAAATGCTGATAAAGATATGAAACAATTTGAGTGGATTGCTGGTGGGAATTAAAATGGCAGAGTCTCTTCAGAAAACAGCTTGACAATTTTTTTTTCAAATAAACATATACTTACCACATGACAAATCAGCCTGACTCCCAGATATTTACTCAAATGACATGAAAACCTATATTCACCCAGAAAGCTTTAAGCAGATGTTTAGATCAGCTTTATTCTTAATCACCGAACACTAAAACCAATACAAATGTTCCTCAGCTGCAGAATGGGAAATATAATCTCTGATGTTTGCATAATGCAATACTCTTCTACAACAAAAAAGATTCCACTTTCACATAGGTAATACATATTACATATTACACCTATGTAATCATATATATGACTCTCAAATGCTAACTGAAAGATGCCAGACTCAAGGACTGCATATTCTAGAATTATATTTAAGGACATTCTATCAAACGCAAAATTATTTAGACAAAAACAGTTTACTTGTTGCCAGGGCAGTGGGTGAGAGAAGAGGTTATCAAAAAGTAGGCTCAGAGAAAATTTTTTAGGTGATTGAGGTAGTGACTTCATGAATATATATTTTACAAAATTCTTAGAACTATATACTAAAAAGTGTGGGTATTACTGTGTGTAAATTATGCATTAATTAGAAAATGAAAAAGACAAGAAATAACAAGTAATACAGAAACATGTGTGCACATTAAAAATAACCAGCTTGATCCCCACAGTCTTTTTAATTGCTTCTTCTCTAGTAAAGCAGGGTAAGGCTCTGTATATACTCTCATAGGGGAAATCTCCAGAGCTTTCCCCATTGCTGTAATTCCTTCCAGATCTCCATATATAAGCCTCTGAAATCCCAATATGACCCAACATGATGTTGTTTTAGAGAGACCAAGTCCCTTTGGTCATCATTTATTCATCTAAATGATAATTGTTGTTAGTCCACACATGACTACTTCTTATCTAGCATTTGCTATGAGCCTTCAACCATGGTCAACCACTTTACCCCAAGATAAAAATTACATTGACTTTCAAATGATAACCCCTTAGTGAGATGTTTTATAGACCTCCCCTATTGGTTTTCACAGGTACATTTCTGTGAATTATGTGGGAGAGGTCATTTTAACATGTTTATTTTGTAAATAAGCAGGAGGTAAGTAACTTCTCCAAGTGCACAGAAAGAATTAATGTTAGATTCAGAATTTGATCCATGTTAATGTTTTTTCCTCCATTCTTTTCTGCCTAAGAGACTTGGAACTTTTTGACCACTACCTGAGAGTAAGCTCCTCTAATCATATTTATGCAATATTTCATGGTCAATTTTCTGATTTCAGACCCATTATTCTGAATTGACTGTCCCTGTTCTTCCAGCAGCAAGGTAAGTTTCTATATTCCATAAACACTTTTAGTGAGAAGTGTAATTCATGCAGAAGAAGGGGGGCAAATATACCTACTATGAGTATTTTGAAAACAGAAATAGATGTTTTCAACATTTTTTCCTAAAATACTGAGGTGATCCTGGGATAAAAATGTCAAAATTTTTTTCACAAGGAGTTCAATGATTCTTATGAAACATCATGCTTACTACCCCCAAAGCATGAACAAAATATATGACAGATGATGCTCTGATTGATTAAGTGGTAATTTCATGTTCTTCACTATTATATTTACTTCTCATTAGTGATGAAAAAGCAAACAAACAAAAAAAGAAGGGTGAAATATTCCTTCTTTAAACTACAAAAGGGTCTTGAATTAACAAGCTCTGAACTGCATTTTAACCTTTTCTCCATAATCTCTTTCCTATTATTACTAACACTTCTATGCACATTGACAGTGATGTGGCTAAAAGCTTAGAATTTTAAGATGAATATGGGTTTAAGTCTGTCATCTTGAGTCTTTCTCATACTAGGTGTGTAATTTTAGAGTATCACATAACTTCAAATTCTCAATTTTCTTAATGATAAGGTAAGAATAATACTACTACCTATCTTACACACACACATGCACAAACACACCATTTATGTATAAAGTTCTTGTCATTGGTTATAGAACATGGGATATGCTAAAAGTGGTCATGTTTGTTAAGGTTGGAAAACATAATGTCTTCATAGGGAAGGCTTGAGAAGTGAAGTTGCCAAAGATTTAGGAGAAAAAGTGTGGGGGGTAGTAGTTAATATTGAATGCATACCCTTCCAAAGGCTCCAGTTGAACAAAGATTTAAAATATCGTTCGTCAACAAGAACAGATTCAAATAAAATATTTGACAACATGAAACTTGCCACCAAATCACATCTATGAGCTAAAGACAACCATAAACTGGTAACTTTCAACCCCTGATCTCTTTGATTTTGTTATGGAATGACAGTAATGAGGGAAAGAATAAGTTTAAGAAAGAGGAACTCCTTCACCCAACCTAAAATATGGAATTCAAGGAGGAAATTAAGAAGAAGAATGGCTCATGTGGAACTGCCAGAGCAGCCAATCATATCCTTGGAGCAAGAACAGACTGAGAATCAGTCACTGGAGAACACAGAAAATCTCAGCGGCCCTTGTACTGAGGAAGAGCCAGTTGGAGATGGAAGCTTCAAGACGTCAAAACCCACTCACACCTGAAGCCCTGCTTGTCATCACCCATCTTTATCAACCAACATAAAGACCGTCATCCCATCCTAATAATAATATTACAGCTATCACTCATCATGCTGTGCTTAACACCTGGCATTTGATTGTTTTTTAATACATTACCTTATTTAATTCTCACAATAATACTTCAGAGTAGGTCTCACAACTGTTTCCATTTTGCAGATGGAAATATGATGTTTAGGGGAGTTAGGTTAGGACCAGTGACTCCAAGGTGGAAAATGGCAGGACTGATATGGATCCCTTCCAAGAACCCAAGCTCTAAATCTGCTATATCTGATGATACAGCTTTTCTTAGAACCGCCTCTGCCAATTGAACACGCTCCTGCCATTCCAGTTATCTCACCTCATCTCCTACGCGTGTATCACTCGCCTCACTGTGAGCCGGGAACACTGAGTTTGAACCAAAAGAGACAATGAGCAATTGTAAATTGAGTTAAATTCAACTTGATTTAAGTTGGGATCAGACCATTAGATTTAAGAAGCATTCAGCTTGAGTGCAAAGGTAGGCATGGGTCCAAAGCATGGCTTTCCTCTTAATACTTGTTAAATATGAATAAATTACTCAATCCCTACTGCTTCATAACTTAAATGAATGCAACAACTACTCAAACTTATAATATTGCTGAGATTAAAGAATGAATATACCTCTAATATGTCTACAGAAGTTGTTGGTAAATAAGCACCATATAAGTGTCAGCTTTGACTATACTCAGGAAAAGTGAATTGGCAGATAGATTCATCTCGATAAGTCATCTCAATCAAGTTATTAAATTTTCTACATCTCAGTTTAAAAATTTATAAAATTTTAAAATTGGGTAGTTAATCTATTAAGATTCTTCAGACTCAACAGTATGTAACTCTGTATATAATTAATGCACCAAATTTGGTTGTCAAGGCCATGCTTTTTCTAGAAAATCTTGAAGTACAAGTTACTTCTGCAATGAAAGAATACATATGTAGTTACACTTTAAAATTTCAATCCAATTTATTTATCACTTTTTTTCCTCATTGCTATAAGCATCTTATGATTCTCACATAACACTGATGGAGAACAACACAGAAGTGACACAGTTTATTCTCCTGGGACTAACCAATGCCCCAGAACTACAAGTTCCCCTCTTTATAATGTTCTTCCTCATCTACATCATCACTCTGATTGGCAACCTGGGGATGACTATTTTTATCTTCTTGGACTCTCGTCTCCACACTCCCATGTACTTTTTCCTTGGTAACCTGTCTTTGGTGGACTTTTGTTACTCTTCAGCTGTCACTCCCACAGTCATGGCTGGGCTCCTTACAGGAGACAAGGTCATCTCCTATAATGCTTGTGCTGCTCAGATGTTCTTTTTTGTAGCTTTTGCCACTGTGGAAAATTACCTATTGGCATCAATGGCCTATGACCGCTACGCAGCAGTGTGTAAACCCCTGCATTACACCACCACCATGACAACAAGCGTGTGTGCTCATCTGGCCATAGGCTCCTACGTCTGTGGTTTCCTGAATGCCTCCATCCACATTGGGGACACGTTCAGTCTCTCCTTCTGTAAATCCAATGAGGTCCATCACTTTTTCTGCGATATTCCAGCAGTCATGATTCTCTCTTGCTCTGATAGACATGTTAGTGAGCTGGTTCTTGTTTATGTTGTGAGCTTCAATATCTTCTTTGCTCTCCTGGTTATCTTGATATCCTATCTATTCATTTTTATCACCGTCCTAAACATGCACTCAGCTGCAGGACACCAGAAGGCTTTGTCCACCTGTGCTTCCCACCTCACTGCAGTCTCCATCTTCTATGGAACTATTATCTTCATGTACTTACAGCCCAGCTCCAGTCATTCCATGGACACAGACAAAATGGCATCTGTGTTCTATACCATGGTCATCCCCATGCTGAACCCCGTGGTCTACAGCCTGAGAAACAAGGAGGTGAACAGTGCACTCAAGAAAGTTGTTAGGAAAGCAAAATTGTCTCTAGGATTGTGAGTTTAACATTGTAGGATGCACCGTAACCTGGTTTCATTTCTCTCAGGTCTTATCCACATCCCAAATCACATTTTAAGGTCCACAATGAAGTTAAATATCTGAAGTGATACTCTTACCTTCTCAAAAGTCTATTGTCTAGAGGAAAGACTTTCTTTTCATTATGTCCAGAAACATAATACCTAAACAAGAATGGCTAAGATATCTTGGGGCTAGCTTGTCAAAAACCTTATTAAAGATAGTGATGTATTCATTTATCCTATTATAATATATGCATCTTTTCACCACATGGCAATGCAAGTGCATGTGAAACAGGAGCAAAAGCAATCCCATAAACAGAAGTGCATGAAGGTGTCCCAAGAGGACACCCACGAGGGTGGAAAATTTGCCAGGATTAAATATAGTGTGGAAAGTCCTGATGGTTAGTTTTATGTGTCAATTTAACTGGGGTAAGAGATAGCAAGATATCTGGTAAAACATTATTCTCAGTGTGTCTGTGAGGGGGTTTCCAGAAAAGACTAGTATTTTAATCAGTAGACTCAGTAAAGAAGATCTTCCCTCTCCAGTGTGAGTGGCCACAATCCAATTCATTGAGGACTCAATTAGATAGAACAAAAGGTGGAGAAAGCACAAGTTCTCTCTCCTTCTGAGCTGGGACATCCATCTTCTCTGTTCTCAGACATGGGAGCATCTGGTTCTCAGGCCTTCAGCGCCAGACCCTATACCAGCTCCTGCTCCTCCTCGACCTTTCTCAGGCCTTTGCACTCAGATTGAATCATGTCACTGGCTTTCCTGCTCCCCGAGTTTGCTGATGGCATATTGTGGAACTTCTTGCCCTCCATGATCACACAAGCTAATTCCCATAATAAATCTCCTTTTGTTTATCTCTATATATCTTATTAATTCTGTTTCTCTGGAGAACTCTGACGAATACACTAATATTTAATAATAGCAATTTAAATTCTTAATTTGGGTATGAGAATATACGTTTATTTTTAATATTTTTTATTTCTTCAGTTGAATACTGTTCTAAGAGTCTTGATTTTAGGGGGGAAAAAAGATATACTATTAAATGATAGTATGTACTTTCCTTTGGCACATTTTGTCCAGAATACACAAAATTTAGCATCTCATATGAACAAATATTTGTGTCTTGACTGAGTCATTTTATAGAGCCAATATATTCATATTTTAATTTTTAAAAATATAAAATACCCAGAGTACAAGAAAAATGGAGTAAAAATTAAAACATTTTAAATCTATTTGTATATTACTACCAACTTTCACACTGTTTAAAATGTGTACTGAGAAACAAAAAATGTACATTTGTTTCTCTGTGAATGCTTTGAAAAGGTTAACACTGCTCTTTCATTCCTACATTATTTGAGATATGTCATCTCTTGTCACTTCCCCTGTCTTTTACTCCGCTTCATTAACACTGATCTTCGTATTATTTTTTCACAATTCCAACCATGCTCTAACCTCAAGGCCTTTGTACTTGCTGTTCCTTGTGTAGAATGCTCCTTCACTTTATTCATTTCTTTGCTTAAATGTTACCCTGTCACAGAGTCCTTCCCCGACCACCTTTATAAAATAATCACTCTCCCCTCCCCACGTGCACTGCCCTCTCAAATGCATTACTCTTCATAGTCCTTATCCACACTCTCCTACTGTACATTTTCTCACTTGTTTATTCTCTATCCCACTCCAACCAGAATGTAAACTCCATAAGAACAGTGAATTATCTGTTTTGTCCACAAAATAATCCTCAATACCTAAATGAGAGTGTTTCATGGGAGAGTCTCAATAAATACTTGTTAAATGAATGAATAAAATAATTAAGTTTTGAGTCCAACTGTATCAATGTGTTGAATCTTTGAGTCATTGGTGATTATACTAAATAATCTGTAACATAAACCTTCTAGGTAGACATACAGTACATTTCAAAGGCATAGCTAATCTGCTTTGCTGAAATATTTTATCTACACTGTTACTGAGTGCTTACACTCCCCACTTTTGGACACAATAGTTTCCTGGAAATCCCATCATCAAATATGTCATCTGAAGCTACCTCATAATTTTCATTTAGATGTCATGTCTCATTAAGTGGCAAAGAACACAGCAAGTAAACATTGTTTAGTAAATCATAAAAAGACATCAAATGTGAGATTATTTGAGGTTTAATATTTAGTTATATTTGAAAAATTACTTCATACACATGAATTTTATTACTAACTGAAATGATTCTAAATGTCCATATAGAATAACAAACATAAAATAAGTTCAATATGCTATTATAATGCACAATCTTTATGCATCGTGATTCCCAAAACCTTTTAATGTTACCTTTTATTGCCTAAAAGAACTATGTAGAGGTGATTAATTTAAGATTGAGAGTTTTATCATGGATTATCTGTGTGGGCACTAAAGGCAATGCCATGTATCATTACAAGGAGACAGAGAGATGTGACCACAGACAGAAGAGGAGTCTGTCATGTGACCACTGAAGCAGAGATTGAAGTGATGTGACCACAGCCACAGAATACCTACAGCCACCATAACATAGAAGAGGCAAGAAATAGAATCTCCCTTACAGCCTATAAAAGAAGCATGGCCTTGCTAATTTCAGACCTTTCCCTGGATTTCAGTCCAGGGAAACTGATTTTGGATTTCTGGCTTCCAGACAGTGAAAGAATAAATATGCACTGTTTTAAATTTTCTAGTATGAATTGTTTTGTTATAGCAGCCACACAAAACCAACACAAATCCTTGCCTGGTTTCCCCTAAGTCATAATCTTATATTACCATGGTACATTTGCCAAAATTACATAACCAAGATTGACTCAATGTTATTTTCTAATCTTCAGACTTTATTCAGATTTCATTAGTTTTTCCACTAATGTTCTTTTCCTCTTCTTGCATTTAGTTGTCAGGTCTCCTTAATCTCTTCTGGTCATGACAAGTTGTGTGTCTTTCCCTGCGTTTGGTGACCTTGAAAGTTTTGAGGAGTACTGGAGAGATAGTTCATGGAATGTCTAAAATTGAAATTGTGGTTTTTCATGATTTTACTGGGACTATGAGTTTTGCAAGTAATACCAGTGATAAGAATTGCTCTTCTTATCACATTATATCAAAGATACACACTATCAACATGACTTATATCTGATGGTGTTAAGATGATAACAGGTCCTAGGTAAATTTGCTTAATTTCTCTCATGCAGAGTTACTTTTTTTTTTCCTTTTCTATACTGTATACTTTAGAAACAAGTCATTAATTCCACCTCACACTCCACGTGTTGGGGAACAACACCTGGTAAGATCAGTGTTTAAATAACTTATTTGGAGTTTTTCTGTAAGCAAGATTTGTCTCTTCTCTCTCATTTATTTATTCACAATCATTATAGACATTAGTGTGTTCTCATTTGTTTACTTTATAATTCAATACCAGGTTTCTTATATTTTGGTCTAATTATTCCAACTTTCACCTTTTGAAGCTCTTTCAGTTAGCTCTTATGTCCCTTTGACATAGTTCATTCTTTGGTTTTTGTTTTATTTTGTTTTGTTTCTGAAGTATGTAATTACTTTAATGGCACTACGTGGTGCTCCAGGATCATCCTGTATTTTCCTTACCACTGTCACAGAATCAACTATTTCTACCAAGAGCCCTTATTTATTTTGATAGAGAATGGTGTTTAATCCCAAGATTTGGATCTTGGGTGTGTTTGCTGATACTGCTGTTTCATTTCTTCTAGGGCTTTTTTATCAAGATAGCTAGGAATTATATATTTATGTTCCTGTGAGCCACCATCCCACCTGGATCTGAGTGGAACAAACACCCACAGCCCTGACACCCATGACCACTGCCTGGATAGCCATGCCCGACTCCTCCTGCCACTGTAGCAGGGATACCTGGGTAGAGCAATCTCCCACAATGCCAGCCTCTGTGGAGAGGCACTCACCCAGCCCTCCACACAAGCTTCCAACAGCAGTCTAGATAACAACGCACCACTCCGCAAGAAGACCCTCAAGCACTGGCATGGACAGTGACAATCAAAGAGGAATGGGACAACACAAAACAGCTTCATTAGCTCTTGGTGCATCTGCGCTTCTCCTTCGCGGTCAGTCTTCCAGAGGAGATCACAAAAGCACCAACATCTAGGGACCATCTTCTTCTCACTAAGTCAGACTTCCCAAAAATGAGAACAAGTGGACCACAAACCTATCCACCCAGAGCTCAGAGAAGTGGTTTCAGATGAGAAGAAACCAGCAAAAGAACTCTGGCAACATGAAAAAAACAGGTTAGTTTATTACTACCAAAAGATCACAATGGATCTCAACCAAAAGGAAATTGTCAAAATGTCAGAAAGGAAATTCAGAATATAAGATGGCAAATAAGATAAATAGGATTGCAAAGAAAGTTGAAAACCAACACAAAGAAGCCAAAATAATATTTCAGAACATGAATGAAAAAAATGAAAATGTAGCTAAAAAGCTAGACAACATAAGAAAGGGTATAACAGAACTTAAAGAACAGAAGGAGTCATTTAGGAAATTTCAAAATCTATAACAATAGACCTAGCAGAACAAAGAATCTCAGGGCTTGAAGATAAGGCTATCAAACTAACTCAGGCAGTCAAAGATGCAGAAGAGAGAACAAAGAAGAATAAATAACAACTCAAAGACATATGGGACTATGTGAAGTAAGCCAATGTATGAATTATAGGTATCCCTGAGCAAGAAGAAGGAAAAGGAAAAACGCATAAAAAATCTATTTGAGGGAATTATTGAGGAAAATTTCCCTGGTATCACCAGAGATTCAGATGTCCAGATACAAGATGGTCATTGAACACTGGGAAGATTCATAGCATATAGGACATCTCCAAGACACATAGTCATCAACCTGGCAAAAGTCAAAAGAAAGGATAAAATTCTACAAGCTGCAAGATGAAAGCAACAACTAACTTAAAAAGGGAAACTCATCAGGTTAACTGTAGAATTCTCAGCAGAGACCTTACAAGCCAGAAGGGATTGGGGACCCATTTTTAGTCTTCTTAAACAGAACAACTGCCAGCCAAGAATTTTGTATCCTGTAAAAATAAGTTTCATAAATGATGGAGAAATAAAGACTTTTCCAGAAAAGCTAACACTAAGGAAATTTGTCACTTAAACTTGCCCTAAAGGAAATACTCAGAAGTGCATTATACATGGAACATAATGATAGATAACCACCAGTGTAAAAGCATCCAAAACTTAAAGCTCACAGTTTTTATAAAACAAAACAAAACAAGGTTATCATCCAACATGATGAACACAACAGTATCCCACATAGCCATACTAACACTGCACATGAACAGTCTTAATGCCCCTCTTAAAAGACATAAACTGGCTCAATGGATGAAAAAAACACAACCCAGGTATATGCTGTGTCCAAGAAACACATTTAATTTGTAAGGACTCAAACAGATTCCAGGTAAAAGGATAGAAGAAAATATTCCATGCAAATGGAAACCAAAATTGAGCAGGTGTTTCCATTCTCATATCAGATAAAATAGACTTTAAATCAACAATGGTTAAAAAAAGCCAAAGGTGGTCATTTTATAATGGTAAAGGGAGCAATTCAACAAAAGGACAGAACAATCCTAAAAACACATGTGCCTAACACAGGATCTCCCAGATTCGTAAAGCAAGTTGTACTAGATCTAAGCAAAGAAACAAATACTACCACCATAATTGCCAGAGACTTTTACACCCCACTGACAGAACTGGACAGATCATGGAAGCAGAAAATCAATAAAGGAACATTGGACTTAAACAGGACTCTAGAACAAATGGACCTAATAGACATTTACAGAACATTCTACCCAAGAAATACTGAATATATATTCTTTTGATCAGCACATGGGACATTTTCCAAGATTGGTCATATTTTAGGACACAAAACAAGCCTCAGCAAATTCAAAAAATCTGAAATCATACCATTTATCTTCTCAGACCATGGTAGAATAAAACTAGAAATCAGTTCCAAGAGAAACACTCAAATATACACAAAGTCATGGAAATGAAACAACCTGCTGCTGAACAATCCTTCTGTAAATGATGAAATTAAGATGGAAATCAAAAGATTCCTTGAACTGATTGACAAAGGAGACACAAGCTTTCAAAATCTATGGGAACATCAAAAGCAGTCATAAAAGAAAAGTTCATAGCCTCAAGTGTTTAATCACAAAGACATAAAAATCACAAAATAACAACCTAATGTCATGTCTCAAGGAACTAGAAAAAGAAGGGCAAATGAAACCCAAAGCTAGCAGCAGAAAAGAAAGATCAAAGCTCACAACAGAACTAAACAAAATGGTACCAAAAACAAATTAAAGGATCAATGAAACAACAAGTTGGTTCTTTGAAAAGATAAACCACTAGATAGGACACTAACCAGGTAAACCAGAGATAGAATAGAAAAGACTCAGATAGGCTCAATCAGAAATGAAAAGGAGACATTACAACTGATACCACAGGAATACAAAATATTATCCATGAGTACCATAAAAGCCTCTACACACACAAACTAGAAAATGTAGAGGAAATGGATGAATTCCTGGAAACACACAACCTCCCAAGCCTGAATCAGGAAGAAATAGAAATCCTGAACAGACCAATAATGAGCAGCAAGATTGAAGGAATAATAAAAAATCTCCCAACCAAAAAAAAAGGCCCTGGTCCAGAAGGATTCACAGCCAAATTCTACCAGACCTACAAAGAACTGGGACCTGTCTTACACAGAAATTATTCCATAACATCGAGAAAGAAGGGTTGTTCCTAACTCATTCTCTGAAGCCAGTAACGCTTCAATACCAAAGCCAGGAAAGGACCCAATAAAAAAAGAAGACTACATACCAAAATTCCTTACGAACATAAATGCAAAAATCCTCAAGAAAATACTAGAAAACTGAATTCAACAGCACATACAAAAGATAATTCACCATGATCAAGTGGGTTTCATCTCAGGGATACAAGGATGGTTCAACATACACAAATCAATAAACATGATTCACCACATAAACAGAAGCAAAAACAAAGATCATATGATCATCTCAATAGATGCAGAAGCATTCAATAAAATCCAGCATCCTTTCATGATAAAAACCCTCAAAAAATTAGTCATAGAAGGAACATACCTCAAAATTATGAAAGCCATATATGCCAAACCCACAGTGAACATCATCCTGAATGGGAAAATATTGAAAGCACTCCCCCTAAGAACTGGAACAGGATAAGGGTGTCCTGCTGTCACCAATTCTAGTCAATATAGTATTAGAGGTCCTAGCCAGAGCAGTCAGGCAAGAGAAAGAAATAAAGGGCAACCAAATCAGGAAAAAGGAGGTAAAAAAAATCCCTGTTTGCCAAGGATATGATCTTTTATCTAGAAAACCCTATTTTAAAATTGATGAATAGATTCAGCAAAGTCTCAGTTTACAAAATCAATGTACACAAATAAGTAGCATTTCTTTATACTATATATAGTCAAGCTGAGCATCAAATCAAGGACTCAATATCATTCACAAGAGCTACAAATAAAATAAAATACCTAGGAATATACTTAACAAAGGAGGTGCAAGATCTCTACAGGGAGAACTATAAAACACTGATAAAAGAAATTGCAGATGACACAAACAACTGGAAAAACATCCCTTGCTCATGGATCGGCAGAACCAACATCATTAAAATGACTATACGGCCCAAAGGAATTTGTAGATTCAACATAATTCCCATTAAATACAAACATCTTTATTTCACAAACCTAGAAAAAATAATGTGAAGCTTTATTCGGAGCCATAAAAGACCCCAAATAGCTAAAGCAATCCTAAGAGAAAAGAAAAAATCTGGAGGCATCATGTTACCTGACTTCAAATTATACTACAAGGCTATAGTAACCAAAACAATGTGGTACTGGTATAAAAATACAGACATACACCAATATAATAGAATCGAGATCCCAGAAATAAAACAATGTACCTATGACCAACTGATATTCGACGATGTAGACAACATACAATAGAGTACATGACTATATATTTAACAAAATTCTTAGAAATAAATACTAAAATGTGTTCATATTATTGTTTGCAACATATATTAATTAAAAATTTTAAAAAATACAAAATAACAAGTAATACAAAAACATATATGCACACTCAAGATATCCAATTTGATCCCCACAGGCAATTTAATTGTTTCTCCTCTAGGAAAGTAAGAAGAGCAGCTATAGATGCTCTCATGGGGGACATCCCCTGAGAGCACCGTATCTCTTTAATTCACTCCTGGTTCTCTGCATTAGCTTCTGAAATCCACCATGACTCCAGGTGACTTCGTTTTACAGGTACCAGATCCAAGCTCCTTGGATCATTTTTTATTCATCCAAATATTAACAGTTATTTGTATACACAGGCCTTCTCCCACTTTTAGGATTTCCTATGAGCCTGCAGCATTAGCCAAGGGAACATCCCAAGATAAAAATTATATTGAGTGACTTGAAAATGATAATCCCTGAGTTGTTTTATAAGCACTATTTTATTTGCTAGTGGGGATGGTTAATAGGTGCAAAAATATAGTTAGTTAGGTAGAGTGAACTATATTTGAGAGCACAACAAAGTGAATATAATCAACAATAAGTTAGGGTATACTTTAAAATGACTAACAGAGTGGAATTGGAATGTTCCTAACACAAGGAAATGATAAATGCCTGAGGTGATAAATACCACAATTACCCTGATTTGATTAATTCACATTGTGTGCCTGTATCTAAACATCATGTGTATGCTGTAAGTATATACAACTATTATGTACCCATAATAATTAAAAATAAAAAATTTTTAAAAATTAAAAATAAATAAAACAAACATAATTCTATGGATTATATGGGAGAGGTGATTTTATTATGTTTATTTTATAATATAATTAAGAAGGAGGTAAGTGACTCTTCCAAGAACACAGGAAGAATACACAGTAAATTCATTATCTGAGTGTGTATTAGTGTCTTTTTCCTCCATCTTTCTCTGACTTAGAGACCTTGGAACCATTGGCCACTACCTGAGAGAGAGCTTCTCTAACAGAATTTGTGCAGCAAAGAATTTCTAATATCAAACTCACTATTCATGGTTCACCATCTCTTATTTTCAAGGAGCAAGGTAAGCTTCTATATTCAATCTACATTTTTAGTGAAAACTGTAATTCATACAAAAGCAGTGGCACAGCTATACCTACTATCATTTTTTGACCACAGAAATAGATGTTTTCAACATTTTTCTTAAAAAATGAGGTGAAGCTGGGGTATAAACATCAAAACTTCCATCAGTAGGGAGTTAGATTATACTTATGAAACATCATTATGCTGCTCTTCTCAAAAAGATTAGTCAAAAAATAAGTATAGGTGATTATGTAGTAATTATGTAGTAATTTTATCTTGTTCACCATATGTTAGCCTCTCGTTGGAGAGGCTATAAACAGAAGACTAAACTGGCTCTTCATTAAGCTATAAAGGTACCAAAGAGAATTGGCAAGATCCAAACTTCTTTTTAACATGTTTCCCATAATTTCATCCTTGTTATTTCTAGCACATCTGTACACATTGACAGTAGTATGGCTAAAAGCACAGGTTGCCAAGTAGGTCTAAACTGGCTTTAAATTTTTAATCTTCCTTGTACTGGCTGTGTAATTGTAAAGCACCAAAAACTTCACAAATCCTCATTTGCCTTAATAGTAAAATAAAAATAATACTACTACCTACCTCATACTACACACAAATACATAACACAAACACATCCATTTATATATAAAGCTCTTAACGTTGGTTATGGTATATGTGTAACATTAGTTAGCATAGTATATGCTAAAAGTGGTCATGTGTGTTAAGGTTAGCAAACGTAAAGCTTTCAAGGGGTTGGCTTGTAAAGTGAAGTTGCCAAAAGTTAATGAGGAAGTTCCTCCTAGGTAGGAGGTAGGAGTTAGCATTGGATGGAGACCCTTCCAAAGGGTTTCTATTAAAATAAAAAGAATTAAAACACTGTCCCCACATTCTTATGTGGAGATTCAAATGAAATATTTTACAGCATAGAGATTGCCACAAAAACAGATCTGCAGGCTAAAGTCAAGTCACAAACTACAATTTTTCAACCCTTGATCTCTGTGGGTCAAATATGGGATGACACTACTGAGGGACAGATTGAGTAAAAGAAAGGAGACTCTTTTAACAAAAGGGAAACTACAGATTTCAAGGAAGAAACTAAGCAAAAAAAAAAAAAAAAAAAAAAAAAACAGGCTACATGGAAGGGCTCAAGCAGCCAGTGTTATGGGTGGAGCGACAACAGAGAAAGAATTAGTGGAGGGTACGAAAAGTTGTAATGATTCTACTGTGTGAGAAAAAGCAAATTAAAGAAGGAGGCTACAAGACTTCAAAACTCATCCACACCTAAAGTCTCGCGTGTCACCACACACATTTCCTAAACCAATGTAGAGTCCATCATTCCATCTTAGTAATAATGTTGTAGCTAGCCCTCCTCAGGTTGGCTAATCACCCAGCATTTATCCACTGTTTCTATGCATGTTCACATTTAATTCTCATAATAATACCTTGAGTTAAATATCCTTACTGTCTTCATTTTACTGATGGATAAAATGAGCTTCAAGGGAGTTAGGTTAGGACCAATGACTCCAAGGTAGTAAATGGTAGGGCCAATATGCAGCTCTTCCCAGAGCCCAAGCTCTACATCTGATGCTGTGTCTTCCCCTTGGAAGTGCCTTTGTGGTTTGTACATGCCCCTACTGCTCCAGTCGTCCTAAGACATCTACTGTGCGTATATCTCTCAGTTACTTTACTGTGAAACCCCTAACACTGAGTCTGGGCCAATGTAGACAATGAGTAACTGTAAATTGAGTTAAAACAATTTGATTAATATACCATAATGACCTTTGTGCTTGGGAACCGCTGTGCTTGGGTTCGAAGCTTAGCTTGCCATTGACACTTGTATAAACATGAATAAATTACTCAACCTCTTGTGCCTCTCAATTTAAATGAAAGTATCAACCAATCAAACTCAAAATATTATTGAAAGGAATCAATGAATATAGATATGAAGTATCCAGAGCAATCCTGCCAGGTAAGAAACAGAAGTATAAGCTTTTACTAGGACAGGAAAAATTGAATTGGCATAATTCCAGAAATGTCATATGAAAAATTTATAAAATTTTCTAAATATTAGTTTATAATTATAAAAATTTAAAAACGGGTGAGATAATCTATGATGATCTTTCCAATTTAACTTGTGTAACTCTATAGACATTTAATGCACTAAATTTTGTGGTTAAGCTCAAGTTTAGGTACAGAGAATCTTGAATATATATTATTAATATAGTGAAATAATGCACATTGTATATAAACATTTCTATTTCAGTGCAATATCTATCCTACAACATCTATTAACATTCTTGTCCTTCAGTTCTCTTTGCTACAGGACGTCGTCTAATGCCCGAATAACATTGATGGAGAACAGTACAGAAGTGACACAGTTCATCCTCCTAGGGCTAACGAGTGCCCCAGAACTACAAGTCCCCCTCTTCATCATGTTCACTCTCATCTACTTCATCGGTGTTTCTGGAAACCTGGGCATGATTATTTTGGCTCTTTGGGACTCTCGTCTCCACACTCCCATGTACTTTTTCCTTGGTAACCTGTCTCTTATAGACTTTTGTTACTCTTCAGTTGTCACTCCCACAGTCATGGCTGGGCTCCTTATAGGAGACAAGGTCATCTCCTATAATGCTTGTGCTGCTCAGATGTTCTTTTTTGTAGCTTTTGCCACTGTGGAAAGTTACCTATTGGCATCAATGGCCTATGACCGCTACGCAGCAGTGTGTAAACCCCTGCATTACACCACCACCATGACAACAAGCGTGTGTGCTCATCTGGCCATAGGCTCCTACGTCTGTGGTTTCCTGAATGCCTCCATCCACATTGGGGAAACATTCAATCTCTCTTTCTGTAAGTCCAATGTGGTCCATCACTTTTTCTGTGATGTTCCAGCAGTCATGGCTCTGTCTTGCTCTGATAGACATATGAATGAGCTGGTTCTTATTTATGTAGGCAGCATCAATGTCTTTTTTGCCCTCCTAGTTATCCTGATATCCTACCTATTCATATTTGTCACTATCTTAAAGATGCACTCAGCTGCAGGACACCAGAAGGCTTTGTCCACCTGTGCTTCTCACCTCACTGCAGTCTCCATCTTCTATGGAACTATTATCTTCATTTACTTACAGCCCAGCTCCAGTCATTCCATGGACACAGACAAAATTGCAGCTGTGCTTTACACCATGGTCATCCCCATGCTGAACCCTCTGGTCTACAGCCTGAGAAACAAGGAGGTGAACAGTGCATTCAAGAAGGTGGTTGAGAAGGCAAAATTGTCTCTAGGATTGTGAATTTAACATTGTAGGATGCATAATACCCCAGTTTCATTCCTCTCTGATTTTTTTCCTGAAACCTAGTGATATTTTAAGGCCCACACTGAAGTTAAATTCAAGAACTGACACTATTACCTCTTCAAAAGTCTGGTTTTTAGAAAAAGGAAACACAGTGATCAGAAACGCAATACCTGAATGAAGATAACTAAAGAGAAGCATAAAATGTTTTGTTTAGGCTTGTTTAAATCTTATTAAGGAACTTTGATTTATTCACTCTTTCTACGTGCATTTTCTCTATCATATGCCACTAGTAGCACACACATAGAACGGGTGCAAAAACAAGCTCTTGAACAGAAGTGCAAGCATGCGACCCATGTGGGCACATATACGTGGGAGTGGAAAATTAGCCACAGGTGAATGGAATGTGGCTAATGTTTAATAAAAACAGTTTAAATAATTAACTGGGGTATTAGAATATAAATTTATGACCAATGTTATTTTCTCTTCTCGTTTGTGAAAAAAAAGTGATATAGTTTTAAATGAAAATATGCGATCATCTTGTTGGCATATTTTGACAGTTATATAGCTAAAACACCTTAAATGAATCAATATTTGTGTTTTCACTGAGTCATTTTGTAGAACCTACTTTTTCACATTATACTTTTCAAAAGGATAAAATAGCCAGAATATAATAAAAATGGAAGAAAAGTAAAGGCATTTTTCGATTTATTCATATATAACTACCAATGTTTGCACTATTTTAAAAATGCCCTCAGAAATCAGGTGCCCTCATTTCGACATTCTCTCTGCAAGTGCTTTGAAATGGTTAATGTTGCTCATTAATTCTTAATTTAGTTGAGATACATCCTCTCTTGTCACTCCCTCAGTCTTTTGTCTCTCTTTATTCACACTGATCTCTTTGATATTTCTTCACAACTCCAGTCATGTTCCTGCTTCAGGCCATTTGTACTTGGAAGTTTCCCTCCCACCACTCAGGTCTCTCTGTGTACACAAATGTTAACCTATCATGGAAGCCTTCCCTGACCGCTCTCCCCTCCCTATCACATGGTCCCCTCAGCCTGCATTATTTCTCATAGTCCTTATCAACAATCCTCTACTGCATATTAATTTGTTCACTTGTTATTTATCATTTATAACTAGAGTTTAAACTCCATGAGAGAAGTGACTTTTCTATTTTGTTTACATGATCCTGCTCAGTACCTAAATAGATGTCTGTTTCATTGCATATTCTCAATAATTATTTGTTAAATGAATGAATAAAATTATTAAGCTTTGAGTCCAATTGTATCAATATATTGAATCTTTGAGCCATATTATAAACCTTCTAAATAGACACTTAGTGCATTTCAAGAGGCACAGCTTCTTTTCTGCTTTGCTGAAATAGTTTTATTTACATTCTCACTCAGAATTACATGAGTGAATTCTCACTCTGAGTTTGCACATTCTGAGCGTGCAATGATTGGACACAATGATTTCCTGGAAATCTCATCACCACATCATCTCATAATTTTTACTCTGAAATGATATCTTGTCAAGTGGCAAGTAACACATTAAATAAATACTGTTTAGTAAATCATAAAGAGAAATTAAATATGAGATTATATAAAAGTTTAATATATGGTTGCATTTGGAAAATTACTTTATACATACAAATTACACAATTAGCTGAAATGTTTCTAAGTGTCCAGATAGAATACAAACATGACAATAGCTGTCAGTAATAAACATAACATATATTCAATATGCTAGTATAATGCATGATTTTGATGCTTTTCATTTTGATCCTCATGGAGCTCTATACTATACAAAACTACTCACAGGAGTGTGTACTCATATTTTCTTTTTTTTGTCTCTACACAATTTGCTTCCACGTCTCAGTATTTGTAAGTTCATGCTTGAAAATGCTAAGATGTTCATGTTGGTGTTTGTGGGACAGTAGAGTAGAACACAAATATTCACTTCTTTATAGTGATATTTCTCCTCTTGGGATTATTTCTAATTATTATTTTAAATAATTATTTTCTTTAGGATTATTTAGAAAATTATTTATTTTAAAATTATTTACAGAAAATTTTCAAAGGTAGGCCAGGATGTTTCCATATAAGCTGGTGGCAGTCAGAATAATGGTCCACCAAAGGATTCATATCCTAATTCCTAGAGCTTTTCAATGTCACCTTACGTGGCACTAAAAAAGATGCAGATGTGCTTAAGGGAAGTATTTAAAGCTTGAGAGATTGTGGTGGATTATCTGTGTGGGCCCTAAAGGCAATCCATGCATCTTTATAAGAGGGAGTCAGAGAGAGAGGTGACCACAAAGGAGGAGTCTGCAGCATAACCACGGAAGCAGAGAGTGAAGTGATGCAACCACAAGCCAGGGAATACCCACAGCCACTATAAGATGGAAAAGGCAAGAAATGGATTGTCTCTTAGGGCATACAGAGGGAGTTCATGTTTGCCAACTATTAATTTTCACCCCGTGAAACTATTTTTGAATTTCTGAACTTCAAGAGCTGTGAAATGATAAATATATGCTATTATAAGCTTCTAAATTTGTTGTAATTTGTTACAGCAGTCATAGGAATCTAATACAATCCCTCCTGTTTTCCCCTATGTTATAATCTTGTATTGGAATGCTATTTGTCAAAACTAAGAAACTAAGACGAATACAACATTATTTTCTAAACTTCAGACTTTATTCAGATTTCAATAGTTTTCTACTAATGTCCTTTTTCTCTTCTTGGATTCACTTGTCATGCCTCCTTGTTCTCTACTTCTCTGTGACACGTTCTCAGTCTTTCTCTGTTTTTGATGATCTTGATAGTTTTGAGGAGTAGCTGCCAGGAATTTCGCGGAATGTTTGTCATTTGCAATTTCCTAAAGTTTCCTAATGATTTGACTGGGGTTATGGGTTTGGGGGAGAAATACCACCGAGGTGAAGTGCTATTCTCATGACAGCACATCAAGGGTACGTTCTATCAATATGACTTCATCCCTGATGTTAACAGGATCATATTTGCTAGATAAAATTTGCTGCATTTCTCCATTGTAGAGTTAATTTTTTCCCCTTTTCCATACTCTAGAAACAAGTCACTTAGTTAACTCACACTCCAGGTGTTGTGGAACTAAGCTACACCTCCTGGCGAGGTCAGTATTTAAATAACTTACCTGGGGTTCTTCCGTTAGCAAGATTTGTTTCTTCTCTCCATTCATTTATTTACTCAATCAATAACACGCTGCTGCATGCATCTCTAGATCGAGGAGTTTAACTTCCTGTAGGTCCTCTTAGAGACAGAGTTTATGCATATAAACCATTCTTTTATTCATAGCTGCCTACCAAGCTATGCTGGTTCCATCTGCCCTTGGGGTGGAGTGAGGCTAAAACTGTCCCCTTGGGCAGCATGTTGAAAGACCAGGAGGTTAAATGCACACACTACTTTTTCCTCCTTTTGACAGAGCATTTGCAGGATGGAGTAAACTCACCGGGTGCCGACCTGTGACAGCTTAAGACAGGAGCTAACGTGATTAGGTAGAATTGCTCTTTTTACCTGTTTCAATGTGAGTATTCTCAGTTTTATGAGTATCCAAAGTACGGCAACTATTTAACTGGATTCTGGAGTTCTCATAAAGTTATTTTGTTCATACATCATTGTTAAATTGGTATTTCTATGGGAAACCAAGCTGGGCTTTTCTACTCTTGCTGACATCACTTTGTCCTCCCTCTGTCTTATTTTCTTATGTATTTTCCATCTTTTTGCTCTCAAAACTTTATTTTGAATACTTTTAAGTTCTAACTTCTATAAGCCAATTCTAAATTTAATTTTATCTAGTCTAATATTTGTCCCCTCAGCCAAAAGATTTTATAAATTGGTTGTTAATGTATATATTTCTCATATTTTCTGATTGGTTTCCTTTTCATATTTCACATTGCTGATTATTTTTGTTTCATTTATTTCCAGCTCTTAAGTGATATTAGAGCCCATGAAGAATAATCTAAAATGCACAGTCTTGACCATCCTTCCAAAATTCTAGATCAAGTTAATTAACTTTTCTATGTATCACATTCCTCACCTGTGCAATTGGAGAAAATATTTTTCTCCCTTTATAAGAGATAAATGGAATAAATTAGGTCATGTAGAATACTTAGTGTAACGTCTGCTTCTTAGTAAGTACCCATTAATGTTTACTACTACCATTGCTACAAATACTTTAGCTACTATTAAAATAGACAGATATAGTGTTGATAAAGGAATTAAGTCATAAATAAAATGGTACAAATAGAAAAATATAACCATATTGTAATACTAATTAGTAAAATACAAGGCAAAGTTTTAAAAACTCATTTAAGAATTGAACATAGGTATGGGAGAAGGACAGCTAGAGGATTGAAATTGAAGAGAAAAATTAGAAGTTAAAATATGTCAGATTGTAGATATAATATAACCATGTAGGAGAAGGCTCCCGGGAGACCATTTATACCAAGTATATTGCAAGGACATATTTATAAAATGACCTGCCCAGATTTACAGATAAGTGTAATGATTTGAACTTAGACGGATGTGGCCTTGAAAACATTAGTGCCATTAATTAGATCTTAGTTTCATGCCCTGCAAAAAAACAGCTCATATAATTCCTAGTGTATTTATTTTACAGAGATGTGAAGATTAAATTTAATGCTATATAGAACCCTACGAACACAATGCCTGGCACAAGGAATGCATTCAGTGTTAGTTCTTGTCCAATTTGTCTCATTCTCCTCCTATATGGCTTTCCACATATGCCAAGCTTTAGAGCTTGTGATCACTTTATAACAAACCTGTCCCATCATATGTGTTCAGAATTGAAAAATAAAGTTTGCCTAGCTCTAACACAAAAGGCATAGCTTGGATTTCTTTGATCTAATTCACCCGCTTAACCAGAGCTAATTGAGACCCGACTTTGTACCAGTTCCTGTGTTAATCACTGTTATTGAAAAGTGAATAACATGATTTCTTACTTATTATGGGGGTAGAGACAGTAAATTCTGTAAATCAACACCCAAATCGTAGTAAGTGCTATAATTAAAATATCTATAAATCTTATTAAATCACCATGAAAATGTTCAGAATACGCCAGAGCCTTCTACATACCATGAACTTTCTTCCTTCTGTTAGTTGACATAGTGGGATCAAACATACAAAACGCACATCTAATTAAAGTTATCTTTGAAGAAATTAATTTCTGTATCCTACTGATACACTGAGTGTCCAATGCATGGTCCAGATACTCTCATATATACTTCTAGGTATAAAGAGACACAAAATGGCTGTTTTTGGTTCAGGAATTTGAGGTGTAGGGGTGTGGATAGAATTGTACTACAAAACACAAGATCAATTATAATCCTAGCTCTATTCATGAACAGCTGGGTACAGACCTGCCGTGATCATATTTTCTTAATTCACAAGATGAATAACTCTCCACCTACCTGATAGGCTACTCCCTGTACTCCGATGTGACAATGAAAATGAAAGTTATTTGAGGGCATAAAATATAGTAATATTTTTAACTCAGGAAATCCTAGCCATTATTTTTCATTTTCTGCCTCATCTCTTATTTGTTACTGCTCCAGAATTTCTATCTGGTGATGTTTTATAATTACTCTCTCTTTATTGAAATTTTGTGTTTTTTGAGGCATTGTTTTCTTGGTTTAATTTAGTTCTTTGTTCAAGATTTCCTTTTGCACTTTGAATATATTTAAAATATTTGTCTTAAAAATGCTGAAAAATGCAGAACACCAATTAAAGAAATAAAACATCTAAATAAGCATAAAGATGTACCATATTTATAGATTGGCAGACTTTAAAATGACTATTTTCCAGACTTTAAATGATCTCAATTGAAACTCAAATGGGCTTTTTCTTTGGCAAATATTGACAAGCTGATCATAACTTTATGCATAATGGCAAAGCTAGTAGAGTAGACAAAATAATTATGTAAAAGAACAAAGTTGGAAACAAATATTCAAAGTTGAAGCATGCACATTACTTGGTTTCATGCCTTACCATCACATATAGTAATCAAGACAGTATGGTATTAGGGAAAAGGTAGACACATAAATCAAAGAAATGGATTACAAGATACAGAAATTGACTCACAGATAGGTCATAAACTGATTTTTGTGAAAGACAGAAAGGCAAGTCAATGGAGAAAAGGAGCTGCAATATGTCTGGCAGCAGGCTTCTCAGTGGAAACCTTACTGGCCGAGAGAGTGGTATGACATATTCAAAGCACTGAAGGAAAAAAACTTTAACCCTAGAATATTATATCCTGCAAAAATATCCTTCAAAATGTTTTTGCAAGCCTCATGGTAACCTCAAATCAAAAAGCCTACAATAGATACACAAAAAATAAAAAGTAATGAATTAAAACACACTACCGAGAAAATCATCTTTAATAAAGGAAGTCAAGAAGGAAGGAGGAAAGAAAGAGTGGACCACAAAACAACGAGAAAGCAAATACCAGCATGGCAGCAGTGAGTCCCCGTTGATCAATAACAACATTGAATGTGAATGGACCAAACTTCCCAATCAAAAGATATGGAGTGGCTGAATGAATTTGTATTAATTTTAAAAAGACCCAACTATGTGTTCTCTGCAAGAAACCAACCTCACCTATAAAGACACACATAGATTGAAAACAAAGGGATAGAAAAAGATATTCTGTGCAAATGGAAAGCAAAAAAGAGCAGAAATAGCTCTACTTCATCAGATAAAATAGATTTCAAAGCAAAAACTGTAAAAAGAGACAAAAAAGGTCATTATATAATGATAAAAGGGTCAAGTCAGCAAGAGGATATAACAATTCTAAATATATATGCACTCAACATTGGAGCGCCCAAATATATAAAGCAAACGTTACCAGAGCTAAAGAGAGAGATAGATCCCAATACAATAATTGTTGGAGAGCTCAACACCCCACTTGCAGCATTGGACAGATCATCCAGATGGAAAATCAACAAAGAAGCATTGGACTGAATCTGCACTATAGACCAAATGGGCCTAATAGATATTTACAGAACATTTCATCCAACAGCTGCAGAATTCATGTTCTTCTCCTCAGTTCATGAATCATTCTCAAGGATAGACTATAGGGTAGGCCACAAAAATGAAATCACATCAGGTATGTCCTCTGACCACAATGGAATAAAACTAGAAATCAATAACAAGAGGAACATTGGAAACTATACAAACACATGGAAATTAAACAGTATGCTCCTGAATGGCCAGGGGGTCAATGAGGAAATTAAAAAGGAAATTTAAAATTTTCTCAAAACAAATGAAAATGAAAACACAAGATATCAAAACCTACGGGGTACAGAAAAAGCAGTAATAAGAGGAAAGTTTACAGCAATAAGTGTCTACATCAAAAAAGTAGAAAAGCATCAAATAAACAACCTAGTGATGCATCTCAAAGAACTAAAAGACAAGAGGAAACCAAACCCAAAATTAGTAGAAGAAAAGAAATAATAAAGATCAGAACAGAAATAAATGAAATTGAAAGCAGAAAAACATACAAAAGATCAACAAAACAGAAAGTTAGTTTTTTGAAAATATAAACAAAAAAGACAAACTTATAGCCAGACTAATTAAGAAAAATAAATAGAGAAGACCCCAAAAATGAAATCAGAGATGAAAAAGGTGATATTACAGCTGACACTACAGAAATTCAAAGGGTCATTACAGACTACTATGAGCAACTATGTGCCAATAAATTTGAAAACCTAGAATAAATGAGTAAATTCCTAGACACATACAATCTACCCAGATTGAACCATGAAGAAATCTAAAACCTGAATAAACCAACTAAAAACTGAATAACAAGTAATGAGATAGTAGCAGTAATAAAAAATCTCCCGTCAATGAAAAGCCCAGGACCTGATAGCCTGATTATATTCAAAGAATTAATATCAATCCTACTTAAACTATTCCATAAAAACTAAGGAGGAGAGAACACTCCCAAACTCATTCTATGAGGCCTGTATCACCCTGATATCATAACCAGACAAAGACACACAAAAAAAGAAAACTGTAGGCCAATATCTCTGATGAACATAGATGCAAAAATCCTTAACAAAATACTGGCAAACCAAATTCAACAATACAATAAAAAGATTATTCATCAAGATCAAGTGGGATTCATTCCAGGGATGCAAGGATGGTTAACATGCACAAATCAATCAATATGATACATCATATCAACAGAACGAAGGACAAAAAAATATGATCACTTCAACTGATGCTTAAAAAGCATTCAGTAAAATTCCACATCACTTCATGATAAAAACTCCCAAAAAACCAAGTATAGTAGGAACTTACCTCAACACAATAAAAGCCAAATGTGACAGACCAACATCTAGAATCATACTGAATGGAGAAAACTGAAAGCCTATTATCTAAGATCTGGAATAACATAAGGATGCGTATTTTCACCAGTTGTTCAAAATAGCATTGAATGTTCTAGCTAGAGCAATGAGACAAGAGAAAGAAACAAAAGGCATCCAAACTGCAAAGGAAGAAGTCAAATTTTCTTTGTTTGCAGATGGTATGATCTTATATCTACAGAAACCTAAAGACTCATAAAATTCTGTTAGAAATGATAAACAAATTCACTAAAGTTTCAGGATACAATATCAACATACAAAAATCAGTAGCATTTCTATATGCCAACGCTAAACTACCTGAAAAAGAAACCAAGAAAGTAATTCCATTTATAACAAAATACCTACAAATAAACTTTACCAAAAAAATGAAAGATATCTACAATGAGAGCTATGCAACATTGATGAAAGAAGTCGAAGAGGACACAACAAAAATGGAAAGATACTGCAAGCTCATGGATTGGGAGAATCAATATTGTTTAATTGTCTATACCACCCGAAGTAATCTACATATTCAATGCAATTCCCATCAAAATACCAATGACATTCTTCACAGAAATAGAAAAAATAATTCTAAAATTTACATGGAACCACAAAAGACCCACAATAGCCAAAGCCATCCTGAACAAAAACAACAAAGCTGGAGGAATCACATTACCTGACTTCAAATTATACTACAGAGCTGTAGGAACAAAAACAGCATGGTACTGGCATAAAAACAGACACATGGACCCATGGAACAGAACAGAGAACTCACAGATAAATCCACCCATCTACAGTGAACTTATCTTTGACAAAGTTGCCAAGAACATACAGTGGGGAAAGAATAGTCTCTTCAACAAATGGTGCAGGGAAAACTGGATATCCCTATGCAGAAGAATGAAACTAGACCCTAATCTCTCACCATATACAAAATATCAAATCAACATGGATTAAAGACTTAAATCTAAGACCTGAAACTACTAAAAGGAAATGTTGGGGAAATACTTCAGGACATGGGTCTGGGCAAGGACTTCTTGAGTAAAACCCCCAAAGCACAGGCAACCAAAGCAAAATTGGACAAGTGGGATCACATCAAGCTAAAAAGCTTCTGCACAGCATAGGAAACAATCAAGAAAGGGAAGAGACAGCCCTTGGGAGAATGGGAGAAAATATTTGCAAACTACCTGTCTGACAAGGGATTAATAACTAGACTATATAAGGAGCTCCAACAATTCAACAGGAAGAAAATCATATAATCTGATTTTAAAAATGGGTAAAGGATCTGAATAGACATTTCTCAAAAGAAGACACACAAATGGTCAACAAGTACATGAAAAAATGTTCAAAATCCTAAGTCATCAGGGAAATGCAAATCAAAACTACAATGAGATATCATATCACCCCAGTTAAAATGGCTTTTATCAAAAAGACAATAACTAATGCTGGAAAGGATGTGGAGAAAGGGGAATCCTCATACAGTATTGGTGGGAATGTAAATTAGTGCAGCCACTATGGAGAACAGTATGGAGGTTCCTCAAAAAGCTAAAAATAGAACTACCATATGACCCAGCAATCCCAAAGGACAGGAATTTACTATATCAAAAAGATATCTTCACTTGCATGTTTGTTGTAGCACTATTCACCACAGCCAAGATTTGGAATTAATCTAATTGTCCATCAATGGATTAATGGAAAAAGAAATTGTGGTATAGATATACAATGGAATATTATATAGCCATCAAAAATGACATTTTTGCCATTTGCAACAACATAGATGGAACTGGAGAACATTATGTTAAGTTAGATAAGCCATGCACAGAATTCAAATCTCACATATTCTCACTCATATTTGGGAGTTAAATATTCAAAACAATTGATCTCATGGAGACAGAAAGTGGAATGATGGTTACCAGAGGCTGGGAAGAGTAGTGGGGAGGAAGAGATAAAGTAGGAATGGTTAATGGAAAATATAGTTAGATAGATAGAATCAACAATATTTGATAGCATAACAAAGTGACTATAATCAACAGTCAGTTAGGGTATACTTTAAAATAACTAAAAGAGTGGAATTAGTGTTACTAACACAGAGAAATGATAAATGCCTGAGGTGATGGATACCCTAATTACTCTGATTTGATTAATTCACATTGTATGCCTGTATCAAAACATCACATGTACCCTATATATATACAACTATTATGTACCTATAATAATTAAAAATAAAAATATTTTTTAAAAAAGATAAAATAAACTTTAAGATAAAAAAGGTCATTATATAATAATAAAGAGGTCAATTACCCTGACACTAAAGCCAAATAAAGATATCACAAGAAAATTATAGACTAATATTCCTTGGTAATATAAATGCAGATTTGTAACAAAATACTAGCAAGTCAAATCAAATAGCATATAAAATAATTAAGTGCCATGACCAAGAAAGATTGACTCCAGGAATGCAAAGCTGGTTCAACATAAAGAAATCAATCAATATAATACACTACATTAATTGAAGAAGAAAAAAAACCACATGATTATCACAACTGATGCAAAATGCCATTTAATAAAATGTAACACCCTTTCATGATAAAAAGCAAAAACTCAAAAATCTGGCAACAGATGGAACCTCCTCAACTTTATCCAGGGCATTTATGAAAAATCCAAGGCTAACATCATACTTAATAATGAATGACTCACATCTTTCCCCCTAAGATTAGGACCAAGACAAGGATGCATGCTTTCCTCACTGCTATTCAACATCATACTAGCCAGAAGAATTAGACAAGAAAAAGAAATACAAGGCATACAGATTTTAAAGGAGAAATAAATTATCTCTATTTACAGATGACATGATCCTACATATAGAAAATCCCAAAGAATCTATGAGAAAACTACTAAAGCTAATAAATGAATTTAGCTAAGTTGCAGGATACAAGATCAACATGAAAAAATCAGTTGTGTTTTTATACATTGGCAATGAACAATCTGAAAACAAAATTAAGAAAGCAATTTGATTTACAACAGCATCTAAAATAAAAGACTTTTCTTATCAATGATCAACTACAGTATTTAGATAAAGGACTAGTATCCAGAATACACATAAAAGCCTTACAACTTAACATTAGAAAGATAAATAGCCAAATTTCAAAATGGGCAATATATTTGAATACACATTGCTTCAAAGAAGATACACTAATGGTCAACAAACATGGGAAAATATGTGCAGCATCTTTAGTCAGTAAAGAAATGCAAATCAAATCCACAGTAAGATACCACTTTATACCTGCTAGGATGGCAGTAATAAAAAAAATGGAAACTGCAAATTTTGGAATTATTGTGGAAAAATAGGAACCCTAATACCTTGCTGTGGGGGAATATATTATAAAATGGTGCCCTAGCTGTGGTTTGGCAGTCCTCGACATGTTAAACATAGAGTTACCATATCGTCCAATA
Organism: Daubentonia madagascariensis; assembly: GCA_023783475.1. Lineage (NCBI taxonomy): Eukaryota > Metazoa > Chordata > Mammalia > Primates > Daubentoniidae > Daubentonia > Daubentonia madagascariensis. The sequence continues at coordinate 1,045,460 of JAKFHU010002396.1, read as the reverse complement.
ATTTTGCTTGTAGGTATGTACTCAAAAGAACTGAAAACACATGATCAGATAAAATTTATATATGAATGTTCATAGCACTATTCAAAATTGACAAAAGTTGAAAGAAGCCAAATATTCATCAACCTGATTAATCCATGAATGAAAGGTGGTATGTCCATACCATGAAATATTATTCAGTCACAAAAAGGAATTAAGTACTGATACACGTTACAACATGAAATAAACTTGAAAACATTACTCTAAAAGAGTACAGTCACAAATGACTACATACTACATGATTCTATTTATATGAAATGTCCATGCAAACAAACATACAGAGACAGGAAGTAGGTAAGTGGTTTCCTAAAACTGGGGTAGGGGAGGGGGGACGTGAAAGTGACTGCTAATCAGTAAATGGGTTTTTTCCAGGTGTTGAAAATGTTCTTAATTGTGGTGATAAATGCACAACTCTGAAGATACTAAAATTCAATGAATTTTACATTTTAAATGAGTAAATTTTATAGCCTATTCGTTACATCACAATAAGGTTGTTATATAAAAAAGAAGGAATAAAAGAAAAGTGGAGTGGTACCCAAGAACATGTCATCTGTTCAAAAAATAAAGACAAACAGTCAACAAAACATACACAGCTTATTATACATTGTATTAGACAAGGTAGACTAGGTTAAACTTCCACAATAAATCAACCCAAAATTCCAACGATTTAAGACAACAGAGATTTATTTCTTATTTCTGTCAATGCATGTGCATGATAGGTCGTCTAGGAAAGGGGAGGTCTCTCTCTGCATGTTCACTCAAATACCCAGGCCAGTGGAGATTTTGCCATCTGTAGCTACATCCTCTGGAATATGCAGCCTTTTTGGTTACCACAGCAGGTGGACAGGCAAATGAGTGGTCATACATGGGCTTTGCTATACTTCAACCCCAAAATGATACATATTGCTTCTTCACCAGTCTATTTTATAGAGCTAGTTCATGGTTCTAACTAGCTGCAAGGGAGCAGGGAAATACAGGGAGCAGATGTCACATTCGAGCACCACTATTTTTGTTTCACATATCAATTTTTTACTTATAATGAAGTAGTGGTAGTTAAATTTATTGAGCTCTTAGTTCTTGCTAGTCATCATGATCTGCATTATCACATTTCATCTTTATGATTCCCCTATGAGAGATACACAATTATTATTATTATTCCTTTTTTGTAGATGATATACTGAAGTTTGGAGAGATTAAATAATTTATCCAAGGGCACACTGCAATAGGTGACAGGACAAGGACTAAATCTAGGCCACATGACCACATAGCACTTGACTGCATTGATTAAAAAAAGAGATAATTCTGCCTTGGAGTTTAGGATCAGGCAACTATGCAGAGGAAAGAATGGATCCATTTCCTTACCTACAAACATAAGAAAAAAGATCCTCAGACCAGTTCTGTAGTGGTAAGACAAATGGATATTTTGTTTTTTGAAAAAAAAAATAGAAAGAAAGAAAAAATATTGCTGGGAGATCTCTAGACCTTTGAGAAAAAGCTAGATGTGAGAAAGCTTTCATGAGGTCCTGACATTGCACAACCCAGAGATTTTAGTGAAGCCTGTCTCTTTGTTGCCTAATGTGGCTGTGGCACTGCTGATTTGGTGACTGGAGGCTGTTTCCTCTATGCTTCCATTCCTCCATGTCTTCATATGTACTCTCAGCCAAAATGCAAACATCAAAACATCATCCTCTCCGGTCAGGGTCAGACTGGGAGGGCCAACCCGGAATCAGAAGCCTCCTGAGATATCCATTCACATAATGTTAAATGTTTCCCCAGAGACTTATCGCTGTCTCTGCCTTGATATTTGCAAAAGCACAAGCCCAGATTCTGTTCCACAACATAAAACTCCACAGGTAGGGGAGTTTCTCCAGCATGATGCTTACCTGGATGTGGACGTGGACTTTTGGTCAGTGGTCTGGCCATGAAGCTTTTCTTTGTACCCTCACTTGTCTGTTCCTAGGACAAAAGTAAGTATCAAGAAAACATACAATCATAGCCAGTTAGAATTGGAAGGGGTGCTAGAAAGTCCAGTTATTTTTATTTCACAAACACAAACAAAAAAAGGAAAATAAAGCCCTGAATGGTTAAAGAGCTATACCACAGATGTCCTGTTAGCTAGTCATTTTCTGATTCCCTGTTCAGCGTTATTTTCATTTTACTAAGCTGCTCTACAGCATCCAAATTTCCATGCTCATTAACATCAGATGTCTTGTATAAATGGTTGGGGTGATGATTATTTTCAAAAGGGAGAGGACATTTTCTAATTTCCTTTTATCGTGAATGTGCTGTAGGAATAGCAGTGCAAAGATCATATCTCCCTTTCTGAACTTCAGGGATTGGAACACTTTCAACATCTATTTGGAGATCTCAAATGTTAGGCTATTTGCTTTAGGAACATCAAAGTTTGGACATTCAGTATTATTGGCTGAATATTCTGCAGTAACCAAGAAGAGACGAGATGGGCTATGAAAAGTAGTGGTTCAGATTGCCTAATTTAAAAATGTTAGTATCTTTTATGGTTTTCAAAAAACTTTCAATTCATTGTCACATAAGAGTAGGACAGCCTATGAGGGAGATGGAGAAAGATTTTCACCTTGGCTATTTTTAAAGACAAGGACTACATCGTCTTCTTCCTTGAATATGAAACATTGTTAATCCAGGAGAAATGAATATGACTTAAGACTCCAGAGTCAGAAGTGTCTTTAAGACTGAGAGACCCTCTCATACTGTAACCACAGCAGCTGTCACCTGAGCCACCACTAGAAGTGAGCACAACCATATACACTACGTAGTATGACAGGCTATCTGCAGCTTGGTTAAAGGCACAGAGTCTCTAGGGGAGGCCAAAAGTAACTCTTCCATCTTCTCCTATTCTCCTTCCCCACAAATAAAGCAAAGACATGGGTGGTGGGGAGAGATGAAAACATCAGCCTGCGAGAAAAATAAAGATTGTGATGTTAAAAGAAAAAAAACTAAAGCTTTGCATCAATTTTTTGAAAAACTAATCCTTTAGTTTTTGAGTTACTGAAACACATAAAAATATCAGTAAGAATGTGCCCCACAGATCACTCAGTTTCCTTTAGGCCAATGTTTAAAGGGAAGCACCCAATTAAGGGTCCTCATACATTAGAGAGAAAAGTATGGGAGTCCCTGGAGCAGTGTCCTGAATCATTGCATATCTTTAGTTATTAAGAACAGGTTGGGGATGAGTCTATCAGAAATGGAAAATGCATGTGACGTATCTTGTCCATGTCACATACCAAAAAATGACCAAATGTTTCCTATATTTTGCTTTCAGTTGATTACACTTTTTATGTATATTTTAGACAAGAGTGTTTGTAAGATATGGCAAGTAGTGAAAAAGGGCCCTGTGTGGTTTAGTGTAATAGAGTATACCACACACCAGGCAAGCTTAAATGTGCCCTAGAGGCATAATAGGTACCACTGTGGCAGCCACGGTCAGCAGAGATATTCCAGTTCCCAAATATACCACCTCCAGATGAACGACCTCACACAACCCACCCTTACCCAGCATTGGGATAGCTTCTTGCACACAGACTCTTGCAGGAAACTGACACATGAGCAAGAGACCCTGGCCACATTTCAGTTCCCATGACAGCATTCAATTATCATAATTTTGTGTTTTCTCATCTTGTCGTAGGTACCTCTCATGATAATTCCCAAACAACTTTGATGGAGAATATTTCGGAGGTGACAGAATTCCTTCTTGTGGGGTTAACAGATGCCCTAGAGCTTCAGGTCCCTTTATTTATAATCTTCACTCTCATTTATGTCATCACTCTGGCCGGAAACCTTGGGATGATTGCTTTGATTCTGCTGGACTCACGGCTCCACACTCCCATGTACTTTTTCCTCAGCAACCTCTCTCTGGTGGACTGTGTCTGTTCCTCAGCTGTCACTCCCAAGGTGATGGCAGGGTTTCTCACAGGACATAATATCATATCATACAATGCATGTGCTGCCCAGATGTTCTTCTTTGCAGCCTTTGCCATTATTGAAAGTTTCCTCCTGGCCTCAATGGCTTTTGACCGGCACGCAGCAGTGTGTAGACCCCTGCATTACACCACAGCCATGACAGAGACTATGTGTGTCCGACTGGTCACTGGCTCCTACATTTGTGGGCTCTTGCAATCTTCCATCCATGTTTCCTTCACTTTCCATCTCTCCTTTTGTCATTCCAATGTGGTTAATCACTTCTTCTGTGACATTCCCCCACTCTTGGCTCTTTCTTGCTCTGATATTTATACAAATGAGATTGTGCTGTTGACATTGGCAGCGTTCAATGTCTTCTTCACTCTCTTGGTTATCTTGAACTCTTATCTTTTTATTTTCATTGCTCTCTTGAGGATGCATTCAGCTGAGGGACAGAAGAAGGCCTTCTCCACCTGTGCCTCCCACCTCACAACTGTTTCTATCTTCTATGTGACAGTCATCTTTATGTACTTACAGCCAGGTTCCATCCATTCCATGGACACAGACAAAATCACATCTGTGTTCTATACCATGGTCATTCCCATGCTGAACCCTCTGGTCTACAGCCTGAGGAACAAAGAAGTCAAGAATGCATTCAAGAAGGTTGTTGGAAAAGCAATGTCTTCATTGTGCTTAGCCTATTAGTTATAAATTGCTTGCAAACCATGTCAAAATTCCATTGGATCTCCAGTGTCTAAGAATATTTTAATTTTAATTATTTGTACTCTTTAATTTCTCTGAGCATTTCCTTCACACATGAAGCCTGTTCTTTCTATTTATGTTTTTGGAATATGACTAGGTTAGAGAAAATTTTGGATGTGTTTTTTACCAGAAATAGAATGCCACTTCTATTTTAAGATTAAGATTATAATCCCAGATACTATAGGGTCCCATAGTTCACCACACTATTGGTGTAATGTGCTTTGCAGGTAAACCTCATAGACATATGATACCAGAGTGACATTTCCAGTTCCTAGAATTCAAAAGAACTCCGTGATTCTTGTACAGAGCCTAGAGCCATAGTTCTCAGACATTGCTCCTAGGAATCACTCTGAGAGATTGTCAAAATGCAGAATCCCAGGATCTAATCCAAGATAATCTGATTTAGTATATCTGTGGTGAAATCCAGAAATCCGTAGCACTATTTATTCCTCATTACACACATCTACCTGGATCTGATCTTAAAAATAGCAAGAGTTTCAATGGTGCCTTTGGATAATGAGGGATGCCCTATAATCTAAATTTATCAGTTCCTGAATATCAGAGATCAAAAACAGAGTTCAGAGGGCAAGGATTCATCCAAAAATATATCAATATCTGTTCCTTACCTGAGTTCTAGAGAGCAATTTAACCATTTCTAACACCTGTGCTGGACATCACTATCTCCTGTCAAATATGCTTCTGTAACTTTTTAATGATAAAATAAATAATTAATAAATAATAATAAAAATGACAAATGAATTAACAAAATTGGCAGTTTATGTCTGGATTATTTCTGTGAAGGGAAGCATTGGAGCAGGAAAATGAACTCACGTTCTCCCCCAAACTATTAACCGTGACTTTGACTTCTAACAAGGCACTGAACCCAAGATCAAGAGTGACAGGACATCCTTTCAGGTGGGCTACAGAGGAATGAAATAATATCATTAATCACTAAGAGGGGTTCAATCAGGAACAATCAAAATCACAGGTGGTGTTTTCTATAAGTTAGAAAATGATCTCTAGAACTGGCATCGAAGGGGAATTGTGTGCTCCTGAGGTCTGGCATCAGTTCAAATGTCAGCCCTCTTATCCTCTACCAGGCTTGGTGTTTTATAGTATAGAGACCATTAAATGCTTATTTAATGAAAAAATAAAATGAATTAAAAATATTAAATAGTTAAATAAATGAATGAAGTGTGTGACTGGATGATTATACAGGTGAGTAAATGAGTGACTGAGTGACAGGAAGTAGAACTGAGATTCAGCAAATGAGTCAGCAGCAAACCCTGACAGCTGATCACACAGGATTCAAGAGCTTCTCATTCCAGGTATACAATGAGAGGATATCGCTCAGATCACCCCACAGTATTCTCTCTTCCCTTATCCCGTTGAAGTATAAACCGTGTACATTTTCACTACCTAAACCCAATGCTTATATCTCAGGATATAGTCCACCTGGCACCCTGCAGTCTTCTGGACCATCATGAAAATCAGGTAATGACAATGATCATTTTGAGTCAAACCAATCATCACTCACTATATGCCAAGCGTAGTGCTGGGAACTCTCTATCTGGATGACAGTGGGAGTTTTTATTCCCCATGGGGACCCCTCAAATGAGCTTTTCACTCCTTGCAAAGCCCATTGAGATCTTGATATATTTTTGGATGAATCCTTGCCCTCTGAACTCTGTTTTTGATCTCTGAAATTTGGGAACTAAATACATTTAGATTATAAGGTATCCCTCATTCTCCAAAGTCACCATTAGAACTCTTGCTATTTTTAGGCTCAGATTGCAAGAACAAGACTGCTTTTCTCTAAGGATTTTCGTTAGAAAAGTAAATACTAGAGAAGAGATCACTAACTGCCTTACAATCATAAGAAAATTGGGTCATGAATTCTCCACTCTGATGAAGTATTTTTAAATTGTACTAATGGAATAATTAAGATCAAAGGCCCCCATGTGAGACCATATGGGTTCAAACTGTATGAATCGCTCTGTGCCTCAGTTACTCTGTCTGCAAAGTGTGCATAATAATAGTACTTACTTCACAGGGATGGGGTGATATTTAATGAGATAATATATTTTAGACACTTAGTATAATATAGTCTACTATAAAGAAATAAATAGAAAGTATTTTTATTATATCTTTAGCAAAATTAATAGAGAGCGAACTGGACCATCTCATCTCTCTGCCCACTCCCACTCCAGAACTGCCTCAACTTTTTTCTCTGCTTCTTAAGGTTCTTGAACTTTTTTACCTGAACCTGTGCTCATATGTGGCTTCCACCTAGGACATCTTCCTGGACCAAGGACCTTATGGAGAAACAACAACAAGGACTGATTTCTCTGTTTGGCTTTGTTTAATCCTGTCAGTCAAACTATGTTTAAAACTGTGACCTCAGCCATAGAATCCTCTCACTGTTCTGTTTGGGGTGTCCAGGAAATGTGTTGAGAATGGAAGACTTTCATGCCCTTCTCATCAGCAGTACTAAAATACAAATTTAAAAACCTTTAAATAATAATGAAATTCGTGATATTCTCATGATACTTGTCTTCAAAACACACATACGCACCATATAATATTTTTACCTCTTTAGTTCTCTCTAATGTCTTAGGAAAGAGCCAGATTTGCTTTGCAATAGCATATGTACATTTCATCAGTGGCTTTTTCAAGGGACTACTATTTGTGGAGAAATTAGGTGGAGGGTGAAAAGCAGAGACAGGAAAATACAGAGAAGATACTGAGTATATGTGGGTATGAGAGAATATTCCAGTCTTATCATGAGAGTATTTGCTTCTTTTTATGGTACAAAATCATTTCCATAAATTTTTTGATGACTCCATCAAGTAGAGTTTATTCCAACTCCAAATTCAATCACGAATGTGTATGTCAGCATTATTGTACAAGCAAACACTTCTGAACTTATTGATTGCATTAAACCTTATTGATTGGGGGGTTAGAACATTTGGAACCCATTCAAGGAAATCTGTTGTGTGATATTTCAATATTTTCTTTAACAGCCAAGTTAAATTCCATCAGTAAGTTGTTCATTAATCATCCAAAAAGAAATTAAGAAAAATCTTTCACTGCTCTAAACATATAGAAATTATATGCCATGTATTTAAAAACACATACCTGGACTCAAAATTATATATGCAAATATCTGTGGTTCAAAAAGCTCAGGAAACCACAATGCTGAGTGAGAGATGATCCTATGATCCACTAAGCTCTGGGAATAAAACAAACTATTGAGCCCTTGACAGTAACACCCCTGGGTAAAGAGGGAACAAACATGTTCAGTGAGTACCCCAGAGATAGATTCCCTGAAAAACACAGGAAATCTATATGATTCTTTCCTATGAATGAAGACTAAAGTAAATCTCTGAATGCTCATTTGGTTTGTCTCCAGAATCAGTCCTCGTGCCTGCAGTAAAGGAGAGAAATAGTCCTTCAATTGGTAAAGAACCACCACTGACAAAACTCTGCCTCGTTAACATATGATCTGTGAATATCAGAAACGTTGGCCATTGAAAATTCAACACCACTTGACAGAGAGGGCTTATCCAATAAAGAAAAAAACAAAAAACACCAATATGAGATGAGCTCTCAAATAAATAGGGGTATGTTAAATATAGGGAAATCTCATCCATGAAACACAGCAAAGAAAATTAATAAACAGAATAAATCAGGCCTAAGAGAAGATAAATATTGCATGCAAAGAGAAAATAAATCATAGTGCAATACAAAAACTTGAAAATAAACAAGTTTAAAATACTGGTAAGTTATGAAGAAAATACATCCATAAAACCAGAGAAGAAAACAAATGAAAAAATAATTGGTAATTAATTATCACAAGAAATATAAAATGGAAAAAACTGAGAAGCCTTGGAAATAAAACATATATTATCAAAAATTTTATAAAATCTTTCAATGACTTAGATATATGTTGTCCTAGACAAAAGTGATTTCAGAATCAGCATGTAGATGTTAAAACTTTAAAAATATTCAAAATATACCCTAGAGAGAAAAGAGATGGAAAACATGAGACAATTTAAGAGACAAGCAAAACAGACTGAGAAGCTCTTCTATAGACCTACTAGGAATTTCAGAAAGAAAGTACAGAGTGAACAAAAGAAAATAAATGTTAAAATTGAAAGTGACTAAAAGGTTGGTAAATTGAAGAAATTTATAAGTCCTCTGCTTGAAGGACCACACCAATTTCTGAGAGGGATACATTTTTAAAATCTTTATTTGATCATATTGTGAAATTGGAAAATAAAGAAGAAGGAAAGATTTTTAGATGTCAGAGAGAAACATACAAAGTGATAATAATCAGACTGACAGCAGACTTCTCATAAAAACCATTGAAGTCAGCAGATGGTGGATTAATATCTTTCCAATAACTGAGGGAAATTTAATATCCGTCCGTATTTCTATACCCAGGTAAACTGTCATTACGGTGTGATGACAAAATGAGGACATCTTCAAATATATGAAGATTGAAAGTTAATTTACTATTCACAGGTGCTGAAGTACAAAGAATGTGTTCCAGTAAGGGGGAAGAGAGGCAATTTATCTGATTGGGGAGTTGGGAAGAGAGAATGGAGCATTCTTGGTTCATATGCTTTTCTTTTTCTTTTTTTGCTGTCATTAACTGCAGCAGCGGTGCCTTCTGTTGTGCTCTCTTGATAAGGAAGGAATAAAAGAGAAGAATCAGCTTCTGCAAAGGGGAGACCTATAAGCTGGGAATGTGTATTATATTGGATTCCCTCAGAAATAAGCCCAGAGTTAAGGGTTTGGGCCCCAGTAGTTTATTTTAGAGGTAATATCAGAAATAACTGGTAAGGGCGTAGGACAATGAGACAAAGAAGAGAAGAAAACCAATACCGTGTTGCCTTATACAGTAGATTATATCCATCGAGAACAGCAGATCAATCTTGCTGAACTTCATGACAGACTATATAAAACAGGTTCCAGAGTAATGCCACCTGAGGGGAGAGAAATCTATGGTATTTATCTCTCACCTTCCCTCTGTCCTTTATTGATGATGTCACCAGAACAATTGACTCCCGGCACTTCTGGTCTGGTTTACCCATAGACTAAGAGTGCTTTTTCAGTCACAATAATCCCTGAGGCCAAGAGTGGGTATTCTTTCATCAGTAAGTATTAGCATGCACAGAGATCATGTGCACTGAGAAGACGTGAGTAAAACGCCAACAGCATCTGTTACAGGAGGAAAAATTCAGTTCAGAGAAGAAAATATTACCAAGCACATCTGCTTAAAAATCCAAGCCAAGACTGTGAATTGTCTTTATTAGTAATAAGTATTAGAATTACTTATTACTTTGTACTTATTCCCTTATTAATTAGCAACTGGCTTTATTAATAAGAAGTCTGATTTTGATCTCCACCTTTCTGAATTCTGTAACATATTTGTCAGTTGGTTGTAAATTCAGGAAAGAAATAAAAGAATATTGTTTATTGATCACCTAAAATGTCTAGCAGCTAAAAATTAAAACTAAAAAAATGGAAAGTAGAAAAATAAGTAAATAAAAAATCATGGCAGATAGAGAACATACAATGACTTTTTGGAAACAAATCCAAAATATCAGTAATCACAAGAATATTAATGAATTAAAATCAGCTGTTATGACACAAATAGTATTCCAGCTATAAATTATTTTTAGATGTGTGTAAACACCTATGTTAGTACAATGTATCCCTAATGTGGTAGATTGAATAATTGTCCCCAAAGATATACAGGTCCTAATTCCTGGAACCTGCAAGGGACTTTGAAAATGTGATTAAACTAAGGGTTTTAAGATTGGGAGATTGTCCTAGGTTATCCAGTTGGGCCAATCATAACCACAAGTATTCTTATAAGAGGGAGCTAGAGGGAGATTTGACTACATAGGAAGAAGGCAATGTGTCAACTGAAGCAAGATACTATGCTGTTGGCATTTTCAGTATATTTATATTTTTAGTATATTCTGAAAATTTTATATTTCAGAATAACAGATAAAAAACTTTCAGGAGTGTAAAATGGTATAACCACTTTGGAAAAACAGTTTAGCAGTTCTTATAAAGTTAAAAACATATCAATCTATAATACAAAAATTTGACTCCTAAGTGTTTAGTCAGAACAAATGTTTTTCAACAAAATAAGAGATAAAAATTTTCAATATATTCATACTATGAAGTATTGCTCAGAAATGAAAACAGTGAACTGATGATACACCCAGTAATATGGATGAATCTAAGGAAAGACGCCAAACACAAAAGAGTACATATTATATGATTCAATTAGCCATCAAACCTAATATACAATTAAAAAAAAAAGAAACAAAGAAAGAAAGAAGTGTTGGGTTCTAAGGCAGGTATTGGCTGGGAAGGGACACAGGGGAACTTTCTAGGGCAATGAAGGCTTGGTGTGGGTTACATGAGTATATGCATCTGCTAAATGTGATCGAAATGTACACTGCACTTCACTGTATGTAAATTACACTTCAATTTTAAAAGTTAAAAAAATTATAGATTTTGCTTTCCTAATTTAGCTGTAATGTTAAATTATAAATTTCTAAAGGCAGGTTTGGTTAAAAACTAAGTTCCTATAAAAACAAATTATAAAAAATTTTAACATGCTTTTGTTTCATCACATATTCATATAATTTTGAATTATATTTGACAAATTAACCTTAAGATATCACACAGCTTAATGTGTTCTACTGCTCATTACTACTCTGCAACTCATGCTAAATGAGATTCATCACACACGAGCGTAGCCACGCCGGAGCTGGTCTATACCTTATTCAACAATATGAGTGTGAAAAGCGCTATGTGAGTAGCTTAGGAGTGTCAAATTGCTCTGAAAGTTTTGAAACACTTATTCTCAATTTCTGTGCTTATCTTTTATCAAATCAGCAGCAAAGATTTTCCAGATTAACACTGATCCTTGGGCCATATTTTGAGTAGCAGTGTTTTAGTTGACATAATCATTGGAAAGATAAACTGAGAAAATATATTCTTGAGAGAGAAGAGGCTTAAGCATATGTTAGACTTCTCAATGTTCTTTGGGGAAAAAATATTTAATTTTGTGATTTTTTTTTATCAGGAGTGAAAGATTCTAGCATCAGTTTCTTCTATCAGGGAAATAAAATGAATATACGTGGAAACTTCTGAATTCCATTCTAAACACATTCCAATAATAGGGGAAAACTTTATGTAACACCTGAGTCAAAAAGAATATTAAAATTTCTGATGACCAGAAATAGAACTGAAGCCACAGTGATTACTGATGACGAAAATCAGAAGACTATGGAGTATTGTAAACAGAAATAGTCAGTGGGCTAAGGATTTCAGTCCATATAGAGAACAGGAGCTAACATCCCCAGTAGCGGCAGGAGACAGAAAGTAGGATCCCCGCAAGAAACTAGTGACTGGACTTATAACCTGGCTATAATAGAGAATGAAAGTTCTCTGACAACTTACTTGGAATGTGTCCAGAAATAATGTGCTTGCTCATGGCAAAGGCAGCAAGCAAATGCACTCAAATGAATAATAATTAAATCAAACCATCTACTTTGTGGGGCCTGAAATCATAAATATAAATGCAAACATAATATTCTATTATAGATAATATCCATTAAAAACATGGACTCCTAATATAAGACCTGATTCTGCATTAGAATCGGGAAACCACAAAACTGCGTAACAGGGAGGAAATCTACCCGTGGTCCCAGATGGCAGTGGTCTGTGATCATCCCCTGAAAAGTTGCCCATTAACTTTGTCACACAGTTTTTCAACCCAGGAAATTTTTCCCAGGTATGTTTTTAGTTGGACTTGGCTTAGGAAAATCCATTAGAGAAATTCCTCCTCTTTGGAGACTCATTGTTTTAAAAGAAACATCTTACAGGGCACCAAATTATCTAGCTAAATCAGGCTAAGTCAGAGAATTGCCTCTGAGTAAAAAGGAGAGGGCGGAAAGGAGCCTGGTCTTCCCATGCAGGAGTCCGGCTTAGGATAACTCTATAGTATCCCTACTTTCTTGGTATCCCTCTTTCTCTTTCCTTACCCCAAGCACAGCTCTCTACAACCTGACTTCTTTCCTAGACACCAGCATACTCTTCCCCATTCACATCTGGATATTAGATGGACATCAGCCACTGATCCCTCACTATGTCTAGGAGATTCTGCATGGGTCCTTATTGCATTTTATCCTTTAGGAACTTGATATATAGGGACAGAAAGCATTCTGGGAGAGCTACCTTAATCATCTAGGGCAGAAACTTTTAGTATTTCTGAAAGAAAAATTGCCTGCATAGAGTTTCTTTGATGGCTGTTGGAATGAAGTGAATTGCAAAGAGGTAAGGAAACTTCTTCAGAGACTTTACTTTTTATAAGCTAATTGATTATTCTTTTTCCTAACTGATCTTAACCTATAGTGTTTAATACTTTAGAGCAAGCATAGGCAAGCTAGACCTAGAGTTCAAACTCAGCCTCTTTTCATACAGCCATTTAGCTAAGAGTATGTTTTACATTTTTAAAATTTTTTTATTTTTAGTTATAATGGGTACCTAATAGTTGTATATATTTATGGAGTACGTGTGATGTTTTGATACAGGCATAAATTGTGTAATAGCAAATCAGAGTAATTGGGGTATCCCTCACCTCAAACATTTATCATTTCTTTGTGTTTTGCATTTCTAAGAGGAGAAAGAGAGAGAGGAAAGAGGAGACAGCAGAGAGGAGAGAGGGGGAGAAGGAGGAGGAAGGAAGATACACAATGTAAAACTCACCAATGTGGCACTCGATGCCTAAAATATCGACAACCTGGTCTTTTATAACGAAGGTTTCCAATCCCTCCTTTCAAGTGTAGGGAACACTTTCAAGTATATTGAAGAAGAATTAAATAAATCAATGACATAATGGATTGGGCATCCACACTTCCCAGATGAGGAAAACGAGGCTTTGACTGTGGTTATCCAACATCATATAACTGGGAAGAAGTGAAACCAGGGCCCAAAATCCGGTCTCTCTTTTCTAGATCTAAAATGCTTGGGCTGGAACCCCAATTGCTCCCCTGACCAGCTTTTTGATCTCAGACTACTTACCTGATCTATTGGTACGTCAGTCCTTTGTCTGCAAAATAGGTATTAAAATGTTACCTGTCCCATGGTGTTGTTCTGAAGTGTAACTGAATTAACACATGAGGATAGCCCAGACAGTGCTTGTTCATTATGGCATAAGCCGTTATTCCTATATTTGAATATACTTTCCACAGGATGTAAAGAGGCTTTCCCAAAACACTAGTCGTACTGTGTGAAAAAGAAAACATTCCACAGAGAGATCATTTTTTTTTTAATTCTAAGGATTCTCAGAGGATTTTGATGTTAACATACATTGTGGATCAAAAAGAGATAAAATTATTAGTATTTCCCAACTGTGCTTGACTGTATATATATGCACTTATGTATCTATTAATGTTTCTATTTGTGAATCTATGTATCTACGGATTGATCTACCTATGTATTTAGGAGGAGCATTTTATAGCTTTCTTTTCTAAAAAGATAATTTAAGAAACTTTCACTTAGTATATTTTTCCCAAAATTCCATTAAATGTCAGGTCTTCCTTACGTGATTGAGGGCAAGGACCATTTTTTATATAATTTTTTTCATATTCTCCCACAGAGCTGAGACTAAGATTTCAGCATATAACATGTGCTCAGTAAAGGCTAGTTGGCTTCCTTGATTGATTGATTGATTGATTGATTGACAGTATTCAGCCTGATGCAGGGTTAACAATCTTGTAACTGAGATGTATACACGGTTCTACAGAAGTTCATGTCTTATGACCACCTTAACCTGAGGGTGTGGGGAGGATGAGAATCAGGGATGATTCTGGATAACTGATTCTTGAGCTAAATCCTGAGCTGAAATATGTAGAAATTAGCTAAGAAAATGAAAGGATGGAAAAGTTGTCAGGCTGAGGGAGTTTCCATGATTTCAGGAGAGATAATATAGTATTTAAGAAATTGGGGAGGGGTGGGTACTGGGAAGAGGTGAGCCCCTATTAAAAGCTTAACACACTGAGATAATCCAGTCACAAAAGACAAATATGGTATGATTCCACTTATATGAGGAACCTAGAGTAGTTAAACTTATAGAAACAAAAAGCAGAATGGTGGTTGCTAGAGGCTGGGGATAGGGGAAAATAGAAAATTATTGTTTAATGATGTGGAGTTTCAGTTTTGCAAAATGAAAAGAATTCTGGAGACAGATGGTGGTGATGGCTGCACAAGAACATGAATATACTTAACACCACTGAACTGTACACAAAAATGGTTAAGATGGTAAATTTTATGCTATGTGTATTTTACAATAAAAAATGTTTGAAGGAAAAAACAGCTAGGCACAACACAGGGCACTTTACATATATTTTCACTGTCATGCACACTAACCCTGCAAGTTAGCTAAGGAAACTGTGGGTCATAAGCTTTGTTTACTAAGTAAATTTCCCAAGACCAGAGAGTCGGCATGTGGCAGAGCCAGGATTCAAACGCAGATGGAAGGACCTTAAAGTCTGTAAGTTTTCTCATAGGAATAATTAACTCAAGAATTTCTTTCCCAGTGTTCAGTGCCTTTAGAGGGACAATATGGGGCAGGAGATATTTTCAGCGGCTTCTCAAATCACACTTCACAGAAGATTGCCTCCCTCTGTTACAAGTATAGACTCAGAGTTTGGGTATTGGTGTCAGACACTCCAACAGAATAGTTCCAACTAATCTGTCTTTTCTGTGAATATCTTAGCAACATCTTGACTAAGTTGCAAAGCAATTAATATACATTAAAAGAGCAAAATCCAAGAACTAAAGACTACAAGGTAGATTCTACCTTCTAATAATTAGGCTTGCTGGATTGAGGTTTTAGTTTTGCCCTTAACTGTACAGTTTTCTAATTCCTTTATGATTTCACTTTTTGAGAAAACAAACATTTTGATCATCCAAAATATATTTCAGTTTATAGTAACAGGAAAATAATGTCAAAACAAATATTAGCTCATTATTCCAATGCTGTGGTTATTTGAAAAATAGTAAGAGTTGACATTTAGTGGATGTTTATAGGGGCTAGCACTATTTTAAGTGGCTTTCGTTTATTTTCACCATATTATCACAGAAACCCTACTGGTAAGTGCATTTATTATTTCCATATTATAGATGAGAAAATTGAAGTGTAAAGATTTTCTATAACATGTCCAAGATTACTTTGAACCCAAGCAGTCTGATGACAATGCTCTTAACCACTTTGCTATGCTGCCTTGACTTTATTGTGTATTTAAGATTCATATATTCATGGGTATTTTCTGTTTATTGAACTGTTTTTCTATTCCTGCACTTATTTTTTATTTCTGATGTAATTTTAATGCATTATGTATTTATGAAATATTATAATTTATGCAACATTTTAATTGTTAATACAAGTTTCTACCCTCTTTTTTTTGAACATGTATTTATTCTCACTTGGTTATTCTTCCAAATAAACTTCAAAATCACATTATGAATTACACATGCATGCACATACACACTCAAATTCTCTTGGAATTTTTATCAGGTTTGCACCAAATATATTCATTATTTTGAAGATATAATATTCTTAAAATATTGAGCTTTCCCATCAAAAAAAAAGCTTTAGCAATTGCCTTAAATTAGTCTTGGTTATTGCATCTTACATTTATTAATATTTTATATTTGTGTGACTTTTAGAGATTAGAATTTTCTAACTAGTTATTCGTTATACAGGGAAAAAGTATTGTGTTTCATGTACAGTAAAAGCTCTTTTATCCAGAGTAGCCGGTGTTTGATCAATAATTGAAAAGTCACTTAAAAGGAAATTAATTTTTAAAAAATGTATATATCCTTAAAATTTTAATTTAACTTAAAACATATAAATGCACAGTTTTACTCCCAACCTTCTGATGTATGACCATGTCTTTTTTTGTGTATGTGTTTTGGGTTGGATGATTATTGCAAACTGCAGTGTTCTTATGTGAACCACACTTACAAATCATTGCCTACAATTTGCAGTATCAGTGTCTTTAACATGGAATAAAAATGTAAAGACACCTGTGAAACAAAATGCATGCTACATCATCCAAGATTTTTGTAATTTTTTCCCTAAACATATATAGTAGTTCTGTCCATCCTAATTCATCAGTAAATTATTATTTGTTTGCAATTCATTTTTATCAAGTGATTCCAAAACATTCACATTGATTCCCATTGAAAGAATCCTCTTTCACATTGAGTCCAACATTGTATGCAACATTTCATGCACTATTTTATCAACTTTTGCAATATCAAGTGTACTTGGCTTATTCACAGTTGGAAACTAATATGGTTGACTTGATAAGCAAAAACCTCAGCTAGAGGGAGTAGAAGTGCTCAGATACACTGGAGTGATGTCTCCTTGCCTAGAGTTGAGTGTGCTATGGACACCTGACAGTATGTTTTATAGGTAAAGAGAACAAAGAGGTTAAATGGAAATTGGTTAACTATTGACCATCGTAAGGAATTTCCTTATTAGTTCTAACAACTTCTCAGTTGCCTTGGGGTTTTCATAGGGATTATCAGATATCTGTCACCTTTTTGGTTGGGGGGCATGGCTTATTTCATTTTTAGTACTTTCAGAAAAATATTGACTAAAACAGGTAATAGCTTTTCCATGACACTACTTTTTGCCTCTTAAAAACATTTTTTTGCTTCTTAAATAAATCTGAACATCTTTTTTTTTTAAAAAAAGGGGGGATGTATGCCTATCTACATTTATTGTCATAATTGATATGTGTCATTCTGCTTGTGAAAACTTCTTTAAAAAAACATTTGTTCCATACAACTCATCAATTTTTTTCTAATTTTTGAACTATAGCTTTATTCTTTCATTTTTTTTATTTTTTGAGGAAAGATATATATAGTATGTATTATATGAGATATATATAGTATATATATTATATGCTATATAGATTTGAAAAAGTGCATTCTATTTGTACTTAATATTAAAGTGACTAATATTGAAAGTTAAAGAATATAAGAATAAACTTCTCTCTATTTATCTGTATCTAAATAATAATATGGCTTCTATTGGATCATTCCTTATACAGATTGAGGAAATTAGCACAATTTCACATACCTCTCCCCTCCCCTACCCATTTTTTATACTTTTTTATATATGTTGAAATATTATATCCACATTACTATTAAAAATTGTTTTCCATAATTCATTTTTCAAGAATTATGCTTGAAATTTTTCTTCTTTATAAAACAATATTTTAAATAATTAGACATAACTATGTTTTACTGTATTTTAATTCTCTCCACTCTTCTTTTATATCATAAGATATTCAATGTTGAATTTTAATTTTGATTTTTTAACAAACTAGATTATTTTTTGAGCTGTTTCCAGCATGCACGTGGATAACAGATATCCAAGCATTGGCAAGTCTGAAAAATTTTTTTTGATGCTATTGTACATGGACAACAACTTGATTGGGCATAGGATTCTTTGATCAGAATTTGTATTCCTTAAAACATTTTGGATAGTAATGGATAAATCTCCTGGATTTTTGTGTGACTAAATAGATATTTTAGACACAAATCTCCCTAAGAGTAGTTACTTTGTAGAAAGCGGTTACTTTTTTTTCTCCTATAGAATGTTTAGTTTCCTCCTTATCTTTCCTTATCTCAACTAGCTGCTCCCTTGTTTCTGTGTCTACTACACATCCAAATGTTTTTACATGTCAGGCTATTTGAATTAAATTTGGGTGTACAATTGAAGTGTCACAGAAAATACTCCAATAAAGAAATATAAATAAGTAGCATATGTCAGGATAAAATTGGAATAAAGGTATGTTCCCAATCCTTTATGAGGCCAAAATGTTGGGATTAATATGAACAATTCCATCATCTAAGTTTTATCTGTAAAATAAGTGTTTATAATTATACAACTATGAATCTTTAGCAGAAACAAAGACCTGATTCATAAACTTGTAATCATTTAATTTACTTATTTTTATTTTATATATTTAACGTATACACTATGATGTTTTGATATACAGATACACAGTGAATTAATTACCATAGTTAAGCAAATTAGCATATCCATCACCCCACATAGTTAGCGTTTTTTTGTGGTAGGAACACCTAAAATCTACTCTCTTAGCAAATTTTCGGTACATAATACAATATTATTAACTATAGTCCTCATGCTGTGTGCTAGATCTCTAGACTTATTTTTCCTACATAGAGGCAAGTTTGTACTCTCGGACCTATACCTCCCAATTCCTGTCCCTCGCTGCCCCTGTAACCACCATTCTACTATCTTAAACTTATACTTGAAAGGCCAGTTTTTCAAAACACTTCAGAAATCTGTTTCTTTGTCTTCGAGAACATACACACACGAAGATTTCTCAGAAAAACTATTCCATAACTTTCATTACGATTAGAATCTCAATGACAATTAGGTAACTTCCACATCAGAAGCAAAACTTGTTGTCTTTTACTTCCCTCCAGTAATGAAGCAACTCAGCCAATGAGGGCTCAGCGCTCCCTACGCTTCTTTCGCAGAGGGCATGTTTGCTCGGAAACCTGTCCTCAACCAATCCGGCCCCACTGAGTTCGTGTTCCGTGAGTTCACCGCAGTCCCGGAATTCCAAGCCCTGCTCTTCCTGCTCTTCCTCCTCCTCTACTTGATGATCCTCTGTGGCAACACAGCCATCATCTGGGTGGTGCGCGCGCACAGCTCCCTCCGCACCCCAATGTACTTCTTCCTGTCCAATCTCTCTTTCCTGGAAATCTGCTACACCACCGTCGTCGTGCCCTTGATGCTTTCCAACATTTTGGGGGCCCAGAAGCCCATTCCATTGGCTGGATGTGGGGCCCAAATGTTCTTCTTTGTCACCCTTGGCAGCACTGACTGTTTTCTCTTGGCAGTCATGGCATATGATCGCTATGTGGCCATCTGCCACCCACTGCACTACACCCTCATCATGACCCAGAAGCTGTGCGTGCAGATGGTGCTGGGCGCCCTGGGCCTGGCGCTCTTCCTCTCCCTGCAGCTCACCGCCTTAATCTTCACCCTGCCCTTCTGCGGACACCGCCGGGAAATCAACCACTTCCTCTGCGATGTGCCTCCAGTCCTGCGCCTGGCCTGTGCTGACATCCGCGTGCACCAGGCTGTCCTCTACGTCGTGGGCATCCTCGTGCTGACTGTCCCCTTCCTACTTATCTGTGTCTCCTACGTGTTCATCACCTCCGCCATCCTGCGCATTCGTTCTGCCGAGGGCCGCCGCCGGGCCTTCTCCACCTGCTCCTCCCACCTCACCGTGGTCTGGCTGCAGTACGGCTGCTGCAGTCTGGTCTACCTGCGTCCCCGCTCCAGCACAGCAGAGGATGAGGATCGCCAAATCGCGATGGTCTACACTTTTGTCACTCCCTTACTCAACCCTTTGATTTACACCCTTAGGAACAAGGATGTCAAAGGTGCTCTGAAAAAGGTTATCAGTATCAAAGGGACATCTGAAGCTCTCTGAAGCTTAGGTAGACTGAAAGGGGTCCTTGAGCATCTGACAGCAGTGCAACTCTCACATGCCAATGCCAGATTTGCCTTTATTTCCTCACAATTTGGACTTTCGTTAATTCTCTGTACCTCATACACTTAGTTGCTGCAGTTCACTCTCATTTTTTCTAAAGTTCTATGAAACCTTAAAACTCCAAAAAGTGGACAGGGACACTGTAAGCTGCTGTTGTTCACTTAACCTGAAATTTAAAAGTTTACCTTTCCTCTGAAGCAATATATGAACAAGAAATTTATTTGAAGGAATTAGCTCATGTGGTTGTGGGGGTGATCTTCATTCTTCTTGATGTTCTATACCTTAAATACGATGATGTAAAGTTAGCAACCCTTAACTATTATGATGTGAAGTTAAAACACCTTATCTTATGTGGTAAGGGGATAAGAGGAAAAAAATGGGGATATTTATTATACACATAGACACACAAACATATCCATAACAAAATAAGTGGAAAATACACCTAGTGATAACAATCCTCATTTCTGTAACTGGTCATGTGGTCAAAGCTGATATTTATAACTCCCATCTTCCACTACCCATATTCCCTTTGTCTTCAGAAAGTACCACAACTTGTGGTTCTTTACCTGATAGGATGACCTAAGCCTTCATTCCTAAAGAGTCTGGGTCTTTAGCAGTCCTGCTTGAATTGGATTGTTGCAGTTTTCCATTGAATTTAATCTCAGGGCATAGTAGTACTACGAAACACTCTAACATACCTCCTATCTTCCAAATATACCATTTCTAGGAGAGGCAGTCCAATTTCACCTTGGTAATTAGAATCAGTCACCCCATCCTGCACAGAAATGCTTTTATTTGCCTGTTGATTCACAGAAAAGAGGAACCCAAAGTGGCCAGGTGACAGTCTTAACATCCAGCTCAATGGAATCATTGCTGCATCTCCTGGTAGAAGCATTCCTCGTTTGGAACTAAGATGTCTTGACCTGTAGAGTATAAGGTCAAGGGACGGGTCACCAAGAATATGAGTGAGTGATACCACTCTGACTTCCACCCATGGATTCCAGAGCTATAAATCTTGCCTGTGGGAGAAATAGCACCACATGTTTGATGCTGAAGTAGAGCACAGACAGCCTCCTAGAGAAACTTTCCCAGCCCTCAAAGGGATTGCCACCAAGCTGGTGTGATTAAGTCTTCAACAGACCATGGTTCTATCAGGCCAGTTGCTTCAGGATGATGGGGGACATGGTAATAGGGAACCAGTTAATTCCATTTACACACTGCATTTGCTATGAAGTGACAACCTTGATCAGAAGCAGTGCTGTGTGGAATATGGATATCCCATTTTTGTATATGGATATCCAGTTTTCCCAACACCTTTTATTGAAGAGACTGTCTTTTTCTCATTGTATATTCTAGGCATCCTTGTTGAAGATCAGTTGGCCATGGTGTTACCAGCTTGCTGGGACTTGAGTCTAGTCACAGGTTTAGAAACAAAGGGGGGCGTTGGGAGTGGGTCCTGGGGAGAATCAGCAGTGTCTTATAAGGCAGCTACCTCGGGGGATGCCATTAGAGGGAAATCAGAATTAATCTCCTCAGCCAAGGGTGGAGCAGCTACTTTACTGGCAAAGGAGACTCACCAGAATTTGGAAGTTCTATGTTCCCAGCTTCATCAGAATTCTCTCATATGTCCCTATTCCAATTTTCTAGAGCCTCTTGCTTCCCAGTTCATGCCCTCACTTGAACAGTAGACATCCCGCAAGGTTGGGAATTCAATATGCATTGTAAATCACCCACTCACAAGATGGGATTATGAGATTCTGGGTTTGGCTATCAAAAATCTCAGCCCTACCACTACAGGTGTATAGGCCTCTTTCAGGACAGACATACAAGTTTTTGCATCATTTATGCAGTGCTTGAGCTTAGAATTTGAATCTCTGAACTCCTTCTTTCTTCCCACTTGGTCTAGTGCAGTTAGAAGCAACCAGTCGATTTCATTATATTAATACTTGTTCGTTGGGCAAAAGTACTCACAGGTATCATATGCATGGTCACCCAGAACTTTGCCTCTTACAAATATATCCAGTAGTGATATTTTATATATCTCTACTACCATGTCACACCGTGACTCTCACTGCTCTTTACTACTGAAAATAGAATCATTAGTGCCTTTAAATGTAGTCAGATGAGAGAAACAATTCCACAAACCCTGGAACCAATTCAGAAATCTCATCCCTAAGGTTCTGTGCCTCTAGAACTACACTCAGTACCAAAAGCTGTCATGGTTCTTCAGAAAAATAACATCAATAGGATGTAGAGAAAAACTATTTTAGGGAATTGGCTCATGACTTGTGGACATCTCCAGCCCAAAATCTTCAGGGTGTGCCAGCAGGCTGAAGACACAGAGAAGGGTTGATGTTGCAGTGTGAGTTCAAAGGCTTTTTGAAAACAGAATTCCCTCTTACTGGGAGGACTTTGGTCTTTTTTTCTTAAGGTCTTCAACTAATTAGATAAGGCCCACTCACAATGTGGAGAGTAATCTGCTTTACTCAAAATCTACTGATTTAGAACTGTCACCCAAGCAAACACCCCATGCTGCTCTAAGGGCTGGAAACCCAAGGAGAGGCTTCAAGGGTAGAGAATCAACAGTTTGATTTTTGACTAAGGACAGACATTAGGTGCCCCAAATGGAAACTAACCAGGATCTTTCAAAGAACATGCATAATCTTAGGACAGATCTCAAAGCCAATGAGTTCCAGAAAGGATCCTGAGGCCAGAAAGCATCCCAAAGGGTCCTTTGCACTTCCAGGTAGTGGGTATGTATGTCTTTCAAATGAAATCAATCCCTCTGGACCTACAGTTGCTAGTAAATGAATATTTCTTTAAAAAAAATCTACTGATTTAAATGTTAATCACATCTAAAATATGCCTTCACAGCAACGTCTATGCTGGTATTTGACCAACTATCTGGCTACTGTGGCCTAGCCAAGTTGACAATTTAATTAGGCATCACAGCCTAGGAAATGACAAAGGATCTAAGTTGAAATCTCAATGGTATTATGTTTTTCCAGAAAAAACTATAAGGAAAGGCTTTTAACCGTGTTTAACTTTATTAGAAACTCATCATACAAAGTATTGCTTCAAAATATGCAGTCATCAATGGCATCTTAAAAATATATTTAATTTCAAAAATTTTCATTCTAGATACACACACACACACCATGGAGTACTATTCAGCCATAAAAATGAATGAAATAATGTTGTTTACAGCAACTTGGATGGAACTGGAGACCATTATCCTAAGTGAAGTATCTCAGGAATGGAAAACCAAACAGCATATGTTCTCACTAATAAGTGGGAGCTCAATTATGGGTACACATGGACACAAAGAGATATAAAGGACATTGGAAACCAGAAGGGGGAGGGTGGGAGGAGAGGTGTGGGATTAAAACTTACCTACTGGGTATAATGAACACCATTTTGGTGACAGACACACCAAAAGCCCTGATTTAAGCATTACACAAAGTATCTATGTAATGAAAACATTTATACCCCCTTATTTTGAAATTCTAAAAAAATCTAAAAATCATAAGTCAAACCATCATAAAAAAAGAAATCCTCACTCTAATTATTTTTTATTTTTAATTGACAAATAATAATTGCATATATTTATGGGATACACTGTGATCTTTCAATATATGTATACAGAAGTCCCCCCGCATCTGAGGGAGATACATTCCATGACCCCCAGTGGATGCCCAAAATCACAGATAAAGCAAACCTTATATATACTATATTTCTTTCTATACATGCATACCTATGATGAAGTTTAATTTATAAATTAGGCACAATAAAAAATTAACAACAATACTAATGATAAAATTGGAACAATTGGAACAATATGCCAGAATCACTACTCTTGAGCTTTGGGGCTATTATTAAGTATAATAAAAGTTACTTGAATGCAAGCACTATGATACAGTGATAGTCGATCTGATAACCCGGATGGCTACTAAGTGACTAATGGGTGTGTAGTGTGTACAGAGTGAATATGCTGGACAAAGGAATGATTCACATCTCTGGTGGGATGGATTTCATCATGCCATCAGAACACACAGTTTAAAATTTATGAGTAGTTTATTTCTGGAATTTTCTATTTAATATTTTCAGAACTCAGTTGACCAGAGGTAACTAAAACCTTGGATAGTGAAACCATGGATAAGGGGAGACTACTGAATAGAGTAGAAAGATTAAATCAAGCTAATTAACATATCCATCACCTTATCAACTTATTTTTTGTGATAAGAATGTTTAAAATCTATTCTTTTAGCCATTTTAAAATACATGATACATTATTATTAACTGTGGTCACTATATAGTAAAATTGATCGCTAAAACTTGTTCTTCCAGTCTACCTGAAACTTCAGACATCACCTATTAGGTTCTGTGTTTTATGAATATAACCGAGAAAATGGCTCAGTATAATCTCCCTTCTCACACTGGGGCTAAGAGAAAGTCTTTTTCTACCTCCTTCTTGATTTACAATGCTCCAGGCACCTGCTGACAATAAGTTAGAAAAAGGAGTGATGGCTTTACAAGCTAAGACTTCAGGATTTCAGAACAAGATCAGCCCACAACTTAAAATGTTTTCTCTGAGTCAACTTGTAAGCCCATTTCTTCTGAGTAGAATGGTAGTAATAAATCTCAATGAAAGAAAATGTCCAGGGAATAAATAATACAAATTTGGATAAGGCTTGAGAGTTAATAAAAACCCTTTCCTCAAATGGTACCTCATATAAACTTCTGGTATGAGGCAGATATTATTAATATTATCCCTTTCATACATTCAAAGAATGGAGGAAAGAATTATTATTTATTATGCAATTTAATGATTTTCCATGTCAAGCCAAGTGTTCTAAATACATTATCTCATTTAATTTCATGACAACTCTATTATGTGAGTATCATTATTTACATCTTTTAAGTACGAGGAAACCAAAAGTAATGTGTGATGATCTGCCCAGAGGGTAATGCTACTAATAGTAGACTCAGACTCTAGCTCAGGTCTGTTCAGTGCCAAGTCCACTAATGCCCTTTTTAAGATAATGCTAATTAGACAATTGCAGAGCTGTTCTACCCTAGACTCTCTGTATTTCCAGAATGCACATAGATAATATTTCTCATAACATTATGACATCCTGCATAATCTCAACTGGTGGCAAGGCTGGGCTGGCTAGGGAAGTAGGAAGGAAGATGATGATATGATGTGGGATGTGACCACACTGAGATGAGTGTGGATGCATGAACATGTGCCAACCTGATGAGAGATGAGAGTTTAAGAAAGATTCCTTGAGATGTTGCTGAAGCACTTATCTTGCCTTTGTCTTATACATCGTATTTTTAACAACTTGGAATAGAAAGTTGATGATATATTGGTATGGTGATTTTCAGTCTCTTGGAACCATAAAATCTCTTTCATCTATCACGAACATGCACCCTACCCCTCTGCCTATCCCTGTTCTCTTAGTTACTTTCCATTATCTAGGTCTAAGCTTAAATATTACTTCCTTTAAAAAAAATATTTTTAAGCATGCATCTGTAGTCCCAACTATGTGGGTGGCTGAGGCAGGAGGATTGCTTGAGCCTAGGAGTTCAAGACCATAGCGTGCTATGCTCACGCCTGTGAGTAGCCGCTGCACTTTAGCCTGGGCAACATAGTGAGACCCTGTCTCCAAAAAAAGAAAATCTTTTTAGAATCCTCTACCACCAAACTAAGTCAGAGCCTCATGTTGCCCACTCTTATAACACGCTATTTTCCTTCACAGCACTTAATCACTTAATTAGATAGATAGATGCCAGAGTCTTTAATTAATAGTGTCTGCCTCTCTCATTAGATTGTAATAATCAGGTGGGTATAGGCTGACATTTTGCTCACCATTTTATGTGCTGCTTGGCACTTAATACATAAAAAATAAATGTGAGTGAATTCAAGAAAGATTTTTTTCCTGAAGTAGAAAAAGTATTTTTTTTAAATCCCAATGTCAACAGACTAGAAAAACAGACCAATATGAAAGAAATAATTGTGAATGTTCTGCTGCTCTGAAAATGACAAAAAATGATTAGGAATTTTAGCATCCAAGGAGCTAAATATTAGTCAAAGTATGAGGAGACCATGAAAACAAACACAAATCCATAAATTAATTAGATTTTGATTACATCAAAGAAATAGACTGCCCGTGACCAGACGGGTGATGCCCATATATTTTTAATGTTAGCCGTTCCTGTCATCTGCCCCATGTAGCACACTTTTAAGGAAAATCTTTAAAATGAGAGCATATCGAGTGCTAAAATTGTGAAAAGTATCAAAATCACATCAGTGAGGAGTAGCTAAATAAATCAAGAGGAAAAAGTAGGACTGCATGCTAATGGTTCTTTAGCATCTAAAGTGTTTCATGTAGAAATCGCCTCATGATATAGAACAGAATGAGTATGTAAAAATTGCACAGAGGCAGGTTTCAGCCAATTACAATAAAGAGATTTCAGAGAACTGAGTCTTCTAAAAATAGAGTAACCAAGCCAGCAGGTAGTATGATTCTCTGAGCACTGAAAGTGACCTGATGTCCAGATACTGTATTGGAGATTCAAGTATCTAACAGTGGAAAGAAATAAGCAACTTCTGAGTCCATTCCAGTACTAACAATTCATGACCTATGATAGCTCTGATATAAATATTTTATTATAGATCCTAGAACACACCATGAAGATGACATGTGTGTGACAGACGAAAGTCAAATTCTCACCGTTCATCATTGTGACACAGGTTTCAAAGCCCTCCATCACAACACAGGTGGTAGCCTGCCCTTTAGATCTCTGGCCTTCTATATACTATGTCCTTGAAGAATAGGATTTTTTCCCACAGGGCAGCCCAAATATTGGATGCAAAGTTGTTTTCCATAAGGGCTCCTAACCAAGGGATTTGCTTAAAATGTTATCTTAAAAGTGAAAAAAGAAAATTAAAAAAGTATAAAAGAGTTACGTTTCTCACAGAATACTTATGCATCCTATGTATATTTATTGTGTCTACAATTTGCACAACACTGGGCTTGGTAATATGCAGAGATAAAATATAAATAAGGCAGAATGGCTGCCCTTGAACTTACAAATAATAATGATGGTTGTATTTTATTAGGCTAGTATTACTATGGATGGACTAGTCATTGTAAAAGGTATCTTATATTATTATCTCATTTAAACTTCACAACAACCGTTTAAGTATAATTATTATTCCCATTGTCCAAGTAAAGAAACTGAGACTCAGAGAAATTGTATGTTGCTTAGCTGTCTGGGAAATGGAATTAACTCAAACCACATCATTTAATTTCACAGCTGATTTCACACTGATACACTACCCCTCCTCCACATGTTATAGTAAAATGTGCAAAATGCTAAGTGGTATTAGAAATAATTCAAAGCATTACTGAAGCTCAGTGAGGAAAACAGAATAACTGAAATAGACACTGCTTGTTAGCTGTTAGAAAAACAACAGAGAGTCATTCACGCCCTCAGTGCTCTTAATATTTGTGACTGCCTGAAATCACATTTGTCCCCATGCTTGTGACACTGAGGTGGGTTTATGTGGATGATTTTCACTGGAAGTGGTGTGTCCAGATAGAGTTTTCTCTTCAAAGCTCATAATGAACAACAGAAAATATTTAAATTTGGCAAGTTGAAACAAGGTCATACATTACCTCTTTTCCACCTTCTTGAATAGGAGTTAGTCTGGGAAAAGAAGTGGAGTGGATGCCATTTGCACGTTATGTCTGTTCATTAAAAGGTTTTCATGAGAATTAGGTGGCTTCTCCCAGGTTTCATATAAGCATCTTAGCAATATGGAAAAGGGGATTGGCTTCGTCTTTTATATTCATGCCCAAACTCACAGGAAGGATTCTGAGATCTCTAGTAGCTTTTTATCACATGTTTTCCCATACCTCCACAAGCCAGGAGGAGCTCTATGATAAAACACTTTGTTTTCTTCTACGCTTGCACTTCTCCTCGTTGGATAAGGCTAGAGAAGTGAAGAATAGAGCGGGCTTTGTTTTGTGAGGCTTATCCGTGACACTGTCATGTTCAGGCCTATGTTAGCTGTTTGTGCCATGGGAATTGTTTTGCTTCTTTGTTTTCTAATCCAAACACTTAATACTTTTGTCTCTAAGCCCTGCTACTAGTCTTTAAATATATTTATAATTTGTATAATGTTAAATTTAAATATGTGTATATTTTATATATATTTATAAATATGTGTGTATTTTATATATATTTATAAATATATATAAACATTTCCTTCCAATATTGGTTCAGTACATGCTTTTTACAGAAAAGAAACTCTACTGGATATACAGCGCTGCATACTCTCTATTTTTTTGTGTGGTCAAAACACATTAACATAATTTTTACCATCTTAACCATTTTAAAGTGTACAGAACAGCAGTAGTAATCATACGCACGTTGGTTTTCAACATATCGCCAGAGCTTTTTCATTTTGCAAAACTGAAACTCATGCCCATTGAAAAACTCTCCTTTCCCCCTGCTTTCTGGCCTTGGCAACTGCCATTCTACTTTCAATTCCTAAGAGTTTGACTACTTTAGATACTTCATATAAGTGGAGCCGTGGAATAATTGTCTATATGTGACTGATTTCACTTAGCATTATATCCTCAAGATTCATCCATATTGTCACATAGGACAGAATTTCCTTCTTTTTTAAAGCTGAATAATATTCCATCATATGCATGTACCACATTTTCATTATCCATTCATCTGTGGGGTTTTTTTTTACATTTTATATATATTTTTGGGGGGGTACAAGTGCAAGTTTGCTACATGGATATATTGCCTTGTAGTGAAGTCCAGGCCTTCAGTGCATCCATCACTTGAGGAATGCACATTGTGCCCACCAAGCAACCTGCCATCATCCACCACCCTCAGCACCCACCCCGTTGTCCATCATTCCACCCTCTGCTTCCATGTATACACATTATTTAGCTCCCACTTATAAGTGAAAACATGTAGCATTTGTCTTTCTGTGTCTGAGTTGTTTCACTTAAGATAATGGCCTTCAGTTCCATCCAGGTTGCAGCAAAAGATAAGATTTCACTCTTTTTTTTGACTGAATAGTATTCCATTGTATATATACCACAATTTCTTTATCCAGTCTTCCATTGATGGACACTTAGATTCATTCCATATCTTTGTTAGTTTGGATGAGGCTGCAATAAATATATGATTGCAGGTATCTTTTTGATAGAATGATTTCTTTTCCTTTTGGTAGATACCCAGTTGTGGAATTGCTGGATTGTTTGGTAGCTATATTTTTAGTTCTTTGAGAAATATCCATATTGTATTCCATAGAGATTGTACTAATTTACTTTCCCACCAACAGTGTAAAAGCATTCCTATTTTTCCACATCCTCAGCAACAGCTGTTAATTTTTTGTCTTCTTAATAATAGCCATTCTGATTAGTGTAAGAAGATATCTCATTGTGGTTCTAATTTTAATTTCTCTGATGATTAGTGATGTAGAACTTTTTTTCATGTTCTTTTTGGCCATTGGTTTGTCTCCTTTTGAAAAATGTCTATTCATAACCTTAGCCCACTTATTAATGGGTTTATTTGTGTTTTATTCTTGAGTTGTTTGAGTTCCTTGTAAATTCCAGATGTTAGTCCCCTTTTGGATATATAGTTTGCAAATATTTTCTCTCATTCTGCAGGTTGTATGTTCAAACTTGTTGACTATTTCTTTTGCTGTGCAGAAGCTTTGTAGTTTAAGTCCCATTGGTCTATTTTTGTTTTCATTGCCTGTGCTTTTGAGGTCTTAGTCATGAATTCTTTCCCTAGATCAATGTCCAGAAGAGTTTTCCCTAGGATTTCTTCTGAGATTTTTATAGTTTCAGGTCTTATACTCAAATCTGTAATCCATCTTGAGTTGATTTTTGTATATGGTGAGAGACAGGGTTCAGTTTTTTTTCTTCTGCATATGTCAATCCAATTTTCCCAGCACCATTTATTGAAAAGGGTGTACTTTCCCCCGTGTATATTCTTGTCAACTTTGCCAAAGATCACTTGGCTTTAAGCGTGTGGCTTTATTTCTGGGTTCTCTTTTCTGTTCCATTGATCTATGTGTCTATTTTTGTACCACTACCATGCTGTCTTGGTTACTATAACCTTATAGTATAATTTGAAGACAGACAATGTGATGCCTCCATCATTGTCCTTTTTGCTTAAGCTTGCTTTGGCTGTTCAGGATCTTTTTTGGTTCCATATGAATTTTAGAATTATTTTTTCTAACTTTGTAGAAAATGATGTTGGTATTTTGACAGGGATTGCACTGAATCTGTCAATTGCTTTGGACAATATGGTCATTTTAAAGATATTAATACTTCTAATCCTTGAGCATGAGATGTTTTTCCATTTATTTGTGTCATCTAAAATTTCCTTCATCAGTGTTTTATAGATTTCCTTATAGAGCTCTTTGCTTTCCTTGGTTAAATATTCCTAGGTATTTTAATATTTTGTAGCTATTGTAAATGAGATTGCCTGCTTGATTTGGTTCCCAGCTAGATTGTTATTGGGGTATAGAAATGTTACTGATTTCTGCACATTGATTTTGTATCTTAAAACTTTGCTGAATTTATTTATCAAATCTAAGGGTTTTTTGGTAGAGTCTTTAGGGTTTTCTAGATATAAAATCATAACATCAATGAACAGAGATAATTGGACTTACTCTTTTCCAATTTGGATATCTTTAATTTTTTTCTCTTGCCTGATTGCTCGGGCAGGGACTTCCAGTACTGTGGTGAATAAGACTGGTGAAAGTGAATATCTTGTCTTTTTCCAATTCTTTGGGGGAATGTTTTCAATTTTTTCCCGTTAAGTATGATGTTTGCTGTAGGTTTGTCATATATGGCCTTTATTATTTTGAGGTATGTTTCTTCTATGCCTAGTTTGTTGAGGATCTTTATAATGAAGGAATGCTGAATTTTATTGAACACTTTTTCTGCATCTATTTAGATGATCATATGATTTTTGTCCTTAATTCTGCTTATTTGATGTATCACATTTATTAATTTGTGTATGTTGAACCATTCTTGCATGCCTGGTATAACGCCCACTTGATCATGGTGTATTATCTTTCTGATGTGCTGTTGAATTTGATTTACTAGCATTTTCTTGAGAATTTTTGCATCTATATTCATCAGGGATGTTGGTCTGAAGTTTCATTTTTTGTTGTGTCCTTGTCTGGCTTTGGTGTCAGAGTGATACTAGCCTCATAGAATCTATGTCTATATCTTTTAAGTGGGGTTTGGGAGAATTCCCTTCTCTTTGATATTTTGGAACAGTTTCAGGAGTGTTGGTATTAGTTCTTCTTTGTATATTTGGTAGAATTTGGCTGTAAATTCATCCAGTACTGGGCTTTTTTTGGGAGGAAGGGAGATTTTTTGTTACTGATTCAATCTTATTACTTGTTATTGGTTTGTTCATGATTCTAATTTTTCCTTGTGCATTTTCAGGAGGTTGTGTGTTTCCAGGAATGTATCCATTTCCTCTAGGTTTTCCAGTTTGTGAGTATATAGTTTTTCATAATAGTCTCTGATGATTTTTTATATTTCTGTGATATCAGTTGTAATGTCTCCTTTTTCATTTCTTATTTGTTCATTTGAATCTTCTCTCTTCTTGGTTAGTTTAGCTAGTAGTTTTTTTATTTTGTTTATCTTTTCAAGGAACCAAATTTTTATTTCATTGATCCTTTGTATTGCTTTTTGGTCTCTATTTCTGCTCTGATCTTTGTTATTTATTTTCTTCTGCTAACTGTGGGTTTGGTTTGTTCTTATTTTTCTCATTCCTTGAGGTGCAATGTTAGGTTGTTAATTTGTGATCTTTTTACATTTTTGATATAGATATTTAATGCTATAAAATTCCCTCTTAGCACTGCTTTTACTGTATTCTACAGGCTTTGGTACATTGTGCTTTCATTTTCATTTCTATCAAAAACATTTTTAATTTCTGTCTTAATTTCTTTATTAGAACAATGATCATTCATGAGCATATTGTTTAATTTCCATGTATCTGTATAGTTTCTGAAGTTCCCCTTGGTATTTATTTCTGGCTTTATTCCATTGTGGTCTGAGAAGATACTTGATATGATTTCAATTTTTAAAAATTTGTTAAGACTTTCTTTCTGGCCAAACATGTGGTCTATCTTGGAGAATGTTCCATATTCTGGTGAAAAGAATATATATTCTGTAGTTGTTGGGTAGGATGTTTTGTAAATGTCTGGTAAGACCATTTGGTCTAAAGTCCAATTTAAATCCAATATTTCTTTGTTGATTTTCTATCTTGAAATCTGTCTGGTACTGTGAGTATTAAAGTCCCCCATATTATTGTATTATTGTCTATCTCTTTCTTTAATATCTGCTTTGTGAATCTGGGAGCTCTGATGTTGGGTGCATATATATTTAGGATTTTTATATCCTCTTGCTGAATGGATCCCTTTATCATTATATAATGGCCTTCTTTGTCTTTTTTTTTAACTCCTTTTGACAAGTCTGTTTTATCTTATATAAGTGTAGCCACACCTGCTCTCTTTTGTTTCCATTTGCATGGTATATCTTTTTCCACCCCTCTACTTTCAGTCAATATGTGTCTTTACAGGTAAGGCAAGTTTCTTTTAAGCAACATATGGTTGGACCACATTTTTTTATTCATTGTGCCAATCTATGTCTTTTAAGTGTAGGATTTAATCCATTTATGTTCAAGGTTAATAGTGATATGTGAAGCTTTGTTCCTACCATATTATTAATTGTGTTCTAGTTGTTTTATAAATCCTTTGTTTTTTTCTTTTTCTCTGTCTTTGTATCTTTGTGGCTTGATGAAATTCTGTCATGTTGCCATTTGATTCCTTTCTCCTCCTCCTTTGTGTGACTGTTTTATAAGACCTGTGTGTTTTATGTTTTCATGGTGGTGAATATGGACCTTTCATTTCCATGTTTAAGATCTTTTTGAGCATTTACTGTACAGTTCCTCTGAGGATGACAAATTCCCCTAGTACTTGTTTGTCTGGGAAAGACCTTATTTCTCCTTCATTGATGACACTTATTCTGGCAGGATATAAAATTCTTGACTGACATTTTTTTTCCTTTCAGCACTTTGAAAATGCTGTACCATTCTCTTCTGGCCTGTAGTGTTTCTGAGGTGAAGTCCACTGTTTTAATTTGATGGGGTTTCCTTTATAGGTTACTAGGTGATTTTCTCTTGCTAATTTTAAAATTCTTTCTTTTACTTTGACTTTAGACATTCTGAATACAATATGCTATGATGAAGTCCTTTTTGCAATGTATTTTTCTGGGGATCACTGGGACTCCTGTATCTGGATATCGAACTCTCTTGTTAGACTTGGGAAGTTTTCATCAATTATTTCCTTAAACAAGTTTTCTAAACTTTTTGATCTCTCTTCCCCCTTGATAATATTGATAATTGATAAGTTCAGTCACTTTATGTAGTCCTAGACATCTTAAAGGATTTGTTCATTCTTTTTTATTCTTTTTCCCTTACTTTTGTCTAACTGGGTTGTTTCAAAAGGCCTGTCTTCAAGTTCTGAGATTCTTTCTTCTGCTTGGTCTTGCCTATTACAGAAGCTTTCAAATGCATTTTGTATCTCCTTCAATTAATTTTTCAGTTCCAGAATTTCTGGGTTTTTTAAAGATATCTGTCTCCTTGGAAAGTTTCTCATTCATATCCTGAATTGATTTTTTTGATTTCTTTGTATTGGTTTTCAGATTTCTCTTGCATCTCATTGAGCTTCTTTAAAAATCAATATTTTGAATTCTTTGTCTGGCATTTTGAGGAGTTCTTTTTGTTAGGATCTGTTTCTGGACAATTTTTGTGGTCCTTTGATGGTGTCATATTTTCTTACTTTTTCATGTTTTCTGTGTCCTTCTGTTAATATCTGCACATCTGGTATAGTAGTCACTTCTTCCAATTCTTTGAAATTGCTTTTCCAGGGCCAAAATTTTTCCTGAAGAGGTATACATGTTGTTGATTATGTAAGACACTTTGGCTTTGATTTGGGTGCCTTCAGTAGTGTGATCTTTGTATGATTCCTTTGGCAGTATACAGGGCCAGTGGTATCTGTGATTTCCCCAGTGGCTTAGGGTACAGTTATTAATTGAGGCTGTGATGAAGTTTTACTGGAAACTTGCATGCCAACTGAGCCAGTCTTCAGGCCCTGGTCATCACAGCAGTGTATGACGGTTTTTAAGCCCCAGAACAGCTTATACTGGCACCAATGTTAGTGGATCCTAGAGGGCCAATTCTTGGGTCTCCAGGTGGCTTGCCCAGAAGCTAGTAGAGGGAGTGGTGGGCCAGGTGTATGGGCAGGTTCTCCAGCTCCTGGGCAGCTAGTGTGATGTGGGTGATGTCTGGCTGTGGTGGAACAACCCACTGGGATCCAAGCAATGTGTGTTCTTGTTGCTGGTATCTGTGATGGGTTGGGCAGGCTAGTCTCCAATCCCACAGCTGCCTAGGGCAGGGTGGTGGGTATTGGCCCAAGTGTGCTTAGGAGAGCTTGGTCTCCCTTGCTCCTCCCCGGCTGGGTAGTGGCTGCAGCCACGTCTCTTCAAACTTTGCCCAAGGGTAGAATACAGCCCAGTGTTAAACTCTTGAAATGACACCTTGGGCCTATGACAGGAGAGGGTAGGGCCTTTCTCAAGCAAGGAGCATGAGCAAGAAGCTGCAGGAAATGTAGTCTACTTGAGTCTCAGTCTCACAGCAGCCCATTGCAGGGCAATGGTTTTGTCCAGGGTATGCATCAGGGAGCCTGGTTTCCCTTTCTCTCCCTGACGAGGTGGCAGCTATAGCCACATCAGCCCAAACTCAGCCCAACAGCAGGGCACAGCCCAGCATTAAACTCTCAAAATGGTGACTTGAGCCTGCAACCAGAGAGGATGGTTCCCCTCCAAGGCAA
This sequence comes from Daubentonia madagascariensis, assembly GCA_023783475.1. Classification (NCBI taxonomy): domain Eukaryota; kingdom Metazoa; phylum Chordata; class Mammalia; order Primates; family Daubentoniidae; genus Daubentonia; species Daubentonia madagascariensis. Next base: position 1,010,129 of record JAKFHU010002396.1, on the reverse strand, counting down.
GAAGTGTGGATAAGAATCTGTGAGGAATGTGGTTCTCTCACATCTCAGTCTCAACAGTAGTTTAGCAAGAGTCTTTCTACAGAATCATTAGCCATGGAAAGTACTAAATTTCTATACATTTTCAATCAGAAACTACAGACAAACTAGAGATAAACTTCTATTTTGATAGAAGTTTATATAGGCACCCTTCATTTGTTTTGTTAGGATTAAAAATTGATTCCTCAGAGGATTGAAAATAAAATTCACAAAATCAGAAACATAACCAATAAACTATATCAGGTAAATATCACTCATTATCACACAAATGCAGTGTTAATGATAATAAAATTCATAATCCTGGATGTCAGTGAGAGCATAATGAAGCTGGCATTCTTATCCATTTCGTGAGTCAATGTGAATTCTTTAAACTATTTTTGAAAGTGATTTGGCAACTCATATCAAAAGTCATGAAATTTTTTAAGTCTTTAACACACTGTTATTTCATCTAGCAATCTACTCTAGAGCAATACATTCTAATCTAAACATAGACGGAACTGTACTTAGTTAAGAAGATGTGCTATGCAGTGTTACTTATCATCACACAAACTTGGAAACAACCTAAACAGCTAATATTGGAATTATGCAAAGTGCAGTATATCTAATCAATAAACTATTATACAATATTGAAAATCATCTTTATGAAGACTTGGTATATAATTATTAGATTAAGAGACAATAGTAGGATATGAAAATGTAAAAAAACTTTGATTAAAAGTATGTAAAAAAAAGATTAAGGAGAAAATGACCAGGAGGAAATACAATAGTTGTGATGGAAGAAGTGATTGTGCGTATTTTTTTCATCATTCAATATTCTATATTTTTTATAAGTCTATCTAGCAGCTTCCTCCTCCATAACAGCCTCCTGTTTCACTCTAATGCCATGCTGTAGGTGGGTCTACTTTCCATGACACTATTGCAGACTGGATCTGGTCACATCTACACTTCTCTGTTTATGCATTAAATGAAGGTGCTGAAGATTTCCTTTACAACTGTGAATAAGCATTACCCTCTAAAAGTCAAATTAATTGGATTCTTGCTACAGCTCCCTTCCCTGAATAAAGTCCACTCATTAATGCTTCACCCACAAAAGTTTCCTGTCCCTCCTCCCCAAAATAAAATCACTTGTTTTTTTATTAGCATTAATAAATAACAAAGACATCACCTTCAGGTTGTAATTGCCTGGATGTCCTCCACCCTTTTTCAAGGTTTAAATGTAAGAGGACTACTGGAAAGGTAAGGAATCTGTAGTTGTGTTTGTCTATTTGATATAACTGGAGGGGTGGCTAATAGCAATGATTCAATGAGGGGAATTATAGAATAAACCGTTCTGGAGCAACCAGGATTTTAAAATGAATATTTGACATATTATTTTATTAATTATCAATAATGCTCATTTTTATGAGGATTATACCATTTTCTCCCATTTTCTCTCACACAATGACTTACACAATCACACTGCAAAATTTTCAGGTTCTCTAAAGTTCAGTAGAAGCTTTACATGCAGTGATGATTACTCCCCGGTCCTCTGTCTGCCCTCTAGCTCCAATATGTGAACTTTGCTACTTGCCTATCATAGTTTGATCCCATTCTGATGGACAGAAACACAAGTAGGTAGTTCACAACACAAGGAAAAATGGATATACAACATGCTTTGTACATGAAGTAACCTTCCCCAGTAACTGTACACCATATACTTAATGGCTTTAATTATTGAAGAGAGCTGGGATCTCTCCATTCTTTAATTCAATAATTCATTTAATGAATATTCATTGTGATCTTCATTCATTCAACAAATATTTATCAAGTACTTGTTATATTCTAATCACTATTCTAGGTGCTGGGAATAAAGCAGTAAACAGATAAAACTCATGTCTTCAGGAAATTTAAAAGCAATTGGAAAGATAGCTAATAATCAAGAGAACAAATAAATAACTTATACAATTGTGGACACTTATATGTTCCATGAAAAAAATAAAACAAGGCAGGAAGACGAAGAGTGATGGAGAAAGGAGTTGGGAATGAGGATGTTACTATAGAACATACCACACACTGGTTTATGTGCTTTTGATGAAGAAAAATATATCCATCCTCAAGGACATGCTTATCTAATGAGGAACTACACACATACATAATTATGATATAATCTGATACTTGCTGGAGTAAACATGTGGTATAATGTGCTTTCCTGGAGGAAAGCATGCCTTTGTCTACCTGGAGGCATATTTTTCAGTAAGTGCCCATAAAGTCTATATTTTTCAGATCATAAGAGTGGCCCTGTCATTATTTTTCTTCTGATTAAATTCATAAGTGTTTTCATTCTCCAAGGAACTAAATCGCTTGGCTAATGTTATTGAACACCTGCCATGTTCCTGATACTCTTCTGAGTATTGAGGATACAGACATAAACAAGACAAAGTTTTGGAGGAAGACAGACAAATGTCAAGATAACAAAAATATTGTATGGAAATGGTAAAAATACACACGTGTGTGTGTATATATATGAACACCTTATAAATTAGAGGTTTGGGCAGTAATCTTCATGGTCTTATATGAAAAGACAGAATTTACTGGTAGTGAGTTCTGGTTAGGGGAATCCTATCTGTTTCTTACTCTCAAACTCTAGTTATCATCACAAGCAAAATCTAAGTAGAGAATTTTCCTCGAGTATTGAATACCTGTCCATTCTGTTTGCTCATTGCTTTAAAATGAGTAATGATGCTGCCTACTCCCTGTATCACAGAGATATTTTAGCAGAGTAGTGAATTAGAGAAGGAGAACATATTGTAGCTCCTAACAAGTGATGTCTCCTTAATGTAATTGATTTTTCATTTGAATGATTTATGAAGTTCCAAAATATTGATTTTTTTCACACTCACCCATAGTCTAAACATAGATAAAATCTTATCCTAGAGTCAAACACAAAGACTTTGGGATATTCTTACAATTCTCAAAAGATAGCAATTTGTGAACTGAATCTGGATTGCTTATATATTTGGCCAAGCACAATGTTTTTCATTATGGCTGCTTTTTTTTTTATGGTTGTTGTTGTTGTTTTGTTTGGTTTTTATTTTTTTTTGGTTTTTTTTTTTTTGCTATGAACATTCATGAGCAGATGTCTTTATTATAAAATGTCTTTTTTTCCTTAGGGTAAATACCCAGTAGTGGGATTGCTGGGTCAAATGGTAATTCTACTTTTAATTCTTTGAGGTATCTCCATATTCTTTTCCATAGAGGTTGTACTAATTTGCAGTCCCACCAACAGTGTATTAGTGTTCCTATCTGTCCACATACCCGCCAACATTTGTTGTTTTGGGATTTTTTCATATAAGCCAATCTCACTGGAGTTAAGTGATATCTCATTGTGGTTTTGATTTGCATTTCCCTGATGATTAGAGAAGTTGAGCACTTTTTTATATGTTTGCTGGCCATTATTCTGTCTTCTTTTGAGAAGATGGTAAGAGGATAGTGTTAGACCCGAGAGTTCATGGGTTTCCTCAAAGTATTTTAGTTTGTTGAAAACAACAACACGAAGCCTAGAAAAAAATAATTCTACGCTTCATGTTGTTGCTTTCAACGAACTAAAATGCTCTGAGCAAACCCATGAACTCTCGGGTCTAACACTATCCTCTTACCATCCACTTAACACTTGCTTCCTGGAGCATTTGTTTATGCTGACTGCTCGTATTTTGAAGTAAGCTAGGTGTAGAACTCCTGCCGGTGTTCTCATAGCGGCCTTGATAACTAATAATAGGCAGTTTTATATATTTATGAGCCTGATTTGGGACCAGACTCCCAGTGATATGCTCTTGGTTCAGGAAATGACAAAGGATAGAAGTTTCAATTGCAATAGTATTATGTTTCTATCATAGCAAACTATGAGGAAAGGCATTTAACAATATTTAACTTTACTAGAAACTCATCACACAAAGTGTATTTCTTCAAAATATGCAGTCATCATCTCAGTATTATAAATATATTTGGTTTCAAAAATTCTCATACTAATTAGTTGTAATTTTCTTTAAATAGATTAAAACCTTAGTTTAACAAATTATTGAAATCAGTATGACATTTGTTTAAATATTGATAAATATCTACTCACTTTCTTTGAGGTTCTAAAGAATCACTGAGTTTTATTCCTGGATAGAGGACAGAATTGGATGAAATCAAAACTGAGTTTGTCCTATTTTTGCCACTGACTTCTTGGACACTTTCACATAAATCAGGTAACTTCTCTGGGTCTCAGTTTCTTTGTGAAAGTCTTCAGGACTGTTGGATTTCCAAGAAACCCTCATGATTAGATATGCGATTAGATATGCTTAAATTTTAAGATTTTGTTTAAGCACACTGATTTTTTTATTATTTTCAAGGTTTTTTTTTACTAGTTCTGTCACTTTTTCCCTGTTTTATTTGCTCTTTCCTCAGAATTTTACAGCGGCTGCTTCTCACCATTCAGATTTCAAGTCAAATGTCACCTCCTACAGAAGATGTTTTTGATGACCTTCTTCCTCTAGTTACCTTCTATACCATTAATTTGTTAAAGTTTCTTCGTGGAATTTGTCACCATCTGATAATATTTCATATGTTTATTGTCTGTTTTATCAGCTACAACGTAAGCTCTATGAAGGGAGGAATCTTGTCTCTTTTATTTATATTTTCATCTCTGGAAGTTAGGATAGTGATGGGTACATCACATGGCATATGTATTTGTTCAATCAGTTGATCAATTGACGAGAAGCCAAACTCTAAATGGATGAACACTGAGGCTTTGTAATTATCACCTTGAGTAAGTATCACATCTCAAAAAAAAAAAAATACCACCAGTTTGTTCCGCTGTAAAACTTCTAATAGATAAGGGGAATGAGGAAAAGAGAAATACAATGAGGGTAAAGATCTTTTAAATTAGCAAGTTTTAATATGACAGGATAATATCTGAGCAGTGACCATGGTCAAAACCTACAAAATCTGTGTGTTATATTGAGTAAATATGTATGCTTTCATTAAATCCTGGAAGACTACCATAAGGGAGTTATTTTTAAAGTAACAGAGGAAAGTTAAATACCTAACAAGTGTTCCAGTCAAATTGTTTCTTTATCCACAGCCAAATTTACTAGAGCCCCCCTTTTTCAGACTTTGTATTTCCCTGGCTCAAGTATTACCACTACCTCCTCCCACCTACATGGCACACATAGATAATCAATCACTGTGTATACATTCCCAGTCTCCACTCTGTCCATAGAACCTCTTCAAACAGCTAACCCTTAGTCTCCCGTGGTCTAGCACGTGTGCAGTTGGGGTGTACTGACTTGAAGAAAAACCCCATTCCAGCTATGCAAGCTCAGGACACTGGAACATAGTTTTGAAGTGGAAGGTAGGATTGTTGCAGACTTGGCATGGGCATGTTCCTTTGGCCCTATCATCCTTTGCTTTTAAGAAGGAGCTCACCAAGGTAGAGTCTCCTCTGCACAGATTTGCAGGTAGACTTACATGATGATAATCCAAGTCTCTCTGGCACTAGCTCACCAGTCTTCCTGGACCTAGAATCTTGACTTAGCACCAGAACTGTTATAGTCATGCTCCCGCTTGCTGAAAGCCATCCTGACATCAGTTGCCTGCCCACTTGGATTCTTGTATCTGTCCTGATCACCCTAATGTGTTTTCTCTCCATCTATTGGACTTCTGTGCAGGCCAGACTCTGTATACTTGGCTGTTGCTTCAGTTTCCCTCCCTAGTCATCAATTCTTCATGCAAGTAGAGTCCTTCCCTTTATCATAGTTCACCCAAAGGAGCTCTAACACCTGCTTAGCACTTGCCAGTCCTCAGAGCTCTGAAAGAAGGAGTTGAAATATGTTCCCCAAATCTCCCTAGTCTGGCTTCAGTCCTGAATAAAGAGCTGGTTGGCCAGGACCAAAACATGTCATTGATTATCTCTTGCTAATGCAAGAGAATAGTTATGCCATCTCCATCTCCACTGTCCTGGTCTAGTCCACCATTAGCTCTCATTAGAGAATGAGTCTAGCTGTCTCCAGATTTGATTCCTTATAATCCATTAGAACACCAAAACCTAACCTCTTATCACTGGAACAAAATGGATGATTTCCCCACACATGTTACTGTCACATTTCCCTCTGCTCACCTGTCTCTGCACTTGTGTAGTCTATACAATATTTGGCATGAAATTGTTAAAGAAGAAAATGACCAAGCTCCTACCATTGCCAGACATGGAGTCAGGAAGTAATACTCAAGGAGTGTCATGGTGGTCATGTTTCTGTCTAATCTGATGTTGTTACTCTTTTCTTTTAAAGTTCTTTGCTGCACGTCACAGAAATAAGCATAGATAATAAACATTCAGAGATATCATCATCATCATCATCATCACCATCACCAACATCTTTCCCAGATTTATAAGAATATGAAAATGTCAACCCATTTCAGAGTTTATTGAAGGAAAATCTCCTTAGGGACATTGTGATTAAAAAAAACCTTGGAATATCATTTTTATACCTTCAGAAATCAAAGTCCACATTAAGAATGTTCTGAAAATGAGAAGTAACCAATTCCCTACAGAACAACAATGGGTATGGGGTAAAGAACTTTCACAAAACAAGGACAAGAGGAACCAGTTGATCAGAATAGTAATTTTCATCTTAGTACCAGTTCCTTAATGACGTGGCCATAAAAATGTGCCACTCAGATTTCCTGATGCAGGAAGCGTGACTAATGGATTTCTCCAGATGCTGAGGTCAATCCACCACTGTGTCCATGCCATGGCCACACTGCCCACAGGCTGCTCTCAACCAATGATTATGTTAGGGATAAGAAGACAATCCCATTCCTGCAAGATGTAGGACTCTTGTGACTGAAGACTTTGGCTGAGGACACCCTATCAGCTCTGTTGAAACTCTTAGAACTACGCTGCAGTCTGAGATTCTGCCTATTCAACCCTTCTTCCCCTCTCCTTCTCCATAGGGGTCAGTTCTGCATCACAGTCCAACAGCTCTCCCTGCCTCTTCTGGCTCCCTGCCCCTTCTCTCTAATAGGTTTTTACCCCAATATCTCTTACATGTGTAATCCTGTCTTGGCATCTGCTTCTCAGGGTATCCAAATCAATGTATTTAATAACAAAAAACTAGCAGCTCATATCAGAATTTCTAGTGTGTCATATTATGTTGTCTGTTTTTAATTAGGCATGAGATAACTCTTCTGCAAAGTATATAGAGCATTTACTAGAGTGTGAATTCAATATTTTTTACTTAGACCTTCTTTCCCAGTAAAATTATTTGATTAAGAACCTCTCCAATTATACACACATAAATGCACACGCACACACATACACACATATGACCTCCCCTCCATATATATATTATAAAGACATATCTAGACAAAGATATAGATGGTCTACTTACAGGTAAGATAGATATAGATCTCTAAAGAGAGAGAAGTGAGACAAATAGCTGAGTTTGGGCCTTCCAAATGGCTCAAAAACATGAACAGAAAATTTTATGGAATGTTGATTTAACAAACATAATTTATGCCTCAGGTTCATTTGTAATAAAGTAACTTTTTTTTTAACTTTCCTCATACTTTGTATTAATTTGCTTGTGTGCCATGTAGGCATGGAATACACAGATGAACATGCCCAGGCTTGTCCCAGTGAAGTACCCACTGTTACCTGTCTTGGATAGTAAATTCCTAGAATAGGGACAGGAATTTGGGCTATGGAAAAGCTTTACAAAGGGCCTAATACAAAATATTAAGATGAACAAACAAGTTCTGGTACAAGCCTGCGTTCCCATAAAGCAGTATATCCCTAATGGCTATCAGCTGGCTTCCTGCAACAGAATCACTGGCAGCATTTGGGGAAATTGCTACCTCCAAGGTCCCATACTCAATACCACCCAATCGAAAATTCTGCAAAGAGTATAGAAATATCCATTTGAAATAAACATCCAGTTATGCTATATGAACCAAAGTTTATATATTAAATGTTTGCAAATCAAATCTTCTTTTTACATTGACCCACATTAAGGTACCAGGGCTTATTTATGTCCATTTTTATTGATCTTCCTGGATCATTGTTAATAATCCTTAGGTTTCAGCTGTTGAGGTCACCTCCCCAGGGACCCTCTGTGAAGCTTCTCGTGGTGAAGTCCTCATTTTTGTTTTGTGCTCGTCTAAACTGGGACATGAAATTTCCTGAGATGATGTCATTTACAGAAACTCCACAAGGAGGTTATCTGCACTGATAATTGCTAAACCCACCCACATTTCTCAATTTATTCAATTTTTAGTTTTTAAGGTTGATCTTTAAAAATATCAACTTTCTTGAAGGAAAGTATGCCAGTGGCCTCGACTTTTTTCACCCAAGTTCCCTTTGGGATTAATTAAATCCAATCCATGTAAATCGGGGAGGGGGGGTGGAAGTAGAATTATTGCAGCAACAAATTACTCAGTCTATGAAGTCCTTGGTCCATTACTACAGTATTTCTAAATAGGGATAGAGATACTTCTGGCAGACAGATGACTTGATGGAAAAAAGCCAAAGAAGAGACTTCCCTGGTGTGACATATTTTATCCCATTTTAATGCACATATATTATGGGCTGAATTATGTTCCCCCCAAAAAATAATTCATATGTTAAAGCCCTAACCCCTGGAACCTCAGAATGTGACTGTATTTGCAGATAGGGTCCTTAAAGAAGTGATACTTAGGTTAAAATGAAGTCATTAGGGTGGCCCTAATCCGATATGACTGTTGTCCTTCTAAGAAGAGGATATTAGGACACAGACATGTACAGAGGAAAGGTCATGTGAAGACACAAGGAGAAGATGGTTATCTACATGCCAAGGAGAGGAACCTCAGCAGAAACCACCCCTGCCAACACCTTGATCTCAGACTTCCAGCCTCCAGAATTAAGAAAAAATAAATTTCTACTGTGTGAGGCACCCATTCTGTGGTACTTTTATGGCAACCCTAGCAAACTCATACACATATCTACTAAACAAAAAATTTCAGTACCACTCTCTCACTAATGTGGCTTAGAGAAGAAAATGTTTTCCTCATATAGTATACATTCATTAAATATGCTATATTTTTCACACACATATGCATAGTAACTTCATTCTTCCCCACCCCCAGGCTCTCTGAAAAGTGACTTTTGCAATCACACTATGCAATTTCCTGTTCCATAATTAACCTTTTAGACACTTACTTGAAGTAAAGAAGTAGCAGGCCAAGATTTTAACATCACTATTGCTGTATAATGCCATGTTCTACTCATAGAGATACAGGCCATAATGAGAAATTTTTCAAGAAAGTAAAAGGAACCTTACATACCTTCTCAATGATAAGTCCTCCCATACCCCCCAGGTGTATCTTGTTTCATAGTATGAGCTGTAGGACTATTCACTTGTCCCTTCATTCCCCCAAGTAGGGGCCCACACAGACAACTTGCTTCTGAAGAAAATTTTCATACATACAGGAGTTAATCTATATCCTCCAAAGTGGAGAGCTGGTAAGGAAGAATTTTTGGTGTTTCCTTAGAACTGATCATGGAAAAGAATGCTGTGATTCTAGATAATCATTCTTAATTTATGTAGCTGAAATATCACCATGACAGCAAGGAAAATGCATCAAGTTACCATAGATGGATGAAAAGAAGGCTTAAAACTATACAGCCCAGTCAGCTACAATTCTCTGTTCACCTACCAACTTCCCCATCTTTATCTGAAGTTGAAAGAGTCATTCCTATAGAGTTCCAGACCTGAATCTTGAGTTATTTATTCAATTATTCAATAAATAGTTTTGAGCACCTTTATATGTCTATCCCAGTGGACATAATGGGAGGTAATTTTGACCCCCAGGGGAATATCTGGAGATATTTTGGATCATTATAACCAGAAAGTAGGGACTGATGTTACTGTCATGTAGTGGGTAGAAGCCAGGATGCTGTGAAACATCCTACACTGAACGGGACAGCCCTCCACAGCAAATAATTACCCAGTTCAACATATCCACAGTGCCCAGGCTAGGAAATCGTAGTCCAGCCTTTTGTTACTCATACAATATATATACAAGTTGAGGAAAAGGAGACTTGGTCATTGCCCTCATTGAGCTTACACACTACTCAGGGGAGAGCAGTTAGTCAAATAGCACACAAAAACATGTAAAATTCCAGCTGTGGTCATTGCAACAGTGGAGGGGTACATGATATTCCAAAGGGCACATTTGACCCTGACACGACCAAGGTCAAGGAAGTCTTCCCTGAGGAAGTTGTAATGGAACTGGGATGAAGCATAAGTAGGAACTACTCAGGTAAAAAGAAAGGGGAAAGGGCATTCCAAGCAGAGGGAACAGAACGTGCAAATGCCTCGTGGTAGGAGGAAGCACGGTGAGGAGAAGGGGCTGAAAGAAAGACAGCGTCACTGGAGAAGAGTAAGGAGGAAGCCAGAAGTTAGCAGGAGTTCATCTCTATATGGCCTTCTAATCCATTTTGTGGTTCATCTTTGTAATATATGCCAGATTTTACTTTCACTAAAAAGCAATTGAGGGTAATGTGGCTGGATGCAGCTTAATGCAGAGGAATGTGAATATGCTTTAGGATCAGGCAAATTTCATCTCAGCTTACTTGCTGCATCTATTCTTGAACAAATTACTCAAATTCTACAAATCTTTTAGCTTTGAATTTTGCCTGTGAAATAGGAATAACTCACTTTGCAGAATTCTCATGATTATTAAATGATATAATGTATAAATTGGATACCAGGAGTACCTCCTTCTTAGCATTGTTGTAAGGATGAAATGACTTAATAAATGGAAAGTGTGTGGAATATAGTAAATGCAATATAAGACTCAGCTACTGTAATTATTATAAAGCTTGCCACACAGTAGGTACTGAATGCATCGTGCTTCCTCCCCTTCCCACCTCCTCTGTCCTCCATTTATTGGCCCCGAAGATATCTCAGAAGTTTCTGAACATCCTAGGTATCTCAGCCATGCCTGCTTTGGGATCTGATCATTCTGCCCACAGACACACACACACACACACACACACACACACACCAGAGAACTACGTGAATCACTGCAGACATACGCAGAAGAATTACCTTTGAATAAATGGACACTTGGGTGCATACATTCACACACAGACACATAAACATTTATATGTTATGTATCATGATATATATTCTTACACATGACCAACATTTTTTTCCAAAGGAATTAAGCTAATTTGCTAAGACCTATGGGACTGTCTCTGCTCAAGGAAAATTAAACAAAGAAAGATTCCATGGAAAAGGTGAAACATTTGATATGTATTAATTGAGGCACTATTAATAATATAACACTATGCTAGGCCCCATGGAAGAGAGACAAAATATGAAATATAGTCTCAATTCTCTAGGGTAATAATTTGGGACTAGGAATGAACCCAGCTGTGACAGAATGGTGGGAGTAAATTCTCTGAAACAGGAGGCTCAAATGACCTTGATTAGGGCACTTCACATTTCTCACGAAATTGTTTTGGGTACTGAGAATCAAACCGTTTTGGGCTAAAGGGTTTGATACTGGTCTTTACTTTGACAAGCATACTCCAGACCCTCCACATAATAGAGACAGTTTTAGTTTGTACTAATAATCTGGTAACAGGGGAGGAGATCAGCAATGACTGAGCTACCTTCTGCAGGGAGATGGAATTTATGAGGCAAGACGCTCGATGACAAAGGCAATTTAGAAGGCAATTTACTCCTTCCATGGCTTTTGTTTGGGAGATTACATAAAGGCTCAGTCCCAATGTGTAGTCTCTCCAGGGTCATGCTCTACCTTCTTTAACCACCAGAGTAGTCAGACATTACCTACTAGGTCCTGTCTTTTGTGAATATAACTGAGGGGGCTGCTTCAGTGTATCTCTCTCCCTTCTCATGTTGAAGGTAAGAGAAAGTCTTTTTCTACCTCCTTCCAGATTTGCAACGTTCCAGCACCTGCTAACACTGGGTTAGAAAAGTAAGTAGTGGCTTTACAAACAGACTCCAGGGTTTCAGAACTAGTTCAGCCCATGACTTATGGTGTTTCTCTGAATTTCACTTGGAAACCCAATTATTCTGATTAAAATGGTAAAAACTAATCTCTGTCAAAGAAATGTTGAGGGATTGAATAAATATAAATTTGGATAAGGTTTAAGAGTTAATAAGAACCTTTTTGTCATATGATACTTCATTTAATCCTCTACTATGAAGCAGATATTATTAATATCATACCCTTAATAGATACAAAGAAAGGAGGGAAGAATTAACACATATTATGCAACTTAATAGGTTTCATACATCAAACCAAGTGTTCTGAACACTTTACCACATATAATTTCATCACAGCTCCATTATGTAAGTGCTATTATTTACATCTTTTAAACATGAGGAAACAGAAATTAATGTGAGATGATCTGCCCAGGGGATTGTGCTAATAATCGCAGGCTGAGATTCTAGCTCAAGTCTGTTTAGCAACAAATCCACTAGCCCCCTTTTTTAAATAACACTAACTGGAGAATTGGAGACCTACTCTAGTCTAGACTAACTGAATTTCCAGAATGAACAGAGATAATGTTTCTTGGGATATTCTTGCCAACTGGGGCAAGGCTATCCAGAGAGTTCAGAGGGTATTGGAGAGCATGATGTGGGGTTTGACCTGGATGCTGAGATCTGGGGGAGATTTCTGGGGATGATGCTGAAGTGCTCTTACCTTACTCTGTCCTATGCAACATATTTAGTAACAACTTCGAATAGCAAATTAACGATATGTTGATATGATAATTTTCACTTTCTTGGAACCATGAACTCCACTATTTTATCTATTTAGATCTTTTTAATGTAACCATTCCTGTGATATGTCCCATGCAGCACACTTTTAAAAGAGATATTTTAAATGAGAGCTTAAATTGCATGACATATCAAAACCATGTCATGTGAGAAATAGTAAAAGGAAATTAGGAAAAACAATTACAGCTACAATATAAGAGCTCTTTAGTATCTGAAGTATTTTATGTAGAAATGGCCACATTGTTTAGAACAGAAGGAATATGCTAAAGTTGCACAGAGGCAAGTTTCAACAGATCACAGAAATAACTTTTGGAGAATCTAGTATTCCAACAATGGAGCAAGCAGGCCAGGAGGTAATGAGAGTCTTTGGGCATTGAAGGTGACCTGATGTCCCAATACCGTATGGAAGATTCAAGTATCTAATAGGAGACTAAACTAGGCAATTTCTGAGGTCCCTTCCAGCACCAAGAATTCATGACCTATGATAGCTCTGATGTAAATATTTTATTATAGACACTGGAGAGCAGCATTAAGATGCTAAATATTTGATGTGATGGATGTGCAAATTAGCCTGATTTGATCATTCCACAATGTATACATGTATCAAAACATCACATTGTACCCACAAATATATACAATTATTATTGTCAATTAAAAATAAAATACAAATTTTTTAAAAGATGATATGAGTATAACAGACTACAATAAAATTCTCAGAAGTCATCATTATGACACAGATTTCAAAGCCTCCTCCTATCATAATACAGGTGGTAGACTAGCCTTTAGATGTCAGTTTGTTGCAGGCTTTTATGTGCTATGTTCTAGATTGATAGGACTTTTTTCCACAGTGTAGCCCAAATATGCATATGAAGTTGTTTTCCATAAGGGCTCCTAAACAAGTGAAATAATCTTAAATATTTCACTTAAAAGTACAAGCAGAAAATGGAAAAAAATAAATGACTTATGTTTTTCACAGTATACTTATCCATTCAAGATACAATTTTTTTTTTCTTGAAACAGTCTTACTCTGTCTTCCAAGCTAGAGAGCAGTGGCATCATCGTAGCTCACTGCAACCTCAAACTCCTGGGCTCAAGCAATCCTGCCTCAGCCTCCCAAGTAGCTGGGACTATAGGTGTGCACCACAATGCCAAGCTAATTTTTCTATGTTTAGTAGAGACGGGGTCTTACTCTTGCTCAGGATGGTCTCGAACTCCTGACCTCAAGTGATCATCCTGCCTCGGCCTCCCAGAGTGCTAGGATTACAGGCATGAGCCACCACACCTGGCCAAGATATAATTATTGAGTGTCTACAATTTGTACAACATAAGGCTTGGTGGTCATGGAGATATAAAAATATAAATAAGGCAGAATGGCTGCCCTTGAACTTACAAATAATAATGACAGTTGTCTCTTGTTAGGTTGCTATTACTAGGAACCGGTCATTGTGATAGATATCTTACATTACTACCTCATTTAAACTCAGAGCAACCCTTTGAACTAAGTGTAATTATTATCCCCATTTTTCAAATAAAGAAACTGAGACTCAGAGAAATTATATATTGCCTAGCATCATGGAACTGGGAGATGGAATTATTCCAAGCACATCAGTTAATTTCACAGCTGATTTCACACTGATACACTCCTCCTCCTCCACATGTTATAGTAAAATGTGCAATATGCTAAGTGGTATTGGAAATAATTCAAAGCACTATTGAAGTTCAGATGAGGAAAACAGAATAACTGAAATAGACACTGCTTATTAGCTCTTAGAAAAACAACAGAGAGCCATTCATGCCCTTGGTGCTCTTAATATTTGTGACTGCCTGAAATCACATTTGTCCCCATGCTTGTGACACTGAGGTGGGTTTATGTGAATAATTTTCACTGGAAGTGGTATTTCCAGATAGAGATTTCTCTTCAAAGCTCATAGTGAATAACAGAAAATATATAGATTTGGCAAGGTGAAACAGGGTCATATGTTACCTCTTTTGCACCTTCTTGAATAGGAGTTGATCTGGGGAAAGAAGTGGAGTGGATGCCATTTGCAAGTTATGTCTGTTCATTACAAGGTTTTCATGGGAACTAGGTGGTTTCTCCCAGATTTCACGTAAGCTTCTTAGAAATACAGAAAAGGGGACTGGCTTAGTCTTTCACATTCATGCCCAAACTACAGGAAAGGTTCTTAGATTTCTAACAGCTTTTTATCACATGTTTTCCCATACCTCCACAAACCAGGAGGAAACCTGTGATAAAACACCCTGTTTCCTTAAAGTTCTTATGTGTCTCCTCACTGGACAAGGCTCAAGAAGCCCAGAGTAGGGAGGGCTTCGTTTTGTGAGGCTTGTCCCTGACACTGTCAAGCTCAGGCCTGTCAGCCCTTCGCCTCATAAGCATTTTTTTTCTTTCTTTGTTTTCTATCATATCGTGAGCTTTTGAGTGCAACATCCACGTATCACTGATGCAACACCTCTGGAGATGTTGAGTGTACATAAATATATGAGTGAATGAATGACTGGCTTCCCTCTCTCACCTTAATGACTTCTAGCCCGAAAAATTTCTTGACACTTTCTTGTGAATTTGCTAAAAAAATTTAATTTTTGTTCCACTATTTCTGAAGATAGTTCCTGAATTCCACCCACTTCCTCTGCCACTTTTCCTCAACAGTCACTTACATAATTTGGCCCAACTCTTGGCAGTTAGTATTTGAGGTGTAGGTATTTCTGTGGAGAAACTTGGTGAAATGGAAAACAAAATATAGAACTAGCTGTTCTCCTTCTTATTCCTAACTCCAGACCTAATTAGATTAGATTCATGGCTCAGAGTGTAAACTAATGTATCCATTTAGTCCCATTCTTCCGTCTGTCCTTGTAACTCTCCACAGAAAAAGCTGTTAGCTCAATGACCTGGGAAAATCACTCTGTGTTGATGGAATTTGTGTTCCTGGCTTACCCGTCCTGCCCAGAGCTGTGTATCCTGTCCTTCCTTGCAGTCAGCCTGGTTTATACATTTATCATCACTGGTAACGT
The DNA here is from genome assembly GCA_023783475.1 of Daubentonia madagascariensis. Taxonomy (NCBI): domain Eukaryota; kingdom Metazoa; phylum Chordata; class Mammalia; order Primates; family Daubentoniidae; genus Daubentonia; species Daubentonia madagascariensis. Next base: position 994,257 of record JAKFHU010002396.1, on the reverse strand, counting down.
CCTTATTGTGGTTTCCATTCACACAGAAGTCCGTCTACACACACCTATGTACTATTTCCTGGGCAGCCTCTCAGGGGTAGAAATATGCTACACTGCTGTGGTGGTGCCCCATATCCTGGCCAACACCCTACAGTCAGAGAAGACCATCTCCCTCCTGGGCTGTGCCACTCAGATGGTATTTTTCATTGGATTTGGCAGTGCTGACTGCTTCCTCTTGGCCACCATGGCCTATGACCGGTACGTTGCCATTTGCCATCCCTTGCAGTACCCTCTCATCATGACATTGGCTCTTTGTGTCTGTTTCATTGTGGCCTCTGTGGTCATTGGCTTTTTCCTGTCCTTACAACTGGTGGCCTTCATCTTCTCTCTGCCATTCTGCCGGGCTCGGGGTATTGAGCACTTCTTTTGTGATGTGCCACCAGTCATGCATCTTTTTTGTGCCAACAGCCACACCCACGAGCACTCAGTGCTGGTGGCAGCTACACTAGCCATCGCTGTGCCTTTCTTCCTCATCACCACCTCCTATGCCTTCATAGTGGCTGCTCTGCTCAAGATCCACCCCGCAGCCGGCCGCCTCCGGGCCTTCTCCACCTGCTCCTCCCACCTCATTGTGGTGCTGCTGCAGTATGGCTGTTGCGCCTTCATGTACCTGCGCCCCAACTCCAGCCACTACCCCAAGCAAGATCAGTTCATCTCACTGGTGTACACATTAGGAACCCCACTGCTCAATCCACTCATCTACACCCTGAGGAACAGTGAGATGAAAGGGGCCCTAGGGAGAGTTCTAATCAGGAATTGCCTCTCCCGGAACATCCAGGAGGGAAGGGTACAACCTGTCAGGCATAGGTTTGGTTCCAGCCAGGTGAATCCCCATGCAACTGGGATTTCTCTCAGTTGATGTTAAAATGAATTTCTAAAATGGTACTAATTTTATGGATGTTGTTTATCTACATGTGCCAAAGACTTTAAAATGTTTCTAAAATTTGACTCAGTAAATTTTCTTCTGGGAAAGAAATATATAAGCAAGTCAGCATAAATGAGATAAAATGGCAAGTATAAGACTGTATCCAGGTGTCTGTTCAAAAGAAATGGCTCATTCAATATATTGAACTAAAAAAAATGTAATAAAGGGAATATCTACAGTGGTTATGCATAAGGAAACCAACAGGATGTGGCAATACACTTACATACTAGCACTATCAAGAAGACATTATCACTCCTAGACCTAAAAGACAAAAGAAGGGTGCAGTATTATCAGAGACCAGTTAGAACTAGATCTAAGGAGAGAAACCACATGGCAGGAAATGTAGCTTTAGAAATAAAAGGCAACTATTGACAGAACTATGACCATGCAAAGAGAGAGCAGGGAGGTACCTCAACCTCTCTCTGCTCAAAACTGCCCATCTCTTGTCCTGTTTCTCATTGGCCAAACCCAACTGGCAACAAGAGGGCTGGAGAGAATTCAGTCCACAGAAGTCAGTCTCTTGGGGCACACAGCAAGGCAGACAAAGACCTTGAGAATTAGGGGCACACAGAGCATAACCAGAACAAAAGCTATTTATTATAGAATGATATATAAAAATAAAAATAAATTAACAACCTAATTTGGCTAAAGTATTGTTTAGGCAATTACTGTCTGAAAGAAATATTACTTAGCCTCAATTTTATTTCAAATACTAGTTATTAGTCATAGTTAACATTGATTAATCACTTACTGTGTGCCAGAAACATATACATACAATATAATATATAAATATATACATATTCTATTAATCTTTAAAAATCCTATGAAGTAAGACTGTTATCCCTGTTTTTTAATACAAATGGAAGACCTTCTCAGATTACAGATCCGGAGAGTTGAGCCAATATCTGCAGATAATTATGGATTAGGAAACCGGTCTCGGGGAGCATAATTGGGCTGTAATAAAGGAACATTCTCTGCTGCCAGAGTAAAGGATGCTGACAATGTGCCCAGTTGGATTCAAAATTGCTATGGACTAGTGACTACATTATGCTCTAAATAGGAAGCTAATGCTAATTACAAGATCCTGGATTTTGAGCCTGGATTGTAACTTTTATCTTTGGAATTTGTTTTATGGCACCACATATGTTTTGTGGTGATGTTCCATGTGCCTTTGAAAAGAATGTGCATCCTCTTAAAAATGGTACAGATTTTAAATTATATATGTATACTTTACTTCAATAAAAAATTTAAAAAGAAAAGAATGTGTATCCTATAGATACTGAGTGAAATCCATTAGGTGAAGTTAGCTAATAGTGATAATCTTCACTATCTTTATAAGTTTTGTCTACTTTGTTCTCAATTACTGATGGAAGTGTGTTAAAACCCACAGCAATGATTGCAGATTTGTCAATCTCTCCATTTAGTCCTGACAATTTTTGTTTCCTGTATTTTGAAGCTCTGTTATTAGATGTAAACATATTTAGCATTGTTATATCTTCCTAATGAGTTACCCATTTCATCATTTAGCAATGCTTTTCTTTTTGCTGGTAATATCCCTTGTCTAAAACTTTCAAAATTAATAATTCCATTTACTGTCCTTCCATATTTGTACTCTTATTGTACCATATTTTATTTATAAATTTTATCATAGATTATTATTTTTGTTTTAAATAGTTAACAGGTTGTTTATTTAAAAGTAGTCTTTTACATTTTTAAACATAATTTTAAGAATATTTTCACTGGATATAGAATTCTAAGAATGCTCTCTTTCCTTTAATCTTTGTAAAGATGACATTCTACTGTCTTCTGGTTCCCATTGTATCAGATAAGAAATAACTTGTCTTCTTTGGATTTTTTTTCCCACAGGAATATAAAATATTTTCTCTTTATCTTTGGTTTCCAGGCATATTATTATGATAGACCTGAAAAAGGGAGAGGATTCATTGTATTTAATGATATACATCCCAAGTGCAAAATACATTTACCTTATCCCAACATCCCCAAAAATCTCAACCCATTACAGCGCCAACTCAAATCCAAAATTTCATCTAAATATTACCAGTTTAAATCTCATCATCTAAACCCTCTAAATCAAGGTCTAGGTAAGACTCTGGGTATAAACTATTCTGGGGCAAAATTCTTCTCCATCTGTGGATTTGCAGAACTAGAAAATAAAATATCTACTCCCAAAATACAGTGATGGAACAGGAATAAAATAATGGTTACAGACATTGCCATTCCAAAAGAGAGAAAAAGGGACAGGAAAAAAAGGAGTTACTGTTCCCAAGAAATCTTGAAATCAAACAGGGAAAACTCCATTAGCTTTGACAACCTGGGAATAATCTTCTGCAGCTCATGGTTCCACCCCCCATGCCCACAGCTCTGCCACCTGGGCAGAGGAATCCACCCTCCCTGATGTGAGGAGCCACTCTCCAGGCCCGTGGCTCTGCCCCCAGAGTCACCCTTCCTTCTCCAAAAAGGGTAGCACATGTTTTCAGCTGAATCGTTTCCTAAGCCTGTATCCTGCTCGTATAATTCTGGGAGTCTGACAGCCTTATTTAGTTTCTTCTTTTCTCTGTCCCTTTCAACGCAGGCTGTCGAGGTTTCTGCTGATACTACTTTCTCAAAAATCTTATGGGTTTTCCATGTTATGTTGTAGGAATTTACTCCATTAGACAAGAGGGTTCCCCATATATCTTTCCTGGATAATCCCATCTCTATTCCTGGCTTCTGCTGAGATTGGTGAGGAGATATACGAGCCACGCACCTAATGTCTTCAAAGAGCCTCTGTGTGAATGAATACTTTTTATCCTTCCAAAGCACTAGCAAAAGATAGTCCAGCCACATTCTTGGCTTTCTCTCCAGAATACACTTTCCTAACAGTGTATTTCCTCATTTCAGCATCTTTTTCAACTGGAATAGGCTGAGAATTTCCCAAATTACTAAATCCTTGTTCCTTCTGGCTTAGGGACTATTGTTCTTCCCAAAATCTAAAACACAGCAGTCCCAGGCAAACCAAGATAGTTGGTGATCCTACCTCACCTCATGGTTAGTTCTTGGCATCCCAGGTTAATGTCAGAGAGTCACACGTTAGACTCATACTTTGTAAAGCTCTGAGCTTTTGTTTACACCCTCCTTGCCTCATGATGCCCTCCAACCCAGCCCTATTTTCTGGGAAGAATAAAAGCAGCTTCCATGCTCATTTATTTTCCTGGATTTCTGCTTTCTGTTCACTTATATCCTGGTAATAATTTGATATCTTCTCAGCTTTTCAGGGCTTTTAAGATGATTTTTATGTCTTTTTTAAAATGCTCTGTCATCCAGCATTTTAGATAGTATTTAATTTCCTAGTCACATATGTTCGTTTATCAATAGCATTCTAAAGGCAATAATTCCTTGTTAGTTATATAATTAAATAAGTGGTTAAATGGAAGTTTGCAGACAGGCAATAAAAAAAGCTTTATGGAATGGCATGGGCTCTGGAGCCAGATTACCTGGGTTTACATCCTGGCCTCTCTATATCTGTGTGACAAGAGAAAACCATTTAAACTGTCTGTGTTTTAATTTCGTTTGTAATCAAATGGAGATTATTATACACCTACCTGATAAGTTCATTTAAAAATTAACTAAATTAATTTAATCTTATAATGAGCCCTACAAACATGAGGTAAAGTATTGTTACTATTATTATTATCATTATTTGGGATATGATAAGAGAAAAGAAAGGAAGAAAATTGGAGAGACAATGTTGCACAGATAGGGTTATGAAAGTTTCCTCCAGGAATTTTCTCAACGTGTATAAACTATTCTCTGGGAATTTTCTGCTGAGTTAATCAAATAGATTTTCGTTCTACACCATAGTCTGTCTTGAGCGTTTTAGGGGCAACAATGAAAAGGTAAACTCACCTGTGAGAATTCTTTTTCTTTGAGATTTACCAAAAGTATTAGCCATTTAAGATGTATTGGGGTGGGAGAATAGTATTTCAGTTTGTAATATTTTTTAGTAGGAATAAGTATAACTTTAAAAGAAACATTCCCATTTTGCTCCAAAGCACCATGAAATGATTGACAAAATACAAACATTTTAAAAAGCACAGCTGTTAAAATATTTTTTAAACTATATTAATGTCATCATAGACATAAAACAATGAAAACTCAGAGTTGTTAGTAGAGATTGAACCTTGGAGACCTACTGGCAAACTGGGATTTCCATGCCTAAAGTGACCCATGTATCAATTAACTGTTGCTGAAAAAACAAACAATTCCAAAATTTAATGGTTTGAAACAACCACCATTTATTAATTCTCATGATTATGTGGTTTGGCTAGGCTCAACTGGCCGATTCTTCTGTTTGCCAAGGTTACTTATACAGTTGCATTCAGCTAGCAATTTTGCTGGGGCTGAAATATCTAAGACAGCTTCATTCACCAGTCTTGGGTGTTGGCAAGGCCTCTCTCTGTGCACATTGTATTTCACCATTCAGTGGTCCAGCACAAGCATCTTTGTATGCCTTGTGGATCCATAGATTAAAAGTGAAAGCTATGAACCTCTTAAGGCATATTCTAGCAAGTCTCAGAACTTCACTTTTGCTTTATTTTGTTGCTCAAAGGAAGACACAAAACCATTCAAATTTAAGATGTGTGTGTTTTGGGGAGAGAGCAGATAAACTTTATCTTTTTATGGGAAGTATGGCATGTGTGTACAATGATGGGCAAATTTCCATATTTGGAAATGATCAACCATAACCATTAGTGGTGGAGTACTGGAAACAGTCTACATGCACAAAATTAAGATATGGATGGTACTCGCTGAGCATAAAGAATGGTTGCATCCAGACAAAATACATTTTCCCTTGCAAGGCATACCTCAAAATGATAAAGGCCATATACAACAAACCCACAGCTAACATCATACTGAGTGAGGGAAAGTTGAAAGCCTTTTCTCTCAAAACTGGAACAAGACTAGGATGCCAACTTTCACCACTCTGATTCAACATAGTACTGGGAATCCTAGCCAGATAAATCAGCAAGAGAAAGAAATAAGTTATCCAAATAGGGAAAGAGGGAGTCAAGTTGTCCCTCTTTGCTGATGATATGATCTTATATCTAGAAAAATTTAAGGACTCCATCAAAAAACTCTTAGATTTGATAAATGAATTCAGTAACATTGCAGGATTCAAAATCAGCAAATTCAGTAGCATTTTTAGACACCAATAATGATCTAGCCAAGAGAGAGATCAAGATGGCAATCCCATTCACAATAGCTACAAAACAATTAAAATACCTAGGAATAGATCTAACCAAGGAGGTGAAAGATCTCTGCAATGAAAACTATAAAACACTGATGAAAAAAATTGAAGAGGACACCAAAAAATGGAAAGACATCTTATGCATATGAATTTAAAGAGTTAATGTTGTTAAAATGACCACACTAACCAAGGCAATCTACCAAAATGACAATGATATTCTTCACAGAAATAGAAAAAACTGTCCTAAAATTCATATGGAACCACAAAAGACCCCAAATAGCCAAAGTAATACTGAGCAAAAAGAACAAAGCTGGAGGCATTACACTATCTTACTTCAAAATATGCTGTAAAGGTATAGTAACCCAAACAGCATGGCATTGGTATAAAAACAGACATATAGACCAATGGGACAAAATAGAGAACTAGACTTCTGTCTCTCATCCTATACAAAAAATCAACACAAAATGGATTAAAGACTTAAACATAAAACCCAAATCTATAAGCCTATTGGAAGAAAACTTGGGGAAAACACTTCAGGACATTGATCTAGACAAAAGTTTTATGAGTAAGACTTCAAAAACAAAATAGGCAAATGAGGCCACATCAAACTAAAAAACTCTGTACAGCAAAGGAAACAATCAACAGAGTGAAGAAACAACCCACAGAACAAGAAAAAATATTTCCAAACTATTAATCCAACAAGGGACTAATATCTAGAATACATAAGGAAATCAAACAACACAACAGCAAATATACATATACATACACACACACACACACATACACAATTAAAAATAAGCAAAAGATGTGAATAGACATTTATCAAAAGGAGACATACAAATGGCCAAAAAATATATGAAAAAATGTTAAACATCACTAATCATCAGGTAAATAAAAATTAAACTACAATGAAATATCATCTCACCCCAGCAGAATAGCTATCATCAAAAAGACAAAAAATAATAAATGCTGGTGAGGGTGTGGTACTGTTGGTGGTAATGTAAATTAGTACAGCCATTATGGAAAACAGTATGGAGATTTCTCAAAAGCCTAAAAGTAGAACTACCATATAATCCAACAACTCCACTACTGGGTATTTGTCCAAAGGAAAGGAAATGAGTATATCAAAGATATCCCTGTATCCCATAGATATGGAATTAACCTAGATGTACATCAATAGACTAATGGATAAAGAAAATTTGGGGTGCATGTGTGTATACATACACACACACACACACACTGGAATACTATTCAGCCATGTAAAATAATGAAATCTTGTCATTTGCAGCAACATAGATGAACCTAGAGGACATTACATTAAGTGAAATAAGTTGGGCACAGAAAAATAAATACCACATTTTGTCACTCATATGTGCAAGCTAAAAAATGATTGAGCTCATAGAAGTAAAGAGTAGAATTGTGGTTATTAGAAGCTGAGAAAGGTAAGAGGAAGGGAAAGATAAAGAGAGGTTGGCCAATGGATACAAAGTTATAGCTGGATGGTAGAAATAAATTCAAATGTTTTGTAGCACTGTAGGGTGAATATGGTTAACAATAATTCAGTGTACACTGAAACTTGAAATGAGAATCATCAAATTAAACCGTGATTAAAGAATCCCAAAGAATACAGCCAGAGATATAGAGATATTGAAATATGAGAAAGTTTAAGTAGGACTCATAAATGATTCCAAGAAACACTTAATGTAAATGTATTGTGCCTCTTAAGTGCAGACATTGTTCTAGACTCTATAAATACAATGGTAAAATAAAGTCCCAGATACCGAAAATAAAATAGATATCAATTAATGATAATATATATCAGTTGCTACCATACAACATGAAGAAAAATAAGGCAAGATAAGAGGGATGGAGAATTTTAAGAGTGTTAGTTTACAAAAAGTTACATGAGAAGCCTTCTTGGATGAGGCAATATTGAACAGGGGCTTCAAAGTAGTGCAAAAGCAAAGCGTGTATACATAAGTCAGAAGAGCATCTCAAGCAGAGCAAAGAGCAAGTGCAGACTCCTTAAGTTAAGAGTGTGTTGGTATGCTCAATGCTGCTGCTGCTGCTGCTGCAGAAATAAGAAGAAAGATGAGAAGGAGGTAGAAAATGCTGATGGTGGTGGGGTGACAAATAATGATGGTAACTGATGATGATGGTGACATGTTGATGGTGGTTATGGTGACTGATGATGATAATAACGTCAATGCTGGTGGTGCCAATGGTGATGATAATGATGATGATGATGAAAGCTAACGCCTACTGACAGCTCACATGGTTTGATTCATTTTATCCTTACCAAAACCTTAGGAAAGGAATACCATTATTATTCCTAATTTACAGACTAGGAAACTGATGCATAAAGAAGTTAAATAATTACCCAAGGTAATGAAACTAGTGAGAGGTATATGCAGAGACCAAACCCAGGCAATGTGTCATCTTAATCACTATCATTATGCTCTATTGCTATTTATAGAACAGCAAGGAGACTGTATTGTTTGAGGCACCAAGCGAAGGGTAGAGCAGCAGAAAGTGGTATGGTAGAAGATGATGTCAGAAATTACACAAAGCCAAGATCATGGAGGGAATTATAGACCTTAGTAAGGACTTTGATTTTACTCTAACTAAGATGCAAAGCCACTGAAAGGATTTAAGCAGAGGAGTGGCATTAGTAGGCTTGCATTTTAAGTGATCACCCTGCCTGAAGAGTAGAAAATACACTGTTTTAGAGAAAAGGAGAATCAGGATCCTTTTATGCATCTATTGTAGCAATTTAAGCAAGTACAGTTGGCCTTCCATATCTATGGGTTTAACATCTGCAGAATCAACCAACTGCAGATTAAAAATATTTGGGAAAAAAGAGACAATATACCCAAAATATATGCTTGCAATATATATTTGCAAACTATACATCTGATAAGGGGCTAATATCCAAAATATATAGGTTACTCAAACAACTCAACAACAAAAAACAAATAAACTGATTTAAAAAATGAGCTAAAAAGCCTGAATAGATATTTCTCAAAAGAAGACATGCAAATAACCAACAAATATATATTTTTAAATGTTCAACATCACTAATTATCAGGGAAATGCAGATCAAAACCACAATGAGATATCACCTCGCTCCGGTCAGAATGGCTGCTATTAAAAAATCAATAGATAATATATGTTAGCAAGGATGTGAAGAAAAGGGAACCCTACACACTGCTAGTGAGAATGTAAATTAGTGTAGCCATTATGGAAAACAGTATAAATATCTCTTAAAAAAATCTCCCATGTATATTGCAGCACTATTCACAATAACCAAGATATGGAATCAACCTAAGTGTCCATGGACAAACAAATAGATCAATAAAATGTGGAATATGTATACACAATGGAATCATATTTGCCATAAAAAAAGAATGAAATCCTATCATTTGCAGCAAGAAGGATGAACCTGGAGGACATTATGTTAAGTGAAATAAGTGGGACACAAATACAACATGATCTCACTTATATGTGGAATCTAAAAAACTGTTCTCATAAAAGCAGGGAGTAGAAGAACAGTGGTTACCAGAGGATAAGAAGGTGTGGGGGAGGGGGATGGAGAGATATTTGCCAATGGGTACAAAGCTATAGTTAGATAGGAGATATAAGTCCTGGTGTTCTATTGCATAGTAGAACAGCTAGAGTTAAAAATAATGTACTATATATTTCAAAATAGCTAGAAGAGAAGTTTTTGAATATTCTCATCACAAAGACATGTTACTTTTTAAGGTGATGGGTATGCTAATTACACTGATTTGATCATTACACAATGTATACAGGTTTGAGACATCATGTTGTACCCCATAAATATGTATAATTATTACGTGTCAACATAACTAAAAAAATAAAATGTCCACAGTCATGTTATCACCATCACAATAAAAATACAGAACATTTCTATCACCACAAATTTAAAGAAAGATAATAATACAACAATAAAAATAATACAAATAAAAAACAATACAATATAACAACTATTTGCATATCATTTACATTTTATTAGGTCTTATAATTAATCTAGAGATGATTTGAAGTGTACAGGAGAATGTGCATATGTTACGTGCAAATACTACACTGTTTTGTATAAGGGACTTGAGCATCTGCAGATTTTGGTATTTGCCAGGGGTTCTTAAACCAATCCCTGGGTTATACCAAGGAATGACTGTAATCATATTTTAGCTGTATTTTGAAGGTAAACCCAGCATAATTTTATATGAACTGGATGCGAGGCATGAGTAACAAGAAAGAGTCAAGGATGACTCCAAATTTTTTTTGGTTTAAGAAAGTGGGATAATGAGATGTCATTTGCTAAAATGAAAAATCCTGTGAGAAAATCAAATGTAGTGAGAAAATTAAGAATTATGTTTGGATATGTTGTATTAGAAATATCTCTTGGATATCTAGATCAGAAGCTCAGAAGAGAGGTTGTGGCTGCAGACATATATTTAGAAACCATCGGCATGTAGATGGTATTTAAACCTCCCCTCCTGATTTTCACACTCTCACTTTCCTTGGCAGGATTCTCATTATTGTTCTGACACCCAAATGTTGATATCCCTACAGCTTGGTCCTTGGTCCTTTTCTTCTGTCTTCACTCACACCTTAAAGTTATCTCATTTGGTGCTACGGTTTGTAAATATATTTAACCTGATTGGAAGTGCCTGGCATAGATTAATCACTCAAAAAATATCAGCAATGTTATTAGCTATTACCACTGCTTTAGAATCACTGACCACAGCAGGTTTCATGCTGCTAAGCTCCAACCAATTTGTCTTTGCAATTACTGTGGAACATACTTGATTATATGTTTTGAACTTGTCGTAACTAATTCCACTGGACTCAAGAAACTGGGGCTTTATCAAGGAATCCAGATAAATGGAAAATAAGCCTGAATAAAGCCTCCATATGCACTTAACTAGATTTGAGTTATATATGTACTCAGAACCAGGATGAAGTCTTTTGATTGACCATTGCCATGAATATAAAGGGCAAGTTGTATTTACTCAAATGGATTTTCGACATTTTGGACTTTTATGGATAAATTCGATGTGCTTATTTTGGCTTCAGCAAAGACCTTTTTACATGCTGTGGCCTCTTCTCCTCTCCTGGCCAGCTTGTCAGCTCTCAGATCACTGTCTAATATTGTTTCAGAGAGGCCTTCCCTGAACACCTTGTCTAAAGTAGCCCTCTGTACCTGTCATGGATAGCACATCCTTTCTCATTCTTACTCTCCCAGTGCCCTTACCCTGTTTTACTTTTTCTCTATAGCACTCACCCTTTCTAACTCACCATTAAATGTTCTTATTTTTTATTAATTGCTTATTGTCTCTCTTATCCCTCCAAGAATATAATTTCTATGAGGGCAAAATTTTTGCCTATCTTGAAAACTGGTGTATCCCAAGCATTGGGAATAGGACCTGGCTTATAGTAGAAATTCAATAAATATTTGTTACATAATGAATAAAGATTTATTATTGATAATGGACATGAGACAGGGAGGCTGAATATGGTTAAAAATTAATGGCAGCAATGAGGGAAAAGGACATGATTTTAAGTATATAAGTCAAGATACACGTGGAAAGGAAAAAACAAACAAACAAAACAACATGGTTAGGCTAAGAGTTTGGGATACAGCTATAATTACAAAAATAAAGCTTTAAGAACTATGAAAGTATCAGCAGACAGAAAACTTGATCAAAAGACAGAAATAAGCATGATATGGAAAGATGAAGCCAAAGGTTACAACAATGGTTATAGAAAAATCCTTCATAAATGTTCTGCTTCTCAAGAAAAATGCACAGTTTATAGAATCTTAGAGCTGGAAGGACCCATAGAGTTCATGTAATCCAACACTTTATATCACAGATGAGGAAGCCCATGTAAGAGCTTCACTACTTGCTTGAAGTCAACAGTTACCACATGGCAGAACCACAACTAGACCCCAGATTTCAAGATGTCTAGGCTAGCATTGGGTTAGTGCATTGCACATGTTCCTTGAGCTCAAGCTGGAATAAATGTCTGCACTCACTAGGAATATTTTCCTGGAACACGACATCAGTAAACACCTGATGGGTATAGGAAAGGAATGAGGGTACCTGAGTGGAATCCCCAGACAATTACCTACAGTGACCACACAAAAGAGTTGCTCATCAATCTTGCCTTAGTTGATCAACCCTGGAAATTGTTTTCAAATATTTTCTCTAGTTGGGTTCAGTTTAAGAGCAACCACCAGGGAAATTCCTTGTCTTTGGGGACCCATTAATTTCAAAGATATTTCAAAAAGGACACTAAGTAATCTGACTAAAGTAGGTAAGACTGGACTCTGAGTAAATGTATCAGAATCTGTTTTCTATCATTGAGGACACAGGGCTTCTCATTCAGGACTCAAGTTAGGACTATTTCATAGTATAGCTCTTCCAAAAGATGTCCCTCTCACCCTATTCCACCCTCATCCCAAATTTCTAAGATGTGATTCTTCTCCTGAGGATACATACAAAGGACACTTCTCTATTGTCATCCGGATATTATGAGGGTGTCATATATTGTCTACTTTTCCTCTCTAGAAGATGTTGCACAAGAAGAAGCTCATGGACCCTCATTCCATTTTGCCCTGTAAAAAGGAAATAGATGAGGCCTGTCTAGGAGAGCTCCCTCCATCATCCATTGCAGGAATTCTTAGCATCCCAGTGAAGGTTAACCTGCTCATTTGTGAATTTCCTTAGGTGGCCGACGAAATGAAGCAAATTTCAAAGCGGTAAGAGAACATCTTAAGAGACTTTATTTCTTTGATTGATTTGATTTTGATTTTCTTTCCAAAAATAATAACACAAATTTTATAATGCTTTATAATTGGTTCGTATATATCAATATTGAATTGTGGACAACAGATGAGTTATCAGAATAGGTATTGCTATCCACTTTTCCAGATACAGAAAAGGGAGCTCTGATAAATGATTGCATTTCCTAGCATCATATGCTGAAAAAGGTAAAGCCAGGATGTAATTCAAATCTTCTGCCTTTCTTTCAATGTTCTTCCATAGATCCATCCTAAAAAGCATGGCGTGGAAGTCACTTTCTTCAAGCAGCATCAAAATCACAAGCAGCTTAAAGGTGTTATGTGAAAAAATGTATTGGTGAAATAGAGTTCAAAATATTTTGAAGTAAAATTAAGCTGGTTGCTCTACACCAAGAGCTCACAAAACATTATTGTGTTAATATGCATTGTGAATATCTGAGAAAAAGTGTGAATGTTTTCCAATTTGACCACAAAAACTTTCATATCTGGGGTGTTATGAAGAATTCATGTTCTAAGGAACACAATTTAGAAATGAGTTTCTCAGACGATGTTTAAGTTTTTTTCTTATGTGTTTGTTCTCTTACAAAGCTGAAATTGGTGATGATGCTTTATAATTTTCTTAAATCCCTCCACATTGCTAAGCCCAAGACTTGAGTTCATAATAGATACTCAATTATTATTTTTCTGCTTGTTTGATTTATTGATAAGGCACAGTGGCCTTACAGTTGAGGTAAGGAGAAGATTTTCTAGAAGTTCATAGGAGGAGCACCTATCACTAGAACTGGGGAAAGGTGAAGATCAGTGAGCTCTGAAGATGGAGTAGGAGTATGGAGGAGAAGAGTGTCCAAGGCAGAGGGAGTTGGTGATTTGAAGTACCCAGAGCAAGAGAGATCGTGACAAGGAACTGGAAGTGGTTCAATAGAGCTAGGGCTGCAAGTATAATAAGCAGAATGAGAAAAAAATACCTACTAGAAGTCAGACAGTGCACTTAATGAGCCTTACTATTAATCCTCACAATAACTCTACCGGGTAACTATATCATATCCTTTGTAGATAGAAATCTGAGATTCATGGAGATTAGTATCTTTGTCCACAGTTCTAAAACCAGTAAATGGCAGATCCAGGAATCAAACTCTTGTTGAAAGATCAAATATCTCCTAAAGGTGTAATTAACTAGGGAATGACACAATGGTCATTATCATTAGGGGAAATAATCTGAGGCAAGAAAAGTATTGAAGAGTTACTAAATTATTCTACACAATACATTGTCTCCCCTACCTGTGTGCACAATAGCACGACTAAGTCTGGGCATTTGTTTTAGCTGCAGGACCAGAATCATACTAATGTGTCCTTTCTGCCTGGCTGTTTTCACTCTCTTAACTAAGTTGCACAGCCTTCAACGTGGATGAAAAGAGAGAGAGTGAAGGCATGTATGTGGGCTCCACTCTCTGCTCACTAATCCCGTAGCGTATGGGTTCTGGCCTCAGATATGCTCGTAACTAACCACATGCCTTTGGACAAGGCTTAATCTCAGTGAGCCTCAGTTCTTGCATGAAGGATACAAGGGAATAAGACTAAATGTCTCTTGAGCTCCCTTACAGATGTAGAGATTCAATTTTTTATATATTTTATAAATAAGCACACATCTGACTGATGACTGGGCTTTTCTATAGTTCCATGGCTCCCTAACATTTTCAAAAGTATTTCAGTTTTATATTACAGTGTTTACGTATTAGCAGTATGCATACATTACACATTGCAATACTTCCCATCAGCCGCTGAGGGATAATTGCTACCTAGATGAGCTTCCCAACATTATCAAACTTATTGGTTCAACAAATATGTCAATAATTTAACTGCCGTGCTTCCCTTTGTCCATTTATCAACTGAATCCATCCCACCCAAGGTCTCTCTTATTGCATGCAGCAAACAAATATAAACTTATAACCACTGGACTGAGAAATGCCCAATCTTTGTGGGGCTACAATAATTAAACAACATAATTGAGTTATAGAAGGCAGCACTGAATATTGGCTTTGAAAGAAAGTTTAAAAAACATGAGATTTAACTACAAATTAACTCAATTTAGTTCAAAACAAATCATTGACAGTGAGGATACAGGAGTGAATAAGACAGACATCCTTGACATTATGGAGCCTAAATATAGCCATGGTTGAAGTGTTTATCAAACTGGCATTACCAGGAGTTGGGTGTTATAAGTGTCAGCTCCCCAAGGAAACAATATAGGCACCAAGAAGTCAAGTGAATTCTGTGGGTAGAGAGGAGGGAAAGGTTGGGAGTTTCCCTAAGAACAACTTTGGGGAGAGTAACAGAAGATTGAGAATAATAAATATTGCTTATGGATTTGCATGGACTGTTAGGTGATAAAGTTAAAGTTTTGAATGCATCATGTCATACAACAGGATGATGCAGATCCAGAATATATAAATTATTTTATTATTTTTTAACTGGAAAATGGAAAACAGCATGGAGATTTCTCAAAAAATTAAAAATAGAACTACCATATCATCCAGTAATCCCACTACTGGATTTATATTCAAAAGAAATGAAATCAGTATGTTGAAGAAATATCTATACTCCCATATTCATTGCAGCATTGTTTAAGATAGCCAAGATATGGAATCAACCTAAGTGTCCCTCAACAGATGAATGGATAAAGAAAATGTGGTATATACGCACAGAGATCTTTTTGGCATGAAATAAAGAAATGTACCAGGGAAGATTTTTATTAACGACTTTCAGATGCAACCAATCTCTCACCCATTAGCCAGATGAAAATGTTGAAATGGTCAGATATTCTATTTGTGCCAATGGACAGGTTACTTCAAGGCAAGTGGCCAACACAGTTGAACTTGAATGACAGAATCAGTTTATTTTAGTTGAGAACCTCAACAAGAGGGACATGTTCACAAAAATTGTATCAAACACCTGGAATGATTAACCTAATAGAAATGATGATATTTATTATTACATTTTATGGAAAGCTGGGGGGAAATGTATGTTTCTACTGCACAATAATGTTAGCCACATCCACTCTTATTTTGATAAAACCCTATAGTGCAAAAATGTAATCACCTAGTTAATTCACTGTATTTCATCTCACTGTGTATCAAATGTTTTGCTATTAAGAAAAAAAGTAAATGTATCATTCAAATGTGAATATAGGTCACAACTGATGATATTCAAGAAAATAGGCAGGGTCTTTGAAAATAATTCCCAAAGGAGCTCCAGAAATGGTCTGAATGAGGTGAAATCATTAGAGCAAGTCGAAAGCCTTTGAAAGTGACCACTGGAAAAGAAAATACTAATTTGTAAATATAAATTCTGGTGTGTTTGGTTTTTAATAGGTGATAGCCTCACCTTGGAAACGTCCACTAGTTTTTCCTTCCAATTACCTCAATGTGATGTCCTGACAGCCATCACAGTCCCAACACTACGTTCCTTGCTTTATCAGCAGAATAGGCACATTTTGCACCAAATCTTGGCTGTTTCCCTTTAGGTGCAATATTGATCATTTCATGTTCATGTCTAATAAGATAGAATCATTTTTTAATTGTTTCCTGAGTCAAAGTCTATCTTGTTGGGTTTTGACCATATATAATTACAGCTACTGCACTCAAATCTCTCTTCCATTTTTCCTCTTCCTTGTCTCTTTTATTCTTCATCTTATTATTTAAAGTTCAGCAGAGCAACTGCAAGTCACGGGAGGATATAGCTCTAGTGGAACCTCACTCTCCGCTCTGAAAAAGGTAAGAACTGAAGAGTAAATGTCCAAGGAAAACACATCATTACAAGAAAAGAGATGGAAGGGCAGGTACATTCATTGGAGCTGTTATGTCTCAGAAATACTATATATTAGAAACTTTTAATCTTCATAAGTTTTCTATAAGGGCCCATATTCACATCCTCAATTATGCATTAAGGAACCAAGGCTCATCGAGTAATGTGTTCATTGTGAAAATTAAATGAGCAAGTGAGAAGAGTAGTTTTCAAAGGCAGATCTAAGTAACTACCAAATCTCATGATTGACACACTACTATCCTTCCTTCCCAACACTAATTGAAATGCCAAAGAATAAAGGAAAACTTTTAATTCATTATACAATTACAAAATTGTGTTGCTCATTGTAAAATTTGTAAATACAGAAAAGCATAAGCCAAAAGCAAAAAGATCCACAATTTCACCCACCTAGTAATATTCACTATTAATATTTTGAGATATGTTCTACTTTTTATAAATAGATATAATTTTTAATTAAAGTATGATATAATGCTGTTTAATGATCTGATTTTTATGAGTCTTCTCAATCTTATTAAATATTTTTGCACAATGTAATTTTAAACAACTGCACACTGTTCCATCAAATGAATAAACCACAATTAATTTAAACATTCTCCTATTATTGATACTTAGTTTGATACAATTTTTACCATTATATTGAAAACTGTGATGAACATTCCTGTCAACAATTTTATGCATATGCTTAGTTTATAAGAATAAATGCCTAAAAGCAATATTGCTGAATCAAAGTATATGGATATCTGCAAGTCTTTCATTACGTTACCAAATTGCACTCCACAAATTTTTATAGCAATTTATACTTCCAGTAGTATATTTGGGAGTATGTCTCTTTTTGCAACTTTAACACCAGGAATTATTTTTTCCCATTACTATCAGTTTGTAAACAGAAAATTATATCTCATTTTGTTTAATTTTATATTTATTTGAGTACCAATAAAATAGATTTTTAAATTTTTTTACTTTTGCATATTTCTTTTTTGAATTTCCATTATTTGCTTTTCTAATGATAGCTTTATTTTTGCTGAACTGTAAAAGTTCATTTGCTGCATAATTTGCTTATTTTGTTTTTTGACCCACAAAACTTTCTAAATTTTCGTTATGTCAAAATATCAATATTATGTACTCTGCCCTTTGCTCATTTGGTTGTCAGTATTTATCTATCCTCAGATCTGAAAAATGTTTATCTACACTATTTTCTAATTTTCTACCACTTTTTAAAATGTTTGAATCTTAAGTACATCAGAAATAAATTTTGATTTACATGCATTGGGGAGTTAACTTCAAAAATGATTAGTCCATTGTCCTAATGCCATGTTAGGAAATTGATCCTTTCTACTTAATTTGAAATAGTGAAAATAGTCAATATTCTGTACTTTGAGTGTGTACTCTGTGCCAGGACTGTTCTAAATAATTTCACGGAATAACTTGTTCAAGTCTCACAACAACTTGAGAAGTTATGTAAGTGTGTTTTCATTTCCATTTTAGAGATAATTAAACTGATGCACATAGTAGATAGAGACAATATAATAAAGTGATTAAGGCAAGGGACTCTGGAGCCAGCCTGCCTGTGTTTAAATTCCCCTTCCAACACTTATAGCTGTGTGAGTTACTTGGGCAAGTTACCTAACCTCTCTGTGCCTCAATTTCCTCATCTGTAAAACAGTTATAAGAGCCCCTTTATGGAGGGCTGTTATGAAATGAGTTAATAAATGTAGAGCATATAGAATAATGTCTGGCACAATAAGCACAATAGAACAACTAGGTATTATTAGTGATTCTGTTCTATTGTGCTGGATCTCTACTACTCCACAAATACCATTTTGATTTATGATATAATAATACATATTTTATAACATATAATTATTTGTGGTATATTTTAATGTCTTGTGATACAAGTTTCGCTCCACTGTGTCACTCTTTTTTTTTAACTTTCTTTTGTCTTTTCACTTGTTTGTTCTTCTAGGGATTTTGATAGGAATTGCATGGAATTCATGCATTATTTCAGAGTCAATTAACACCAAAATACTGAGTTTTTCCACCCAGGCACGTATGTGCAAAGCTTAGTAGTTTTCTTCAAATAGCCTTATTGTATTTATTAAGTTTACTCACTGGTGTTTTATTATTTATTTGTTCATTCATTCATTCATTTTGGTTGTTTGGGGAAAAAGGACATTTTCTAACTGGTATCATTGATTTTTTAAAAAAGAAAAAGAAAACCCTGTGATCCAAAGCATAAACTACATGCTACTTAGTATGTATGAATGTATGTATGTATGTAAAAGTGAATCCTTTTACTTTAACTTAAATCCTACAGATGGACTTTTATTCATCAACCTTTTGATATAAAGCCAAGGGCTTTACTTTGAGTTTGTGTTACCTGAAGTCAAAGCCTTTCTTGAATGCATCATGTATTAATTCCAGTTTTATCTTTTTTTAATATGGAGTGAAAATTAGACTCATGTCAAATATGAATAGAAAATCATTCAAAATTTTATGACTTTTCCTCCTAGCTTTTTATAGTGGCCTGGCTCATACCTATTCCTAGCAATTTTTAGCAACTTGTAATTATCAAGTACTTCTCAAGCATTCAGTTATTCATTTTCATTAAATACCTTTATATTCACAATAATAACCTTATTTGATTTTTTAATATTTAATACAATTACATAATTACAAAAATGAATACACATGATATAAGCAGGTTTGAGGAAAATCCAACTGACTAACGGGCATGCAGCTCCACTTGTGGGTGTAAGAATGCTCCGACGTGCAGAGAATAAGCTCAGGTCTCTTGTGTTCAGTGTGTCAGGCCTTATGCTGTATGTTGTACAGAGCGAATGAGGGACACTGGTTAATCTGACACATCAGTTAAGTGAAGATTAGTTAAGAGACCCTCTACTACATTTCATTTGGAACTAACTTCCATAATGAATAGCTTATCGGTCCTCATTTTTTCAATAGATTCTGTTGTGTTTTCAGTTAAACAATCACATCTTCTGCATCTCTTTTCTGCCTTATTGCATTGGTTAGACCACAAAACATAATACTAAATAAAAGCGATGTTAGTGTTTCTATGTCACTGTATTTACACCTTGTTGAATTTTTTTTCCTTATGTTGAATGTGAGATGCTAATAGAACACAAACTCCATTTAAATTTTCATAAATAAAATGTTTACTTTTCTCAGCTTATTTTAAGCTATTTTATCTTGTATGTTTACTCAATTTTCTTTTGTTTTTGTCTTTTGTTCTCTATACTATATTTACTTTTTAAAAATCTTCTGATCATTTGGAATGGACAAGCTAGTTTTTATTCTGTTGGTTATTATTCAGAAATATATGCTTGGATAGATATTTCTCTAATTAGTCACATTTAAATGAAATATCTCTTAAATCCTTCCTTATATAGGTTGAGTAAATTAGCATACTTTTATTTCTCCCATCCTTCTCTATCAGTCTCCCAGTTATATAAATTGTGGTTTTAAAATGTGCATAATTATTTTAATTTTTGCATTTTATATTATATATTTTTTAAGAATTATTCTTGGAAATTCTTTTTTTGCTCTCAATGTTTGTATTAACCATTTAATGTTAAATTCATATCTTACTATTTAACTAGGATTTTTCAAAGCATATTGTTTTACATTACAACTTCCCCAGTCTTAAATTATGTATCCTGATTAATCACCCAGCAACCCAGAATCTTTGCAGAGGGATATTTTTAATTGTATTTAGAATCATATATTTCCTAAGCCCTTATAAATCTGAGAAAGTCTTTTTGTTCCTTTTTAACGTAAATCACTAAGGCCTGGGGATAGAATTCTTTCACAACAATTTGTTTTTCTTAAAACTCTGTAGATATTGTTCTATTGTTTCTTGAATTTTTGTATTAAAAATAAAGTTGCAGTCCAACCTGAAAGTGCTTAGTTTATAGGTATTTTTCCCTTTCCAGATGCTTACAAAACTCTTTCTTATTCTCCTGGTTGTTCTAGTGCATAATCCAATTCTGCTATTGCATTTTTAGTTTCCTTATTGTCTTTTCTTAGGAAGCTGCACTTTAGTTTTTAACCTTATTCTATTCAATTCCCTTCCATTTGGATCTATCTGAGTCCAAAAGTTTAGGTTCCTGGTTAGAAATTTAGAGAAAATATTCAAATGAAAGGAAATACATGAAAAGTATGTCTTAGAAAGAATTGGAATAAAAGATGTTTGCCTAGTTTTATATGGAGTTAAAACAACTGAATTTAAAGTGAACAATTCATGAATAACTTATAGTGTAGCCATAAAATGGATACTATAATGCAATAGTAAAAACAGAGTATTGCTACAAAGAACAGCAAGAATAATCTTTGCAGACATCATGTTGAATCCAATAAAGTACATACTTTATCATTTCATGGATAGGTTGAAACATAGTTAAACTAATCTGCAATGATAAAATTCAAAAAAATGTGATTACTTTTGTGAGGGCTAAAGACTGACAGGAGACATGAAGGATGCTTGTAGCTTACTGGAATTGCTCTATTTCTTAATCTTGGTAGTGGTTATACTAGCGTATTTACTGTGTAAAAAAATAATAAGTAAAGCTGTACACTTAGGATTTGTGAATTTCTCTGTACATATGTTGTATTTAAATGAGAACGTTTACCAAAAAAGTAAACAACACATCCATTTAACTGATTTTAAAATATGTACAACCACACAATTCTTTAGTTTAATTAAATACAAGCAAAGTATTAGCTCTCATCAATTGGATTAAAAATACCACAGTAAAATTAAAAAAAATTCACAAGGAACATCTACATGTCTTGTCCCCAGGAACTTCTGCAGATGACTATCTATCCCATTCATGAAGATTTCCAAGGAAAAATATACCAAACCTTGTATCGTGAATTCACGTGCAAGCATTGTGATTGGAAACTGGATACCAAATAGGTAATTCCAAACCAAATTTAAAATCCCTGCCTTTACTCAAGCAATAAAGTAACTCAGCCAATGAGGGCTCAGCGCTCCCTACGCTTCTTTCGCAGAAGGCATGTTTGCTCGGAAACCTGTCCTCAACCAATCCGACCCCACTGAGTTCGTGTTCCGTGAGTTCACCGCAGTCCCGGAATTCCAAGCCCTGCTCTTCCTGCTCTTCCTCCTCCTCTACTTGATGATCCTCTGTGGCAACACAGCCATCATCTGGGTGGTGCGCGCGCACAGCTCCCTCCGCACCCCAATGTACTTCTTCCTGTCCAATCTCTCTTTCCTGGAAATCTGCTACACCACCGTCGTCGTGCCCTTGATGCTTTCCAACATTTTGGGGGCCCAGAAGCCCATTCCATTGGCTGGATGTGGGGCCCAAATGTTCTTCTTTGTCACCCTTGGCAGCACTGACTGTTTTCTCTTGGCAGTCATGGCATATGATCGCTATGTGGCCATCTGCCACCCACTGCACTACACCCTCATCATGACCCAGAAGCTGTGCGTGCAGATGGTGCTGGGCGCCCTGGGCCTGGCGCTCTTCCTCTCCCTGCAGCTCACCGCCTTAATCTTCACCCTGCCCTTCTGCGGACACCGCCGGGAAATCAACCACTTCCTCTGCGATGTGCCTCCAGTCCTGCGCCTGGCCTGTGCTGACATCCGCGTGCACCAGGCTGTCCTCTACGTCGTGGGCATCCTCGTGCTGACTGTCCCCTTCCTACTTATCTGTGTCTCCTACGTGTTCATCACCTCCGCCATCCTGCGCATTCGTTCTGCCGAGGGCCGCCGCCGGGCCTTCTCCACCTGCTCCTCCCACCTCACCGTGGTCTGGCTGCAGTACGGCTGCTGCAGTCTGGTCTACCTGCGTCCCCGCTCCAGCACAGCAGAGGATGAGGATCGCCAAATCGCGATGGTCTACACTTTTGTCACTCCCTTACTCAACCCTTTGATTTACACCCTTAGGAACAAGGATGTCAAAGGTGCTCTGAGGAATGCCATCATTGGTAAAGCAGTCTCCGACATCAATTGAAGGCTTAGGGAATCTGGGGTGTCTGTTGTTATGTCAATTAACTCAAAATGACAAACAGATTTATTTACTTTCCCACACTTTGCACCTGATATTTCTTTTCTTGCCATATTTGCCCCATGTTCACCATCTGCACTCATTTTCCTGAAGTGTTTTGAATAAGGTTTGAAAATTGGACAAAACCTCCAATATCTTTTGAGCCTTACTTTAAGGATTTGCAGCTCACCGATGTCAATTGCTCTGTCAGGAACCTCAGACATGCTGTGAATGACTTTAGACATGCTGCCTCCTGAAGAGGCAATGATATTAGTTTATTCTGCGAGAGGGGCCTTAAGTAAGGAATATTCATAAAGACATATATTTTACTCAAAGAAATATATTTTATCATTATTTGGGATGTCAATATATGGCAAACCATAGCTTATTGAATGCGTCCATTTCCTTCACTCCATGCATCCCACTGGTTGCCTTCATTTTCTTTCATTCATGCCAAGGAGGGGACAGGAATTTGTATTCATTGACTAAACACCTATTATGTGCCAGCTGTGCTAGGGTGTGGAGAACTACATCTGGTCGATGTAGCCATCTGTGCTGGTGGCTCTCCCACAAGTCTTTGCTGTTCCACCTGCCTCACCACCTGCTAGGCCTTCATAATGGCTGCTGCTCACAGATCCACGCAGCAGGTGGTGCTAAAGTTCCTCCCACCTCAGCACAGTCCTGCTTGCTGCACGGTAGTTGTCACATCTTCAAGTACCTGTGTCCCAGCTCCAGATAAACCCTCAAGTAGAATCCACTTCCCTCTCTGGTGTTCACAGCGGACACCACACTGCGCAACCTTCTCATTTACATGCTGAGGAACAAAGAGGTGCAGAGGGCTCCAAGGACAGTTCTTACCAGGAATTACCTCTCCCAGAACAGCTAGTGGAGGGCGCAACCCGTCAGGAAAGGGTCTGGTTCCAGCCCGTAAGTTAATTTTAATTAGCAACTACAGGAAGAAAGTGAAAGCATTTTCCAGTGGGTATTAACACTGACCTAAGAAATTGGTATAAACTTTTTGGATGCCATATGGTTTAAGTTTACCAAAAGCCTTGAAAATGTTATCTTCTTTAATTTCATAATTCTTATTCTGAAAACAAGCCCAGAAAATTAATGGAGTCAAACAAAACTGAAAATGTAAGTTTTTTTTCTTACATTAATAAAATGAAAAGTGATTAAAATCTAATTTCCAACAATATTGGCTACAGAAATATAGCAGACTTAAAATCATATTTAAAATAATATTTAATAATAAAGGGAAATGTTTATTATTATACCTGTAAGTGCTAAAATCAAGACTCAAAACTGTATGTACAATAGGAGCCCAATTTTGTGAAAATATACATGCATAATGATCAATAGAAATACACCAAAAAGTTAACAGCTGTTATCTGTAATTTATAGTTATGGATATTTTTTATTTTCTTCTTTATTTATATATATTCCATGTTTTCCAAACTAAAACTATGCTTCTCTTATAATCAGAAAAACAACAATTTCTAAAAGAAATCTGAGGTTCATGTAGCTTTATTTAGCACATAAACCTCCCATCATCACAAAAATGGGAAAAGTTGGATCTACTTTTCATATTTTACCTAGATTGGAACTTTTTTATTTTTTGGTTACTCCTTTTTCCCTTTAAAACTGTTTTTGATGCTTTTAATTTTTAAGCTGATCTCATGGGGATAAGGAGAAAAACTACAGAGTGGACTTATTCTGGGTACAGTCATGGATTTAACAACATATTAAAAACAGCTTTGCTTCTAAGTACAGTAGTGCCCTCTTATTCCAGGGGGATATGTTCCAAGACCCTCAGTGGATGCCTGAAGCCATGGAAAGTACTGAACCCTATATACACTATGTTTTTTCCTACACATACATACTTACAATAAAATTTAATTTATAAATTAGGCACAGTAAGAAATTAACAGTACCTAATAATAAAACAATTATAACAATATACTGTAATAAAAGTTATTTTGAATATGGTCTCTTTCTCTCTCTCTCTGTCAAAGTATTTTATTGTACTGTACTCACCCTTCTTCTTGTGATGAAGTAAGATGATAAAATGCCTATGTGATGAGATGAGATGAGGTGAATGACGTAGCCATTGTGATGTATTGTTTGGCTACTATTGACCTGATGATAAGGGAGAAGAAGAATCACTTGCTTCGTGTGATCCTGGATCATCGAGCCACGATGATGCTGATGGTTGGATGTCAGGAGCACATGATGATGATACTAACAGGCGGGTACAGCATGGATACACTAGACAAAGGGATGATTCATGTCCCAGGCAGAACAGAGCAGAATGGCGAGAGATTTCATCATGCTTAGAACTGCATGCAATTTAATACTTATGAATTGTTTATTTCTGGAATTTTCCATTTAATATTTTCAGACTGCAGTTGACTGTAGGTAACTGAAACTCTGGAAAGCAAAACCATGGATGGAGGTGTTGGGGAGATTGCTTTAAATGCTGAAGAAGAAGAATAAAACTCCCTGTTTAGTAGGTTGCTTATCAACCTATCCAAGCCAACTCAGCACATAATGAATCAGTTAATTGTACACACTCTGCTAGGCATAGTCTGGAATGCCAACAAAATGGAAGTTTGTGTTTTTCCGTGCTTCCTTTCACTCTTTATTTAATGTCACAAATCATACAGAAAATTAACTCAAAAAGAAAAGGGTAAAGTGTTACTCTGTTGAAAAGAAGGCCCCAAAGGTTTGATTGCTCCTTTCAATGTGAATTACTGGGCTCTCCCAGTTACCTTCCTGTACATATTCTAGGTGACTAGAATGAGCTGCTCTTTCTTCTTTTTGTCTCCTTTTATTTATTTATTTTTATTTTTTATTTTTAATTATTATGGGTACATGTGATGTTTTGATACAGGCATTCAATGTGAATTAATCAAATCAGAGTAATTGGGGTATCCATCACCTCAGGCATTTAACATTTCTTTGTGTAAAGAACATTCCAACTTCACTCTTTTAGTATTTTAAAGCATACCCTGACTTATTGTTGATTATAGTCACTTTGTTGTGCTATCAAATATTGTTCATTCTATCTAACTATCTAACTATATTTTTGAACCTCATTAATCATCCCCACTTTATCACCCCCTCCCTGCTATCCTTCCCAGCCTCTGGTAACCATCATTCTACTCTCTGTCTCTGTGAGATCAATTTTTTTATAATATTTAGCTCCCATATATGAGTGAGAACATGCAAGATTTGTCTTTCTGTGCTTGGCTTATTTCACTTAATGTAATGTTGTATAGTTCCATTCATGTTTTTTCAAAGGGCAGGATTCATTCATTTTATGGCTGAATAATATTCCGTCGTGTATATGTCCCACTTTCTTTATCCATTCATCCACTGATGGACGTGTAGGTTGATTCCACATCTTGGCTACCATGCATAGTGGTGCAATAAACGTGAGAGTGCAGATATCTTTTTGATATACTGAATTTCCATCCTTTGGATAGATACTCAGCAATGGGATTGCTCAGTAATATGCTAGTTCTATTTTCAGTTTTGGGGGGAACTTCTATACTGTTTTCCATAGTGGTTGCACTAATTTATGTTCCCATCAACAGTGTACGAGGGCTCCCCTTTCTCCACATCCTCACCAGCATTCATTATTGCCTGCCTTTTTGATAAAAGCCATTTTAACTGGGGTGAGATGATATCCCATTGTTTTGATTTGCATTTCTCTGATGCCTAATGATGTTGAGCATTTTTTTGTATACCTTTTGGCCATTTGTATGTCTTCTTTTGAGAAATGTCTTTGCCAATTTTTTATTCAGATTATTTGATTTTTTCTTACCAAGTTGTTGGAGTTCCTCATGTATTCTAGTTATTAATACCTTGTTGGATGGGTAGTTTGCAAATATCTTCTCCCATTCTGTGGGTTGTCTCTTCACTTTGTCGATTGCTTCCTTTGCTATGCAGAAGCTTTTTAGCTTGATATAATCCCATTTGTCCAGTTTTGCTTTGATTGCCTGTGCTTTGGGGGTATTATTCAAGAAGTCCTTGCTCAGACTGATGTCCTGAAATGTTTCCCCAACAACTACTGTTTCAGTAGTTTCATAGTTTTAGGTCTTAGATGTAAGCCTTTAATCCATTTTTATTTGATTTTTGTATATGGTGAGAGATAAGGGTATAGTTTCATTCTTCTTCATATGGATATCCAGTTTTCCCAGCACCATTTATTGAACAGACTGGGCTTTCCCTACTGTATGTTCTTGGCACCTTTGTCAAAGATAAGTTCACCATAGATGTGTGGATTTATTTCTGGGTTCTCTGTTCTGTTCCATTTGTCTATGTGTCTGTTTTTATGCCAGTACCACACTGTTTTGGTTACTACAGCTCTGTAGTATAATTTGAAGTCAGGTAATGCGATTCTTCCAGTTTTGTTCTTTTTGCTCAGGATGGCTTTGGCTATTCTAGGCCTTTTGTGATTTTATATAAATTTTAGGATTATTTTTCCTATTTCTGTGAATAATGTCATTGGTATTTTGATGGAGATTGCATTGAATCTATAGATTGCTTTGGGTAGTGTGAACATTTTAACAATATTGATTCTTTCAATCCATGAGCATGGAATATCTTTCTACTTTTTGTGCCCTCTTCAACTTCTTTTATCAATGTTTTATAGTTTTCATTATAGAGATCTTTCATTTCTTTGGTTAAGTTTACTTGTAGGTATTTTATTTTATTTGTAGCTATTGCAAATGGTATTGCTTTCTTGGTTTCTTTTTCAGATTTTTGCTGTTGGCATATAGAAATGCTACAGATTTTTGTGTTTTGATTTTGTATCCTGAAACTTTACTGAATTTGTTCATCAGTTCTAATAATTTTTGGATGGAGTCTTTAGGTTTCTCTAGATATAAGATCATCTTGTGTGCAAACAAGGATAATTTGACTTCTTCCTTTTCAATTTGAATGCCCTTTCTTTCTCTTGTCTGATTGTTCTAGCTAGAACTTCCAGTACTGTGTGGAATAGCAGTGGTGAAAAGGGTCATCCTTGCCCCCTTATTCCAGATATTAAAGGAAAGACTTTCACTCTTTCCCTATTCAGTATGATACTAGTTGTGGTTCTGTCATATATGGCTTTTATCATGTTGAAGTAAGTTCCTTCTACAACCAGTTTTTTGAGAGTTTTTATCATGAAGAGATGTTGAATTTTATCAAATGCTTTTTCAGCATCAATTGAAATGATCATATGGTTTTTGTCCTTCATTCTGTTGATATGATGTATCATATTGATTGATTTGCATGGGTTGAACCATCCTTGCATCCCAGGGATGAATCCCAATTGATTATGATGAATAATCTTTTTAATGTTTTGTTGAGTTCAGTTTGCTAGTATTTTGCTGAGGATATTTGCGTCTGTGTTCATCAGAGATATTGGCCTATAGTTTTCTTTTTGTTTTCTATCTTTGTCTGGTTTTGGTATCAGGGTGATACAGGCCTTATAGAATGAGTTTGGGAGTACCCCTTCCTCCTCAATTTTTTGTAGTAGTTTAAGTAGGATTGGTATTAGTTTTTCTCTGAATGCTTGGTAGAATTCAGCAGGGAAGCCATCAAGTCCTGGGATTTTCTTTGATGGGTGACTTTTTATTACTGCTTATATCTCGTTACTTGTTATTGGTTTATTCAAGTTTTGGATTTTTTCCTGGTTCAATCTTGGTAGGTTGTATGGGTCTAGGATTTATCCATTTCTTCTAGGTTTTCCAATTTATTGGCATATAGTTGCTCATAGTAGTCTCTAATGATCCTTTGGATTTCTGCAGTATCAGTTGTAATGTCTCCTTTTCCATCTCTGATTTTATTTATTTGGGTCTTCTCTCTTTTTTTTCTTAATTAGTCTGGCTAAAGGTGTGTCTATTTTGTGTATATTTTCAAAAAACCAACTTTTTGTTTTGTTGATATTTTATATTTTTTTGTTTCAATTTCATTTATTTCTGCTCTGATCTTTATTATTTCTTTTCTTCTACTAATTTTGGGTTTGGTTTGCCCTTGTTTTTCTGTTAATAGTTCTTTGGGATGCATCGTTAGGTTGTTTATTTAAAGCTTTTCTACTTTTTTGATGTACACACTTATTGCTATAAACTTCCCTCTTCATACTGCTTTTGCTGTATCCCAGAGATTTTGATATGTGTGTTTTCATTTTCATTTGTTTCAAGAAATTTTTCAAATTCTTTCTTAATGTCTTCATTGACCCACTGGTCATTCAGGAGTATATTGTTTAATTTCCATGTGTTTGTATATTTTTCAATGTTTCTCTTGTTACTGATTTCTAGTTTTATTTCATTGTGGTCAGAGAAAATACTTGGTATGATTTCACATTTTTTGAATTTTTTGAGGTTTGTTTTGTTGCCTAAGATGTGGTCTAGCCTTGAGAATGATCTGTGAGCTAAGGAGAATGTGAATTCTGCAGCTGTTGGATGAAACATTCTGTAAATATCTATTAGGTCCATTTGGTCTGTAGTGCAGATTAAGTCCAACGTTTCATCATTGATTTTCTGTCTGGATGATCTCCCCAGTGCTGAAAGTGGAGTGTTGAGGTCTCCTGATTATTGTATTGGGATCTATCTTACTCTTTAGCTTGATAATATTTGCTTATATACTTGGTTACTCCAGTGGTTTTTTTTAATGGTTCCATTTTTTTATTTTTTATTTTTAAATTTCAGAATATTATGGGGGTACAAACACTTTAGTTACACATAGTGCCTATGCACTGCCCAAGTCAGAGTTACAATTGTACCCATCCCCCAGACAGTGCACCCCGCACCCATTAGGTGTGAGTTTACCCATCCCCTCCATCCCCCTCCCACCTGCCTAACCCCTGATGAATATTATTTCCATGTGTGCACATGAGTATTGATCAGTTAGTACCAATTTGATGGTGAGTACCAGTGGTGCTTGTTTTTCCATTCTTGTGATACTTTGCTTTGAAGAATGGGCTCTAACTCCATTCAGGATAATACAAGAGGTATTAATTCACAATTGTTTTTTATGGCTGAGTACTACTCCATTGTATACATATACCACATTTTATTAATCTACTCATGGATTGATGGGCACTTGGGTTGTTTGACATCTTTGCAATTGTGAATTGTGCTGCTATAAACATTCGAGTGCAGATGTCTTTATTATGGAATGTCTTTTTTTCCTTTGGGTAAATACCCAGTAGTAGGATTGCTGGATCAAATGGTAGTTCTACTTTTAATTCTTTGAGGTATCTCCATATTACTTTCCATAGAGGTTGTACTAATTTGCAGACCCACCAGCAGTGTATGAGTGTTCCTATCTGTCTGCACCAACATTGTTGTTTTGGGACTTTTTGATATGAGCCAATCTCACTGGAGTTAAGTGATATCTCATTGTGGTTTTGATTTGCTTTTTGCTGATGATTACCCCAGTGTTGAGTGCATTTAGAATTGTCATATCCTCTTGCCAAACTGACCTCTTTATCATTTTAAATCCAAATCCTGAGAAAAAGTAGTTGAGAAATCAAGAAAATTGGAAAAATATTAGAATTCTCTGGTAAGAATTAAAGTATAATAAAAAACATAGATATATTACTGATTCAGAGGAACCCACTCACTTCAAGGACAAAGCAAAAAGAGAAAATGATGAAATGCAGAGCCAAAGGGTATGCCATCATTTCTGGAACCAGGACAAGAGCATTAGCAGAGAAGCAGTTATGATCTGATCAGTCAGTCCCACTTCTAGCTGTTTCTGTGTGTATTCATGGCCCTGCCTGCTGCTAACAGTGAGTCATTCTTGCAAGTAAAATAAGTATTAATAAGTTTATATGCCAAGGATACTTTTACAAATTCTATGAGTCATGTTCTAAGAAATAAGAAGTTTTGGAAGCAAATAAAGTCCTTAAATTGGCATTTTGACATGTGATTCTATGTAGTACTGTGAATCTTCATGGGAGATCTGGATGTTTGGTTATTCAAATACTACCTAGTGATGTTCACAGTTTTTGATTTCAGATGTTTCTTAGTGTTTGGTTTTTTCCTGTATTTACCGTACTTGGTATATACTAATAACTGAATAGTCATAATTATTAAACAAATTTTAGATACCTATAATAATGAGTAAATAGTATAAAGAATGTTGGAAATATTTTAAGAATAACTTATAATATTGTGAATTTCTAAGAATTCTCAGGAATTCTGATTTCTCATTCCCACATGTTGAAGACCTAGGAAATCACGGGGGGGGATGTGTGCACGTGTGTCCGTGTTGTCTAATTAAGTCTAATGAGTGCAGATGGAGAGATGACCAGGTAAGGAAATGATTGAATGAGAGAAATTGTTACACAACAACACATCCTGAGCAATCAGTTTGATTTATGGATATTGGATGGGTCCAAAACAAACTGCACCATCAAGAATCTCGACAGGTACTTTTACAATGATGTCCACTTTCCTCCCCTCTCCCTGTCTCTCTCTCTCAACCTCTTTCTTTTTCCCTCTCCCTCCTTGCCCCCTCTTTCTTTCTCTTTCTCACTCAACTGTGACTTTGAAAACCACATTGTAAAATTCAGATCCTTGTGAAAATCAGTAGAAGCTTGAAATATCATGGCCATTACTGTTTGGCCCTATCTCTGCCCACTAGCTCCAATTTGTGAACTGTCCTAGTTGCCTCTGTTTGGTTTCAATCCAGCTCTCATGAGAAGGAAGTAGGATGGTGCTCATAGCATTGGAAAAAGGTGGCTACTCAAAATAGATGGGCACCATTTGGATACGGGATAACCATCCCCAGAGGCCACAAACCACATACTTGATGATCTTTGTGAAACTATTTTAGAGAGAAAGACTTGTTTATACCATAATACAATTCCTTCAATAGATATTTATTTTGTATGTTCATTTATTCATTTTAAAACAAATACTTAAAGAGTCTACTATTTGCCAAAGTCTGGGATTCCATGATCTAATGTTTATGAGGGGGAAAGGAGACAATAAATAAATAAGCAAATGCTATAAAAATAAGCCAGAGCATGGTGGGGGAGGGAAAGGGATTTAAGATAAGGAAGAAAGTGTTGAGGGAATGAAGAAGGTGCCGTGCTCTATGTCAGGCACTGGAGTATATGCTGGTGTTCAGAGACAAAGACACACAATATCTGCTGTCCAGGAGCTTACAGGCTATTGGAAAAAGGGACACCAAACAATTATAAGTCAATCTTATTTCTTTCTTGACTACAAGAGAATAATATATGTAAGAAAACCATGGTGTAAGGTATGCCAAATGTCTACCTTGAGATAAATTTTGATAAGTCCTTCTGTATGTTCTCAAGAAGGATTTGTTATTTCTTTCCATGACTAAGGAGCTCTTCTTAGGAACCCTTGCTCCAAAATGTCTAAACTGACAATTACCTCCCACTCCCATATAAGAGGCCCCAAGCCTTCATCAAACAGTCCCTGTAGTTATATATGAATGCCTCTTATAAGCTTTTTTTCTGTCCAGGGTCCTTTTATTTTTGAGAAACTGCCACGTATCTAGACTTTCCTTTCTTGCACAATGCCTGTGCATTAACTTCCTATTAGACTGTCTGAAGGACAGTTTCACTGTGGATGTTATCATAGGTAGGAGAATCCTTGGCTCCATTCTGCCTCCCATCTTCTGCTCCCACAATCCCAACAAAGATTTAACATCCCAACCTCCACCTATCTGGGAAAAAAGGATAAGGCAGAAAAAGATTCTCCATTGACTCTGACGTGATAGTAGAGTCAAATTCCACCTGAAGCAAAGGGAAGAAAGTGGTGAGCTTGTTTTGTTTTTGTTAGTATTTTAATTGAAGTATAAATAACATACAATAAAATGCATATACCTTAATTGTTTCAGTTTGATGTGTTTGGAAAATTGTATCCAACAATGAAATATTTTCATCACCCCAGAAATTCCCCTTGAGCCTCTTTCCAACCAATTCTCCCTTCTTGCATGATCAACCATTGTTTGGACTTCTACCACAAAGATGAGTTGTGCCTATTCAGGAATTTCATAGAAATGAATTCATACAGTATGTATTTTTTTGAGTCTGGCTTCTTTCACTTAACATGTTTCTGAGATTTATACAGATTGTTGTATGCTTCAGCAGTTTATTCTTTTGTATGACTGAGTAGTATTCCACTGTATGAACATACCAAAATTTGTTAATCCAGTTTCTTTATTCACCATGAGCTTGGTTTTAATATCTACCCCCCACACATACTCTTTTCCGTGGTCTTTTATGCTTAACACCTAAAACAGCCTCTTATCATTGGAAGATTTTCTGAATGAGTCCCATATTCCAGTTCCTGCCTACTCCCATCCCTTACTGTCCCAGAGCCTAACACACCTGTGTCTCAACCAAGCCTTTCTAGAGATATTTTGTTATCTGGCCCCATGGTGAGTTTATCAGTATTTATCTCAATCAGCTAAGAGAGGAAGCTGGGGTTGTCAAGCTCTTAAATTCTATTCCCTAAGATGCTGACCTGTCTGGAATTAAGAAAAGATGACAAGCTAATATTAACCTCTAACTATGTGCCAGAGACCAAGCTAGGTGTTTTGCAAACATCATCTCCAGTTTACTAATGTGGAAACAGGGGCTCTGAGGAGTTAAGTCACATGCCCAAGGTTACACACCCAGTAAGTGGCAAGGCTGGAATTCAAATCCAGTCTGTCTCACTTCAAAGTGCCTGTCCTTTCTGCTATATCAAACTGCCTCCAGAGAGCACTGCACTAGGAACCACTTCATGTGGGTTTTCATTTTGGTCCTGCCAAAACTCATCAACTGATATTAACAAGTCCCCCATCACTCTGGGGATCAATTTACTCATTTGTACAATGAGTATCATTCTACTTAACCTTTGTGGTGCCCTCCAGCTCTAGAATCTATGACTCTGTTCATGGAATCACTCTAAATTGTGTACTTTGTGAGTGTCTTGGAAGTATCTGGTAAGGAATTGGTAAATGCAAATTTAAACACCTTATCCCGACATTAAAGCAGAGTTTTTTCAAAAGAAGATAGACAAATGGCCAACGAATGTATGAAAAAATGTTCAACATCACTAATTATCCGAGAAATGTTTTGCTAACATTTTTGTCTAGTATTCCAGTAGATCAAGACTGGCCACCACCTTCTCTCTAGGTCATGCATTCTCAACAGTGATGATATTGCCCCCCAAGTGGCCAAAAATTCATTTTTGGGGTGGGAGAAAATATTAGATATTGTAATGGTTTGTGGTTCCCCAAAGCTCAACCCTGTTTGACAAAATCTTATTCCACAGTATTTAATTGTATACAGGTGGAGAGGATCAAGGATAAAAGATCTATAAAAGCTCCCTAAAGGAGTGTCTGGGCAATGATGAATAAAAGGTTGAGAAACACTGCTCTAGGCTGACTGAACTTGTACTTCCCTTCTCAGAGTATTTGCATTCTCGTGGAAAATAGCCACCATATTATACTCTAGGATCTAGACATAATGGGAGGCCATAAGTAGATCTGAGTGGCACAAGAAATAGATTGTATTCGCCACAAACCTTATATTACCTCTTTCTTTCTAAGAACACCAACCACCTCCCGAATTCTACTATCTCTTTCCAAGCTCTCTGACCTTGAGCCTATGTGCCAAACTTCCCACATAAGATTTCCCTCCTCTTCTGGACTAAGAGTAATAGCCATATTGTGGGACATGGTTCCTGACTTCCTGTGTGGCCACAAAGGGGCCAGATAATGCAATCTGGATGTTCAGGAGAGTCAGGTCCCCATGGGATGAACCTTGGCTGATGGGAAACAAGAGATGAGAAGGAACAAAGCATATAAATGTATCTTCCTTTCCCCTCCATGTGCTGCTCCCAGTATGATTTCTCCTTCCAGAGGAGTTGTACATGCTGAGTGAACATATCTGATGAGCAATCTTCCCTGGCTCTTTTAGTTTGTTATGAACAATGACTCTTGCTATAATGCACTTCATTGCATTGCTTTGCATTTATCCCAGCCTCAGTTCCCTCTAGTCCCCCGGAAGTTTTACTTTCCAATAAAATGTCAAGACCTAAATTCTTGCCTCAGCCTCTGTTTTCTGGAAAACCCATGCTAAGATAGTAATAGAAGAAGGAATTCATAAATATCCCTCATGGACAAGTTGCAGAAACAAGGTTTTGATTCCACCCACATTTCCTTCCTAGCTATGACTAGGTACATGAATAGATGATAGAGATAAATAGATAGACAGATGATAGATAGATAGATAGATAGAATAACTTCCCTTCTTTTTTTCTTCTATCACTTCATTGCCATGAATACATATGATTGAATACATGTCATGAATACAGTTAATCCGTACATTGAGTTGTTTCCTGTTGAGGAAGGGGTGAATGTTCTCGGTTTGGTGAGAAATAACTGTACTATGTTATGAGGCACACGCAAGCATTGGAAGAAGGGACATAATAATTTTGGCTGAATCTATGGTCGTGCAGCCTCCCTTGCTCCCATCCATTTCAGGGTCTGTTTCCCCAGTCTTCCCAGTGTACTGTGAACCACTCGACTCAATACCACTTCAGTATGTTTCTTTTCAATATTAAAGACCAAGTTTTTATGTCTTTAGTTTGCAGTTAAGAGCCCTGAATGCTGAATCACTGGGTGTCCAATTTCTTTCCAAGGCTGATGTTCATTCAAGGGGTGCAGAGGCCATAGCCTATCCCCTTCCATTGGTGATGGCATCTCTTTGGAGTCATAATCTCTAGTCAAGGAATCCAGTTCAATTCTCTAGGATATACTAAGTGTTCCCCTCCACTAGAGAAGAAACAAAAGGAACCCAAAGTGCTTACCACCTCACGGGGAGCATAAGACGCACATGGCAAACAGTTCACTTGCTGTGAAGAGTGATAACCAACTAAGTTACAGATAGGAAACCACAAGTGGGAAGAACACCTGAAGAAAAAACAAACAAAGAAAAAAAGCAGAGCCGCCTGTCTATTCCCCATTTACCTCATCAAGATTGGGACATGAAAATTACTGTTTGTCTTAAGGAAAACACCTCAGGAATATCATCCCAAAGGGCTTAGAAGAAGCTAAATGTCCCATGTGAGCCCAGCACCAGGATTCTATTAACTCTGATGCCTGGAGGAAGAGTCCAATTCTGAAAAATACGTAGAGCTGCTCTCAGTCCCCACCTGCTACCCTGCTAAGTACAAGGAAAGCCACTGGGTCTAGATACCAGCAACATCCTCAGACTTACTCTCATTCAGAGGTGAGCCTTTTCAGAATTTAGCACCGGTCTCGACAAGCTAGGCAGCTACCTCAGGACTCAGAAAAATTTGTGCAGGACTACTGGTGGGTGGGAGAGGTAGAACAGGAAGGTAAGATTTGAGATTGTCACTTGAAAACATACAATTCCCCTTTCTAATCAAGCCCAAACCAGCCAGGGCTTGGTAACCACTGGACCCTCTAAGGCCAGTCTGTAGCTTTAGGTGTAGATACCTCCAGGTTCTGTGCTTCATTTTACTTTTGCTATGGAGTCTCCCTTCTGCATGCGTTCCTCCTCTCTCTGGTTTGTAAACCAAGCTTCTCAGGATCAAAGAGACCTCAGAGCTTCTGCCACAATCTCCACTGCTCTTCAGTTTTTGGGAATCCCACAGGTGGAGGTTTACTGTTTTCTGGCCTCCTCATAGACAGAAAGCTTTTGGGAGATAAATGATTTTGGAGATAAGTAGAAGAGAAAGGGAAAAAACGAGAGAAAAACAATATTAGGAAAGCAAA
The DNA here is from genome assembly GCA_023783475.1 of Daubentonia madagascariensis. Lineage (NCBI taxonomy): Eukaryota > Metazoa > Chordata > Mammalia > Primates > Daubentoniidae > Daubentonia > Daubentonia madagascariensis. Next base: position 957,604 of record JAKFHU010002396.1, on the reverse strand, counting down.
AAGGGGCAAACACCTCTTAACCTTGCAAGTTGATATTCTATCCATTAAGTCACAGGGAAAATCAAATTAGGTCCAATCTCCCTGCCCTGCTCCTGAATGACACCTTGTGAAGTCATAGCTTTCTGGTCACTTAAGGTTTTAAAAATGTTTTACTTTGGTACTGAACACTCATTTCCAGGTATTAAAAAGTCAAGCCCAGCCCAATTTAAAACTTCAATTTCAACATCCAATTCAAAGCATGTGTCCTCCCTGTTGAGCTCAGGTCCGATGTGCAGCTTGGGATGTATGGCGGGAAGGCAGGGGCATCTGTTCCTGCCTTGTTCTTTAACCTCTCCACCCCTGACCACACTGTTGCTGTTGTTGTTGTCTTCCTTTCTTTTTCAGTTTCATAAGGTCAGGGAGGAAGAACGGGAATGGGGAAAAAAGGCAAAAGTGCTGAACTGCTAGAATACTAGCAGTCGCTGCCTTATGTGTAGCAGGCATGCTTTCTTGTAAGACCATTTTGGAGATCTTCAAAGACTCCCTTTTAGGGACTGCTCCATTATGCAGATCCCTGGCAAGGGCAATGAATTTTCTCCCTGATCTCTTTAAGATATCTCTTTCATAAGAGAGCCACGCCATAGTCTTTTCCTGCTACAGCCTCCTCTACCCCAGCAGGCTGTTCCCTGTTTGGAGTCCCAACAAGGTGGCTTGAGTCCATTGACCCCCTGCAGCATCCAGTTGGCCTGTAGGAAATTCATGTATGGGTGAGAATGCAGGATTGTCCTACTAACCACTGTCTTTTTCCCCACCTCTGCCATAGTAGGCTGATTCAGTGAGCCCCCCATGTTTAGAAGTGAGAGGCAAACATAAATCTTTAGGTTCATATGTGTACCCTAAATTTCCTTGGTTCATCTAGCCACAAATGAGGTAAAATTCTGGCCACTCCTTCTTGTAGTCATTCTGCAAGATCAGTTCTTCTGGAGTACTCCCCTAGCTTTAGTGGGAAGGAATACCCACACAATGGAGTAGCTATACAAAGAATTCTTAACCAATCAGTTCTTTTTACTTTCCCAAACTCTTCACTTTAATGACTTTTTAAAATTCTATCTTCTTAGATAAGAATGAAGGTGGACAGTGGAGAGGGTTTTGAGAGCAGTTTGTTCATCTTTAAGTAATTCCTGCAGGGGTATCTAGCATCTTTAGAATATAGGGTACACCTCATCTATGATTCTCAGTTTGGGGGATTTAAAACACATTTGGATCTAACTGGAAAAATCACATTCAGAACCCTGGTAGAGTTTAAAACACTTTCATTGAGAGATACCTATCACATCTCTATCTTTTCTTTCTGAGGCATTTCCTGAGTCTCTGCACTGCTGAGATGTTCCTTATTAAGTAGCCCTTCTACTTAATAAGTAAAAGGAAGGCTGGGTACAGTGGCTTACACTTGTAATCCCAGCACTTTGGGAGATCATCGAGGTGGGAGGATTGCTTGAGGGCAGGAGTTCATGGGCAGTCTGGGCAACAAATAGAGACCCCATCTCTACAAAAAATTTTAAAAATTAGCTGGGTGTGGTGGCACCAGCTGTAGTCCTACCTCCTTGGGAGGCTGAGGCAGGAGGATCCTGAGCCCAGAAGTTTGAGGCTGCAGTGAGCTGTGACTGTGCCACTGCACTCTAGCCAGGGTGGCAGAGTGAGATCTTGTCTCTAAAAAGAACTAATAATAAGTAGAAGGAACTTCATTATCCTTCATCCTAGAGGAAGTGCCCCACGGCAATGGCTGCAGCTAAATGACACCATATTGAGTTTTCTGTGGGGATACGAAGACCTTGTGTTCCTTTCTTCAGATCAGAGAAAATTATGCATCAAGGAAACCAAACTACCATCTCTGAATTCATCCTCCTGGGACTCTCCAACCAGGCTGAGCAGCAGGGTCTCCTCTTTGTGCTTTTCCTGTGTATGTACCTGGTCACTGTGGTTGGGAACGGGCTCATCATTCTGGCCATCAGCTTGGATATGTACCTTCACACCCCCATGTATCTCTTCCTTGCCAACCTATCTTTAGCCGATATTTCCTCCATTTCCAACTCAGTTCCCAAAATGCTGTTAAATATTCAGACCAAGAGTCAATCCATCTCCTATGAGAGCTGCGTCACACAGATGTACTTTTCTATCGTGTTTGTTGTCATTGACAATTTCCTCTTGGGAGCCATGGCCTATGACCGCTTTGTGGCCATCTGCCACCCTCTGAACTATACGACCGTCATGCAGCCCAGGCTCTGCATTTTGCTCACAGTCATCCCATGGGTCCTCAGTAATGTCACTGCTCTGACACACACCCTTCTGCTTATGCGATTGCTCTTCTGTGACAGCAACACTGTCCCTCACTTCTTCTGCGACTTGGCCCCTCTGCTGAAGCTGTCCTGCTCTGACACAACAATCAATGAGCTTGTGTTATTTGTTGTGGGCTTATCAGTTATCACCTTCCCCTTTGCCCTCATCTTATTTTCCTATGTCTGCATCATCAGAGCTGTCCTGAGAATCTCATTCACAGAGGGAAAGAGGAAAGCCTTCTCCACCTGTGGCTCTCACCTGACGGCTGTATTACTCTTCTATGGGACCATTGTAGGGGTTTACTTTTTTCCCTCATCTACTCACCCTGAGGACACAGATAAGATTGGTGCAGTACTATTTACTGTGGTGACACCCATGATGAACCCCTTCATCTACACCCTGAGGAACAAGGACATGAAATGTGCCCTGAGAAAGCTCATCAATAGAAAAAATTCTTCCCTTTGATGCCCCAGGCATCTGCGTAACTAGACAGATGATTCAGCCCAGAGTTTGTGGCATAGTTGTGATGGTTCAGGTTTTGATGAACTTTCAGGTATTTGTCTCTTATTCCAACCTCTGAGGGGTTGGGACTTTTCCAGCTCTCGTCTTGGAAACAAGACCCCTAAGCCCCACAGTAAGTCACAACAATAACATACATCCTTAAGGAGTAGATTGGTGATCACCAGAGGCCAGAAGGGGTAGGGAGGAGGGAGGTTTGAAGAGAGGTTGATTGATGGGTACAAAAATACAGTTATATAGAAGAAGTAAGACCTAGTGTTTGTTAAGTCAGTAAGGTAACCATAGTAAAAATAATCTATTGTACATTTCAAAATAGCTAGAGAAGAGAATAATTCAAATGTTCCCAACATAAAGAAAAAATAAGTGTTTGATGTAATGGATATCCCAATTACCCTAATTTGACCATTACACATTATATGAATGTATCAAAATATGATACGTGCCCCCCAAAATATGTACATCTATTATGTATCAGTAAAAAGTAAAATTAAAATAAAAGTAATTAATTATAAAATAACACACATCTTAATTACAATCTATGTTACTACAGACTTTGCTGCAAATTGTTTATAATTTAGACAATAACGGGTGCACATAGTGCTGACAGTCTGGCCTTTGCAGCTTTGAAGACAGTTGTTTCTAATCCTTTATTCAACCTATATTTCTTTAGGTCAGCTTTTCTCAAAGTTTGTTTTGCCAAGGTACTATTTAGTAAGATGTTTAATGATTGCAGAAATGAAGATTCCGATATTCATATAACTTGGGGAAACTGAGTTACATGAAGCAAAATGTATTAATTAGACAACTTCTCAGAGCTTTCAACGTAGTGTAAATCTCTAAGAGGGTAATATGTTATGCAGCATTTCTCAAAACTAAACTTATTCAATCATACAGAACCTGATTCGTCACAGAGTGGTTCATGGGACTAGTGTTGTACAGAATATATTTTAGGAAATATGACTCCAGGTAACTTCATTTATTTCAATGGAAAACCACACAGCACATGTATACAAGGCATCAGTTATAGTCCTGGCTCTGTCTCCAGGCAGCGATGAAGACTTTGGGCATGTTAGCCCACCTTCCTAAGCCTATTTTCTAGTCTACAAAATGAGGCCATTGCTCTAGACCAGTCATTTCCAAAGAGGGATGTACATCAGAGTTACCTGGAGAAAATTCCAAAATTCACACCCTTAGACCCTGCAATGCTTTCTCTGCTTGACCAGCCACAGTGGCCTTGGCAATCAAAGTCATGAAATATACCCAGAATCAATTGCCACACAGCATGCACAATGACAGTACGGAGGAGGTCTCATGACTCCTGGGTGTGCCTTTAAATATCCCAGAGTCATTCCATACTTAGAATGTACATGGTCAAGAGAGAGCACTGAGTGGACATGGGCCACCTCAGTTAGGGACACTTCAGCTCTGGGGTTCCTTAGGCATTATGCCTTGCTAATTGCATAGCCCCCTCAGGGATGTGTAGCTGGTTATCCATTTTCTGGTGCAGCTGCATCTCAGCACATATAGGTTAGTTATCAATTATGGAGATTAGTTGCATTTGACCTAGGTTCAAACCCTCAGGCCTCCGTACTGAAAAAAAAAAGGCTACAAACCAGGTTTTACTGGTTTCATCTCAAACCTTATGCTGGATCTACTAACCCAGCCTCTCCAGTGAGGAAATCATGCACTTGTATTCTGAAAACACCCCTCTAGTGACCCTGTTGTGCTAAAGAATCACTGATCCACATGAGCTCTGAGTTTGACTCCAGCTCTGAGATTGCGTGAATCTAGATGCCTTCTGGTTGATGGAGAAGTCTTTCAGACATTTGCCTTAAAATACTCTGTAGCATTCACAATTGCAAAGATGTGGAAACAACACAAGTGCCCATAAATACATGAGTGGATTAATAAAATGTGGTATATATATATATACCATGGTGTACTACTCAGCCATAAAAAAAATGATGAACTAATACCTCTTGTATTAACCTGGATGGAACTGGAGACCATTCTCCTAAGTGAAGTATCACAAGAATAGAAAAACAGACACCACGTGTACTCACCATTAAATTGGAACTAATCGAACACCTATGTGCACACATGAAAATAAAACTCATCGGAAATCAAGCAGGTGCAGGGGGAGGAGGGAATGGGTAAATTCACACCTAACAGGTACAATGCACACTATCTGGAGGATAGGCGCCCTTTATAACTCTGACTGAAATGGTACAAAAGCAATTTATGTAACCGAAACATTTGTACCCCTGTAATATTCTGAAAAATAAATAAATAAATAAATAGATAAAAGAAAATCTTTTGAAAAGCAAACAAGTAAAAAATTTTTAAAAAGCACACAAGAATGCAAATAAATGATAATGATGTTTTTACACCAATAATCTTGAACTTTCACTAATTCATATAAGTAAATTTTCTAAAACTTAAAAAAATTTAAACATGAACCCTTATTTAATTATTTACTTTATTGAATTTTTCCATTAAAAAGGTTTCTTATGTTAAAAAAAAAATACTCTGTAGCTACCCAGAAAAGTGTTCTTTTTCCCTGTTCAGATCCTTTTTTTAATTATTTCCAGTTTTGGAGCAAGTAGTTGTAGTGTAGTGTAGAAAAAAGATCTGGCTCTAAATCTTGGCTTTTCCACAAGTTGCGTTCCCCTTGTGTGATCTAAGGGAAGTTATTTAAGCATTGAAACTCATCTTCCTCAGCTGTAAAATGGGAATAATAATCCCAACATCCCAAAGCTATTTGAGACTAAATGAACACGTATATTAAGCAACTATCATAGTGCCTAATGTATAGCAGATACTCAAAACAAAATGTTACCTTTTTTTTTAACTGCTCAATTTCCTGGCTTCTAACTCCAATCTACCTGCCCTGCCAAACCAGGTTTTATTTGTGCCCCATCTAAGCTGACTTCCACTCTTCTCTAAACTTAGAATCATCCAGCCTCTTTAAGAGGAAATGTATAATCAGCCACCTGCCTTTCTCCATGGCATCTCAAACTCGTATGCTTCATTTGAGTTTTCATTATGAGTGTAAAACCCACCTGCTTTTGCATGCACTACCAAACAAGCCTCTTAATAGTCCTGCCTTTCTCAAGTACCTCAGTGTCCACCCTGTTCCATCCATAGCTCCAACATGGAACATCACAAAGCTCTGCTTTCATTATTCCACATGGAGCAGTAGAATCCTGGATTTGTAATCAAGAGACTTGGAGTCTGGCCCAACCCTGCAGCTAACTCACTGTGTGGCAAGCCATGTTACAAATCTCAGTTTCTTTTTCTGTAATATAGCAGTTGTTCTAATATGAACAAAGAAGGTTTTATAACAGCATGTATTAGTAAAAAAAAATTATGTAAAATAGAATATGCAAAACGAGATGCCTGAGAATCAACAAAATATTAAGTGGTTGTGGCAGATTGTGTTTCCCAAAAATGGCCACGATATTTTTCATACCATATGCTCTTGAAGAACTCTGTCACTTCCCCATCAAGAGGTGGTGTCTATGTCCTTCCCCCTTGATCCTGGCCTTGGGGACTGCTTTGCTAATAGAGTACCCCAGAAGTTTTGTTGCATGATTTCTGAGACTGTCTTAGAAGAGCCAATACAGCTTTGCTATGGACTGAATGTTTGTGTCCCCTCCCCCAAATTCATATTTTGAAATCCTAACCCCCAGTGTGATGGTGGTAGGGGGTGGGGCCTTTGCGAGATGAGTAGGTCATAAGGTGGAGCCCTCATGAATTATTACTGCCTTTATGTAAGAGACTTCACAGAGCTCTCTATTTCTGCCATGTGAGGAAACAACAGGAAATTGGCAGTCTGAAATTGGCAGAACAGGGTCCTCATCGGAAATTGACCATGCTGGCTGGCACCCTGATCTCAGACTTCCAGCCTCCAGAACTGTGAAAAATAAAGGTTTGTTGTTTAAGCCACCTAATAAATGGTGATTTGTTATAGCAGCCCAGACAGATTAGAACAAGCTTTCACCTAATTCACTCTCTCTCTCGGACATGCACCTCTGGAATCCTGTGTTGCCATGGAAGAAGTCCCACTACCCTGAAGCCACCATGCTGAAAAGGCCTTGTGAAGAGACCATGTATAATCAGAGAGAGATGCCCAAGAAGCCCCAGCTTCTCCAGCCTACAAGTCTTTGAGTCTCCTCAGCCAGTCACTGAACACGTGAGTGAGCGAGCTTGCAGGTAATTCCAGCCTCAGCCCTGACTGCAAACACATGATACTACAAGTGAAAACTGCCTAGCTGATCCCAGTCAACCCCTTGAACCTGAGAAATAACCATAAACTGATTGTTATGTTTTAAGTGCTTACAATTTGGAGTGGTTTGTTATACAGTAATATATAACCAGAATGGAGCTTTTGTTTGGGTCATGGGATAGAATGATTTTTATTACATCCTGTATTGCCTCAGCATTTTACAATGACTGTCATTATAGGGAGGGGGAAAAAAGCTTTTTTTAATTTTAAGGAAAATAAACTGCCTTGCCTATTAAACCATCATGCTTTACATGGTACCAGAATCTTCCCAGTTACATAAACATCAATTGGGTGGATTTGTAACTTTCCCCCCTTTATTCTGGTTATATCTAGCCCATATTTGAGAGGGTAAGAACCATCAGGGTTACACCCAGGCCATTTAGTTTAAATTGGTCCCCATTCCTGTGGGCCCATCCTGGCCCTCTCTTACCTCTGGCTTCAGGGTTCCACAGGAGGCTGGAAGGTATAGCTCCATCTGCAGTGAGTAACAGGAAGGTTGATTTGGCCAGAAATAGATTTGTATGCAAATGGGGAGTTTGCCTGAGAAAGTGATTTAGGATGAGGGTTGGGATATAGAAGACAACTGATTGAGAAAATAAACAGTCACAAACTTATAAAGACTTTAAAAAGTCTTCACAAAGGACATGCATAAATATATACCTAGATACTTGTATTTCCCTGAGTTATTCCCCAATTTGTCTTTTTCATCAAACATCTATTGAGAAACTTCTATTAATAGTAACTAGGCTCTGAGTCTAGTCCTGGGACTAAAAGAAAGAATAATTCATAGTCTGTGACCTCAAACTAAAGAAAGAAAATGACTTAAAATAATTTTACATGGTATTTAAGACTTTATAAGCAAAGTCAATTTTTGTTCAATGATGAAGGTTATTAGATTAAGAACACATAAAGACTTTGTGCAAAGCATAGTCAACTGAATTTTATGCTATTCTTGTTCTTTTGTGTTAGCCTTATCTGAGAAAAGCCAATTTGTGGTTTTATGAATAAATTAACAGAAACCCCCGCCATCTAGTTGTAGCTAACACAAATACAAGAGGAGTGCCTAGAAAGACCAAAAACATCTATACATTGGGTACAAATGACTTGTAAAACCTAATGTATAAAAGGTCAGCAAATTTTCACTCATTTTAATGGGTGTAGTGCGTGCTGCCTGGGGGATGGGCACGCTTGTAGCTCTGACTCAGGCGGTGCAAAGGCAATTTATGTAAGCAAACCATTTGTACCCCCGTAATACTCTGAAATAAAATAAAATAAAATATTCACTTATTTATTCACTAAATTCTTTTGGTACCTAGTGAGAAGGCAGTGTCATTGGCTCTCACTGCATAGTGCGTAAGATAGACAGTGAACATATAAATAAATACATGATTGATATAATATGAGGTAATAGAAGGACTATCATGAGAAGGAAAGCAGGGATGAGAACAGACAATGACACAGGGTGGAGAGGATAATTTAGGTAGGGAGATCCAGGAGTTGGGGAAGGAATCGCTTGGGTATTTGAGTAGAAAACTGAATAAAATAAGGGATTGACCCATGTGAAGCTCTAGGGACACATTCCAAGACAAGAGAAGAGCAGGTTGAAAGATCCTTATGTGGGAATAGGTTTGGCATTCCCAAGGGATAGTATGTGGATAGGACTGGTGCAGAGTGAGTGGGTTGAGGGTAGATACAGTCACGAAGGTAGTTAGGGACCCATCCAGGTGGAGCCTTGTAGGCCATGGTAAAGAATTTTATTTTATTTAAGTAAAATAAGTATTTAAAGTCATGGCACTGGTAGCTCTGACACGGGCAGTGCATGGGCAATATATATAACCAAAGTGTTGTACCCCCATAATGTTCTCAAATTAAAAAATAAATTTAAAAAATAAATAAATAAAAATAAATAAATAAATAAATAAATAAAGTCATGGCACTGAATGAAATTACCTAAGGAGTGACTACAGAGAGAGAGTAAGGTCTATGTTGAAGCCCTGGGAGACTCTAATATTTAAGAAACAGAATCAAGTAGTATCCAGGAAGACAAAGGAAGAATGTGAAAATTTTTCCAAGAAAAAGGAGGGAGCAACTGTTTCAAATACCACAAGAGCCAAACCATTGATCCTGAAATCATACATTCTGACCCACTCTCTTCAACCCTCTTCACTCCTAGCTGTCTCTCAAGCAGTCCTGCATCTTCAGCATTGAAATCAAAATGAAACTACCTCCTTCAGAACATATTTTTCAGAAGTTGAAAAAATCTCAAATTTCTGTCTTTCTTCCACTTGCATATGTCCCTCTATATATATTCTCCTTTTAACAGAGGATTTTAAATGACTCAGAACTACAAACCTCTTTTAAAATTGGCATACAGATTTAGGCAATACCATCTGTAACATTTTTAACCACCCAAAAATGATCAGGACTATCTTCTTACTTTGATATTAAAAAGAATAATACACTTTGACCAAGTGTGGTTTATCCCAGAAACGCAAGAATGGTTTAACATTCCCAAAGTGAATAATTTTATTCATCATATTAATAAACAAAAATAAACTACATAACATCTCAGTAGATGCAGAAAATCTTTTGACAAAATCCAAAATCCAGTTTGATTTTTTTAAAAAATCACGACAAACCAGGAATCAAAGGGAGTTCAACCTGATAAAGAGCATCTATGAAAAATCTTTGTAAAGTATGGTGAAAAACTGAAAGTTTTCCCCTAAGATCAAGAACAGGACAGGAAGTTATAGTCTCATCACTTCTATTCAGCATTGTATTGGAGGTTCTATCCAGTGCAATAAGGTGAGAAAAAGAAATAAAGCCACTCAAACTAGAAAGGAAGAAATAAAACTGTTTTTATTCATAGACTACATGATTGTCTATGAAGAAAATTTAATGGATTATACAAAAAAAAAAGCTACTAGAACTAACAGGTGAGTTTAGCAAGGTTGCAAGATACAAATGTACTGGAAGAAAGACAGACATACAGACAAATGAAACAGAATAGAGAGCCCAGAAATAAACCCAAATACAGTCAATTAATATTTGACAGGGGTACCAAGAATACACAATAGGGAAAGTATAGTGTCTTCAACAAATGATACTGGGAAAACTAGGTATCCATATACAAATAATGAAATTGGACACTTTTTTCACACAATACACAAAAATCAACTCAATATAAATTAAAGACTTAAATGTAAAGCCTGAAACTGTAAAGCTCCTAGGAGAATATATGGAGAAATGATTTCTTGGATATGACGCCAAAAGTGCAGGTAACAAAACAAAAAATAGACAAGTGGGACTCCATGGAATGAAAAAACTTCCTCTCTTTAAAGGAAACGATAAACAGAATGAAAAGGCAATGTACAGAATTAAAGAAAATATTTCCAAACCATATATCTAATAAGGGGTTAATATCCAAAATATATAAAGAACTAACTCCATAGCAAAAATAATAATAATAATAACTCAATTAGAGAATGGGCAAAGGACCTGAACAGACATTTGTCCAACGAAGACATACAAATGGCAAGAGGTATATGAAAAGATGCTTAATGTTACCAATCATCAGAGATACTTAACATCACCAATAATCAGAGAAATGCAAATTGAAACAACAATGAGATATCACCTCACATGTGTCAGGATGGATATTCTCAAAAAGTCAAAAGGTAAGTGTTAGCTAGGGTGTGGGGAAAAGGGAACCCTTGTTCATTATTAGTGGGAATGTAAATTGGTACAGCCATTATGGAAAATAGAATGGAACTTCATCAAAAAATTAAAAATAGAACTGCCATATGATCCAGCAATCCCACTTCTGGGCTTTCAGTCCAAGGAAATCCATCAATATCTCAAAGAGATATCTGCACCGCCATGTTCATTGCAACATTATTCACAATAGCCAAAATACAGAAACAACTTAAGCATCCAGGTGGATGACTAGATAAAGGAAATGTGGTACACATATACAATGGAATAGTACTCAGCTATAAAAAAAAGAAGGAAATCCTGGCATTTGCAATAACATGGATGAATCAGGAGGACATTATGCTAAATGAAATAATATAGATACAGAAAGACAAATACTGTATGATCTCACTTACATGTGGAATCTAAAAATGTTGAACTCATAAAAGCAGAGAATAGTGGTTTCCAGTGGCTGGAGGTGGGGGAAGGGAAGATGTAGATCAAAAGGTACAAATTTTCAGTTATAAGATGAATAAGTTCTGGGAATCTAATGTACAGCATGGATGATAATGGATGTGTTAATTAATTTGTTTTTCATAATCATTACACAATGTACACATATATCAAGTCATCATATTATATACCATGAATATATACAATCTTTACTTGTCAACTAAATATTTTTAAATTAAAAAATTTTTAATGAGAAAAAGACCTGAATAGATATTTCTCCAAAAAAAGATATAGAAGTGGCCAAGAGGTATATGAAAAGATGTTTAACATCACTTATCACCAGGGGAATGCAAATCAAAGCCACAAGATATCATTTCACACCTGTTAGGATGGCTTTTTTTTTAAGATAAATGTTTTTTAAACATGTATTTGGGTTTTGGGTTTTTCCACATTTGAGGATGTGGAGGAATTGGAACCCTTATACACTGTTGGTGGGAATGAAAGATGGTACAGCTGCTCTGTAAAACAGTACAGAAGTTTCTCAAAAAATTAAAAATAGAATTACCATGTGACCTAGCAATCCCACTTCTGGGTATTAATCCAAAAGAATTAAAATCAAGATCTTGAAAAAAATACATGTACTCCTATGTTCATTATAGTATTATTCATAGTAGCTAAGATGTGGAAACAACCTAAATGTCCATCAACAGATGAAGAGATAAACAAAATGTGATACAGTTAGCTCTCTGCATCTGTAGGTTCCACATTCATGGATTCAACCAATCATGGATCAAAAATATTTAGGAAAAAATTGCATCTGTATTGAATGCATACAAACTTTTTTCTTGCCGTATTCCCTAAACAATGTAGTATAACAACTTTTTGCATAGCATTTACATTGTATTAGGTATCACAAGTAATCTAAAATCCACACATCTATAGCAAACTGATTTTCGACAAAGGTACCAAGAACATACATTGGGGGAAGGACAGTGTTTTCAATAAATGATGATGGGAAAACTGGATGTCCATATGCAGAAGAATGAAACTAGGCCCCTATCTCTTGCCATACACAAAAATCAAATCAAAATGGATTAAAGACTTAAATTTGAGACCTGAAACTATGAAACTACTCAAAAAGAAAACATTGGGGAAGCACTCTAGGACATGTGTCTGGGCAATGATCACTTGAGTAACACCTCCAGAGCCAGGCAACCAAAGCCAAATTGGACAAATGGGATCATACCAAGTTAAAAAGCTTCTGCACAGAAAAGGAAACAATCAACAAAGTGAAGAAACAACCCATGGAATGGTAGAAAATATTTGCAAAAAACCCATTTGACAAGGGATTAATAACTAGAGTATATAAAGAGCACAAACAACTCAATAGGAAAAAATTAAATAATCCAATTAAAAATGGGCAAAAGATCTGAATAGACAGTTTTCAAAAGGAGACACACAAATGGCCAACAGGCATATGAAAAAATGCTTAAAATTATTAGTCATCAGAGAAATAAAAATCAAAACTACAGTGAGACTGGGTACAGTGGCTCGTACCTGTAATCCTAGCACTTTGGGAGGCTGAGGTGGGAGGATTGCTTGAGAACAGGAGTTTGAGACCAGCCTGACCAACACAGCGAGACCTTGTCTCTACAAAAAATAAGAAAAATTACCTAAGTGTGATGGTATTCACCTGTAGTCCTAGCTACTCAGTAGGCTAAGGCAGGGAGGATCACTTGAGCCCAGGAGTTTGAGGTTGCAGTGAGCTATGATGATGCCACAGCTCTCTACCCTGGAAAACAGAGCAAGACTCTGTCTCAAAAACAAAAAAAACTACAATAAGATATCATCTTATTCCAGTTAAAAAGGCAATAATGAATGCTGGTGAGGATGTGGAGAAAGGAGAACCCTCATACACTGTGGGAGGGAATGTAAATTAGTGCAACACTATGGAAAACAGTATAGAGGTTCCTCAAAAAACTGAAAATAGAACTACCATATGACCCAGCAATCCCACTGCTAGGTATATATCCAAAAAAAAAGGAAATCAGTATATTAAAAAGATATCTTCACTCTCACATTTATTGCAGCAGTAGTAACAATAGCCAGGATGTGGAGTCAACCTAAGTGTCCATCAGTGGATGAATGGATAAAGAACATGTGGGACATACACACAATGGAATATTATTCAGCCATAAAAATGAATGAAATCCTTTCATTTGCAACAACATGGATGGAACTGTAGAACATTATGTGAAGTGAAGTAAGCCAAGCACAGAAAGACAAATCTTACATGTTCTCACTCATATGTGGGAGGTAAATATTAAAACAATTGATCTCATGGAGAAAGAGAGTAGAATGATGGTCACCAGAGGCTGGGAAGGGAAGAGAAGATGGGAGGGTAAAGTGGGGATGGTTAATGGGTACAAAAATATAGTTAGATAGTCAGACAGAATGAACAACATTTGATAGCGCAACAAAGCGACTACAGTCAACAGTAAGTTAGGCTTTACTTTAAAATAACTGAAAGAGCGGAATTGGAATGCTCCTGCCACAAAGAAATGATAAACGCTTGAGGTGATGGATGCCCCAATTACACTGGTTTGATTATTGCACACTGTATGCCTGTAATCAACATCACATGTACCCTATAAAAATATGCAACTATTATATACCCATAATAATTAAAAATTTAATTTTTTTTAAAATCCAGATATGACAAAGTTTACGGGAGGATGAGCATAGGTTATATGCAAATACTGCACCATTTTTATATCAGGGACTTGAGCATCCACAGATTTTGGTATCCATGGGAGGTCCTGGTACAAATCCCCTGCGGATACCAAGGCACGACTGTATATACATACAATGGAATATTATTCAACCTTAAAAACAAAGGAAATCCTGCCATATGCAACCACGTAGAAGAACCTTGACAACATTATGTTAAGTGAAATAAGCCAGTCACAGAAGGACAAATACTGCATGATTCCACTTATATGAGGTATCTAAAAATAGTCAAACTCACAGAAGCAGACAGTGAACGGTATTTGCTAGGGGCAAGGGGAGGGGGAAACGGGGAGTTGTTCAATGGGTATAAAGTTTCAGTTATGCAAGATGAATAAATTCTAAAGATCGGCTGTACACTATTGTACCTATAGTTAACAATACTGTGTTGTGCACTTACAAATTTGTTAAGGGAAAATAAAATGGTAGTTGCCAGGGGCAGGGGACAGGACAAATAGGGAATTGTGGTTCAATGGGCATAAAGTTCCAGTTATGCGGGATTAATAAATTCTAGAGATCTTCTCTAGAGCATTGTGCTTACAGTTAACTATACCATACTTAACTCTTAAAACTTTAAAAGGGCAAGTCTCATGTTATCTGTTTTTACCATAATTTAAAAAAAAAAAAAGATTGACCATGTCAAATGTTGGCAAGTATTTGGAGGAACAGGAACTCTCATGCACTGCTGGCACTATTGGTGGGAATGTGAAGTGATACAACCACTTTGGAAAACAGTTTGGCAGATTCCTAAAATGTTAAACATATATCTACCGTATGACCCAACCATTCCACCCCTAGGTATTACCTAAGAGAACTGAAAGTATATATCCATACAAACGTTTTTCATAAATGTTCATAGCAGCTTTATTTATAATAACCAAAAACTGGATACAACCCAAATGCCCATAAACAGATGAATAAATAAACAAAGTAGTATCCATAGAGTGCAACAATACTCAGCAATAATAAGGAATGAATTACTGATATACACAACAATGTTAATGATTCTCAAAATAATTATGCTAAGTGAAAGAAGTCAGACATGATGCCATTTACATAAAATATATATAAAATTCTAAGAAATGCAAACTAACATATAGTGATAAAAAGCAGATCAGTGGTTGCCTGGGAGTGTGGAGACAGAGGGGAGAGAAAGTATAGTGGGTAATGAAACTTAGGAAGTGATGTGTGTGTTCCTTATCTTGATGGTGGTTATGGCTTCATGAGTGTATTCATGTCAAAATCTATCAAATTGTACTCTTTAAATACATAACAGTTTATTCCATGTAAACCCCAATAAAGCTATTTTTTTAAAAGTCTTAGCAAATTAGAAGGGATTTTCAGACATATCCCCTGATTAATATCTTAGGATGATAGATATAACAAAGTTAAGGAATTATACATATACATATGTGTATAGATACAATTCAATATTTTTAAATGCTATTAAATAGTAAAAAATAAAAATGATCAGTGTTTGGAATCTTGAATTCCTTAGGCGATCACTTAAGATTGAAGAAGAAGACCTGAAGGGAAGGTTGGTGAAATCTTGGAAGCACTATACTGGTTAGCTATTCATTGGAGCAAATTTTGGCCCAACAGGCATTCTGGAAGGGCTTTGGAAGGCAATAGTTCATCTGAGCCAATCCTGCTCCTTTTGAAGGAGCTGTAAATTCCCCCTGCTCCTCTTCATTGACCTACAAGAGGGTCAAGGTGAGTTCCACGATCTTCACATTTATGTCAGTCCATAAATGTCACCTGTCTCAGCCCATACCTACAAAACATTGAGACTAAGAATGCAACTGATACTGATACCCAAACACCTCTGAAGCAAGTTGCAACCAAGAGTTGGGGCTTGGTATGGATGTGGTGAAAAGGAACGCTTATATACACTGTTGGTGGAAATGTGAATTAGTACAACCTCTATGGAAAAGAGTGTGGAGATTTCTCAAAGAACTAAAGGTAGATCTACCATTCAATCCTGCAATCCCACTACTGGGTATCTACCCAAAGGAAAAGACATTGTTGTATCAAAAAGGTACCTGCACTGGTATGTTTATCACAGCACAATTCACAATTGCAAAGATGTGGAATCAATCTAAGTGCCCATCAACCAAGGAGTGGGTAAAGAAAATGTGGTATCTGTATACCATGGAGCACTGCTCAGCCATAAGAAAGAATGAAATTATATCTTTTGCAGCAACATGGATGGAACTAGCGGCCATTATTCTAAGTAACTCAGGAATAGAAAAATAAAGGCCACATGTTCTCACTCATAAGTGGGAGCTGAGCTATGGCTATACAGGGGCACACAGAGTGGTATAATAGATGTTGGAGACTCAAAACAAGGGCGAGTGGGAAGGGTAATGGATGGAAAATTACCTGTTGGGTACAATGTACACTATTCAGGTGATGGGTACACTGAAAGCCTAGATTTCACCACTATACGCTACATACATGTAACAGAATTCAACTTGTACCCCCTAAATCTATTGGAATTTTTAAAAAAGAATAAAAACATTTACCAAAAATTTTTTTACAAAAATAATTGGGGCCTGGGAAGGAGAAGGGAGAATGCATAAGGGCAGATATCAGTTAAGAGTACATACTTTGGAGTAAGAGAGATCTGAGGTCAGAACCTCTTTGGTCTGCCACTTTCTTGCTACATAATTTGGCAAGTCACACAATCTGTCTGGGTCTTAGGGTTTTTTTTCTTTTGCTAAATGGGGTCAATAATAATTACATTCCATTAAAGTTGTTAGGAGAACTAAAATAAATGATTCATGTAAAGCTTTTAGCATAGTATCTAGCATATGGTAAGTGTGCATTAGCTTAAGAGTTAAGTTAAAAAATTATTAGTGAACTCTCCACTTCTGGAAGGGTCCAGATTTAAAGCTAATCTGGGCCAGGAGGGACTATTCCAGACAGTTCTGAAATAAAGAGGCCCACAGAGAAGCTATGGGTTCCTCTGCCTGTCACTACTCACCAGGAGCCTGGTGGAGCCTGGATAATAACCGTAATAACACTAGTTAATGTTTATAAAACTTACCAAATGCCTTCCCATTCTCCAAATGTACCAAGTTACTGTGAGAATAGATGAGATTCATGGGAAGCGTGGCCCAGAGTAAGTGCTCAATGAGTATTATTTCACAGATCAGAAGTAGGCTGAAAGGCACTAATTAATCTGAAGTCATATTGCAAAGAAGTCACAGACTGGATAACTTGGTGACAAATCCTGAGTTCTTTCTACAACACAAGTATGGCTAACACCCGCCACAGAAGCTGATGTGTCATGGCAGTTCACATTTGAAAAACAGCCCCCAAGATGCAGTCTGTGGGATTGTTTTGCCCCGTTCTATAGTTTTTTAAGTGATTTCTGCAAAAACACGAACAAAGGCTGATGTGTGAACCCAAATCTCTTGGCCACCAGTGCCATTTTTTCTTATATCTTTTTCTAAACATGCCCAGCCAACTCTTTTCTAAAATATTTATCATATGTTCTTAACGTGAAAGTTCATAGAGCTCAGAAGTTGCTGTTTGTTTAATGTGCACAGTTCCCTTTCTCATCCACAACTACACACACAACACACACACACACACAGTCCCATTGTACAATACTAGCACAAAGGGGCTGTAAAATGAATGTTGCTGACGGCCATCTACCTTCACAGATTGAACTTTTGCCTTTTCTTCACCAGATAAAAGGAAAAAGAAAAGTTCAGTAACAATAAATTCTGGGTGGAGTGCTTACATGCAAGAGGACATGTCACAGCTGGAGACAGTGTATGTGGCAGATAAGAGCTCAGACCTCAAGGTGGAAGCCCCACTCGACCACTTGCTTGCTGACCTTGAGAAAATCACTCAATCTTTCTAAGCCTGGAGTGCCTCATCTACCTATAAAGCACAGATAATAATAGAACACGCCAGCAAATTAAATCAGTTCCTATAGCAAACTTATGGTAATTCCTGGAAGGTAATAATGCCTAATAAATGTTAATGCTATTATTATTATTACCACAATTTTTCTCATTATTGTTAAAAACCCACAGAAAGAAGAAGAAGGCAAACAAAGAAAAAGAATAAAGGATGAGCTTTGGAAAATCCCTTTGTATCGAAACAGCAGTTGCACTTGCAGATAGCTTCATAATTTCCCTGATATTTTTGCTTTACTTATCAAGCGTTTGTCGTGCCAGGCAATGCACTGGGTTTGGCAGAGACAACTGAATAAGACAGATGCGATTCCTGTCCGTCCATGCGTTGGATCTTCAAAACTATAGTTCCATAAAGTAGGTAAACGCACTTGGCAGATAAGAAAACTGAGAACTGAAGAAGTTGAAACTTAAAGGCAGCTTCATCCATTTGTTCAACAAATGTTTACTGAGTGCCTGTCACGTGCTAGGTGCTCTGTTAGGCACTAGGCATCCAGAAATGAAGCTCACAGATAAAAATGCTTGCTGTCACGTTGTTTACTTTCTAGTTGTAAGGATTAGATGATATCAAACACATAAAACATCTAGTATGTCAGATGGTGATAAGCATTACATAGAATAATAAATCTGAAAGCAGGGTGGTGAGTTTGGGTGCAATTTTAAGTAGAGTTGTCCAGGAAAACCTCCCCAAGAAGGTGATATTTTAGGAAAGAGAGAAAGGACAGAGCAACTAAGGAATGGCGTATTTCACAAGGTCCACCTAAGGCCTCCCAGAAGCCCTGGATCTGCTCAGGGATTTCATGATGGCCTCCTTTACCTCCTTATTCCTCAGGCTGTAGATGAGGGGATTCAGCATTGGGGTCACCACTGTGTAGAGCACAGACACCACTCGGTCTCCCCCTGAGGACTGGCCCGAGTTGTCTCGCAGGTACATGAAGATGAGGGTGCCAAAGAAGAGAGCCACAGCAGTGAGGTGGGAGGCGCAGGTGGAGAAGGTCTTGGCCCGGCCTCCAGGTGAGCGGATCCGCATGATGGCCACGATGATGAACAGGTAGGACACCAAGACCACCAAGATACAAGCAGGCATGACAAAAACGGCGAACACAATAATCACCACCTCTTGGGTGAAGCTGTCCCCACAGGTGAGTTTCAGCAGAGGAGGGAGGTCACAGAAGATGAAGTTGATCTCATTGTCTCCACAAAAGGAGAGAGTGAAGGCCGTGAGCGTTCGAACAAAGGCACTGGAAAAACCAGCAATGTAAGCCCCAACTACTAAGCCCAAGTGGGCCTTCTCCGTCATGATGGTGACATAAAGCAGGGGTTGGCACACAGCTACATAACGGTCATAGGCCATGATTGCCAAGAGGTAGCAGTCGATGGAAGCAAAGAAGGTGAAGAGGAAGAACTGAGCTGCACAGCGCATGCGGGAGATGATTGTGCCATATTCCCACAGCACAGCCAGCATCTGAGGGACGATGACAGAGGAGTAGCAGATGTCAACCAAGGAAAGGTGGCTGAGGAAGAAGTACATCGGGGTGTGGAGCCGGCGGTCTTTGCGGATCAAGATGATCATCCCTGCATTCCCCAGCAGAGTGGCAAGATAGAAACTCAAAAATACCAGGAAGAGAGGAAGTCGCCACTCACGATGCTCAGTGAATGCAGTAAGGAAGAATTCAGTCACTATGGTGCAATTCCTCACAGCCATCCATTCAGTAGTTCACCTGTGAGGGTTAAGACAAGAGCCAGATGAGAGAACCCCTCAAGAGAAGTTCAAGTGATTTCAAGTAACAAAGCTTTACACTGAGTGTCTGACTCGTAGGCACTGAGCTTCAACAAACTTTGCAGCCTAAGGTAGATAGAGACACACCCAGAGCTCACCATGATGTAAGATAAAAAGTGATGAATGCTGCTATTACAGAGAAGAACAGACAGCAAGTGGTTCACTGACTTACGAGTCAGCTCTTGTATTTGCAACTCTGTCCCCAATTAGCTGTTTGATCCTACACAAGGCACTTCACCTCTCTGAACCTCAATTTCCTCCTCTGCCAAAAGGGAACCATAATATCTGCCCTGCTTAAGAGATAAGGTTAATGCACAGATTAAAACAGATGCAAAAGTGCATTGGAACTCTAAAAGCACTCCACATACAGAAAGTGGCTATTTAAATTTTTAAATGAACGTTCTAAGGAAGGAAAATTTATATTCCATCAACAAGAGTATGAGCCCAAAAAAATCCATTAGCAATCAGCAATAGGCTCTGCTTGTAGGAATATTTGTATTCTCTAACAACATGCATGTTTAACAGACAGCTGTTATCCTAATTAGAGTTGGCTTATTAAGGGTGTGTACACATACACACACACACACACACTAACACACACTAGCATTAACCTTGGAATCAAAAGAGCAAACATAAGCTCCTTTAGGCACTCAACAAAGCCCCATAAACATTGTTTGGTTGTTCTCAAAGTCCCTAACAAATGCAATAGTTTGATCAAAACAATACAAAACCAGCATCCAAATTTGAAAACAGAAGGAAGCAGAAATATTTCTGCAGTCTAGTGTTGTCTGAGTGCTGTTGGAGGAATCTGGGTTAATGGATCTGGGAGTCCTTAGCAGAGTTCTAGAATAAGGCTGTAAAAGAGGGTTTTAATAGGGTACCCGATACACCAGCAGCCAGGCCAATACTGAGCTGACCCATTAGGGATAATAACAAAGAAAAGAAATTAGATCTGGAAGCCATGAGCTGGCCATGAACCATCCTAACCTGAATTCCACTTTGCTAGCACCCTCCTGTTTTGTTTGGTGTTTTCTCTGCCTGTGACCTGCCAATCCAGAGGACACCTCTTCTTCACTCACACTACATGTGTAAGCCTGGGTGGGTCATTTTTCCTTTCTGGGCTTCAATTACCTTGTCTTTGTTCCTTTTCAATAAACAACGACGCAGCCTGGATCCATAACCATAGTGAGCTGGTTGATATGGGGTCACTTCTAGTACCTCTGTGTCTTATTCTCACTTCTAGCGGTCTCTTTCCTTCCCCCCTTGACAAAGCAATACATCCCTGACACTAGAGCTTGCTGGGATTTTTTTCAGACTCAACCAAGATAATAGGAGACCAGCCTCTCTCCCTCCCTGAGCGCCCTATTTAGCACTAGACTTTGCTGGTGGTGCTTCTTATATTCACTGCCCCAGCATCATCCCCTAATTGGTTCCTGAGGTGACTCCCCAGGGGGAGGTGATTTATCTTCCTGTGACTTCCTAACAAGGAATCTAATATCTTTGAAGGTTTCTCTTTAATTTCAAACATCCAAAGCCATATCCCACATCCTACCATCCCTCAGCAGGGTCTGATGGAGCTGGTACCTAGTCTTGCCTTCTTCCTGCCTTGTACCAGAAGGAATGTATTTCTTTGAAGTTTTTCTATATCTCAGTTGGGAATTTTGTCAGGGGTTTTACACAATGCCACCCTAGCAAGCTATGACCTGATCCCAAAAAGAGGCTGTCTTATAAGCATAAGCTTTTGGTCCCTATAGCCAAGACATGCTGTGATTGGTGACTTTGAAAGTTCACCATTTGGCAGAAGCAGAAAATGGTGCAGGTGGGGAGTCACAAGACAAGATGTTAGAGTGGCAGGTGTGGGCGGACTGTGAACAGACTTTCATCAGGCAAACCAAGCAAATTGTTGACGGTGACCAACCCCTACACCAGAGCACTTGTTCTCAAACTTCAATGTGCACAAGAATGATCCAGGGAATTTGTTTAAAATGTGAATTTGCGTGCCCCACCTCCCTAGATTTGGATGCAGTGCAGCTGCCGTGACAGCAGGCATCTACATTGTTAACAGGCATCCCAGATGATTCTGATATGGGTAATCTCCAAAAATTATAGAGGCAGTGCCTTGGGAAGCATATTCAGGAGCTGTAGCCCTGCTTGACCATAAACTAAAGTAAAATAATAAAGATATGCTCTTGAAGACCACGATTTCTCCCAAGTCCCACAGTGCCTTCCTTCCTCACAGGAGACCTGAGGCAGGATGAGTTTGATGTTTCCCTGCCTTATAAATTAAAAAAAAAAAATCTAGAAATGGAAAGGACTATGAAGCTTCTGGGTGGTAAAACAATGACTTGAACCAGGTCAGTGTTCTGTTGACTGAGTTGATCCAGAAGATGGCACAAGACAGGAGGACTCCAGGGCAAGGATTCTCAAATTCCATTGCACATTAGAATCACCTGGAAAACTTTTAAAATCCCAAGGCCCAGATTATACCCCTTGACAATTAAATCAGAATGTCTGAGTGTAAGAGCCAGACACCAGTATTTTTTCTAATTCCCAGGTAACTACAATATGCAGCAAGGTTTGAGAACCACTACCAGAAGGCTCCTACTTTGCAAAGCCCTACATTTCCCCAGGTGTTTTAGGTAGACATTCTAGGGAGGAAAATAGATTTACTTTTCTCATAAGTTTAGAGATCACTGCATACTATATTTCTCACATGGGAAATCCTATTGCATATCAGCATATTAAAGGAACTATAAAGTCTTATAATTTACAAACCTCAACTTTCCTTAACCCGCCATTTCCCAGAAGAATTTGACCACAGAACCTCTTTTTCATTAGCATCCTACAGAACTAGAGTTCCTAGGGAAGGATATTCCTTAGGCAGTACAGCTCTAAAGAGGCACAGAAACTGTCCAAATGCCAAACAGCAAAGTAGTTATTATTCTAAGAAACAACATCTCCTGATAATTCATCTAAGGATCTGGCTCCTTTAAGTCTGTCAGACCCGCTCCCCCAAGAGCAATAGCTCCTACTGGGAAAGGAATTAGGAAGGAGTCTGGGGGAAACATCCTTCCAAATGGATCCCTCAGCAGCTATGGAAGAGGAAACCACCTCGTCCTTTAAAGAAAGACTTTCCCTTCAGTTGTGAAGTGGGTCTGATGGCTGAGCCCCTTCAGTTCTATTAAACATTTTATAAATAATAGTGACCCCACCCACTCCCAGACACCCAAGTGAAACAGGCTGCTGAGACCATCAGACCCCTGCTTTCAGAAAGCTGTGGTTGAATTTTGAATCACTGGTTTATTTAATTAGGTTGATTGAATCTTTCTATAATGTATACATAGATCAAAACATTACATTGTACCCCATAAATATACAGTTATTATTTGTCAATTAAAATTTTAAAATGTTTTTTTAAAAACACTATCAGAATGATTATTAAGATGGTTCATGCACCATTTGGCCAGCCCCAGAAGAGAAGCAAAATGAATCTTAAAAAGTAAAGATCAAAATTTCATATATAGGGCCTATAAAACTAAAGTAAAAGAAGTTTAGAGAATTTTTTTCTTAGACCTACAGAGCTGATCAAAATTTGGAAAGGAAATCCAACAGGATAATAATAGCAAAGACTACTTTAGCTGCCTACTATGTGCCAATTCATTCTTCTAAGATGGACAGATGATGGATGATGATGATGATATCATGACAATGATAGATAAGTAGATCATAGAGGCATATATTAGCTCATTTTATCTATGCAATGATCCTATGAGTTAGGTATTATTATCCCCATTTTAAGGACATAAGAAAATTTAGGCACGGAGAGTTGAAGTGGACCACCAATAGTCCCACAGTAAGTGACAAAGCTGGGGTCTGTCTGGCTCCAGAATGCCTATACAATACACTCCTAACTCCTATACAATATTGCAACCCTCAAAAGGATGTCTCTGAACTCAATGTTTGGGAGTAATTGAGGGGTTCTTCCTTCTATGTCTGTATTTTCCTTCTAGCCTTTTAGAAAGAAGGAAACTTGGCTTAAAGGTGAGACGTAACTTGCAGAGTGAGTAGACTGTGGTAGAAAATGCTCGGGGCACGTGGCCAAGCCCTTGCTCCTTCTATGTGTGTGAAGTATCATCCACAGCCCCCGGTGAAGGGGTGGACTGAGCATACACCTTAGCCCCATGTAGCCTCACCTTTATAGCTACAGCTGATTGGATACAGAGAAGACCCAATCTAAGTTGAATGCAAGGGATAACACTTTATTCTTCCAAAAAGCTCTTTTCTTGAACTACTTTAAGTGGATATCCATTTCCTTCCGGCCAAAAATTCATGACCTGTGGCCTGGAGGGGATGCTAAGAAGGATGTACAGAGGACATATCTTCAGATCCCACCCTGGAATCCATCTTCACCATTTTCCCCCACCTAGACTTGGGTGGATCTCATATCGATTCAAGGCTGAGGAACACCTCATGCCCATAAATTTGCTTTGGAAGGATTTTGTAAGGACTTATCCTGCTGCAAAAGTTCCTCTTTCAATTCATTATTGGTATCCCTGCCCTCACGTTACATATTCTGGAACTGCAGAATTTTATAGGCTCTCATAAGATACTGGAACCAAAGGGGATATTAGAGTTCAAATGACCCAGACTTTCCAATTCACAGGCAAACAGGTGGAGGCCCCTAAGTAGGAAGACAGTTAGTGGTTGTATCAGTTCATTTGATTCCTAGTCTATGACTTTTTAAGGCCAAACTGGTTAACCAGCACTTTACCAGTGGTCCCTTATTGCTCTCAAGTACAGAACAGACCCCAAATAAAGATGACCTAATAATTAAGTGAATTCATCTTGATTCAGTTCTATGCATATCTGCCCTTCCTATCCTCCAAACCCTCTGAGAGGTGTCGCCAGAAACAGTCCTGAGACACGTTTCTTCCATAGCTTCCCTTATGAGGTTTCACCAGGTTTTCTCAGAGCCTCCACATCTGAACTTCCCAGAATGCTGGAGCCAGGAAGAACTTTGGAATCTAGTTCAACTCCTCATCTTACAGAGGTAGAGAAGGAGATCCTGAAGAGGGAGTGACTTACAGTTCCTGAGTTTCTTAACAAGAACTTCTTAGTTGTAAGTGACACAAGCCTAGCACATAATTTGGCTTGAACACAGACGAATTCACCACAAGATTCTCCAAACTGTGGGGAGGGCAGGCAAGGATGCATCTAAGTCTCAGGAACAATTGTGACCATCAACTCCCAAGACACAGGGAATTTCTCTACTGTCCATAATCGTTTCTGAATATCAGCTTTATTCTCTTCCTAAATCTACTTTCTTCTACAAAGTAGAAAAAAATGCCCTCTTGTTGTTTCCACACTTCGTATGTCCTAGCTTTTCCACCACAAAGCAGGTGAAAGTCGCTTTTTCTGGTGCCAAGTTAAAAGAAAACAAACCCCAAGAAAGACCTCAGATATTATTTGGCCAAGAGATGGAGTACCAAGATTGGCCCAATGTTGATCAGTCACCAACCAGTGAATTCCAGAAAGATGGGATATATAAGGAGATGGAAGTACTTGTATGATCCACGAGGTAAAGAATGGTGAACATTTCCAAGATAAGAGGGAATGCTGTTCTGGGATCACAAAATAATACATTTTCACCACACTGAGGTGAGGAGAATCAGGGAAATTCCCACTGCACCTGTGCTTCAGGGAATTGCACAGAGGTGGTGGCTGAGCTAAAAGTAGATCTGCCATTGGTACCTAAACAGTTCGTGCTTACATCCTGTCTGCCATCAACAAAGCCTTGGAAAGACAATGGCTGTTTGGTGGGGTTTTAAGCTTTATGCTTGACCTCCTTGGGCCAATGTAAAGTGTGGAAAGTTCACCTCCAGCCATTCCCAGTTGCCAGGTTCTCAAGTGCCCACTCCTGTCCCATGCTCAGAGAGAGCTCTGACACTGCCCCCTTCTGAAGGAAGTGACTGGCAATGTTTAATGTGAGATCCCTTCTTAAATAATTTAAATTTTTAACTGGGTTAAAGCCCAAGTAGATAGAATCTCAGACCACCAAGGGACTCAAAATTCTCTTATTCAACTCTTTACCCCATTTTGCAGTGGAGAAATGGAGATAGAGAACAAGGGAATTCTTTTATAGAAGGACACACAGCTGGTTGATGGCAGTGGCCACCCAACATTCTTTCTATTATATCCTACAGTCTCTAAAAAGGTCAAACAGACTAATTTCAAGCACAGGAATTGGAAACAAAGAACAGGAATTTAAGAGGGATTCAGGCTCCTTCTTGGCACTTCGGAAATCATGCCATATTGTACTATCTGCCAACTGGCACTGCCCCCTGGAAGGGCTGTGGCATTTCTTCCTCCACTTCTTGTAGCAAGTAGTGTGGTCGCTAGAACACTTCATTATTTTCTGGGACAGAGGAGAGTCTGTCCCAGAAAATAATGGTGGGTCTCCTGAGGCCCACCAGAACAGTCATGCTACCAACAAGTCCCTTCTTTGACAGCTGTTAGTGAAGTTCTCCTTGGAGGACACCGTGTGTGGCAGACACTTGAGAAGGGTAAAGAAAGAAGTGGGCCGAGCACCAGGAGTGAGCCCAGGCAGGGTGCAGGTGGAGTGCTACCCTGGCCCTTCCTTTATTGAGCCGGATATCCAGGGTTTCTCTACGGAAGATCTTTTTATTCTCCTTTTAGGTATTATAGCTACATTCAAAACCTTCCAGTAGATGGTGTTCCCTGGTCTGAATAGCCTGCTTTTCAAAAATCCAAAAGCAGATTTTTTTTAACCTTTATTGAGGTATAACTGATATACAAAAAATTGCACTTATTTAATGTATACCTTTTGATGAGTTTGAACATATGTATATACTCATAATACCATCACCACAATCAGGGTATGTCATATATTTATTCAAAATTTTTCCTATGTTCTTTTGTGGGTTTTCTTTTTTGTTGTTTTTGGGAGTTGGTTAGTTGGTTGTTCTTTTGGTGGTAAGAACACTTTTCCTGAGATCCATCCTCTTAACATATTTTAAAGTGTAAAATATCATATTATTAACTACAGATACTATGTTGTACAGCAGATCTCTAGAATGTATTCATCTGGCATAACTGAAACTTATACACATTGAACAACAATTCCCCATTTCTTCCTCTCCCCAGCCCCTGGCAATCACCATTTTACTCTCTGCTTCTATGAGTTAAACTATTTTGATATCTCATATAAATGAAATCAGTATTTGTCCTGTGACTCACTTATTTCACTTAGCAAATGTCCTCTAGGTTCATCCATGTTGTCACAAATGGCATGATTTCCCTTTTAGAATTAAAATAACTGAAAAAAAAACAATCACAGGTTGTTTACTTAAATGAGTTCCACACAAGGTATGGCAAGATGTAGGGAAATACTAACACCCATTTACAACCAGTTAACCTCTCTGTTATCAACTATTCTTAAAAATTTCCTAATTGAACCCCAACTCCCCTTCCATACATAAGTGGAAGGCATTTTTTTAACTTCCCCTGAGCTCTCTTTATAGAGTAAAAAGTAGATGGAGTTCAATATGCAACTTGGGACTTCATGACCACTAGTTAGTTATATAGCCTTTTGATTTAGCCCTTTCTTCTTGAATAGAAATCTTTAAATGCTTGCTTAGAATTTTTTTACTTTTTTTTAAATTTTTACTTCAAAATATTAAGGGGGTACAATTGTTTCTGTTACATTGATAGCTTTTATAATGCTTAAGTCAGGGCTATTAGTGTGCCCATCACCTGAATAGTGTTCATTATACCTGTTCCTGCTTAGAATTTAATCAGAAGGAGGCATTACATTTTTTTTCTTAGACCTAGCAACTAATTCTCTTAATTAGCCCTTTCCATTCATCCAGTTCTCCCTGCCTTCTGGTAGATTCTAAGAGAGCAAGTAAGTCCTCAATATACTACTCTTATTCACACAGACCCAATATTTTCTTTTTCAACCAGGAGGAAATTTCATATAACCAATTCAAGCTTTCTAACTATTTCCTTAACATTTCACACCACCGGTAATACAAGTGACAAGTGAACTATGTATGAATCATCCCCTTAGTGAGCTATAAATTTTCAGCCTGGGTTTTGATATCCAGACAAAACGCTATTAAAGGGATAAAAGATTCCTTAAAATAATTATATGTATTTTAAAATATCCTGTATTTTAGAATAAACATAATGTCTTTGAATATTTGTATGTCTTTTATACTATAAGTGATCTTAAATTGAAATATCCTTTGGCCCTCTGCACACTGAATCTTCCACCCTTCATATATATGCTTCTTCCAATTCAAAGTCCTGTTCCTGGAATTCCTTGTGTGACACAGCATTTTTGGCTGGCTGAGTTTGAAGACATCCTGTTTGTAAGATACTCTCACCCCACCTTTCCCCTCCTACAATCTGCAGTCCCCAACCCCCAGGCCACTGACCAATACCAGTCTGCAGCCTGTTAGGGACCAGGCTGCAGAGCTCCACGGCTCCCTCCCTCCACCGCCCCCTCCCCCAGGTCCATGAAAAAATTGTCTTCCATGAAAGTTAGGAACTGGGGGCTACACAACAGGAGGTGAGCTGCACGTGTGCAAGCGAAGCTTCATCTGTATTTACAGCTGCTCCCCATCACTGGCATCACTGCCTGAGCTCCACCTACCACCACCACCCCACCACCCCCACCTTGAGCCTGTGGAAAAATTGTCTTCCATGAAACCGGTCCCTGGTGCCAAAAACATTGGGGATGACTGGACATCATTCATGTACCTGGGATCTTGTTTTTTGGCAATTCAGGAAACAAGGAGAGAAGAAGTTTGAGTTTTAGGAACAGAAATTTTTTTTTTAATTCAGAAAAGATAAGTAGATGGGAACTGTTCCCTTCCAGTGCCTTGGGTTTGATTGAGGCAAGGCATCTGTGGTTATGGAAGATCAAGAACCAATAGACTTTGTGAGGCTTTGAATGCAGGCTGAGCTGTTACAGAGCACAGGGACCCAGTATAGGCAAGGATACCCTCCTGCCCACCCCTGCATGATATGCAGCAGTGCTCTGCCTCCCTGAGGACAAATCCTTTAAGAACACAGACAGTCGACATCTATCATACAGAAACTGGAAATACCATTATGGGCAGTGGCAATGGCATCACTTTGCCAAGTGGATTTTCAGGCATGCAATACGGCAAGTGGAGCTGGAACAGGTGGGGAAGAAGAAAGAACAGGGCATATTTCCAGTGGTGATAGCAATTACAGACATGTTATTTGTGGGCATTGTTTAGAGATTCATGTGAGGCATCCCTGGGAACACCTACCAGAATATGAAGAATACCTTGAGCAGGGTCAGCTTTACTAAGTGGGCTATCAAACTGCTGTAATTTGATCATTAAAAATAAATGTAATCTAAATATTGAATTCTAATTGATGATATAATTCTGAAGTGCGTAGGAGTGAAGGGTACTATGCTGATGTCTGCACTCACCTTGAAATGAATCAAAAAATAAAGTGAGTTGATAGGTGAATTGTTGGATGAATAAATTAATGGATAGATTATATCTATGTAATGAAGTAAATATATTATAGCAAAATATTAGCAATTACAGGATCTAACTACTGAGTATATTGAGTTCACCATCCATCATTTTCAACATTTCTATATGATGGAAAAATTTCATTAAACACTTTGCAAAAAAATGTAATCTTGTTTTGTAATCACAGACCAGTGAGATATGCCACATCTGGACTGCGCAGGATTTAATTTCAGATCCTTTTGTCGCCTGTCCCGGGAAGTCGAAGCCCTCACTCCAATCGCTTCTCAGGCTATGTTTTTCTCCTTCCTTCCTTCCTTCCTTCCCCTCCCTGGACCTAAAAGTTCTGGGTCTTTTTTATGCCTTTTCCCATAATATATTCATTTAAACATCGAGCATGCTATAAATAATGAGTGTCCAGAATGCTGGCACCATGGTGTAGGTGGTTCTCAGGATTTTCCAAGTTTGGAGATGGTTACAACAACCCGACTCTATTGAGAATTCTCCTCAGGGCCTCCTTCACTTCCTGGTTCCTCAGGCTGTAGATGAGGGGGTTCAACGTGGGGATCACTGTCGTGTAGAGCACAAACACCACCCGATCTTCCACCGAGGACCGGCCCGAGTTGTCTCGCAGGTACATGAAGATGAGGGTGCCAAAGAAGAGAGCCACGGCAGTGAGGTGGGAGGCGCAGGTGGAGAAGGTCTTGGCCCGGCCTCCAGCCGAGGGGATCCGCAGAATGGCCACGATGATGAACAGGTAGGACACCAAGATCACCACCATGCAGGCAGGGATGACAAAAACGGCGAACACAATAATCACCACTTCCTGGGTGTAGCTGTCCCCGCAGGTCAGCTTTAAAAGAGGAGGGAGGTCACAGAAAATGAAGTCCATCTCATTGGTCCCGCAGAAGGACAGGGTGAAAGCAGAGACTGTCCGCACCAGGGCGCTGAAGAGACCCGCAACATAAGCCCCAGCCACCAAGCCCAGGCAGGCCTTCTGCGTGACAATGCTGACGTAAAGCAGGGGCTGGCACACGGCCACGTAGCGGTCGTAGGCCATGAGGGCCAGGATGTAGCAGTCGATGGAGCCGAAGAAGGTGAACAGGAAGAACTGTGCCGGATAGAGCTGCCCCGCGCTCCCACAGCACGGCCAGCGTCTGAGGGACGGTGACAGACGAGTAGCAGGTGTCCATGAGAGAGAGGTGGCTCAGAAGGAAGTACATCGGGCTGTGGAGCCGGCGATCCCCGCGGATCAGGATGATCATCCCCACGTTCCCCAATAAGGTGATGAGATAGAAGAACAAAAAGAGAAGGAAGAGAGGTAGTGCCCACCCGGGACGCTCGGTGAACGCGACGAGGAGGAACTCGGTCACCAAGGTGAGGTTCGCCTCTGCCATGAAGCCAGTGGTACCTGCCAGGGCCAGGATGGGAAGCAGGTTAGGAAGCTGCACCAAAATTGAACTGTATTTCTAGTTCACATTTATCTAACATGTACTACGGACAAAATATGCCAGGTGCTAAGTGGGGCTTCAGGGACCACTGACCCTAGCTCCTGCCTTCAGGGAGTTCTGTGACATAGTCATCTTAGCATGACAAGAAGCAGACGCAGGTAAGCATTTTCAGAGCAGGAGTGCGCATGCTCCCGCCACTCTTGCTAAGGCGGCAAACTCTGAGCCGGGTCTTCCCTACGGCTCCGCTGTAGGAAAGCCGCAGGGAAGACACATGTGGTTCATGGGCTCTCACCTGCCGTGGGACTGTCCATCTCCGGACCCTGCCTCTTCTTCCTCCATGACCTCAGCGCTTCCCTGATTTCAAACCCTCGTCATCTCTTGCCTGGATTAAAACAACGGCCGTGGGACTCACTGCTCTCCCTGCCTTCGCAGTTGCTTCTTGCCAACTCTTGCTGTCACTGTGGCCAGAGTGATAATTCTAAAACTTTAATTTAATCACGTTCCCATCCTCCTGTTAAACATCCTGCCAGGGTGCCCCATCGCGGATAGGATATTATTGAGACTCCTCTGCGTGTTAGGAATGCCCTCTGCAAGATCTCCCCTGCTTGCTTCTTCCATGGCCACGTCTCAGCCTCCCGCATTTCTCTCCAGCCATACTGAGTTCTTGGCAGCTTCTCTAATGTCCCCGTGTTCTCTGACATCTCTGCACTTCCGGCAGGACACCCCTTCTGCCTAGAACACTTTCTCTTTCCCATCCCAAAGGTCCTTCCCAACTCCTACCCTACCTCCAAACCTCAGCTCGGCTTGCACTTCCTAGAGGAAGCCTCTCTTGAGTTTGCCCTCCCTGGTCAGAGGATGTGCTCCTGGAGCTCAGCACATAGTAAGGGCTTCATATTTTCTTATGGAATAGATAAAGTTACCGAATAAAATATGCATCACCTTGCAAAGGGAAAGGTACTGTACACATGTTCAAGTGATTATTTTTATTTTTGTGGAAGTATTTAGAAACAGAAAATGCCTGAAGTCTAAGAACTCACTAAAATTAATGAACAATCGCAAAAGTCATAGCCATGCTTGGGTTTACACTTCTTTGTTCAACCTAACAATGTGCTTACTTAACAGAAAGCTGCTGTCTTAGTTAGAGCCTCTTAGTTTACAAAAAAATAGATTTTATAAGAATTAATATTGTCCTTAATAATAGAAAACAAGCGCTGTTCTAAGTGATTTGTATATTAACTCATTTAATCCCCACAACCTCCTTCTGAGGTAGGAACTTTTCTTATCCTCATTTTACAGATGAGGAAACTGAGACAAAGAGTTTAAGGAACATGTCCAAGGTTGCACAGCTAGTAAATGGTGGAACTGTCATTAGGAACAAAGCTGCACACAGAAGCTCTATTTACCTTAAAACAGGATTTCACATGCATCACGTGACCATTCCAACAGCCCCTACTCAAGTAGTGCCCACCATTAAGTAAAGAAACATAAATACCAGCACCGCAGTCTATTAATATATGAAGGCTGATGGAAAATTCTTAGCTAATGGGTAGAAAGTCCTTTGGCAGAGTTGCAATCCAGTGGAATAGAGAAGACATTTCATCATCCCTAGAGTATAAGGCAGCTAGACTGGCGCTGGACTGATCTATTGGGGAAAATGATGAAGGAAATTGGATCTGGTGATCTGAATAGGGCATGAGCCAAGAGAACCAGGTGGGATTCCTCACCTGAATTCCATGTCACTTTTACCCAGATGGTCCTCTACTCTCTTGGTCCACTATTTTTCCTTAGGCTCTGAAAGGCCATTTCTCCCCCCGTACTTGGAGAAGCATCCTAAGGGTGTAGGGGAGAAGGTGTCTCACTGGGTATCAGGAGATCTGGGTTGCTCTTGTTGCCCTCCCAGACCTGCTCAGTAGTGATGCTGAGCAAACCTCTTGGACCTGCTATGTCCTTCCCCCCACATCCCTCACACACACACAAAGTGTGAATCACTGTGGGGACAACAATGCCCTAGCTGGCTGAAAGGCAGTCCCTGGACACTGTGATCCTCCAGATCCTTTTAGCTCGTTCTTTTCTGTCAAGGACTCCCTTTTACTCTTTTTGTTTCCATGATCTGCTAAATCTGATTAGGATGCATTTTTCACCCTGGTTTTTGTTCAGTTCCAGGCTGGGACAGCAGACATGAAGGAACAGCTTCTTCCCATGGGCTCCCAGCTCCAACACAACTCCCTTTGGAGAAGACACTAATAGTTGCTACAAAAGCTCTGAGGTCTCCCTCCGATCAGTGGCTAAAGTGGTCTCTAAGGAAAGGCAATTATTGTTCATGTGGGTTCCTAACAAGGCACCTGATCCCTTTCATGAAGGAGGAGAGAAGGCTTCCCTCCCCTCCCAAGCTCCCAAAGCCCTGCCACATATCCACTGAGTGGGGTTTAAAAGGTTTGAACCCCAGTTTTGCATGGTCCCTCAAGGAGTTAGATGTCTGTGGCTTTAATTTGTCCAGTCAGAACAATGTCAGAAAGTATGCCCATTACTGCTGTCACAGTGTGGCCATATCCTGGAAGAAGAGCACTTTGTGAACACAAGGCTTTGATCAACATGAGCCAAGAGGGCTAACTGAGCACCCTACCCAGAGGCCTCAACAACACACATCCTGTCTTCTGTTTACCCACTCTGGAGTCAGGTATTTCATTAAGCCTCCCCCCTCCTTTTTTAATATGCAAATGAAACCATGGGGAAAACAAAAGCCTGGGATGTTGCCCGGAGGAGAAATTGGCAAGTTCTTCTTGTTGGCATGGCCTTTGCCAGCTCTCTGCATTTTTGACACAATAGTATTTTTTTAGCCCCCAATTCATAAGTGTGAATTTGTTAAGTCATTGAATTTCAACATGTCTCCATTCAAAAAAGAAAATAGGGAATATGAGAACAAACAGAATAATTGTTCTCTTTAACAGTTACGGGAACCAAGAGACAATGAGACTACGGAGTTCACTGATTCATCACTGTGCTAAGAGTTTTAAATGAAAAGCAAGAGGTACGAAATGAAACAAAAAGAAAAACCACAATGCCTGTCTATGAGGAAGATGTAACCTAATAAATGTGATAATTATCCATCCTACAAGACAACAATTATTAAACCGTACCCAATGTGTGGGTAAGGTGCCATGGGGATCCAGTGTGGGGCAAGATTACTTACAGGTGAGGTGGGTCACAGAGGGCCCCCCAGAGGAGGTGACCTTTGACAATTTGGACAGAGGAGGGGAGGGAGAGTGATGGGCAAAACTCTTAGGAAAGGGGGTGACCAAACGCGGTATGACCAAATGCAGAGGGGCAGGAGAGCCCAGGGACTACTCCAGGAACAATGAGTGGCACTTCGGAGGCAGCACAGGATGGTACTAGGCAAGTCAAGTCCAGGGCTAAGGTGAGGTGACTAAGGCACTGGCTCAAGCAAATAAGTTAAGGTGGTGCCAGAAACCTCAGTAAACAAGATAAATAATATTTTAATGTAATACTTTCAAAAATAAAAATCAATGCAAAAAATCTATGATGAACAAAACATCAAAATTTTAAATAGAGACAGCACAGTGTTACTGCTTCTCCTTTGCCTCAGTCCCCAGCATGGCTCAGCACAGCCCTGGCACCAAGAGACAGGCTTCGAAAGGGAGGGCAAGACCCAGGGGCTTAACAAGTTCCCAGCGATCATCTAGGGATGTCCCGCTTCTTTCCTCTTGATTCTGTACATAGAAAAAGAAATTGCAGGAAGATCAACTTAATAAGATCAAATATTTGCAGAGCATCTTTAACCATGTCAAAGCACTCTCTTCTTCATCTGTTTTTGCAAGACCCTGTGGGATTGAGAGAGGACGGGACTCCTCTTTGTATTGATGAGGAAACAGAGGCACAGGCAGGGGACCAAGACCAGAGATTTATTTGCTGGATGGACTAGAAATTTTGTCTGTCATGCACACACTGGCTGGGAAAGGACTCTGCCCAGGCCACAGCCTCTTCTGCCCAAGAGGAAATATTTTTCTTATGATTATTCATGCACACCTACCAGAGCCCATTGGGTGAAGAGGTAAGTCTTCAGGGCTGTGCTGTGTTAACAAATAACCTTAAAATCACAGTGGCCTTACAAAATCAGTTTATTTCTTATTTGTGAAAAATCCAGTGTGGGTAAGATAGTTCTTCGTCTCGTAGCTGTGCCATGTGGAGCAGGTGGCCTTTAAGATTGCCAGTGCAGAGGAAGTGCAAAGGGAATACCGTGTTGGATATTGCTAAGGCCCAGGCCTAAATGTAAGCTGCCTGACTCCCACTCTTATCCCAGTGGCCGAATTCAGTCCCATGGCCTCAACATAACTGCAGGGGATGCTAGAAAATGCACAGAAGCACATGGATATTTGTGCAAACTAATATTTGGGCTAAAGTCTCTGCCACAGAACGCTTATACACTGTTGGTGAGAATGTAAATAATACAACCCCTATGGAAAACAGTATGGAGATTTCTCAAAGAACTAAAAGTAGACCTACCATTTGACCCAGCAATACCACTCCTGGGTATCTACCCAAAGGAAAAGAAGTCATTATGTCAAAATATGCCTGCATTCATGTGTTTATATATTTATACATACCTGCAGCACTATTCACAATCACAAAGATGTGGAATCAACCTAAGTGCCCATCAACCAATGAGTGGATAAAGAAAATGTGGTTTGTACACACACACACACACACACACACACATACACACATTATGGAATAGTACTCAGTCATAAAAAAGAATGAAATAATGTATTTTGCAGCAACTTAGAAGGAACTGGAGACCATTATCCTAAGTGAAGTATCTCAGGAATGGGAAACCAAATAACGCATGTTCTCACTTACAAGTGAGAGCTAAGCTATAGGTACATATGGTCACACAAAGTGGTATAATGGACGTTGAAGACTCAGAAGGGGAGAGGGTGGGAAGGGGGTGAGGGATGATAAATTACCTGTCAGGTACAACGTATACTATTCAAGTGATGGGTACGCTAAAAACCTAGACTTTACCATTGTACAATATATCTATGTAACAAAACTCCACTTGTACCCCCTAAATCTATTGAAATTTTAAAAAATAAAATAAAATAAAATCTCTGCCATAGCTTTTATCCATTATGCTATATAAAGTTTAGAACCCCTCCTCATCATTTCTGAGGACACTCAAAGGCTCACTATTGCATTTGTTTGGCTCTCCATCTTCCTGCTTCTACTAACACGTTATTTACACTTGTGCCCACTTCCCATGCCTAGTCACCCTTCCCCAGACCACGTCATACCAAGCATGAAGCAGGGTCATTTTTCTTGTTCCTTCATTCTCTAAAGCAAAATCAACACAGTGTTTGTTTGAGTAACGGACTTTTAATAAAGATATCGTAGAAAAGTTAGGAGCTTTTACAGTACAACACAGAATTGGGGGGGTGGGAGGAATTAGAATTGAATAATTGACACAGTTCCAGCCATTCCCGTCACAAGGACTTTGTCACTGGCTGCTCCTCACCTTCACCTTAAGCCTGCCTGCTACCTTCTGACTCCATCAGTTTTCCCACTGAGATAATCTTCTGTTTATATCTCTCTCCGGCAAGTTCCAAAGTCTTCCAAATCCCTTCCACCCAATCCACTGAGAGAAAACTCAAAATTCTTTATATATTGTTATGCACAATAATCTAAATCTTGAATATCCAAATACTTTCCATGTAGACCTTGAATTGGAAGTTCTTAAATTTCATCATCAAGATGCCCTTTCAGGTATTTTCTTTGACAAAGGGGAAATTTTCTCTTTTATAGAGGAAAATTAGGTCAAACTTCAGCAAACTCTTTTTTTTTTTTTTTTTTTACTTTTAACATACCAAGAAAGGATTCAATGCTCAAAGAAGTCTGGGAAGCTGGGTTAAATGAAGTTAAACAACTGTCTTTACCAGAGGATGTCTCAGAGACTTTAGTATGATAATATGCTTCATACATCTCCAAAATGAATGCATACTATGCAGCAATTCTCAGAAGTATATGACCATGGAGCACTTAGTTAGTCACTGTGGCATAATAAGCACCCACAAATTCAGTGGCAAACAATGATAAGTATTTACTCTCACACTCATAGGTCTATGGGTCAGCCATGGTTGAGCTTGTTAGACTGGGCTTGGCTAGCCTAGCCAAGCTGCAGCTTGCTTCCTGATCTGTTTCACATGTCTGTCATCATCCTTCGGTCGCACACCACCCGGGGCATTTCTTCTTCTGAAAATGCAGAAGTGCAAGTAGGCAAAGCCCCATTGCCAGAGCACATTGCAAGTCTTTGCTTGCATCAGGTCTATGGATGTCCCATTAGCCAAATCAAGCCACATGGTCAAGCTCAACTTCTTTGAGTGGGGGAGTTTATTCTACTCACTGTGGGAGAGGAGTAGGGTGAATATTTTCTGAACAATAATCCAGTCTTCCTATTGTCCATAAATGCTCCTATCCTACCCTCCCCACCACATTCAAAATATATTCATCACCACCCTAAGACCCCCCCCCCTCATAATCGTCAACAAATGACATCATCAAGATCAACATCTAAGACCTTGTGATCTTTATCAGGTCCAGATGCAGCTGTCCTTGGTCTATGGAATTATGAACTAAAAAGACAAGTCATATGCCTGCCCACAAACACCCAAAATGTATTTGGTGAATCAGGCAGAATAACAGCAATAAACACTCCCATTAGAAAAGGGGAAGATTGTCAGGCACATGGCAATCTTTGGTCCACAGCAATTCTGAAGTCCTACTGGTAAAACATTGCCATGTCCCCCTACCCTGGGATAGAAAATATGCCTTACTGGGCCATGAATCCGCTCCCTTGGGTAAGTGTCGGGGAGGGGGGACAGAGGGTCAGGAAGGAGCTCCCACCTCAGTGCTCCTGTGGCTCTTAGAAGATACCATGACCGTGATATTTTTTTCATACCCAAAGTACCTTAATCCTAAATATAAATAGCTTCTATTTTTTACTTGTCTAGTATTCTTTAACCACATATAGTTTACTGGAGAGAAGGCAGAATAAGTTTTAGATAAAAGCATGGTGTCAGACTGCCTGGGTTTGAATCCTGGCTCCATCATTTTCTAGCTGTGCAATCTTAGGAAATATGCAAGATCTTTCTATATATATACTTCAACTTCCTCATCTATAAATTGGCAAATAATTATACCAACCTCAAAAAGTTATGGAGAAAATCAAATAAAGAGAGAAAATAAAACCACTCTTCACTAAGGTACCCTAATCTTCACTAATCAGGAGGGGATGTTCCCTAGGCAACTTCCCAAATTTAATCTTTTCTCCTACTTCTTAGTCTGAATCTATATACGTTCAATAACATTGTAGAGTTCACACCAACTGGTTACTTTAAGATAGCTGTAAAATTTTCTATCTGGGTTTTAATGAATGTGGAACCCACTAACAATAATTGTGATGACCACAGAAATAGCCACCATCCCTGAGTGCCAGCTATGGGCCAGGCACTATGCCAAGCCTTTCACATATAACTTCTCACTTAAGAATAAAATTATAAATCATTCTAACTAAATCTAACATTTCTAATCATATAAGAAAATATCCTCAGAGATGATAAAGCAGGTGAGAGTTTTCTTAAATCCATTGTACAATTGTCTCCTCATCATCTTCCTATCCTGTTTTACTCTTCTCTGGCTGAATGTTAATGTTACCACTGACGTCAGCCTTCTCTGTTGTTGCCACTGCATAACTGAATTTCAGATCTTTATCAGTATTTCTCTCCATTAAAATATGGGATTTCTTTGTTGATATTCTGCTTTTGTCTTTGATTGCCCTCCCTGGAGCTGGGCTTCACGGGAAACTCCTTGCTGGAAGATTCCCTACCTCTGGGGTCCTGGTTCTGTGCCTAGTATGCATGCACACCTGCAAGTGATAATGAGAGCCCAGATGGTGAGTACAACAGAGGAGGTTGTTGAGCATTTTGCAGAACTGTAAAGATAATTAGAACAACTTGGCTTTATTAAGAGCTTTCCTCAGGGCCTCCTTTACTTCCTCGTCCTCAGGCTGTAAAATTGGAAAGTTCAGCCGGGGCTCACTACTGTGTAGAACATGGTCACAGCCTTTTCCCCTATCAGGCACTTGCCTAAATCATTGCATGCCTAGATTAAAGCTGGAGTCTCAGTGATCAACCCAACTGCAGTTATGCGTGAGGCAAAGGTAGAGGAAGTCTTTGCCTGGAGACCTGATGTACAGATGTTTGGATGGCCTTGTTGCTGAACAGGTAAGAGAACAGGATCACAGCTAGTCTGGTCAGAATCAAATAGAGAGCAAAGAGGAGAACCAGCAGCCACGAGAGGAAGCTGTCAGCCAGGTTGGTGTTGACAACACTGGAAGTCACAGAAAATGAAATCGGTAGGTGAGGGCACAAGAGGAGAGTGCGAAGGTGAAATGTTTGTCAAACCCTACAAAATATGCAGTCATCAGCTTCTGCCAGACATCTTGGGAGTTGTGATGCAGCATAAAGCAGGGGTTGACAATCCCACGAAATAATCATAGACACATCTGAAAATCTAAGTGGTATTTCCAAAGATGAGACCTTAATTTCAGTCAAACAATATCTTGAGACTTTAAGCACTAGCTTCCCACCACCCACCAAAAACAATTCCCACCACCACCCCTGCCCAATACCACGTGTTCCTTATGGCCCTTGTTTTGCCTCCATGATTCAGAAAGCAGTGATGACTTGTCATACGCTTCCCCTTTAGGATTGGGCTTGATATAGCATGAACTAAAGAAACAAACTGAATTTCTAAATAAGTTTTTTAATACATTACAGAAATAATTATCTCGACACCAAAGCTTTTAATTGCAAGACAGACTATATTGAAAGTTAAAAAATTTTCCTTGGAATTCCTCAAAATGTATCTTTAAAGATAAGGAGAAATCCCAAAAGATGGGAAGCAGAGAGTTTATACCACGAGCATGAAATTCACACTACGATAAAGAGTCATCTTCTCACTTAAAAATGAAAAAAGGTGTTATCTGTAGGCAGGAGAGGAGAAAATCAGAGGATATCCCAGATTATAGATGTTGCCTGGATCCTTAAGAAGGGGTCAGTGCCCCAACGCTCCCCAACCCCAGATGAGTCCCAGAGGGGGGCAATAAGTGATATAAGTCCCCATTCCATTTTTAGAAGCATCTGGAAGAGGGGATACTTATGCCTCACTTCCTAGGGTAATGGCAAGCCTTCTAGCGGTTCTCTGCACCCAACATGGCCGCAGAGCAACCTATTAACAATGTTTGGTGGAGGTTTCTAAGCAGAGGGACCAAGACAACTTCACAGGATCCTGACACCTCAGTATAAAAAAATTGCTGAGAAGGTTGGAAAGCCAAAAGAGCCTTCGGGACATACAAAGAGAATACAGAGTATATGTTTCTTAAGAGAGAAGCCATGGCTTGGCCATGGACAGCAGCAGCAGATGGGAGCACATGGCAATAAGAACCAGAAAAGACCAGCTACATCTGACAGAGGACAGTGAGAATTAGTTGTACTAAATATCCCACTCCCAATGCTAGGATGATACAAAAAGCCCCTGGGAATTCAGATCCTTCCCTACGGGGGAGAAGGGAAGAGAGGAAAGAGAATTTTGAACTGACTGAGTTTCAATCCTGAATAGACTATGTTTAAAACTGAAAGTGACTGAGTTGCCTTGGATTGAAAAGAATTTGCTTTCTTGCCTTCTCTGGAAAAAGATTGAGTTAAAATAAAAATTTAAGAAGTTATTTTTGTTGCACATCTGTATTGAGACTGTATGTAAAAGTTGTTACACTTCCCACAATGTATAATAAAAATGCCACCAGGGGGCATGAGAATCGTGAAAGAAGAGGCAAAAAAGATAGATATCTGTTTAACAGAAGCTCAAGGACAGTATAAAAAGAGAATGGTGAAATTAAAGAAATAACAGAAGGAAAATTACTTGAGCTTTAAAAAAAAATCTTAAGCCTTCAGATCGAAAGAGTTCACCGGGATCCTAATACTAATACTGAAAAACAGACACACTGCTAGACTCAAGGATAAAAAGAATATATTGCACATTTCTGGAGGGGGAAAAAGCAAACAACAAAAACAATTGGTCTCTAAGGGAACAAGAAGGAAACTGCCATCAAATTTTGTATCTACTGTACTGAATACTGGAGGCCAAAGGAAAGAAAAATGTGTATAAATATTTGAGAAAATGGTTTTGAATCTAGAACTTAATATTCGACCAAACCGTCATTAAAATGTGAGTTAATCATACAACACATTCCCTGACCACGATAGAAGGCACACAGAAATTGACAAAGGCTAAAAAAGAGTATCAACCATTTTGACACATTGAGATAGCACAGCTCAGTTACACTTGAGATAATGCAGAGCTCATCCTGAAATTGCAAACTATTTAGAAATAACTGACATTGATATTGTAGCAACAACAGTAAAAGAGAAAAACTAGATCTGTAATTGCATTTACTAGACCATGTGGGCAACAAAAAATAAATGAAATATACATTACGAGCAAATACTAAAACACATACACACATGCAACCAAAAGAAGCTAGAAGGAATTTAAAAATTTTTTTAAGTAGAAAGTAATGATATACAAGACAAATTTCTAAATGGACGTGATAAACTAGCAGCTGCTTCTTTGAAATGATCAATACAATAGACAAACATATTTCCAGTCCAAAAGGAAATTAGAGACATAAAACAAAACAAATAAATGCCACAAGAACTAATAAATGAGAAAAACACAGTTTGTAGACATAATTTTAAATTATGAGAAAGAGCATTTCACATATATCAGATCAAAAAAAATTAAATATGACTGAAGCTATGTATGTTGATATGGATAAATCTCAAAACCATCATGTTAAACAAACTGCTGGAGATATGAACATTAAGTCACCACGGATGTGACATATTTAAATAAATAAAAATAAACTCTGCATTATTTGGGGTTTTTTCCCCCAATCAAATAGCTCAGATTGTATAAACTGTGTGCAAGTCATTATGGAGACATAAATATGGAGTGAAAATATGAAAGCATGTGTGGGAATGTTCACAGCAAATCCAGGACAATGGTTATCTCGGAGGAGGAAAAGGGAGTAAAATCACAGATGAGCACACAGAGGATTTCAAGAGTATCTTTCCTGTGTTATTTTTAAAAATCTGAAACAAATAAAGCAAAATTATTAAGATTTGGCAAACCTGGATGGTGGGTATATGAGGGTTCATCATATAAATGTCAGTTCTCTAGAATGAAATCTGTTATTTTAATTCAAGTCCAATCAAAATCCTAACAAGCTTTTTGTTCATGTTTTTAGGTTGTGTTCGTGATGATTGTACTGATGACTCCATTAAAGAGCCTCTCCTTTGCACGCCCTTTGCAATGTGATTGCAGCTCCACTCTTCAAGAGATGGAGTCCATTTCCCCACCCTTGAATATTTGCTGTTTTTATGACTTAGTCCAACAAAACGTAC
The DNA here is from genome assembly GCA_023783475.1 of Daubentonia madagascariensis. Lineage (NCBI taxonomy): Eukaryota > Metazoa > Chordata > Mammalia > Primates > Daubentoniidae > Daubentonia > Daubentonia madagascariensis. Next base: position 915,318 of record JAKFHU010002396.1, on the reverse strand, counting down.
CTGTAGGGATATTGTGCCATTTCTGAGATTAGGCTACAAGAGATCTTGCACCCTTCTGCTCTGACTGTTGGACTCCTGCCACTGCCATGTGAACAGCTTAGGCTAGCCTGTTGGAGGATGAGACACCGCATGGAAGAGAGCCCAGAGGTCCAAGCCAACAACTGCATACAGCCAGAAGACCCCCAAATATGTGAGAAAACCTAGCCAAGTTACACCTAATCCACAAATGACCGCAGATGCATAAGTGTCCCCAACCAAAACCAGAAGCACTAGTCAGCTGACCCATAGACTCAACTAAAAAATTGAGCAAAAAAATAAAAGCTTATTGTTTTAAGCCAACAAGTTATTGTGGCAATAGATAACTGATACATTGATAAAACATGACAAGTTGATTTTAAAGTTTATCCAGAACTTTAGATACATAGGAAAACCAAAGAAATTTTTGAAAAAGACTAATGAGATGTTTTGACGGTCAGATAACAAAATAAACTCCAAAGCTTCAGAAATTATAAAAATTAAGTTAAATACTATAGAGTTAACTATAGAGTTAAAATGTATCTGTGGAACAGAAAAGTAGGTACTGAAAAACACTCAAGTAAATATGGAAATATGATATGAAGATGAAGTTTCAAATTAATGGGTAAAGAAACCAGTAATAGTAGTTGGACAAGTGGCATACTATATCAAAAAATAAATTATGTATGAATCAATTACTTTTTTATTTACAAAAATAAGAGAGAATATTTTTACAAACCTTGGGTAGAGAAGGATGACAGGAGAGCTGATGCTTCTCATCACAGAACTAAATAGGAACCTGGCCCAGGTATTGAAGCAGCTGAGGGAAGACCTGGCAGGCAAAGTGGCAACAGTCGAGGAATGGGACTTCCATGGCAGCCAGGGGAACTGTCAGGTAAGTGACAACACGCTGCGGCATGTGAGCTGCAAGTCTCCCTCCCCACCCCCACCCCCGGTCCCCTGCACCAATTTTCAGAGCCTAAGCTCCTACTTCATTCCCTTCCTCCTTCCAAATCTCTCACGAAATGTCTCTTGTGGCCCACACTGACCCGAAACTATGCAAGGAAAGAAATTGTGGGAAATGGGGCTCCAGCTTGGCTAAGCTGACACCAATCCACCAGCAGTTCCGCTTCTAACCATTTGTCATCAAAATGCTGAGCATGAGCACATAACCAGTCACATTCAAAGATGTCTCTTGCAACATCGTTCGTCATTGGAAGAAATTAGGGAAATAAATGGATAAATGAGGATCCCTTCGTAAAATAGAAGGCAGTTCCTCAGAACAGCTGTTAATAAGAAGGCACACCTACAATTAACAAGTTACAAGGACACCCATAATTATAAAGTAAAATATCAACTTGCTTGGGCGGTGCAAAGGCACTATATGAAACCAGAGTGTTTGTACCCCCGTAATATTCTGAAATTAAAAAAATAAAAAATATCAACTTGCAGAAAATGATGTAAAATATGATACAATTTTGTTATGATGAAAAATATATGTTTGATGAGCATAAAAAGAATCATACAAAACTAAGAGTGTTTACCTCTGGGTGATGAGATTGGGAAGCAGAGGAAAGAAAGGAGCCACTTTCCCTATTTTACTTTATAGATTTACATATCCTTTAATTTTATTAGGACAAAAATGTATTCTTTTTGTAATAAGAAGCCCAATTAAGTCTTTAAAAGAAAGAGACTAATACCTAAAAACATAAATTATGAAAATTGATAGAACGCTAACAAAAATATTTGAGAATCATAGGCTGTGTGCTCAATACGATTAATTGGATCTCATCTATTAGGATAAATAAAGTTAATAGCTATAATTATTATTATTATTATTTGGTTAGTCCAAGGAGGCTTTTTGGTGACCTCTCTGCCTCTTTCTTTTTTTTTTTTCTATTTCAAAATATTAAGGGGGTACAAATGTTTTAGGTTACATGGATCGCATTTGTGATGCTTGAGCCCTAGCTGTAGGTGTGCCCATAACCCAAATAGTGTCCATTGTACCCATTAGGTAGGTTTTTGCCCCTCCCCTCCTCCCCCACCCCCCGCTCAACTTCCACTGAGTTTTACTTCCCTCTGTGCACATGTGTGCTCATCAGTTAGTTTCAATTTAATGGTGAGTACATGTCATGTTTATTTTTCCATTCTTGAGATAACTTCATTTAGGAGAATGAAGTATCCAGTTCCATCCACGTTGTCTCAAATGGTACTAATTCATCTGTTCATAGAGCTGAATAGTACTCCATGGTATACATATACCACATTTTATTAATCCACTCATTAATTGATGGGCACTTGGGTTGATTCCACATCTTTGCAATTGTGAATTGTGCTGCAATAAACATTCGAGTGCAGGTGTCTTTTTGGTGAAAAGTCTTCTTTTCCTTTGGGTAAATACCCAATAGTGGGATTGCTGGATCAAATGATGAGCCCTACTGTAGGTGCTATTTTTACTGTTTTCTTTGAGGAAATCTCCATATTACATATGTTTTCCATAGAGGTTTTTACTAATTTTTGCAAGCTGTCCAGAACATACATGTGGTATAAGCATTTTCCATCTTTTTTTTTTTTTTTTTCTTAGTTCTTGCCCATCCATATTCTAGCCCAAAAATCGCCCACATCTATTGTTTTTTGGACTTTTTAATAAATACTACCATTTTTCATAATACCATCTCTGCCTTTTTCCTGCAGGCTAAATAAAGGACTTCAGAGAAGCAATTTTTAAATGTAGAGAGATCTGGGGAGCATTTTATAATTTTCCTATGTTGAATAAACAGCAGAATTCCTATGTTCAATCTTGGAACTTGAGAAGGTACATAATTTTGTAAATGTCAAATTTTCAGGTGAAGGAATTTCCCAAAGAAGTGCTCACTGAGGCACTTGAAGGGAGGTAATTTCCCTAAAGCATTACTCAATCTGGTAACTGAGGTCAAAGAACATATTTTATAATCTCTCCTTGGCACTGATAATGATACCCAGCCCCTTCAGTCAACAAATACTCATTTACCGTCTACCTAGTGTCAGGTAGTGGACTGGAAGTGCGGGAAACACCAGTGAGCAAGTTTCACATGGTCCCTGCCCTACTGAAGCCTTTACAGTCTGTTGGGAAAAACAGACCTCAAACAAGTAACAATAAGTGGTTTGTGTATTTTTTAGAAAAAGCAGAGAAGGTGCTACAGGAGCAAACAACCAGCAAACAGAATTAGAGCTGTTCTCTGATTCTATAATGTCTACAGAATTTACTGGAGAGCCCTGAATGTGGGAGAGACTCTTGCCTAAATAGTTCCTTCACAGAAGGCATCAAGGAGTCATGAAGCCACAGGAGGTACTATTATATTATCAGATGTAGTTGTAAATAGAACTCTTGAAAGAAACAAAGTTTGTCTTTCACTCCATAGACACTAAGCATGTGTTAGGTGCCAGTAATTGTGATATAAATGTGTCTAACCTGAAGGAGTGCGTTCACTCGCTGGCCATTTAGTCCACAAATATTTACTGGGTACTTATTATGTGCCAGGGACAGTTTTAGGCACTGAGGACTCAGCAAAGACCCCTGCCCTCGTGAACTTACATTCTTGCACAGTGACAGAAAAGAAAACACAAAAGGAAAACATATATCAGATAGTGATAAGTGCTATGCAGAAAAAATACAGCAGAAAAGGGTTTTATGGAGGTTGTTTGTGATTTTAAATAGGGTGATCAAAGAAAGCCTCATTAGAAGGAGATATTGTAGCAAAGATTTGAAGGAGTCAAGAGAGCAAGTTATACGGATATCTGGAGGAATAGCAATCTAATACTGGGAACAGCAAGTGCAAAGGGCCTGAGGCGAGATCATGCCTCACGTGTTCAAGGGACAGCAAGGAATACAGAGTCTAGCAGAAGAAACAAGCATACAAAGAGGAACTATTTTATAATTCAACATGATAAATCATGATGCTGGAAATTTTTGCTAAATATTTAAGGGAAGCAGTGGTAGAATTCTAGTGCTGGGCTGCGGAGACAATGTTTGATATTGCTGAAAGCACTTGGGCAGCAAGGTCAATGTTAAACAGAGCCATTGTACACAAGTTAAAAAAAAAAAAGATTTGGCAGCATTGGACTGGATGTGGACCAGGTAAACCTGATCAGCTTCCTCACCTGAAACCCACTTCAGCTTTCCCTGAGCAGCCTCTCCCTCCTTGTTCATTGTGTTCTCTGTGCTCATGACCTTCTGCTCTTTCACTGACTGTAATCTCAGGGTGAGGATGTAGAAAAAAGGAACCACATGGGGCAACCAGACACCTGGGTCTTCATTCCCATCCCCTGCCCCATCCCCACCACCACCCTTGACTAGCTGTGTGGTCCCAGATAAGTCTCTTAATCACTCTGAGCTTTCACTTCATTTGTTTTTTTAATCAATCTCCCCCCCATATGAAAGAATCATAATTTAGCCACCTAAAGACAGGAAGCTGGAGGAATTTAATTTTATGGTTCTCTTTTCTTCCTCATTCCCGCTCCATAAATTCCCACATGTGCATCCCCCAGGCAAGCAGAGGCAGGGTGAGGAACATCCTGTCTGTGGGCTCCTGGCTCCAGCACTAGACTGCACTACTATGTTCTGCCCCAAAAGGTCCTAGCCAATCAATGGAGGCCTATCTGGGTCTCCAAGGAGAGGTTCATGCTGATATTGGGGCTATTTACATGCAAATGGCACCTTTCACATAGGAATAGAGAAGACTTCCTTTCTATCTCCATTTCTAACAGCCATAAACCCAGCTGGGCCATCACTAAGAATGGCTGAGGGAGCCTGAATTCTAGTTCTGGCTTGTCCCATGAGGAATCACCTATCTTCCAGGGTCCAGTTTCCTCAGTCGGAATAATGTCGTGAGTCATAGGATCTTCCACCCACACCAGCTGTGACCTGGGAGAACAGGGCTCCCCTCATCTTGACCCAGAGGTGGTACAATGGAAACCTATTCGCCTAGGGAAAGACACCCACTTTAGCTACCAGTTTGCCCTCCCTTGGGGTCAGGTGTCTCATCAAGTTTCCCCCTTTTATCTTTGACACAAGAGAAACCTTAGGGAAAAAATAAATAGGACAAGTGCATTGCCCAGAGAAGCAACTGGCACAGTCTGCAGGTTGGCATGACCTTTACCAGTTCTCTGCGGCTGAGAAATTGTGGCAATTATTCTTAGCATCAGATGCATAAGCATTTTTATTAGTCTCAAAATGTCCAGACAGGAAAAAGTAAAAGAACAAGGTCAGGAAGAAACCCCTTTGACAAAGGTGGGACCAGGAAGGGGACAAGTGGGAGCCATCTGCACATTCAGTCATTTTGTCATTTTTCATTGTGGAAGGTGCTCTGGAAGCCAGGGCTGAAATTTACACATGCACACACACTCACACACACAGATACACACGCATTTCCTGCCTTCAAAAATTTTATAGTCTACTGTGAAAAGTAGGTCATGTATGTAATCAGTCATTTCCACACCAGGATGGAAATTTGGCAGGGGGGGGATTTCCAAGGAAGTGGCATTTGATCTGAACCTTAAAATTAAAATTTGAGCTGGACACTTAAAATTGCAAATTTCCCTATTCTCCTTGTCCCACCTTATTTTTCTCCATGGGAATCATTATCTTCTATAATAAAATAATCTATAATTTACTCATTATATTTACTGCCTATCCCCCTCACCAAGGCTACCCCCTTCCCATCCCTCCTACTAAAGTGCACAGAAAGAAAAATTGATAAGCTTTTATATTTACAGAGTACATTTGACCTTTCAGAACAATGTCCCATCCATTTTATCCTCAGGAGAGTTCTGCGAAGAACACAGATTAGGTGACTTCCCACTCTGCCTGCAGCTTTACAGTAGCATAGACATGGGGGGAGGGGAGGGGAGGTTACCCAAGGTCATTTGCCTGACACTCTCCAACCTTACAGAGATGTCACTAGAACCTCACCTGGCATATAGGGAGCACTCAAAATAGAGAAATTATAATTTCCTTTTTCTTATTTTTTTCCCCAGGAAGAAGGTATTAAATTACCTTCTTAGTACTAGCAGCTGGCACTGCGAGCATTGTTCTGACTCCTTTGCCTCTCCTCCTCTTTATGGTGCCAGAAAATAAAATCACCCTTCACTTAGTGCCCTACCTTTTAAAAAGACCCAGGAAGGCTTTTTTCCCACTACCACAGTGTGGCACAGACAGCTTCACTAATGCGAGCTCCCTCCTATTCCTTGCTCTGGAACAATTTTAATAGCATGTATTCACTAACCACAATCTTAGTACAGTTGCAAGTCAGACAGCCTGAGTTTTAACACCCTGACAATCCACTATTAGAGGGATTCTCTTTCTATGTATCATTGCATAAAACACATTCAAACAAAACATAACGTTTCTAAAAGTTGAAAGGTGATTTTCTAGAGAAGGAGGAAATTTTTACTTATTGTGACTCCTTATTACTGGTAACTGATGACAATAATGACATGTCAGCATGCTACACAGTTACAAAGGGGGTTAGAATAACTGTTAGGAGTCTTCCTCAAGGACTCTTTCCTTTTCTTGTTTCTCCAAGATGTAAATCAAAAGGTTCCATGTCGGAATGGCATGAGCACACCATTTAACCACCTTAACCAAGTCAGTGTGATCAATATCAAGTTGTCAATTAGCACCATAACATCGAGATCTATACATACTTTGGGCAGGTGAGGCAGAGCTCTGGGTGTTTAGAAAGCCCTCTCAGCAATGCTAGTTCAAGGAGCCTGGAGCTTGGCTTGCCTGCTGGAGAAACAAGAAAGTTCTGACTAACTGTATGTATCAGTTTGGACTCTTTAGTTTCAAGTAGCAAAACCAACTAGAAAAAAACTTGTGCAAAACAAAAAGAAATTTATTATAAGGATATGTGTATTAAGAACCCAAGCCAGGATCACAACTGGGCTGAGGATTTCCCAGTGGAAATCCTGTGGGAACTTAAGCAGTATTCTCTCTCTCTCTCTCTCTCTAGGTCAGAGCCTTCTATCTACTCTGCCTTGCAAAATATTGAAGTCCACACCTCCCAAGTTTAAATTTTTTTGGTTCAGTCACATATAGAACTCTTAACTCTCTCAATATATTTCCAAATCCCAGGAAATGACTCTAATTGGCTTAACCTGAGTTGAGTAAAACCCCTGGTTCAATCCACTGGGACGATGGAGTCACTGTCAGATATTACAAAATGGCCAGGGGGATTCCATTATTGTAGACTAGGGTGGGAGTGAGCTTGCTGTGTTAGAGAAATAGCAAGAAGGCCAGTGTGGATGAAGTAGAGGGTGCCAGGGGAAGCTATCCCAAACTTAACATATCCAAAGGAGAATGCATGATTTCATTTTTTTAAAAAAATGTTCTTCTCCTGCTCATTCAGATCAAAATCCTTAGAGTCACCCCAGGCTTCTCTCTTTCTTCCTATATCCCACATCCAATCTGTAGTTACTATTGCCACATAATAGATTATCTCAAAATTTAGTGTCTTAAAACAACAATATTTATTATTATTCATGGGTTCTTTGATTCAGGAATTTAGATAGTCTATGGCAGGGCTTCAGCTGCAATACCCAAGGACTGGAGGTTGAATTCACTGAAGGCTCATTCAATCACATGTCTAGAAGTTGATGCTGGGTGCAGCCAAAGGGCTAGTAGGGCTTTTGGCCATCACATTCCACACATGATCTCTTCATGTAGTCTAGGCTTTCTCACAATGTAGTAGCTAAGTTCTACAAGCAAACATCCCAAGTGAAAGTGAGAGCCAGGCAGAAGCCATGCTGCCTTTCATGACCCAGCCTCAGCAGTCACAGAACATCATTTCTGCCACAGTCTCTTGGCTGAACTAGAGCAGACCTTAGTAACTAGTTCAAGAGTTCAAAGAGAAAGGATCATAGACCTCACCCCTTGATGGAGGAGTGTATCAACATCTTATTGCACGAACAGAATGTTGGATGTGGCAATTTGGTGTGGCTATGTTTCAAAAGTTAAGCAGGCTATACTACCCGTCTGTAAATCCTATTGAATCTACCTCTAAAAAATATTCTGAACCTGACCTCCTTCTCCACTGTTAGCATCCTCAACCAGGTGACTATCAAATCCTTTTAGACGGTGGCAATTCCTTTCAAACTGGTCTCTCTGGTTTCCCCCTTAAACTCCTGAATTCTTCACTCAAAAGCCAACATAGCATTCCCTTATTCTACCTACTTTATCACCTTCAGAATAAATCCAAAGTCCACAAGGCCCTTCATAAGTTGGCTCAAGGTTGGCTGCCGACAATAAGAGGATTTGTTACAGGTTTAGGTGAGGAGAATGGGATCTGTAAAGACCCCTCAATTCCCCCAAGCTATCACCACCAATCTCATAACTGATTTTTGATCTGGACCTTTGTAATTATCAGCTGTACAGCTTCTGTATTTTTCCATATGGGAAGTTCTGGACAAGAATTTACTTCTATTTTGTTGCTCTCTATAAAAGGCTGTAAGGAGCAACCTATACTCTAATAACCTCATATTTAGCCAAAACCACTAATGTCTCCATTTCTGAAGGCACATGATCTGAGTCCCAGGTGATAACAGGTGGTTGTCCACCAATTCCTTTGCCAGCACTTACCATGAAATAGATTCAGGATGGGGAAGTCCCCATTATTTCCATCATTGTCTTAGATGACAACACTTTTTTTTTCTGAAGGACTGATTTTATACATGCTACTTCTGATACTTCTAATTTTTGCATTAGTTATGATATTTAAATGCAAGTATCAGAAATCAATGCAAATAAATTTAAGATGTTTAAAAGTAACTAATTGTAAGAACTGGGGAGAATCTCACAAAATCCATTGGCAAGAACACAGCCAAGCTCAGGAAGTACTACCTACTCCTAAAGAGCTCTCAGGAACCCAGAGAGTGGTCCCTCTCTGCACCTCAGCTTCATATTTCTCTATGCCTGAAGAACTGCTTCCTTTGCAATTCAGTCCACGTGACAGAATATAGCCAACCACAGCTCCCAACCAGACACACTACAGGTCCAGCCCCTAAGAAAGACGAGTTTCCCATAGTTCCAATTCCAAATTTCTGCAGAAGAATCTCAAATTAGCCCAACTTTGGTCAGGTGGCCTCCCATGTTTCAGTGAACTATGGCCAGGAAGGTGGTACCACCTTTGTTATTGAGGTTCCATTTCTGTCCTTTTGGCTATGATGTACCCATTAGTGGAAATTAGAGGCATTCAAGAGATTTATGGTAAGTCTTAGAAGTCTCTTCAAAATGCATGATGTAGCAAGGACCTGGACTCTTAATGCAGCTATATAATAGACATGATTCGGGGCTGATACCCCCAGGCATGGTCCACTTCTCTTAAAACTCTCCCTGTGAAAAATATCTGAAGCACAGCAGACCTGAGAAGCCACATTCATGTCACAAGACCTAGACCTTATCTGAATGAATAGTAGACAATCTAGCCAATAGTGTGGCTGTCAGTTGACCCATGTTCTTTCTCTGGAAAAATTTAACAGAGAGACACAAATACCATGGTCAGTTTGGTGGTAAGAACTTCAACTGATTATTCATGTATATTTGTGGACTAGTGGCCATGTTGAGATCCTATACAAACAGAGGAAGTTGGTTAAAAGAAAGACACAAAGAAGCAGAGATGAATCAGAGCATGACACACCTGAGACACGAGAATGAAGCGTTGGCTCCCAGTAGCTCCTGGAGCCCAGTTCCCATGAGGCCTAGGTGCAGTTCAGCTCCCTTATCCTTGAAAATGCCTACTTTATCTTTACAATAAAATCCCCCGCTTTTATTGAGTTAGTTTGAGTAGATTTCTCTTTGCCACAGCCAACAATCCCTGACTGAGAGAGCCTGAGAGGGTGTCCGATGGGGAGGGAAGCCTGGAGAGTGGGAGAACATCTCATCTGCCATTCAGTGAAGTGCCCAGCAGAGCATCCGCTCGTGCACCTACCGACTCATGTCCGCTTCTTCGCTTTTCAGCAAATGAAGTTCTCAGAGTCCTTTAAAAACTTCCAACCTGTATTTCAAGCCTGATCAGGAAAGGACCTGCCAATGAGAGGCTGCTAGACATTGAAACATCGGTACAGAGTTCTCTCTACACAGGGTGGGTTGTCCTCAGCGGGCTCACATGTCAACAAGGAGAACTTCCAAGCCCATGCAGCAATAAGCAGATGCTGCTCCCACCACTCCATAATCTTTCTCTCTCTCTCTCTCTCTTGCTCCCTCCTCCCCTCCTCTTCCCTTTGTTCCTTCCTTCCTTTCTCTCAGCCATTATTTTTGTTCCTAGAGGATAAGGATTCAACGATGGTCAAAGGAGACACAGCCCCTGCCCTTGAGGAGTTTAAAACCCAATTGGGGAAATAAGCAGCAATTAAATATTAAATAATCACTCAAAAATATAAAATTACACTTGTGTTAAGTGCTGCTAAGGAGAGACATATGAAGCTGTGAGAGAGAATAAGATGTCTCATGTGATGCCATCAGGGAAGTCCTAGGAGGATTACTGAGAAAGTAAGATGAGATGTGACTGTCTGTAGGAGTGACCCTGGTAACTCAGGGCACAGAGGGAGCAGAGGGGCTGGACTGGAATCAGCCACAGTCACGTATCTGTGCGACTGGAAGAAGCCCTAAGCCAGGGCTCGGCATGCCTGGCACTGGGTTGGGGCTGGATTAGGCAGGCTCTTACAAGCCAGATTCAGGGTTTTGGTCTTCACTCTCAAAACAACTGAAACCATGTGCTCCAAGGCATCAGGTTGATCCACATGTTATTAGGTGAAATGCTTTATGATCCTATAAGGAAGTTCAAATTCTCCTGTTCTCCAGCATCCACAGTCTATTCTCATGTGCTGATAGTTCACTAAGCTATTCTACAACTGAAACCGCAAAGTGTTAACTCTAAGTTTATCAAAGGGCTCTGCTATCCAGGAAATGAACCAAAAATTGTCAAATATATGTATAGATAGATACATAATACATAGAGAGAAAGAAAGACAGAGACAGGGAGGCAAAGAAAAAGAGACAGAGAAAGGGAGTATGGACTGACACACAGTAGAAATCTTAGGGAATTTTGTCTCCAAAATATCTACTATGGTAATGTTGTTGCATTTGTTAAGTAATGTGTTTATTATCTAAAATAAAATACATGTTTAAGCCATGTGACCATGAGTAAAATACCTATAATATAGCAGAGGTACTAGATGTATTTTTTTCTTAGTATCCTAAGATCTTGCTAAGGCCACCAATCTGAGTTACAGAAAGACTGAATTACAGAATTTCTGTTTTATCACCTACACATCATCTTGTGATTTAAACTAACTGCAACAAAATGGTTTTGAAGAAACTTTCTGCCCTATTTTAATATGTTTAATGAACATAAGGACTGTCCCACACAATGTAGCAGCCAACCACACACTATCTCGTGGTACAATTCTGTGTGCACCAGTCTTCTTCCCTCTGTACAGGGCTTGAGGACAGGATTGTGCTTTTTATTTCTTTGAATTTCTGTGCTCTCCAAATCAAGACTAGGTGTCAAGGGATGCACTAAAGAAAGACAAAACTTGACTATTCCATATGCTAAAATTACAACAAATGCTAAAAAAGAAACATTAATTCCTCTGCCATAATAAAAAAAGAATTTGTCACAACGAACCATACTGTTCGCCTGCCTCATGCTCGAGTTGACATTCTATCACCTCACAACATCCCTGGAAAGCAGGTGATGTTATTATCCCCATTCTACAGTTGGGAAAACTGAGGTTCAGAATGATTGTGCCATTTGTCCAAGATCTCACCAGAATGATGGAGGCAAGATTCAAACACTGGTCTGATTCCGGGTCATACTATTGTAAGAAGGCCCAGGTTAAAGACACAATCTTGAATCCCTCATGGACAGCAGGGCCAGGACTAAGGTGAGGCAAGCAAGGCACAAAATTTAAGGGGGCACTCACTCTCAGGTGCTGGCCCTGCGCTTGCCCTCTGAAGGTGAGTACCTTCTTAAGAGTAATTGCTGGGCCACACAGTCTTCAAGGGACCTGTTCTGGTTCACTTTGTGTATCAACTTGGCTGAGCTATGGTGCCCAGTGATTTGGTCAAACACCAGTCTAAGTGTGGCTGTGAAAATATTTTTTCTGATGTGATTAACATTTAAATCAGTTGACTTTGAGTAAAGCAGAGTACCCTCCATAATGTGAGTGGGCCTCATTCCATAAGTTGAAGCACTTAAAGGAAAAGACTAAGGTTTCTCAAAGAAGAATGAATTCTGCCTCCAGATTGACTTTAGACTGAAAACTACAACATCATCTCTTCCCTGGGTCTGCCGCCTGCTGGCCTTGCCTTGCAGACTACAGGCTTGCCACCCTCCATAACCATATGAGCCAAATTCCATACAAGTCTAGATAGATATTGTATATATATACAGATAGATAAACACTGTGTGTGTGTGTGTGTGTATATATATATATATATAAATACATTATCTATTATTTCTTTGGAGAACCTGACCAATACAGGACCTTAAAATCACCATCCTAAGCAATTAAAAGCAGGCACATAACAGCTCACCCTGATAGAAGAGGCCAAGGTAGTGTGAGGTGAACCTCATAATGTCTGAGTGTGAAGCTATAAAGGCAAACATTCAGTTCTGGCTTAGCTGCTGGCTATGTGTGTGACCTTGGGCAACTTTCTTTATTTTTAATTTTTTTATTAATACATAGTAATTATGAATATTTATGGGGTGCATATTTATGGGGAACATGATATTTTGATACATGCATACAATGTATAATGATCAAACCAGGAAAATTAGGATATCCATCATCTCAAACATTTATTACTTCTTTGTGTTGGGAACATTTCAAATATTCTCTTCTAGCTATTTTGAAATATGTGACAAATTATTGTTAACTATAGTAATCCTACTTTGTGATCAAACACTAAAACTTATTTCTTCTGTCTAACTGTATGTTTGTACCCATTAACTAATCTCTCTTCTTCCCTTCCCTCCCTTTCCCAGCCCCTGGTAACAATCATTCTACTCTCTACCTCCATGAGATCAACTTTTTTAGCTCCCACATATGAGTAAGAACATGCAATATTTGTTTTCTGTGCCTGCCTTATTTCACTTAACATAATAACCTCCAGTTCCATTCATGTTGCTGCAAATGACAGGATTTTATTCTTTTTATGGTTGAGTAGTATTCCATTGTGTACATATACCACATTTTCTTTATCCATTCATCTGTTGATGGGCATGTATGTTGATTCCATATCTTGGCTATTGTGAATAGTGCTGCAATAAACATGGGGGTACAGGTACCCCTTTAATATACTGATTTTCTTTCCTTTGTGTAAATACCCAGTAGTGGAATTGCTGGATCTATTTTTAGTTTTTTTGAGAAAACTCCATACTATTTTCCATAATGGTTGACTAATTTACATTCCTACCAACAGCGTATACAAGTTCCCTTTTCTTCACATCCTCAATAGTATGTTATCTTTTATCTTTTTGATAATAGCCATTCTAACAGATGTGAGGTGATATCTCATTGTGATTTTAACTTGAATTGCCCTGATGATTAGCGATGATAAGCATTTTTTCATATACCTGTTGGCCATTTGTCTGTCTTCTTTTGAGAAATGTCTATTCAGGTCCTTTGACCACTTTTTAATGGGATTAATTTTTTGCTATTGAGTTGTTTTGAGTTCCTTGTATATTTTGGATATTAGTCCCCTGTAGGATGAATAATTTGCAAATATTTTCTCCCATTCTGCAGGTTTTCTCTTCACTCTGTTCATTGTTTCCTTTGATAGGCAGAAGCTTTTTAGTTAAACATAGTCTCATTTGTCTATTTTTGGTTTTGTTTCCTATGTTTTTGAAGTCTTAGCCATAAAACCTTTTCCTAGACCAATGTCCTAAAGCATTTCCCCTATGTTTTCTTCTAGTAGTTTTATAGTTTGGGGTCTTATGTTTAAGTCTTTGAACCATTTTGGGTTGATTTTTGTATATGGTAAGAGATAGGGGTCTAGTTTCATTCTTCTGCATATGGATATCTACATTTCCCAGCACCATTTGTTGAAGAGGGTGTCTTTTCCCTGATGTATGTTCTTGGCACCTTTGTCAAAAACCAATTGATTGTTAATATGTGACTTTATTTATGGGTTCTCTATTCTGTTTCATTGGTCTATCTGTCTGTTTTTATGCCAATACCATGCTGTTTTGGTTACTACAGCTTTGTAATATATTTTGAAGTCAGGGAGTATGATGCCTCCAGCTCTGTTCTCTTTGCTGCACAGTTTTCTTAATCTCCCTCTGCCTCTGCTTCCTCATCTTCAAATGGGAAATAATATCAGTATTTACCTCAAAGGGCTGTTGTGAAGATTACATGGAGAATGCATATAAAATGCTCAAAATAATGGCTGGGCCAACAATAAGTCTAAACTGGTGTCAGGATGTACTCGTTTTCTAGGGCTGCTGTAAAAAAGTACCATAAACTGGGTGGCTCAAACAACAAAAATTAATTCTGGAGGCTAAAAGTCTGAAATCAGGATGTCTGCAGGCTTGGTTCCTTCAGAAGGCTGTGGAGGAAGGCTCTGTTCCAGTCCTCTCTCCCTGGCTTGTAGATGACCGTCTTCTCCCTGTGTCTCTTCCCATCGTCTTCCCTCTATACTGTCTATTTCTGTGTCCAAATTTCCCCTTTTTATGAGGACACCAGTCATTTTGTATTTGGGTCCCAATGCCCTCATTTTAAACTAAATGCCTCTATTAAGACCCTCTCTCCAAATAAAGTTACATTCTGAGCTATGGAAAGTTAAGACTTCAGCATATGAATTTTGAAGGGGGCACAATTCAACCAGTAACACAGGAATTACATGCCCCTGGATTAGCCTGCACAGCAAGTTCTTTGTTGCCTGGGGTACGTTAGGCTTCCCTGGAATTAGACCCTGAGATAAGGGCTTGAGATCAAATAGTTTACTTTGGGAGGTGACCTCCGGAAGTGCAGCTAGGAAAGTGGTGGAGTGAGACAGGGAAGGGAGGAAAGTCCGAACAGTCCATGCTGATGGTCAGCTCCCTCATACTGAGAACTGAGGCTCAGAGCCACTGAGACCTCTGGGAGACGGCGTGGAACACACCTCAGAATCAGCCCATCGTGGTGGGAGGAGTCTGGGAGTTTACTCACAAGTCCAGATACTCCTTGGTTGAGAGCTGCTTTAAGGGGCTTAACTCCTGGCCTGCCAAGCTAGAGGACAGGGAAAGTCCTTAGCAAAGCGTGGCCAGTGTTTACAACAGGAATCTCACCGGTGACGTGTGCTGGAGCTGTCAGTGCTACAGGGGTATCCAAGGGCCCTGACAACATCTACCACGTCACTGTACGTAGCTGTGGGCCACAGCAAGTATGGGGTCACAACCTCCTACTAGGCAGAGGGTCTGACTTCACCGACTTCACTGATTTCACTGCAAGAATTTCTTCTTAAAATTTTCCAGAAAGGATGGTGAGGAGTTCTAGTGAGGAAATCCTCTTTCGGGCCACAGGTACCATAAGAAGGAAAGGCGGCTCTCCCTGGCTGTGCGTTCAGCCCTCTCCATTAGTGGTTATAAAGATGCAAGAAAATAATGTTGGATTGGAAAGCAGTAACAATTCCCATTCCTTTTCAACTCTCTCAGCTTCATCACAGATGAAAAAAATCCATAGCATTGATTTTTATTGCTAAGCCAAAACCCCCCACCTTATTAGTGAATGGCGCAGCCTGCAGAACACTCTGCATCTCCAGGGCACTGAGCTAAGAATAGAGTCCTCAAACTCTTAATTTTCTTTCCTGCACACTAGAGTTTCAGTTCAAAATTGTTTTTCTTCCTTCAATCCCCTCTCTTTCTACTGCCTGGCTCTTTATTTCCTCTTAAGACTTGCTTATGTGACTTCCCCATACTCTATTATTACCAACAATTAATATTTATTGGCATAAAATGAAGATAGGTTGTACAGAGCAGACTGATTCCAGAGATACACTTCCTTCCATCAAATCCTAATTCTTCCTCCATCATATCTGCTCTTCTTATATGCTGAGTCATATTCTAGTGATGTACTGACACTATTAATAATCCCTCACATTTATATAGCTAGAGAAATCAGAGAATCAAGGTGAGAAAATTTTGAAATGTCATCCACTCCAGAAACTGTGCTACTGAAAGCTCCTTAATATTAGAGAAAGGAAGAGATTCCTTCACTGTGTTTTCTCCAATGTGAGCATCCCCGGTTCCTTCACCATCTTCATTTTTATTTTCTGGGATGCTCCACTCTTTTTTTATTCCTCTTAAAGTATAAATTCCAGAAATGAAGTTCTCTTCCTGGTAGATTCAGCTCATCCTTCTATCTTCTAGAATTGTATTCATGCATGAATTAAAAGAGAGCTTACTACACACCCACCAGGTGCCAGGCTCTGTGCCAGGCACCAGCATCACCTTGGCAAGTAGTGAAAGTTCAGTGTCTGCCTTCCTGGACCTCAGATTTCTGGGGGAAGACAGTGTCACCCAGCAGTCTCCCAAAGAAATGTAAACCTGCACTGTCATGTGGGCAAAATAAATTCTGGGTGAATCCAAGATTTTAGACAAGAAAAACAATGAAATTATAGCAAATGTAAAAGGAAACATAGGTGAATAATTTGATTATCTTAGAGAGAAGGTCTTTCTAATCATAACCGAAAACCCACAAATTATAAAGGAAAAAATATGGATAACTCTACGTCAAATTTTAACATTTTTGGAGGCTAAAAGCACTCTAAATAAACTCAAAAGACAAACTTTGGAAAATATTTGCAACACAAACGACAGACTAAGGACTTATTTTCCTAATATACAAATTACTCTTAGAAATCAATTGACAAAGCACATAAAAAATTTACAGAAGAAATATAAATGATGCAAACAAATGAGGCAATTCTGCACCTCATTAATAATCAAAGAAATACAAATTAAAGTAATGAGATACTTTCCAAGTAAATGTTGGTCATGATATTTTAGAACTGGCGCTCCCCAGTGAGTGCTGTCGGGGTGTAAGGGAACTGGCGCTCTTATTCACTGCACCTGGAAATGGCCCTTCTGGAGGGAATTCAGCAATTAGCTAATTTTAAATGCTCTGATTCTCATAAATATGTGCAATCATTATTTGTCAATTGAAAAGAAAAGAAAAGAAAAAATGAAGTAAATGTTCTGATTCTGCTGTTTTAATTGTTCCTATCCTTTGTTCTCTCATGTGACCCATCCCCCAGTCATTTCATGGATCCAGAACAAACCCCCACCTGCACCTCTCTGCGCCTTCATGCCAATCCTCTTGATTCTACTCAATATATAATCTCTAGAACTCAAGACCACTGTTCTCCTGGCTGGAGGGGATTTCCACATAGCTTGTCTAGGTGTTCTCAGATCTCTTAGCAAATGCAACAATGGTCTGGTTCACTCTGTAGTCCCCCTGTCAAAGTTTGATTAAGGTGCAATCTGAACTGTCTTGGAGTATCTCTCTTACCTACAGTAGAGGATGATTATAACTGGAAAACAAATATAAGCACCTGTAGCAAGTGGAGAAACTGAGAGACATCAGAACCAAGATAGTCGTGTTGATGGCTGGGGTAATTCTGTGCAAGGCAAAGAAAGGGCAACTAGACATTAATTCACTGGCCACACCATCGAGAAATGTCTCTTGTCAACAGGGACTGGTGAGTCCACATGGCTGCCATGAGAAGATACCCACTAGACTTAACGTTCCCCTGGTGTTTTTAGCTCACGCTCATGCAGTGCTTGCACCCTACCATCTGTGCAGCCCCACAAGCTAGAAACTTTACATTGTTTGTATTACAAAAGTAATAGGCATACCGAAGACAGTTTTCAAATTGTTGTTCACTGTCCTGCAGATTTGGATTTGCCCTCCTTGAGGAACATCCCCCCGCCCCAGGTAAACTATGAAAGTACGTGATGCAATTCCACCCTCTCTAAAGCCACTTTAAAACACAGTTGCTATTAAGCTGCGATACCTGGAGCAGGGTACCCGGGGTCGTTAACCATCCCAGGCTCCATTTGCCCCACTGGTGAAAGGAGCCAACAATAGATGATAAGGAAGAGAGTGGGCCCGAGGGTGAGGGTGAGAGCCGTTTCCTCTCAATCTTATGTCTTTTTATACCATATCTACTCTAGTTTTATTAAAGATCTCAGTAAAATTGAGTGCTTGTTTTCAACAAATGATGCTAGGAAAGCTGGATGTCCACACGCAAAAGAATAAAGGTGGACCCTTACCTTGTATACAGTGTGCCATACACAAAAGTGAACTGAAAATGGATCAAATGCATAAACATAAAGGCCAAAAAACTGCAAAACTCTTAAAACAAAACATAGAAGAAAAGCTTCATGACATTGGATTTGGCAATGATTTTTTTGGATATGACACCAAAAGCACAGGCAACAAAAGTAAAAACAGATACATTGGAATTCATCAAAATTAATAACTTTTTTGCACCAAAGGACACTATCAACAGAGTGAAAAGGCAACCCACAGAATCAGAAAAACAATTGCAAATCACATATCTGATAAGGGATTAATATCCAGAACAGACATGTGCAGCTTAGCAATATGGATATACTCTGAGAAATGCAGCATTAGGCAATTTTATCATTGTGCGAACATCATAGAGTGCACTTACATAAACCTAGATGATATAGCCTACTACACACCTAGGCTATATGGCCTATTGCTCCTAGGGTACAAACCTGTACAGCGTCTTACTGTACTGAATACTATAGGCAATTGTAACACAATGATAAATATCTGTATCTAAACATATCTAACACAGAAAAGGTGTAGTAAAAATATGGTATAAAAGATAGAAAATGGTATACTTCTGTAGGGCACGTACCATAAATGGAGCTTGTAGGACTGGAAGTTGGTCTAGGTGAGTCAGTGAGTGAGTAGTGAGTGAATGTGAAGACCTAGGACATCACTGTACACTACTGTAGACTTTATCAACACTGTACACTTTGGCTGCACTAAATTTACTTTTAAAACTTTCCTTTCTTCAGTAATAAATTAACCTTACATTACTGTAACTTTTTTACCTTATAAATGTTTTAATTTTTTTAACTTTTTGACTCTTTTGTAATAACACTTAGCTTAAAACACAAACACATTGCACAGCTGTACAAAAATATTTTCTTTCTTTTTATCCTTACTCTATAAGCTCTTACTCATTTTTAAAGTTTTTTATTTTTTTTAACTTTTTAAACTTTTTTTATTAAAATCTAAGACACAAACACACACATTAGCCTAGGCCTACACAGAGTCAGGATCCTCACTACCACTGTCTTCCACCTCCATATCTTGTCCCACTGGAAGATCTTCAGGGGCAATAACATCCGTGGAGCTGTCATCTCCCATGATAACAATGCCTTCCTCTGGAATACCTCCTGAAGGACCTGCCTGAGGCTGTTTTACAGTTAATTTTTTTTAGTAAGTAGAAGGAATACACTCTAAAATAATGATGAAAAGTATAGTAGTAAATACATAAACCAGTAACATAGTCATTTATTATCAGTACCAATTATTATTTACTTTACATAACTGTATTGCTATCCTTTTATATAACTGGTAGTGCAGTAGATTTGTTTGCACCAGCATCACCACAAACACATGAGACAGGTGTTGTAATACACTGTTACAATGGCTAGATGTCAATACGCAATAGGAATTTTTCAGCTCCATTACAATCTTATAAGACCACTGTTTTTGGTATATGTGGTCCGTTGTTGACTGAAACATCCTGACATGGTGCATGACTGTATATAAAGAACTTATACAACTCATCAACAAAAAACAAACAACCCAATTTAAAAATAAGTGAAGAACTTGAATAGACATTTCTCCAAAGAAGATAGGTAAATGGCCAATAAGCACATGAAAAGATGATCAACATCGCTAGTCATTAGGGAAATGCAATTCAAAACCACAATAAAATATTACTTCACATCAATTAGGATGGCTACTATCAAAAAAAATGGAAAATAAGTGTTGATAAGGATGCAGAAAAATTAAAACCCTTCTACATTGCCAGTGGGAATGTAAAATGGTGTAGCTACTGCGAAAAACAGTAGGTGGTTCTTCAAAAAGTTAAACATAGATTTACCATATGATTCAACAATTCCACTTTTGGGTAGTATATACTATGCAAAAGAATTGAAAACAAGGACTTGAACAGATTTTTTGTACACCCATGTTTATAGCAGCATTATTTACAACAGCCAAAAAGGTGGAAATAACCCAAGTATTCACCAACAGGTGAATGGATAAACAAAACATGGTATATATATACAATGAAATATTAATCATCCATAAAAAGCAATGAAATTCTGATACATGCTACAACATGCATGAACCTTGAAAACATTATGCTAAGTGAAATAAGCCAAATACAGAAAGACAAATGTTATATAATCCCACTTATATAAGATACTTAGAATAGGCAAATTCATAGAGATAGCAAGCAGAATAGTGGTTTCCAGGGGCTGGGGGGAGAGGGTAATGGTGAGTTATTTAATGGGTACAGAATTTCAGTTTGGGATGATGGAAAGTTCTAGAGATGGATAGTGGGGATGGTTGCTCAATAATGTGAATGTACTTAATGCCATGAAATTGTGTACTTAAATGGTTAAAATGCTAAGTTCATTTTAACCATTTAAGTTTCAATGTTATGTACACTTTGCCACCAAAAAAAATTTTAAACAATTAAAGGGAAAGTTGTTTTTAAGTTAATTAAGTGCCAACTATGCTCCAAGTCCTAAGCTACACGCTGGGAATACAGTGAGAGGAGTAAGGTCAACAAAGTCCCTGCCCATACAGAGTGCCCAGCACAGAGCAGCCCCTCAATAAATAGTTAATGTATTGAATTAATGAATAAAGTATTTTGGGCTGTGTTTATAATGAATGTATAAAGCTACAGGTGTAGCCAGGCTATTTTTACAATATTAGGGTGGGGGGATGGTTAAAAACCCAAAGAAGCAAAGTTAGCGAGGGTAGAATGAGGAAGAGTTCAGATGTTCATTACACTAGAAGATGAAAAGCACGCTTTTTCATTGCTGCGGCTATCACATTTTATTTTTGTGTTTGCACTATTATGTTTCAAATAAGAACAAAGATTTATTGAGAAAAAGAAAAAGACACAATGTTCTTTACAACTATTTTCAGAAAACTTCATGATTTTTGAAGAAGAGATGAGTGGAAATAGCTGAGATTTGCTTTCCCAAAAGGATTAAAAGGATGAATTGTATAATGTCCACGAAGCATCTTGATCTCCACAAGCAACCTCGCAGATCCGCTACAGGGGAGCAGACAGCCTACTTCCCTTTCAACTTCTGTCAGCTTTCCCCAATTTCTCAGGCGATTTATCCTCCTCATACTCTCTGTCTAAGTAAGTTTCAGGAGAAAATTTTGTTTGAGGTTTGAATTCGGCATCAGGCACAATGAGATTCAGAACCTAGAGGTACTTTACCTTCTTTGAACTCCATCACCAGTAAAAACCTTCAAACCAAAATGCTTCCTTCGTTCCCTTTTGCCCTCTACCCTCACTGCCACCAAAAAGGTATGGGATATCCACAGGGGATGGTGGCTTTGGCAGCTCTGTTCTTGTGGTTATTTGCACATGGCTTTGATGGCATTTTCCCTTCCGTGTGGGTTAGACAAACAGGATTGGAGCAAGGGGGAAAGAAAGAGAAATCTGAGAAGTATTCCTATCTGTCCTGTATTGATCTTTGTGACCAAAAAAAAAAATTGTGTGTGGTTGTTTTTGCTCTTATCTGAAGTATTGTGACTCTCCCCCCAAAAAATGCATACCCATACACAAAAGTGACATATGTTTATTTACACACTTCTGCCAAAGGATCAAGATCATGTGTTCAATGGGTTTACTTCATCCATCATTCCACCCTATACCCGTGACCTTATGCTGATAATCTGGTTAATTTGGCTTTACACCTACCCTCATTCATTCAGATTAATATATGTGAAAAGTAGAAATCCACAATTAAAGTATTGGTGTTGCTCTATGTGATCACTACAACACAGTGCTTTGGCCTCTTGATGTATTGATATTAAAGAGTCAGTTCAGAGTTTATGGGTCTGCTTTCCTCATTTTACCAAGATTGAGGCCAAAATATTATAGCTAAAAATGTATAATTCCAAAGCCCAGTTTCTAAAAGAAGTACACTTAAAAATGAGAAAGAAAAAGAAAACAACACCAAGATTACTGACTGGATTCTATTTCTAAAAGATTATGTATAGAGTTTATTTTAAGAATGAGACTTTTTTTATTTTAAGGATAAGAACTCTAAATGAGATAAGTGAAAACTCTTGGCACAGAACCTGACACACGTTAGGTAATTTATTAATGTTTTCATTCATTTATTAATGTATGTAATTAGCAATACAGCACAAATGCCATTTTCTCCAGTGCCTTCTACATCAATCAGAAAGTAATCCCCTAAAACAAAACAAACCTCATTTTATTTTTATCTACTTGGTGTATACCTGAAGCAATTGTACATACATCAAATACTGTACATATATCAAAGATCATTAATTTATAGGCAGAGTTGGTTGCCACTCACAAAGCAGAAATTGGGAAGAGTAGGAGGTAGCTCCCACCACTACCAAAATAGCAAACCCACAGTCTAGCATTTTGCCCATATTTTTTGTTTTGTTTTTTGATTTGAAGGTTTTTCCTGTCTTTAAGCACATAAGAAGCCCCAAAAAGGTGGTTTCTAAAGCCCATTAACACAGCCCGACATATAGTAGGAGGTTAATGAAAACATCTGACCCCTTAAGAAGGAATAGCTAATGGTCATTTTGATGAAGGGACGGATGGTTTATACCTGTGTCTGAAGGTCATACTTTATGGAAAGAAAAGTGTACCAATGAAAAGGTAGGCACCACCAAAACTTATTTCCCCAGTTTCACAATTTTGCCAAGAATCAGTCCTAAACCAACATCATGGTCACATACCTGCTACCTTTCTCTAACCTAATATGTATTCTAGAATGAAGCATACAGTATTGCATGGAAATCACATGCCATGCACTGGGATACACCAGTTGTTGTTTCCTAGACAAATGGGTCTACTTCCCTCCAAGTCCACCACCACCAGCCCCCTTTCCACCCATCACACTGCAGCCAAAGGGAGCTTTATAAAATTCAGATCTCATCATTTCACACCCTGCTTTTGGAATAAAGTCCACAAGTCCCTAAGCAAATCTGCAAGGCGCTGTGACCTGGTTTCTCCGGCAGTCACCAGTTGTATCTCGCGTTAAGTCCTCCTCACTCATGCTACAGCCTCACTCTGGCCTCCCTCAGCAACTCCGTGCATTCCATTTCACTGGCCCTCGCATTTGCGGTTCTATCTAGTCTTCCCGACCCATGACTGTGGCATACTTATTCTTTAAGCCTCTGCTTAAACGTCAATTCCTCAGGGAAGCCTTTTCTGACCTCACCAAACTAGGTCAAAACCCTATTATACAGTATAACAATAACAATACCCTGTGCTGCTTCTTTTGTTCCAGTTTCCAAAATTGTAAAAAAAAAAAATTAACTGTGTAATGGTTTATTATGTGTCTATGCCCCCGGTTCTAATCTCCATGCAGAAAGAACCATGTCTATCTTATTTATTGCTATATTCTAAACCAAATATTATGTCTGATACATAGTAGACAGTAAATATTTGCTGAATTGATGAATAAAATTGTGGGGTCTCCATGGAGATGTTTCTCATTTCTAGCAGATGTGGTCATTAGAGGTGGCAGTCAGATTCATAGTTATCTGTCCCCTCACAATAAAGTAAATGTCCTAGAGGAGATGAAAGCAGAAAATGGTTTTCATTACTGGAGAACAGGAAATAACTTGAGTTAATTGAGGCCGATGATCCACGAATAATGCTTCAGAAATAAAATACAGCTTCTGACCTTTGGTGATCAAGAAATATTACAAAGTTACATATGGGACTCACTTCAGCCTTACGTCTAGATCAACTTGTTTCCAACAATTAATGCAAATCATTACATCTTTAGTCTTTAACTCTACAGTGTCTTGGTGCTCTATGCCAACTCACATATTCTAGTTGAACATTTCCCTGTTCATATCTCCTTTCCCCTTTTTATATTTTTTCTGCTTAGCTGCTTGTATTTTCCATGGCTACTGTCTAAATTGGATACGACTGAATATTAAGAAAAGTTTTCTTTGATCAAGGCTGATATCCACTCCAACATCCATAACCAAAAATGTGACTACCCTTGTTACATAAGCAATGAGCTATTGTTCTGTAATCATTTGGGGTACAAAAGTGAGCTTAGTAGAAAAAAAAATTCAAGTAGCCGAGAAAACACCCAACAATACCCAGGACAGATGAGAAAAATAAATCTTAGATTTTATAGCCTGTTATTATTTACAAAGCCTGTTGGCATTCCATCTCTCTGGATCCTGACTAAAGATCTCATGACATATAATTATAGCAAAGCAGAAGTTTTTACTGATGCGAGAACGGAGGCAGGGCATTTCTAGATCAAGGTCATAGATCTAATTAAGAAAGTGCTAGAACCCAAATCAACATTTTTCGCCTCAATATGTCTTTGTAATTACGAGATCTATTTCATGTGTTAAGGGGACAAGACAGAGGATGACGTGCAGAAACTTCTGGGTTGATAGAGCTCAAGTCTTACTCTACTTGGGAAACCCTCATCCTGTTGAAGATTTTATCCATAGCCTCCTTCACTTCTTTGTTTCTCAGGCTGTAGATCACTGGGTTTAGCATTGGGATAACCACCGTGTAAAATACTGACACAATCTTGTCTTCCCCAAGGGATCTGCCCATGTTACCTTTCAGGTATATGAATATGAGTGTCCCAAAGAAAAGAGCCACTGCAGTCATGTGAGAAGCACAGGTGGAGAAGGTCTTAGCTTTGCCACCTGCTGTACGAATCTTCCGAATAGCCCGAATGATGAATAGGTAGGATATAAGAATCACTGAAATGCTGGTTGTGATGACCAAGAAAGCTAAGATGTAGATTATCTGCTCCTGTGGCCTAGTTTCACTACAGGCAAGCTTCAACAGGGGTGGGAGGTCACAAAAGAAGAAGTCTACACGATTGGACTTACAGAAGGAGAGGGAGAAGGTACACCCAGTGCGGATCATGGAATTGACCATGGCACCAGCATATGCCCCAGCCACCAGCCCCAGGCGAGTCTGTGGTGTCATGGCTGTGGCATAGAGGAGAGGGTTACACACAGCCACATAGCGGTCATAGGCCATCACAGCCAAAAGGAGACATTCAGTGCTAGCGCAGAGGGTGAAAAAGAAGAACTGGCTGGCACAGCGCTCATAGGTGATGACCTTCTTATCAGTCCCCAAAGTCTCAAGCAACTGAGGGACAATAACAGAAGAGTAGCAAATGTCCAGGAAGGAAAGGTGGCTGACGAAGAAGTACATGGGAGTCTGGAGCCGAGGGTCCCTCTGAATTAGCACAATCATGCCCAGGTTGCTGCCCACGGTAATGAGGTAAAGGACCAGAAACACAAAGAAGAGACCCATCTGCAGCTCTGCCTGCAGCCGGAACCCCACCAGAACAAACCCTGTAACCGTGGTGCCATTCTCTGCCATTCTCTGTCATCTGTTGAAATTAAAAAATAATTATAATAAAGTCTCAATGAAGATAAATTAGGTGATCCTGACTTGACTTGATTGCTGTTCAGCGATGATAATAATCTTTTACATTTGTATAGCACTTTATGTTTTTCACAAACTTTATTTCACTTGATCCTTCAGAAGTCCTTGGAAGCACGTGTTGTTAATCCCATTTTTGACAGAAGAATATGAGGGTCAAAGAAGTGAAGTGACTAGTTCCAGATTTTACTGTTAGCAAACAGGCAAAGCTGGGCTAGAACTCAATTAGTCGTCTCCAAACTTCTGTCAGGTCCCAAATTGGAAACCTTGATCAGCCTCAGGCAGAGCCAGAAAACACTTTGTTAGAGAAACCATAGAGGTGTAGTATTAAGGCCATGGGCTTTGAAAGCCAACGTAGGTTTAAATCTCTTCAGACCTTAAGCAAGTTAATTAACCTTTCTGAACCTCAGCCTCCTTCTTGGTTAAATGGGGATTATAATGCCAAAGTCACAATATTATTGTGAAGGACCTTATTTACATAGTGTAGGTTGCACATAGTCTGACATACACTTAGAATTATATTAAATATTTTCTAAATTCTGAGATAATATAAGTGACATGCTCCTAGGTTCATATACATTCTAGAATCATCTTATCTCCAAGTCCACAGCCCCCAGGAGTTCCAACCTCAACTCCACCTTTTTGGGGGGGTTGTTTTTGGTACACATATGAGCACAATGGAGTTGGATGCCAGACTGTGAGCCATAAAGAGCAAGCACTGTTAGAACCTCTGTAGCCTGTTGCCTGCCAAGTTGCTTCTTCTTCTCTGTTCCTGCCAAGCAGCATGGCCTGGTTTCCAAGTTCTGCTGTTATTCCAAAGGACTTGTCCCATTTTTTTAAATGCCACATCATTATCAGTCAGTGAGATACATGAATCAAGCCATTCCAGAATTAGCCTGCAAAGCTCATTAAGGGACAAAGCGTCACACTGAGTTTAGAATTCTAATACAGATGGGGTTCTTGCCAGGTATTCAGACAATCCTGTCTCTGTGCCTTTGGATGCTGATAATTTGGGTTAATGAAAATAGTGAATGTGAACTTCAGAGGTGGTTCTTCTTGTCCTCTTTCCACCCTTGAAACAAAAACTGAATTTGAGAAAGATCTCATAGGCCTTCAGATAAATAATAGAATAAAATTTTGATCAATGTTGGCAAGAGCTGACCTAATGATGGAATAGAGGTCAGCATCTGGTGGTTTTCCCCCCACTAATTTTTGATAGTGTAAATACTTAGGTTGTTTTCCTATACTTAGGGCCAAATCTTATCCTGATCCTTTCCCAAAACAATGACTTGCTGTGTTCTTAAGAGGAGTTCGTGCAAATCATCCTGACCAGAGGGAAAAAAGAGAATATATGCATTTATTTATTTAGTAAGAATTTACTGAGAACTTACCATGTACCAGGCACTCTTCTAGTTGCTTGGAACAAAACAGACAAAGATCCCTGCCTTCATGGAGTGGCAATTCTAGTAGAGCCAGGCATATACAATATATGTTTAAAAAAGAAGAGGAAATATATTTTTCTCCGATGATAGGAGATAATAGGCACTATGAAAAACAGATACTGCAGGGTGTAAGGGATTAAAGTATCAAAGTAAGGAGAAGGGTATCAAACAGGACCGTCAGAAAAGACTCATTGAAAAGGTGGCATTTTAGCAGAAATTCTAGGTGATCAGGTAACTATTCATATTTATTTGCACACATCATTTATCCACAAATAATAGAATATAAAGACATAAATCGCCAGCAATGGGCCTCCCTGCTCTTATTAAAAAATATATGGCGTTTTTCAGGTCCTTGTGAGACACCTTCAAGGCCACTTTGTTCAGAAGTGTCAGCTTCCTGATAACAGAGAGACGCCCCTGAGGTACCGGAGGCTTGATCATCAACCTGAGATCACCCAGCACCAAGGTAAGGCTGGAGTCCCAGAAATCTAGCATAGTGGCTAAGAAAATAGGCCCTGAAGACAGACAGAGCTTGTTCCAAACACAGACCCAGTCACTCCTATTTGTGTGACCCTGGACAAGTTACGTGACCTAGAGAGTCTCAGTTTCAGCATCCAAGCAGTAACAATAAGGGCACCGCTGTGCTGTGAGAAGGAAAAGATATCGTTAACAGAAACAGCACGCTCTGTGCCTAGTACAGAGTAAACATACAACACATGCAATTGTTACAAAAGTGATCCTTCAACCACTAGGTTGTTCAGCCACTCAGAAATTTAATTTACCCCCACTGTATTACTGAGTAAAATGAGGCTCAAAGTAGGGAAGCCAATTTCCCCAGACCACAAAGTTAATAAAGGGCACCAGGACTTCTGGCTCCAAAATCACTGTGCTTTCCACTCACCTTCACCATGGCCCGTGACTTTGGCCCAGGAAGCGGGATGCTGTTGCCCGGCTTCAGGCAGCCCCAGCTGGGGAAGCACAAGTCAGGAGACCCACTACGTTCCACCACTGCCCTAAGAGATATTCCTAGTCTCTACTCGGGAGGGGGAGAGCTATTTTCCCATGAAGGGGGTGGCCTGGTGGGGGCATGGCAGTTGGCTCATGATGGGCCAGACAGAGTATGTGGTAGAAAGGCTGGGAACAGCACCTGGGGACCTGAACTCAAGTCCGGGTGCTGGCACTGAAGCAGGTGCCTCCCATCTCTGGGTCTGTGTCCTCACATGGAAAGACTGCACTGAAGGACCTCAAATGCTGCATCCTGTGCTATAAAATGAAGATCTCTCTTCTCCTCTTAAAAGCCCAATGAGAGAGGGAAAAAAATCTGTTAATATTAATGACAGACACTAAGAGACTACTCACTGTGCTAAATACTGTTCTATGTAATTTATATCAAACTGCCCCATTTACTTCTCACAACACCCTAACACAGGACATATTCTTATTACTCCTATTTATAGACTGGGAAACAGAGGCTTGCAGAGATTAAGTAACCTAGCTTAAGTAAAGCCCTTCGCAAGAATTTGCAGACTCTGTCAGACTCCAGGGTCATGCTCCCAACCACTATCTCCTGCCTCGTGAGTATGGTAATAAGGAGAGTTATCACATAGTGAGCACCTTTTCTTATGCCCAGGACTTTGCTAGTGGCTTTTCATACATTACCCTCTTACACTTGGGCAAGGAGAGAGGAATATAAGTTAAATAAAGAGTTTGGCAAATGACCCAGATTCTGAGTTGAAATCACTGTGCATGTTCTCCTTTTCCTACTGTCATCTTTATTCTTTGCGTCTTGTCTGCAGGGATGGGAGGGTTGAAGAGATGCTCAGGGCTGTCATCAGAATCAAACTCTAATGAGGAATCTGCACCCACCAAGGACCATCATCTCCTGCACAGATTTAAGTTGCAAGACAGGAGTCACGTAAGCCAGCCTTGCTCCCAGTTCCTTATTGTCCTCTGCCCACCTGTACTTTCCCTTTGCCCAAATCTCATTCTTCATTTTTAATTTATTTTATCTTGCTGCATGTTATGCATTTTTATAAGCCACTTTGAATCTCTTTTGGAAAGCACTACTGATGAATAAATAAATACAAAATAAAATTGCCCATTTGCCGGATGTCAGGATAATCAGAATAATCAGCCGAATCAGCATCAGACCAATAACGGTGCCGCCAGAGGACTTTGCCAAATGGGTTCTGGAATGACAGTGCACAAACAGTGGTTCAACCTACATCAGACTGATCTATGAATGATAGAAAAAGACAGATGCTCAAGGGAGAAAATGGAAAAACTTAGGGAGGTCTCTTTGCCTCTAACACTATAACCAGTTCCTGAGATCTTTGTAAATCAAAATCCCAAAACAGTGACCAGGGCTTTCATTCTGAGACAGCAAACAGCGTGAAGGGGGTTGGGGAGAGGGTCTCCTAACTCATGGGACACTTCAGTGTGATCTTTCTGAGCATCACCTACATCCATTTTGCAATAGGCAGAGGAAAACTTTAAAGAAAACCAAGGTTGCCCAATGGTTACTGATCTTCAGAGGAGCTACAAAGTTTGACTCTCTCCCAAAACAGTTCTACCTTCCATTGTCTAAATTCCTAAGCTGGTCCAAAATGATTTATAATTCTAGATGGAACAGCCAATCAACTTCCTAATAATTAAAATTAGGGAAAACAAACAGTATCTCCACAAAATCTCCAGGCAGGGAGAAGAAACATGAATCCATGTGGCCTCAGAGGAAAATATTTGGTCCCAGGCAATTTAGATAAACTAAGTTTCTGGGAAACTATGAATAGAACACTGAAGCAGCAATTTCCTGTTTTTGAAACCTACAAAATAGTTGAAATTTCTGGCTTCTAAGGATGAACAGAAATAAAGTGAATCCTTAATGCCATCGTGAACTCACCATGTTCCACGGCATTAAGCAACACCAGCATTTAACATTCCCAGTGATCTATTATCTTATTGTCATTCAGGCACAGAAACATTTCCCTTCCAGACAAGCCTCCCCTGGTAGACCTCTGTAACTCTGGGTTATCTTTCCCCCACATTACTTTTGTCTGCCCAAAGCCCACAGCCTCATTTTTATATCAGCCAATGGTAAACACACCTAGGATATGTGATACTCACACATTCCAAGGCTACAGGAGAAAGACCTCAAGATGTCTGCTCTTTGAGATTATTAATGCTCCCCAAACCCTGCACTAAACCTCAGAAAACTAACAGGGGTTTCAAAAAAGAGAAAGTCCAACAAGCTTTAATAGGCTCCATCTGTCGTCTTCGAGCAGAGAAAGCACTGGGCCAAGAACCAAGAGGCTACTCTGGATCAAACAAGAAAATGCATGGGAAGATGATTACAAAAGTAGAAAGTCTGCACTTGCAAAGGATTGCTATAACTGCCTGGAGATCAGCTTTATAATAGTACATACTGTGGGAAATATATAGCCATGGATCTGAAGAGTATTTATATGGCTCAGCAAAACTAATCTACTTAGATCCTCCAAGTCAGGTTTAAAGTTATTTTTAAATGGTGAGGCATAAAGGTTGTGTAGTGTACCCAAAGTTATATAGCCGGTGCTCTCAGCAAGAATTATGCAACAGAGATTTATAAAGGCTCTGCCTATTTACTCTGTGTCAGGCGGTAGGCTGGACACTGGGGATGCAGTGATAAATACATAGAACTAAACAGACACGGACAACAGTGATTCTCCCTCTGCCACCATAATCAGACTGGCATCTTCTGCCTGTTCTGACTTAAAGAGAAAAGACGAAAAAGTAATAAAAGAGGTTCAAGATGCTTTGGCTGCCACTCAGCGTGTCAGCGCAGACTTGGGTGGACGCAGAATGTTCAAATGGTGAGAAAATATAGCAGTTCCTTCCACCCACACACTGTCTGTGCTCAGGTAGAGAAGTAGTTCAAGCTAGGGATGAAAATAGAGTCTCTATTGAAGAGCTCCCTGTTTCCCTCAGAAACTTGTGTAGAAAAACTTTAATTGGCCATTTTCTAGTTGAATAAAAACTCATAAAGACATAGAAAAAAATACTTCCTGGCAATATATTTGCATTGAAAATAGCAGAAAGGCAGAACCACCATGGTATCAAGGAGCCAGGATGCTTTGAAGTTCTATCACAGCGGGGCCAAATCTCCCAGCCAGGTGCTTAAACTCCCTGGACTTCGGCTCTTTTATCTGTGAGACAGGCGCAGATACCATGTAATTCACAGGAGTGTTGTGAGGATGAAATGAGGTGACATATTGTGTGTCCAACAAAAGTTGGTTCTGTTGCACATGATGGAAGGTACGAATTCCCCCTCCCAAAAATTACAAATTACTTTCATAATCCCTCACTTTAGAACATTGTACATGCACCATCTCATTTGATCCTCACACAACCCATTTTCAGATGAAGAAAGTAGGACTCAGAGAGGTCAAATGACATGTCCAAGGGTCACAAAGCTAGGGGAAAAAAGCAGCCAGAATTGGGACCTGGGCCCTTTCCACTATACTACAAAACCCCTCACCAAGGTGCTGTCGAGATACAGATGCCCCACGTGAAGATGGGAGATCAGGGCAAAAGACACGGTCAGGGCAAAGTGAGGTTCTTCTTCACTTTGTAATCGTACAATAAATTTCTAGAACGGCATGTAAAGTCTGCCCAAATACTGACCTCAAATCTTGCATTTCTCCTTCCCCTGTGCCTGCTCCCTCTGATGACTGAGGGTGCAATAGAATCTTGGAACTTAAGGGAGTCTCTAAAGGTCATGGCTCTACCCTCCTCCCTTCGGACAGAGGAAGTAGCATTATCCCCATCCTACAGATAAGGAAAGAGAATTCCCAAGATAAGGAGAGTCTTGCTTACGTACCAACAGCCAACGGGAAAGGTCGGGTGATCAGAGCCCAGCTTTCCTGCTGCCAGATGAGGTGCTCTTGCTGCTGCCTGGGCAGTTCCTCCTCTCAGAGCCTTAGCACAGCTCTTCTTATGCCTGGAGCTACTCCAGCTCTCTGCTGCTCAGAGAGTGGTGGGAGCAGATGAACTTCCCTTCTTTCAAGGGGGATCACGGCGGGAGAGGGGTTGTGATGACAGGGGCTTCCAGGCAGAGCAAGCCTCACAAAACACAAGCATGGGCATCAGGCCTCCTTAGCTCTGACTGGGGCTCTTCCAACCTCTAAACTCCCTAGAGCTCCTTCCAAAGTCAGTGCCCAGCTGACCAGCTCCTAAATAAGAGATCTTGATTCTCTATGCCTTAGAGGTGGCCAAGCACCCACATAAATAGCTTCATGGACCCTGAACTGCAGG
Organism: Daubentonia madagascariensis; assembly: GCA_023783475.1. Classification (NCBI taxonomy): domain Eukaryota; kingdom Metazoa; phylum Chordata; class Mammalia; order Primates; family Daubentoniidae; genus Daubentonia; species Daubentonia madagascariensis. Next base: position 882,822 of record JAKFHU010002396.1, on the reverse strand, counting down.
AATCTGAGATTTACCTGCCACCCAGAGCAGAAATCGCCTCTCAAGCATCACTGACAGCTGATCTCTGAGCTCACAGTGACCCTTTCTGACCAACCACATTTATGGAGCCTGAACAATTCCAAGGATGGAGAAATTACTCTTCCACAAAAGAGAGTGTTCTGTTTTAGAGCCTACCTATAGTTTCCAGCTCTCTCTGTAATGTCAATGCCGTCATGCTGAATCATTCCAAATACCTGCCAGAGTTTTACAAGCTTCTTAAAAGTTCAACCAAGTTGCTACTTGCCCTTTCCATTTTCTCAATATAAGCGCTTACATTTAAATAGCCTCCCTACTTTTCCATGTGAGCTCACCTCTCTTGTCTCTTCTGATTCTGAAAACAACCACCTGAAGCAGGTATAAGCAGATATGAGAGGCATTATGAGTCTCATGTTATAGATGAGGAAACTGAGGGAGAGGTGAAAGTATTCAGTCCCAGCACAGTGTACTCCCCAGCAAATCACACTTAGCTTTGACCCTATTTTCTAAAGAAACAAGGAGAAAAACTCCATTGGAGATTAGAGAAAGCAAGTTTCCAATTATCAAGTACATTTCCAATCTGGACTGTGATTTATTTTCTCTCTGATCTGCTGTGGCCACACTCACCTTTGGCAGGACCAAGAGGTCCTTCCCCATCCAGAAGGCTGGGCTAAGTGCAGGCAGAATGTGGGGTCTAAATGGGGCTTTGGGGGGCCAGAAAAATAGACATCATCAGCACCTGCATCCCACAAGCCCCAGCACCCACAGGAACTGGATTAATAGGTGCTGGAGCTCTGCCCTATCCTAGGCTGTGTCCTTCACTCCAGGAAGGCAATTAGAAGACTGAGTCAGGGGGATTTGCCACTGATTGGGGTTTCTAATCAGGCCCTAAGCTTCTAATTAGGCTTCTCCAATGCCCAGAGGAAAGGAATCTTCAGGAAAGGGCCCCGGCAAAGTTTTCTCAACTCCTCCCCACTCAACCTTCGTCCTGTCTGGCAGCCTCCATCCTAATTCAACCTCAGCTTGGGGCTGAGGGAGATACCTCTGCGAGTCACTCTCTGAGCAGCTGTCATCAACCCAACGTGACCATCTGACCAATCTCACTTGCAGAGCCCGAGTGAAATACGTGACTATGTGAAGTCCCAGCAGCCTGCTTCCTCGTTTGTTCAACTAATATTTAATTAGCTGTGTGGATAGTACTCAGAGCAGTGCCTGGCGCATCGTGGTAGTTTTATCTCCATTGAACCCATCGAGTCCTCACAACAATCCCCTGGGGTAGACACTATTATTATTCTATTCTACCAGTGAGGAAACGGAGACTCAGAGAGGTAAAATAACCACTCGTAGCCACACAGGAAGTAAGGTAAGAAGAAAAGTTGAAATTGGACCCAGGACAGGCTGGCTCCAGACTCCTTACTCTTCACCACTGTGCTGTACGGCCTGGTGTCGTTCAGCTGATTATGAGTACAACTTATTCAGTGTAGAAAACTTGGACAATGTCAAAAAAGTGTAAAGGAAGAAAATTTAAACCATTTTAATCACACCATTCCAATAAGCACTGTTAACAGTTGGAGGGAAATGCACCAGAACATAATTGTTTAGCACATACGCTTCGGCAGTAGACAGCTTGGGTTCAAACTCTCCCTCTACCTTGCGAACTTAAGCCAATATGTCACTTCTCTGCACCCACCTCCTGGGATGGTCATGGAAGTTGAACAAGATGATACATGTAAAACTCTCAGAACAGGGCCTGGTACTATCAACATCCTTCCAGAATTTTTTTCTATAGGCATTTACACATTTTTTAAAATTGGGATGAAAGTTCACATAACTATTTTTATACTGTTCCATTGGGGTGAGATAATAGAAAAAAGCTAACTGTTATGAAGTTACTCACATGGGAGGGACCTATACCCCACTGTGATACCCTGGAAAGTGGGAGTGCCTCTCATTGGGTGGCTCATGAACACTGGGGCCATTGAACACCATGCCCTGAGACTTCATACCTTAAAAGGCTAGGTGACCACAGGAAAAGAAAAACTAATGCCCAATCTTGCCACAGAGTTGCTAAGATTGCCCTTTTCTGATGTCCCACACACTCTTGACAAGCTTAGGGTAGTCATGATAGCCTGAAGGCCAGAGACCCCTCCTCAGATTTTCTGAAATGTGGAAATCCTCAAAACTCTTGAGTAGAGACCCCACAAAAAAGGGGTGTGTGTATATATATATGTATGTGTGTATGTCTATATATGTGTGCATATATATAACATTGTTATATAATGTTGTAAATGTTACATAAAACATTGTAATATAAATATATACATATATATATCTTCTTCTAATCTTGACTGACAGGGAATTGTAATATATTTAATTTAGAAAACTTGTTAATAAAGATAAGTGTATTTCTTATCCTCACATTTGATGGAGAAAATTTATATTCCAAACAAAATTTATATCCTTACTCTGCTATGCTGCTACATCTAACACCAACAGACATCACCGATGAAGCAACCCTGACCACCAGGAAGACCCCGACTCCTTCATGGTGGGTTCCGTACAGGCCCACTCCCCAGCAGGCCAGCTGAGGATATTTTATATCCCTGAACCTCTGTGGAGGTCTGAGTTTAAATCCCTTACCTCAGGGGAAATTCCCCAGTTTCCTGCATGGATCAATGGCCCTTCTCAACTCCAGCCATGCAGCACTCATGAGCTAAAAGCACATGTGCGTGTTGGAAGATGCTTACAGCATTTGAAATGCAGGCTCCTCACATCCAAATTATCCTATTACACTTAAACAACTTTGGTCACTTTCATATTTTCAATTTTTTATTAAGAAATATCAGTACCGTGACTATTGATCTTTGTAGATATTAATGATTATTTCCTTAGAGTAGTTTCCTAGAAGCAGAACTATAGGGAAAAGAACATTTTCATATTTAAAGGCCTTCATACAAATTAGCAAACTGACTTCAAGATGCTCTCCAGCACTCCCCGGTGTAGGAAGGTGACTGTTTCCTGGCATCCCTGTTAATAATGAATACTATGATCTTCTTTTAAATATTTGGTGATTATGTAGGCAAAAATGTATCTCATGATTACATAAATAAATATTTTTTTTGAAGCAACCTGTATGAAACTGGGGACCATTATCCTAAATGAAGCATCTCAGGAATGGAAAACCGAACACCACATGTACTGTCTAATAATTGGGAGATAATTGATAGGCACACATGGGTACAAAGAGATGTAAAGTTCGTTGGAAATCAAAAAGGGGGAAGGGGAGGGGGAGGGGAGGGATAAAAACCTACCTGTGTACAACGAACACTATTCGGGTGATGGGGACACTAAAAGCCCTGACTTAAGCATTATAAAAGGTATCCATGTAACAAAAACATTTGTACCCCCTTAATATTTTTAAATTTTTAAAAAAAGAGGAACATATTTACCTGAGAAATAATAACTACATGAATGTAAAGAAGATGTTAAAATTTAAAGTTTAAAAAAAGGACCTTTATGTATGGTTAAAAAAAAATTTTTTTAATCCTTACCTTCTAATTGGTAGAGATGGAGAGAATAGTGTTATAAAGAAATAGAGAAGGGTGCTTTGACAGAAACTGTCTGGGGCAGTGGCAGAGAAAGGGAACTCCTGAAGGTCAGAAAAGTTTTCTCAGGTGGGGTATTTACACTGAGACCTGCATGAACAGAAGACACAAGAGTGTCTTCTTGTGTGAAGAGCATTTCAGACAGAGGGAAGAGCAAGTGCAAAGGCCCTGAGACAGGAATATGCTGGATTACTTAGGAACAGAGAGAACGCCAGTAGGAGATGAAGAACAGAGGTAGGCAGGGGACAAATCACATATGACCACATAGGCCACAGTAAGAAATCAGGTTTGATTGTAAATGCAGTAGAAAGCCAATGGAAGGTGTTTAATAAGGAAGCTATAGAATCTGATGTAGATTTTAAACAATTTCTCTGGATTCTATGATGAAAATGGATTATAAGGAAGCAAGAATAAAAACAGGAAGATATGTAGGAGGCTGTTGCAAGAGTGTCCAGAGATGAGGGACACTGGGAGAGGTAGTACCAATGCTCCACCTATACCCACACCCACCCACACACAGACACACACATACACTAGAATTGCATTGCCTGGCCCTTTGTGGTTGGCTGGATGGGGCATTGTGCCAACCAGCGCCACTGAGATGGTAGATGGACCATTCAGAAGGTGAACTCACCTGGGTCCCTGAGATACTCTGGTAAGCAATCCTGTGAGGGACATGCAGCAGGAACAAGAAACAAATCTCTGTCATTTTAAGCCACTGAGATTTTGATGTTATTTATGTCTCCAGCATAACTTGGGATGACTTGACTAATAAACCTGGTGTAGTGGAATCTAAAAAGAAGTGAAGGAATTTAGGATGCCAGGAGGTAAATCCAACACGCCTTCACTGTATTTCTTGAATATTTTTAGATCTGAATTTGTTTTATGTTTACTGTGTTTTGCATGATTCAAATTTCCTTTCAAAATAAACCTTTTACAATTCTTTCATTATATTTTTTTATTGTAACAGAGCACCTTAAAGTGCTTCATAGATCTCGGTATTTCTTGAATTTGCAATTCTGTACCTATGTTGATACCATGCGTATGCTAAAATCCTTTCAAATAGTTACAATTTTACAATTTCAATAAAGTTTATTCCTTTAATCCACTTCTGTTTTCTCATTACTTCATATACTTATATTAATTCTCTTCTATACAATTCTTTCTAACATTTACAAAGATTATGAAAGTGAAACCCTTTTTATAACATCTAGTGATACTCATTTTGACAGTTTGGTATATATCCCTCTAGATATTCCAGGGCCTGTATAAACATATAAAACAATAAATACCTCAGAGTTGGCACTTTTTTCCAGTTGAAATGGTTAGAAAGCCCAATAAGATTGACTTAAAAATTAAAAAATGAAATTTATCAACTTATGTAACTAAAAACACTTGATCTGATGGCTGTAGGTATGTTTCTCCAGAATTCAAAAGACACATTAGACTGGTCTACTTGACTCCATCTGAACTTCCCTCTGGCCTATTTTCACTCACATAGTGGGCATCAGAAGCCCCAGATATAAATACTCACAAGTCTATTCAGGAAAAAAGAGCATCTTCTTGTCCCATTTACCAATCATATCACCAACCGCAGCGTTGTGAATATGGCTGCTAAGCAAACACAGCTATCTTTCCTGAAGTTGCCCTGGCTAAAGGACCCCTTTTCCCAGGAGTTGCATAGAGTCACACCCCACCTTGGGATCCCCAGTCGAATGAATGCTTGGATGGGCTGCAAAAAGCTAAATTCCTTGCTGAAGGCAGAACTATAATAGGTTCATGGTATAATTCATACTACAGAGTTCCCTAAGAATCAGGCCAAAACTTGGACTCCAGCTAAAATTATATCTTTGCTTAGCTATTTCCTGATTCATTCACTCCCTTACAGGTTTCTTTTTCAAGAACTCCCTTGGTGAAACACTTACCCATAAGTCCCTGTCTCAGATCTTATCTTAAGGAGCCTAACCTAAGATGCATCTCTTCCCAAAAGTACAAAGTTCTCATGTGATGCTTAATACTCATAAGAACAACACAGTAATGATTATGTAATACATCAAAGCACTCCAGATCCCCCAAACCTTCAAAAGTGGGGGAGGCATAATACCTACTATACAGTCACCCCTTCTACAAGGTCCCCAGGTGATGTCAAATGGAACAGTCTCATCACTGGCATATACTCCCTCTTTTTACTCCACCCTGTCCCAACTGCCACTCCACCTTTCTTACCACTCCAGGAAACATTGGAACACAATACACATACTCTTACCACACAGTTATTTCAATAGATATTTAACTAAAGGAAATGATAATAAATATTGTCAAAAATGCATTGGAAGATAGAATTCCCTGTGCTAACTGCCAGGAGTCCTGATTTGTGGCTGCCTCCTTTCTTTATAATATTCTTGCATCATCTGGCATCTGCAATTGCAAAAACCATCCTAGCTAGACTGAATGCTTGTTGATTATCAAAGGGTTTTATTCCAGCCATGTCACTTAGAAGCCCACGGGGCACATGGCCTCTTTGAGATTCTTCCTGCTGGAAGAGCTCTGATCCGATGACAATGAGTAGATGAAATCTTACAGGACAGGAAGTGATTCTACTGAGGCAGAACATGAATTATTAGTGGGAAGCAAAATGGGTTCTCCAAGAACCCACAGTGCAGCTGAGGGGATGAGACTAACCACTAAAGAATAACTATGAACAATATGAGACAAGTGGAGTTAGGTGCCAAATTATGGGCTTCTGACAAAGAGATCGTGGGTTTCCGAGGCCAGGGAAGAGATGTGATCTGGAATAGTCAGCTGCCCACAGAAACCCTGGAAATGCATCTGTGAGGAAGGTGAGCTAACAAGCCACTCAGGGTGTAGATGTGAATGAAGCCTCTTTAGACTGCCCTAGGCTCATTCCGTCCTGAGCCAGTCATCACTCTTCCTTATGAGATTCTGAGCAGACAATGCAGCCGGGTTTCAGCCCCTGAGATGGGACTTGGCCTCAGCAGTAAGGATGATGGCAGCTTTAAGAGAACTTCACCAGGGGTCCCCAGACCTGAGTTCCAGTCCTCACACTACAGCTGCTAACTGCAGGAAAGGAGGGCCAGGGGCAAAGAAGAACCAAGTTCATTCCCTGCACAGTCTGCAATTGAGCTTTGAGATTAACAAGGCTTAAGAGTCGCCACAAACTCCCAAAAGATTTGTTTTTATTCTCTTTAGATGTGTGGAGAAGCTGAGATAATGAGCCTCTGCTGAAATGTGTTCCCCGACAGGGCCGGCTTGTCCCCGGGAGTCCTGGGGGCTGTCCCAGGTGCTGATTCCGGGAAAACCATCAAGACCGCTGCATTCCCCACGACCCACCCCCAAAAAGCATCCCCAAAGGCATTTTCAACATCCCACTGGCTTGCTTAGTAAAAAGAAAACCTAAAATCAGTCAGCTACATCCATCTACTTGAGCAATCTTAGCTGCTTTCTACGAAATGCTGAAACAACCGTAGATAAGTTTGAATCCAAGCCCAAGATAATCCACTTGGATTATTCCACCAGGTAATTAAGACACAGTTGTCACCCTGGTAACCTTGGGAAGAAACTGGCTCTGAAGTAAGGTCCACACAAACTAAGGAAGGTGAAACCGGGCAGAGAATCCAGCCTCTGTCATCAGAAATTGTCACCTGATGGGTCCATGACCAGACTGGGATTTCAGCTCTCAAATAAAATATACAGGTAAGACTGGATCAATTTTTTTGGAAACCTACAGATTTAACCTGTTTGGGCTTATGAGTCATAGGGTAAATTTCAGAAAATGTAGATAGTTTCATGAGGAGAGAGTTAGTACTAGACCGCAGAGCTTAGATTAGAGATTTTCCTGTAAATTCCTATACTTCCTATAATTATGCTGGAGTGGAATTAATCATATGTACTATAGCTCTGGTTTGGGAATAAGATAGACTTGGATTAGACTCTGGGCTTTTTCACTGACTAGTCATGTGACCTTGGACAAGTTACTCATCTATTCAGTCTTAGTCTCCTCCAGGACAAAATAATACCTACTTCACAGGGTCATTGCAAAGACTGTGTGAGATAATGTGTGTAAAATGTATAATATCATGATTGACACAGAGAACATGTTTAGTAAATGGCGACCATCATTAGGAAAAGCAGAATATGGGCTCAACACTCCAAATTTGGTGTCAGAGGACCAGGGTTAGAATCTATACATCTTCTCTTTCGAGCTGTGAAACCTCAGGCAAAATACTTAATGCTTCTAAGCCTCAGTTTCTTCACCTGTAAAATAAAGACGAATATTTCTTTCTTGGCCAGGCACAGTGGTTCAAGGCCATAATCCCAGCACTTTGGTAGGCCAAGGCAGGAGAATCACTTGAGGCCAGGAGTTTGAGACCAGCCTGACCAATACAGCAAGACCCCATCTCTTCAAAAAATAGTAAAACTAGCTGGACGTGGTGGCACATGCCTGTAATCCCAGCTACTCAGGAGGCTGAGGCAGGAGGATCACCTGAGCCCAGGAGTTTGAGGTTGCAGTGAGCTATGATGATGCCACTGTACTCTAGCCAGGGTGACAGAGTAAGACCCTGTCTCAAAAAATAAATAAATAAATAAATATAATAAAAAGTAAAAAAATAAAATAAGCCATCATAAGATGGTAAATTTTATGTAAAAAAAATTTCTCTTTTATAATGTTATTTTCAGGTTGAAAGGAAATAAAGCCTTTAAAGTGCTTAGCATCTACCTGACTCAGAGCTTGATAAATGTTAACCATAATATTTTGAGACACTGATTTCAGTAAGGTGAGAAGAGTTAATTTTGTTGAGCTCTTTCACTCTCCCCAGGGGACTCAATCTTTGGAAGCAAGAGAAAGAAAAGGTTGGGAAAAGGTCCCAAATTAAACTAAGTACAAGGTTTAGGGACCATCTCTTCTCTGAAGGGTTCCTCCTGGACAAGATGTCTCTTTTCCCTATGCCCTCCAGAAATCGCATGTTCTTTCATGTTACCTATTATAATGGTAATAATGTCAGGTAACAACGTCAACCCATAAGTGTCGCTAGGCTTTCTTAAAATGTTCACTGGCCATAAACCATTGCTTTCCCCTCTGTAAGCTGTTCTAGGTTCAGGGAGTCTGTTGTTTCCCAAGCTGATGGTACCCCAGTCTCCTTCCTAAATAAGATTACACAAAACTTGGTGTCACCAACCTGGTCCTAACACTTTTTTTTCTCGGAAATATCCTATGCCTTTCTGGAAAATAAGCAAATTCTGCCACATTAGATAAAAATCAATTCTAGGTTTTCAGAAATCATTATTATGTTCCCATTTTATTATTGAGAAAATTGAGGCTCTAGTTGGTTAAGCAATTTTCTCAAGGTCATATCTAAAGAGAGATACGGTCCAACTAAGTCTATCTTAACTCATAAAGAAAGAAGATAAAACACGGACCACAAAAACTACAAAATCAGTCTTAAGCCTCTTCTCCCCTGGAAGTTGAGTATTTGCCTAATAGTCTTAGAGAGGTGATTTGATTTTAAAGATTTGGGGCTTGGGTCTGCAGAAAGGGTAATTCTCTCCCCCCCACAAGAGGACAGTATGATATGGTAGAAAGCGTACAGAATTTGGAGTTAGAAAGTCCTGGGTTCAAATGTTGATTCTGTTCCTTCTTAGGTGTGTAGCAAGTTGGGAACCTCCTGAACCTCTCTGAGTGTCACTTTGTTCCTCCATAAAATGGTCATGGCTATACCAAACTTGCAGGACTGCAGGAAGAATTAAAGCTAATGTATGAAACAGGCCTGTCATGTGTGTACAAATCTGGTGTGGCTGCATCTGCACCCCGACAATCTGCCACCTAATCTCTGGTCAAGGGCTTTGAACAATTTTGTCCTTGATCAGAAAGAACCCCTGGGAACCAGCCATGAGATATACAGAAAATGGACTTTGACAATTTCAGACTTAGATGCTGAGAAAGCTGTTGAAATTAGCCAAGTTCTCTCATAATTTGAAAGTAAGAAGAGCTGGGCATGGTGACTTACCCTTATAATCCCAACATTTTGGGAGGCCGAGGTAGGAGGATTGCTTGAGGCCTGGAGTTCAAGACCAGCCTGGGCAACGTAATGAGACCCCCTTCTCTACAAAAAATTAAAAAATTAGCCAGGCATGGTGGTGCATGCCTGTAGTCCCAGCTACTCGGGAGGCTGAGGAGGAGGATGGCTTGAGCCTAAAAGCTGGAGGTTGCAGTGAGCTGTGATCACACCACTGCACTCCAACCCGGGCAATGGAGTAAGATCATGTCTCTAAAAAAAATTGCTTTTTATTGATACATAACAGATGCACATATTTTCAGGGTACATGTGATAATTTAATGCATTCATATAATTTGTACAGATCAAATCAGTGTAATTGGGACATACGTCACTTTTAAATATTTGTCTTTTCTTTGTGCTTGAAACATTCAAATTATTTTCTTCTATTTTGAAATATACAATAGATTATTGTAAATTATAGTCCCCCTACTGATCTTTTAGATAACTTTTAGTTATCCATCTATCAAGCAATAGGTCTTATTTCTTCTATCAATCTGTATGTTTGTACCTGTTAATCAATCTCTCTTTACCCTCCCTCCTCCCTACCCTTTATAGCTATAAAAATGTATGAAAAATGCACAAAGAGGTACTATAACCAGTACTTTTTATTACCACATATTTTGTCAAAAATAGCAATCCCAATGTTGCTACAGCAAATAAAACTCCTGGTTGTGCTACACGAAAAAGAGTTTCTTAATAATCTAATTTTGATATTCATGGATTTACCAAATATGGTTATAGATTCAGGGACTCTGAATTAGCAAATTCCAACCTCAGGGAACTGAGGATATGGTATTAAGAAGCTAGGCAAATGGTTCTAGGGGAATCTAGGGTAATGGAATCAGGAGACCTGGGCGTGGACCCTGGGTCCTCTACATGTGAGGTCAGCAGGTAGTTTCACATGTCTGGTCTCAGTTTCTCATCCACAAATAAGATTAATGCCACCTGTCCAGTAAGATTGTTACCAAGCATGCCTAAAATATTGTATGTAGAAGGCCTTTGAAGAAAGGAGATTATGACCTGGGCTTCCATGCAAAAGGATCACTTGGACTTTAGGCATTTTAATGAGTATCCAGGAGGGACTTGGAAAGTGGTCAGTGGCATGCAAGCAGAATTATGATGTGACTCAGATCTGTACCATATGGCAACAAGCAATCATAGGAAATGCAAAAATTACCATGACTCAAATATAAAGCAAATTAAACATAATTATTTTAAGCAATTGGTAGAGTACAAGAAAAGAACATTCATTTGGCTTGATGTTTGAAAGCTTCTCTTAGATGCAGCAGAAGTTTAGTGACATTTCCTCCTGTACATATCCAATCACACTATTTAGTCTTTTAGTGTGTGTCATAGAAGTAATCATAAGAAACACCATGTACTAATTTCAGAATCAACCCATAGACAAAGTATGGAAGACTTAACTAGAATAGCAAGCATTGTTATGTGAATGGAATCAGACACAAGTTTGTTTGTTTTTTTTTAAGTGGTGTGGAAGAAAGGAGAGAGGAAAGAATGGGGAAATAATTTCTTCATCTTACTTAGTGAGGAATTTAGTCAGTTATTGAAACAAAGATTATATATATATTTTAAAAATTGAAAAAAATATACAAATATATTTAAAGATAGCAATATAACAAAGTGTATGTGAGAAAAATGGATTATCTTTCAGAACAGGAACTCAACAACTACTATCTAAAATTGATGATAATAATAGTAACAATAAGAGTAGCTAACATTATTTAGCTCCTTAAGTGTGCTGGGCACTGCTCTACAGCCCTTACAAGTATTAACTTATTTAATACTCAAAATATCCTTATGATGTAGGCATAATTGTTCCACATTATGGATGAGGAGTTGAGACACAAAGTGGCTAGGTAACTTACTCAAGGTCACATAACCAAAAGGTAGCAAGATCATGAGTTTGAATGCATCATTTATAATCACGGCGTTGTAAATAACCAAAAAGTTCTAAAACACAATATGTTGAAGATGATGGTCTCTGGGTTAGTATGGCAGAGATAAAAGTGGAAAGGAAGACTTTTAGTTGTCAGTTAACACTATTTGACTAGGCAGCTTTTTGACTGCCTGCCTGAATAATGATACAATAAGGAGAAGAATATGTCAGTATGTGCTGTAAGCTCATAGTTAACATGAAGAGCAGATTCATCTTCCAACTTCTGAAAGGCTTTCATGAGAAGAAGTGATTAAAGTGCTGTGAGTGTCTAGAAGGGGTAAAACTAAGGCCAGTGTGTGAAAGGCACAGAGAGAGAAAGAGAGAGTCCTGGTCCAAAAAGGGAAGTAACAGGTGGAACTGTGCACAGATAGAGGCTCATACAGCAACTGGATGACCGTGTGGTAGGTATATGGTAGACGAGGCTCCAGCCCCAGGTGGGGTTGGAGCAGATGTTGTCTAGATCTCTTCCGAACCTGAGAATTACACATCTCTTATCTTCACAGAACTTTCCAAATGTAAACCAGAATTAATTTGAATCAGAAACACCAGCTCAAGTCTCAATTCCATAAAATACAGAAGATGCACAAGGAGAATCAGCCAGGTTCAGAATTTCTGAAAAACAAGCTCTATAAATAGGCCTGGAATTATAAACCAAACTTCTACCATAGGGAAAAGGATTCTGTCCTTCAATTCCGGGTTTTTCTTCTAAATTTCATCCTCAGACCAACCATGCATGTGGAATCCATGGCCAATAATAATCTCACCACAGTAACCGAATTCATTCTCATGGGCTTTACTGACCACCCCGAATTGGAGATTCCCTTCTTCCTGGTGTTTCTGAGTTTCTATCTAGTCACCCTTCTGGGGAATATAGGGATGATTATTCTAATCCAAGTGGATGCCCAACTCCACACCCCAATGTACTTTTTCCTGAGCCACCTCTCCCTACTGGATGCCTGCTACGCCTCAGTCATCAGCCCTCAGATTCTAGCCACGCTGGCCACAAGCAGAACAGTCATCTCCTATGGCCGCTGTGCTGCACAGTTCTTTTTCTTTACCCTTTGTGCAGGTGCAGAGTGTTTCCTGCTGGCAGTGATGGCTTATGACCGCTATGTTGCCATCAGCAACCCACTGCTTTACACGGTGGCCATGAATCCCAGAATCTGTTGGAGTTTGGTGGTGGGAGCCTACGCCTGTGGGGTGTCAGGGGCCATCCTGCGTACCACGTGTACCTTCACTCTCTCCTTCTGTGACGACAGTCAGATCAACTTCTTTTTCTGTGACCTCCCACCCCTGCTGAAGCTGGCCTGCAGTGACACCACAAACATGGAGATTGTCATTGTCTTCTTCGGCAACTTTGTGATTTTGGCCAATGCTGTGGTCATCCTGATTTCCTACCTGCTCATCATCAAGTCCATTTTGAGGGTGAAGTCTTCAGGTGGCAGGGCCAAGACTTTCTCCACATGTGCCTCCCACCTCACTGCTGTGGCCCTTTTCTTTGGGACCCTCATCTTCATGTATCTACGGAGCGGCTCAGGAAAATCCCTGGGCGAAGACAAGGTGGTATCTGTCGTCTACACAGTGGTCATCCCCATGCTGAACCCTCTGATCTACAGCTTGAGAAACAAGGATGTGAAAGCTGCCTTCAGAAAGGTCACCGGAAGATTCCAGGTGTCCCAGAGTACGTAGATCTGTGTGAAAGGACCTCTCATTTTAGTACACTTTCTTCCCATGTCAATATATCCTATTTAGGCACCAGCATTATAGGCAACCTATACTTACAAACAGTAAAAAGATAGGTACCACTAGGCACACAAGAAAAACTGCAAGTGTAGCGAAGTTTGTTTGCAGCAATTGCATGGTGCTTTCTTCTTATCCACCCCCCCGACTTCCAGTCCATTCCTTAGCACCCAGAAGTCTCCTGCTACTCTCTGACGGCACAACTCATAGATCGCAGAGATCCAAGGAGCCTTGAGTTTATTTCGTCCCACACCAATGCTGTTTGCACTCACGCCTGGACTTGCCATCCTTTCCCTTTGTTTCTGCTCACATCAATCCAGCCTTTTTCTCTGTGTCAAAGATCATATCTGGGGATTCCTGTGATACGCTAATTGGCCTTTTTTTCTTTTAATATGTGAGGGACTGAGCACCTACATAAGCAGGGAGTATTGTATAAGACAAGAGCCAGGCGTGGGGAACCTGCTGGGGCCACATGTGAAATAAATCACAAACCAGTGATCATGAAAGTCAATGAAGGCTGTGTACTGAGGAAGATGAATAACTCAAGCCTTTGCACTAAGAAATAAAACAAACTTGAGTGTTTCACTGAGGAGGTGAGGGGTGCATTTATCTGCATCCAACATAGACAAGAATAACAAAGGGTTGTATTTTTATTGAATATGTTATTTTGTACCTTCTGGATCCTTGAGTGTGGCCTTTTGACTGAATCCAAATTTTACAGAACAAATCCGTTTAATAAAGGGATTTGTTCTGTGAAGTTTGGATTCGGTTGCCAACTGGTCAAGAGAAGGAGGTGTCTAAGAAACGGGCTTCCCGCTTCACCATTGTACAAACTCAGGTTCCCCTCACCTTAAAGGGTCTTTTTTCTTGCTCAGGCCAGAACAATGGAATTTGAAAATTTTCTTACCACTTGATAATTCACTGGTTTTATGGTTCCTGCTTTAATGTTACTCTGACATCCAGATGAATTGAGCCATCTCATCTTTGGGAATGTCTCCTCAAGGGCCCAGCCTCTAGTCTCTGAAAGGCACAGTGCATAGCTTCTCCCCCCCAATTGCCTGTCTCAAGAATAGTTCTCTCCTACCAAGCATCCTGTTTCCAGGAACATCAAAGTCAGATATAGAGAGACAATTGAACTCCATATTACCTTCTCTAACAAAGATTTGGCAAGAGGAGAAAGTAACCATAACTCTTGCACCAGACTGCAAAACCTTTGAGAGCAGAGTGTTTTCTTCATTGCTAAGTCCAAAGTCTAGACCAGATGAGCTCTCATTAATTGCTTTTGAAAGAATGTTTACAGTGCACGCATGTTCCCATTTGAGCTTCATGGCAAGTCCATAAAGCAAATAGGGAAGTCATGGTTAAATATAAAATTCCTGTTTTGCAATTATGAAAGCACTTCCTCATGATTTGAAGAAGACTCAGCATATACAGCAGTTGACAAGGCATGGAATAAGGCTTGCATCTGAATCCTGATTCTAACACTAATTCATTGTGAGACTTTGGGTAAATTATTTGATTTCTCAAGTCTAAAACAAATATGACAATTCCTAATTCAAGAGGATATTCTAAAAATTAAATAAGATGATGAATAAGAAATATCTTAGCACAAATCAGGTGTTCTATATAGATAGTTCTCTTCTCTTCCCGTTCCCTCACTTTCTGATGACACCCCTAGGCCCTTGCCACAATTCCATGGCCATTGATAAAAATGAAATAAATCACAAACCAGTGATCATGAAAGTCAATGAAGGCCTGTGTACTGAGGAAGATGAATAACTCAATCCTTTGCACTAAGAAATAAAACAAACTTGGAGGAGCAGAAAAAAATGGCGGTGTGATAGGGTCCTCCCACCATACCGCTCCCAGGAAAGGAGGTGAAGAACGCCAGCGGCTGCCGGCGAACACGGACCGCTCACTCCAAAAACAGCATTGCGAATGACAGAGAAACAACGCCGAACGCCCAGCCCAAGAAAACAGGTACAAAATTTTCACAAAGATCGGAGGGCGCACGGAGCACAATAGAGCCCAGAGCGCGGGAAGGACGCGCTCACCAGGTCGGCGCAGCGCGACCTGCCCCCCAAGCGGTTACGCGCCTCCCCATACACGCAGTCAGGGACAAGCCCAGAGTTGGGACAGAGCGGTTGCTCGGGCCGGCGAGTCCTGTGGAGAGGAGGAGGAAGTAGCCAGAGCCAGACACAACTCGCAGCTGCAATATACAGAGACTGCCGAGGGCTGGGGAGGAACTGGGCGGGGACCGAGATTCAGCTTCCCGGGACAGTGCGCGGGAACCCGCAGGCCGGCACTGCGCCACTAGAAGTCAGCGGGACTGGGCCCAGGAGTTTATCGGAGAGCGGGACGCGCCCTTAGAGGTTGCTAACAACTACCGGCGGAGAAAAACTGCGCTCCCGGCGCGATCGGAGCCCAGCTGTGCGCCAGGCTGGCGGCGGCCGCCATCTTTACAGCCGCCCGCGCGGAGCTGTGAGCCGCGTCTCTAGCTCCGCCCCGCCCCAGCCCAGGGCTCATCCGCTGGGGCGAGACAGGCTTTGCCTGTGGTGGCCAGGGACAGCAGCATCCGTGGGTTCCAGGTGGGACGAGATCCCGGAACTGTAAAGGTGGGACCTTTGAGTATTGGAAACAGTTTGCAGCTCGTCCATCTGGTTCTGCTACCCCAGCTCTGGCCTCCGACAACTCCGCTCCGTGCCGGTCCTAGTGCCCGCCCCTCAGGTCCCAGCCCTCCTGTACCCCAGAGATCGCTCATTTTGAAGGTTGCTGGCCATAGTGACTCATTTGGTACAACTGCTGGTTCCCATGACAACCAAATACCTCAAGAGCCACAGGCTGAACCAGAGCAGCTCCCCATAATCCTGCCCACTTCAATAGGGAATTTCGCGCCATCCAAGAGTGCTTCCAGCTGCCACTACTCCCCCCTCCCCGTGGGAACATCCCCCCGGTGGAGACTGCTGGGGATAGAGACGGCCACCTGCCTCGCCTTGAGGTCTAGTGGTGGAAAAGGGGTACACAATTGGAGATCCCCCTATCAACCAGTTTCACGCGGAGACACACATCAGAAGGGCAGCCACACATGGCTAGATGAGCAACCTCTGAGCTGTGTAAAATTTTCCCAACTCAGCTCTCACACTGCAGCCAAAGGAAATTGTGTTTCTACCAGAACCTCAGGAAGAGCAGGGTCAAAGTAACCCCTAGGAGCTACAAGACCCCTCCCAAAGCACAGGGCTTTCACATACCCCAACTGGGGAATCAGAGTCTGCTACGGACATAACAGAATACCTAGCTAATAGGGAGCGGAGGACTCATATTCTCAAGTACAATCCATTAGCTCAGAGCCCAAGCTGGGAGGTCATTCTCACCACACTCCACTGGGAAGAGGAGAAGACCACAGGTCAGAGTTAACTCAAGATCCAACAAACTTGCTAAAATACACCTAAGGCAATACAGGCCACTACTTCTCTCCCTGGCTTTGCCAAGGAAAAATAATTGTGGGCCTGGTGACAGGGCCATAAACTAGCTCTAACACCCCCAGCTCTCGACCAAGAGACCAGATGAGAAAAAACCAGCGAAAGAACTCAGGGAACATGAAAAATCAGAGTGAAAAGTCACCCCCAAAAGAAATTATCAGTTCCTCAGCAATGGATACCAACCCAAATGAAATGGGTAGAATGACAGAAGAGGAATTTCGTTTATGGATTATAAGAAAGCTCAATGAAATGAATGAAAAATTCTCCAAAGAAATAGAAATATTACGGAAAAATCAAATAGAAATCCTAGAAATGAAAGAAGCATTCAAGGATCTACAAAACACAGTGGAAAGCCTTAAGAATAGGCTGGACCATGCAGAGGAAAGAATTTCAGAGCTAGAAGACAGCTCCTATGCACTAAATAAATCAGCTGAAGAGAAAGAACACAAAAACAAGAGACAGGAAAAAAGCATACAAGAAATGTGGGATTATGTAAAGGGCCAAACATAAGGATAATAGGTATCCCTGAGGGAGAGGAAGAAAATTTGCATGGGCTGGAAAATTTATTTGAAGGAATAATAGAGGAAAATTTCCATGGCTTAGCCAGAAATCTCGACATCCAAGTACAAGAAGCACACAGGACTCCTGGGAGAGTCAACGTGAAAAGGCATTCACCACGCCACATAATTATTAGACTGACCAAAGTAAACACAAAAGAGGCACTCCTCAGAGCTGTAAGACAAAAAAAGGAGGTAACCTACAAAGGGAAACCCATCAGATTAACTGCAGATTTCTCAACTGAAACCTTACAAGCCAGAAGGGAATGGGAGACATCATCAATCTCCTAAAACAAACAAAGGTCAACCCAGAATTCTGTATCCTGCCAAACTAAGCTTCTTATATGAGGGAGAAATAAAGACCTTTCCAGATAAGCAATCACTGATAGAATTTGCGAAATCCAGACCGGCCTTGCAAGAAATGCTTAGACCTGCATTATACACTAACCAGCGCAACAGACACCCACCTATGTAAAATTATGCAAAGGCTAAAACCCCAGAAACCAGATTCCACAATGACGCAAGAGGTAAAACAAAAGATACCACCCAACAGAATAATCAGAAATTTACCCCAAATATCAATTCTCTCAATAAATGTAAATGGCTTGAACTGCCCATTGAAGAGACATAGGCTGGCTGAATGGATTAAAAAATACAAACCAAGTATCTGTTGTCTTCAGGAAACACACCTCACACACAAAGACGCATTCAGACTCAAGGTGAAAGGATGGAATACAATTTTTCAGGCTAATGGAAACCAAAAGAAATCTGGAGTAGCCATCCTCATTTCAGATGACATCAACTTTAAAGCAATAAAAGTAAAGAAGGACAAAAATGGACACTATATAGTGGTGAAGGGAAAAATTTCACAAGAGGATTTAACAATCCTAAACATTTATGCACCCAACACAGGAGCACCCAGGTACATAAAGCAAATGCTGCTAGATCTAGACAACATAATAAGCAGGAATGCCATAATTGCAGGGGACTTCAACACCCCACTGACGGAACTGGACAGATCCTCCAAACAAAAATTAAATAGAGAAATAAAAGACCTAAACAGGACTCTAGAACATTTGGGCCTAACAGATATCTACAGAACACTCCACCCAAATAACACTGAATATACATTCTTCTCATCAGCTCATGGAACTTTCTCTAAAATTGACCACATCCTAGGCCACAAAACAGATCTAAACAAATTCAAAAAAATAGAAATCATACCATGTATCTTTTCAGACCACAGCGGAATAAAATTAGATATCAATTCCAACAGAAACTCACATCTTCCTCCAAAACTTGGAAACTAAACAATCTATTGATGAATGAGTATTGGGTCAAAGAGGAGATTCAAAATGAAATCAAAAGATTCTTCGAACTAAACGATAATGGGGACACAAGTTATCAAAATCTGTGGGATACAGCAAAAGCAGTCCTGAGAGGAAAATTTATCGCCCTAAATTCCCACATCCAAAAGACAGAAAAGTCAAAATCAGTAAACTAATGAATCATCTTAAGGAAATGGAAAAGGAAGAGCAAAGCAATCCTAAAACCAGCAGAAGAAAAGAAATAACCAAATTAGAGCAGAATTAAATGAAATCGAGAACAAAAGAACAATACAGAAGATCAATGAAACGAAAAGCTGGTTCTTTGAAAAGATAAACAAAATAGACAGGCCACTTGCCAGGTTGACCAGAAGCAGAAAGGAAAGGACTCTAATAAGCTCAATTAGAAATGAAAAAGGAGAAGTCACAACTGATACCATGGAAATACAAAACATCATCTTTGAATACTACAAAAATCTCTATGCCCACAAACACGAAAACGTGGAGGAAATGGACAAATTCTTAGAAACACACTACTCCCTAGGCTCAACCAGGAAGAAACTGAATTTCTAAACAGACCAATATCAAGCACCGAAATTGAAGCAGTAATTAAAAATCTACCCACAAAAAAAAGTCCCGGACCAGATGGGTTCACACCTGAATTCTACCAAGCCTACAAAGAAGAACTGGTGCCTATACTGCAGAAATTATTTGAAAATATCCAGAAGGATGGAATCCTCCCAAACTCATTCTACGAAGCCAATATCACCTTGATACCAAAGCCAGGAAAGGACACAACAAAAAAAGAAAACTACAGACCAATATCCCTTATGAATATAGATGCAAAAATTCTCAATAAAATCCTTGCAAACCGAATTCAAATGTACATCAAAAAAATAATCCATCATGATCAGGTGGGCTTCATTCCCGAGATGCAGGGATGGTTCAACGTACGCAAATCTATAAATGTAATTCACCATATAAATAAAAGCAAGAACAAAGATTATATGATCCTTTCAATAGATGCAGAAAAGGCTTTTGACAAAATCCAACACCCTTTTATGATAAGAACTCTTAACAATATAGGCATAGATGGCTCATTCCTAGAAACTATTAAAGCCATATACGATAAACCCACAGCCAATATCATACTGAATGGGGAAAAATTGAAGGCATTCCCCCTTAAAACTGGCACCAGACAAGGGTGTCCACTATCTCCACTTCTTTTCAACATAGTGCTGGAAGTCCTGGCCACAGCAATTAGACAAGACAGAGGAATCAGGGGCGTCCAGATAGGGGCAGAAGAGGTCAAACTTTCACTATTCGTAGACGATATGATATTATACATAGAAAA
Source organism: Daubentonia madagascariensis (assembly GCA_023783475.1). NCBI lineage: Eukaryota > Metazoa > Chordata > Mammalia > Primates > Daubentoniidae > Daubentonia > Daubentonia madagascariensis. Next base: position 862,713 of record JAKFHU010002396.1, on the reverse strand, counting down.
CCCCAAAGATTCAACCAAGAGATTACTGGAATTGATAAATGAATTCAGCAAAGTCTCAGGATACAAAATTAATACACACAAATCCATAGCCTTCATATATGCTAATAACAATCAAGCCGAGAAACAAATTAAAGATGCTATACCTTTTGCAATAGCAACAAAGAAAATTAAATATTTAGGAATATATCTAACTAAGGAGATCAAAGACCTATATAGAGAGAATTATGAAACACTGAGAAAGGAAATTGCAGAGGATGTAAATAGATGGAAAACCTTACCATGCTCTTGGATAGGCAGAGTCAACATAGTAAAAATGGCTTTGCTACCTAAATTAATTTACAGAATCAATGCAATCCCTATCAAATACCAACATCATTTTTTGCCGATCTAGAAAAAATAATTCTACGCTTCGTGTGGAACCAGAGAAGACCCCGTCTAGCCAAAGCACTCTTAAGCAAAAAGAACAAATTGGGAGGCATCTGTCTACCAGACTTCAAACTATACTACAAGGCTATAGTAACCAAAACGGCATGGTATTGGCACAAGAACAGACATGTAGACCAATGGAACAGGACTGAGAACCCAAATATAAAACCAACCTCATACAGTCACCTGATCTTTGACAAATTCCAGAAAAACGTACACTGGGGAAAAGATTCCCTATTCAACAAATGGTGCTGGGAAAATTGGATGGCCATATGTAGAAGACTGAAAGTGGACCCACACCTCTCACCTCTCACAAAAATCAATTCACAATGGATAACAGATCTAAACCTAAGACATGAAACAATAAGAATTCTCAAAGAAAATGTTGGAAAAACTCTTATGGACATTGGCCTAGGCAAAGAATTTATGAAGAAGACCCCCAAAGCAATCACAGCAGCAACAAAAATAAATACATGGGACCTGATCAAATTGAAAAGCTTCTGCACAGCCAAGGAAACTATCACTAGAGTGAACAGACAACCTACAGAATGGGAGAAAATATTTGCATACTACACCTCTGATAAAGGGCTTATAACCAGAATCTATACAGAACTTAGGAAAATCAACAAGAAAAAATCAAACAACCCTATTAAAAAATGGGCAAAGGACATGAACAAAAACTTTCCAAAGAAGACAGAATGATGGCCAGCAAACATATAAAAAAGTGCTCAACTTCTCTAATCATCAGGGAAATGCAAATCAAAACCACAATGAGATATCACTTAACTCCAGTGAGATTGGCTCATATCAAAAAATCCCCAAATAACAAATGTTGGCGGGGATGTGGACAGGTAGGAACACTCATACACTGCTGGTGGGACTGCAAATTAGTACAACCTCTATGGAAAAGAATATGGAGATATCTCAAAGAATTAAAAGTAGAATTACCATTTGACCCAGCAATCCCACTACTGGGTATTTATCCAAAAGAAAAAAAGACATTTTATAATAAAGACATCTGCTCTCGAATGTTCATAGCAGCACAATTCACAATTGCAAAGTTGTGGAAACAACCCAGGTGCCCATCAATACACGAGTGGATCAATAAATGTGGTATATGTATACCATGGAGTATTACTCAGCAATAAGGAACAATAGTGAATTAACACATCTGGTATTATCCTGGTCGGAGCTAGAACCCATTCTTCGAAGCGAAGTGTCACAGGATTGGAAAAACAAGCATCACTGGTACTCACCATCAAACTGGTACTAACTGATGAACACTTACATCACACAGGGCAATAACATTCATCAGAGGGCGGGCGGGCGGGAGGGGGGTGGAAGGGATGGGAAAAACTCTCACTGAATGGATGTGGGGAGCACAGTTTGGGGGATGACCACGATTGTGGCTCTGACACGGGCAGAACAGGGGCAATGTGTATGGCCAAAATGTTGTACCCCCATGATATTCTGAAATTAAAAAAATAAATAAAAAAAATTAAAAAAAGCAAAAAAAAAAAAAAAAAGAAATAAAACAAACTTGAGTGTTTAACTGAGGAAGTGAGGGGTGCATTTATCTGCATCTAACATAGACAAGAATAACAAAAAGATGTATTTTTTATTGCATATGTTATTTTGTACCCAATGAGCCCCTCTACCCAACTTTGATTTTATGAGAAGTTGATCTTCCTTGTCCCTCCATATGGAAACAACCATTTTATTAAAATGACCCGCTACACATCTGGCAGTTGACTGATTCAGAAATAAGCCCCTGACCCATGTTAGGCTGATAAAAATTTTCCATGGACATTATGAAGCTGTAACATGTAAAAGAGATTCAGAATAGAAAACCAGGCTGACCAAGGTAGAGAATATCCAAATAGCTACTAAACCTATGAAGAGATGCTTATTCTCATTAGTAATCAAGAAAATGCTAATTTAAACCACAATATGCTCACTAGATTAGCAAAAATTTAAAAGTATGCCACCACAATGTTGACAAGGATATGAAAAATGGATAGTATAAATTGGTTTAACAACTTTGTAAAACAGTTTGGCATTATCCTTTAAAAATAAAAGATACATAGAAACAGTGACCCAGCTATTCCAGTGACCTACCTACACACACTAGAGAAACTCTTGCCCATGCACACCAGGATGTGGGTACAGAATGTTCATAAAGCATTGCTGTAACAGCACAAAACTCAAAGCGCTTGCCTTCAGCTTTTCATTCTTATGGCCTGGAGTGTGGATGTGATGGCTGGAAACCTGGCAGCTATTGTGGACCATAAGGTGACCTTACAAATGAAAGCAATGCATAGAAGGCAACCGAGCAGAAAAAAAGAGACAGCTAAGGCCCTGACGACATTTTTAATCCACCATATGAGCTGCCTATCTCCAGGATTCTTTTATGTGAGAAAGAAACAAACATTTATCTTATTAAAGACAGCAACTAGAAACAACTGTATTTTTTTTTCAAAAATAGGCTTAACAAAATCATATTGTTAGGGATATATACACAAATGACACAGGTTTAAATTAAACAAGTAAATGATTATAACCACAGCCAAGATACAGGAGCAAGTGGGGATTGTGAAGGGAGAGGGCCTCCTGGGAACTTCTGGGGAAAGAAAGCATTCTACTTATCTTGGTCTGGAAGTGATTGCCTGGGTATTTGTTTTGTAATTTTCTATCAAACTGTACCCATTTTTATGTGCTTTTTTGTATGTATATTATATTTCACAACAAAAATGCACACAAATAAATATCTGAACCTCCACCCCGCCCCTAAGCTAGCGTGGAGGCCTGAGTGACAGGTTCTGTGCCCACGTCAGATGGTGGCACACACCGCTCTTTCCTTGACAACAACATGGTGGGATTCAAAGGGCGCTAAGAGGCTCCTCCTCAGTAACGACTTTTTCTTGCTCTGTTGTTGTTATTAATTTTCCACCATTAAAGCAGTCTTTCCTTTTATTTATTTTTAATTGACAAATAAAAATTTTATATATTTATGGTGTACACAATGCTTTGATATATGTCTACTTTGTAGAACTGCTAAATCAAGCTAATTAACATCTGCAAACCTCATATGCTTATCTGTTTTTGTGGTGAGAACACTTAAAATCTACTCTCTGAGAAATTTCCAAGCAATCTTTCTTTATATCAAGGTTAAATATCCTGTAGGACTGAACACTTATCCCAGAGAACATTCTGGAAAGCAGGTGGTTAAACTGAAGAAAGCCTGGTGCTCAGGACTCTGCCACAGCACTGACCTCTTCAGAGGTCTGAAGAACTGCATATAAGGAGTCCAGTCAGGCTTCCTAGAAGTGGTGAAATTCAAACCAGTTCACACTGGGTCTAGAAGGAAGCAGACACTGGAGTAAACCAGGCTAATAGGTGAAACCAACCTGGTCAAACCCACAGTAGCTGGTTAGTCCCAGTCTCCTCACCCAACTACCTTCACCACCACTCTGATCACCCCACACGCCCTCCAGCTGCCAGCTGAGAAGCTGTGTGATCTCAGGTGAGACACACAACCCCTCTGGGTCTGCTTCCTCATCTGTAACGTGTAAAAGTAGGTCTGCAGTCTCCCTCTCTTTTTTTGCAGCGCTGAAGGAAGTGGCACAGAGATGACAGCGCTCTTTCCCTGAAGAGCACATGGAGGAACGTGGGAAATGATGTCATTCAGGGTCAGCCACTTACCCCCTGAGCCTTTTAATCCCCAGACCCATTGTTTGCTTACCGGGATTAAGAGAGCAGAGTATGTAACACCCCTGCAGTCAGCTCTATCTGAAGAGAGCTGGCTTCTCTCAGAAACTGGAAGCCCTGTCTCACTTATTGATTTGTGATTTGCAGCCAAGTCTGGGCTCACACAACCCCGCTGAAGGCAGGTAAATCATCAGGGTGAATTGAATTGTATAGAAAGAGAGAGCATCTCTCTATCTTTCATGGATCATTATCACCTTTGTACACAAGCAACATCTTAGGTGATATCCACAAGATGATCAAAAAACCAAAGGATTCAATTGAATCAGAAAATTCCATGATTCAGAAACAAGATGATCCTAACTGGGTTGTTTGAGCAAGAAGGCAAAACAGCTGGAGAACCTGTGAGGTCGCAAGCTCTGAATTCCACCCAGCAATGCTGCATAAAACTGGGCACATGGTCTGGCCCTGCTACCTGCTGGGGGTGTGTTCAAAGGTGGGTTTCCAGCATACGCATAAAATCAGCCAGAGGAAGATTAGGTAATTGCATTTTCTGTGGATTTCAGATCCTCACAGAAATCTCCTTGGACCTGCTCAGAAAACAGGAGAAAATATTAACACTGCTTCACAGAAGTCCCTCTCAAGAGCCCTTCTGATCAGCTTGCTCTGTATGAGGTAATGTAAATCTTGTAACTATATTACGTTGGGTGATAAAATATATTCCAGAGACTACTGAATGTGCTTTCTAAATTTTTTAACATAATTTAAATTTTATCTGTGTGACCTTTTGGATGAGTTATTTATCTTCCCCAACCTTCAATTCTGACTTCCATAAAACAGGCACAGGAATACATACCTTGCTGAGGCAGTAATCAGTAACAAATTTGTCAAGTGCAGGGAACAATAGTTGGCACAAAGATATGATCACTCCCCGGGCACCACACTCTCACCGAGAGCTCAGAACATTGACTGAGAATGGGCCCAGCCCACTCCGAGGAGATTTTCTCAGCTGGTAAGGTCAGAGAGCAAGACATTTGTAACAAGAAGCTCTTGAGAAGATAATGTGGAATTGGATGTTATAGGAAGAAAGTACGATGAGGGAGGTAATGCTTTGGGAAATGCTGTTTCCTGGCCCCTGAGTGTCCCAGCTGTGCTGCAGCAAATCCTCCCATCCCTGTGGCCCCATCCTGGATTTGTTAGTTCTGGTTTGTACTTTTATGACTCTGTGGTTTTTCCTGAGGCACCAAATGGGGACACCAGTGTTGAGGCCCCACAGAGATAAATTTGGAAGGAATATTTTCTGACACACCAGGTATAAGTTACTTATTCTCTGGGCTTCAATTTTCTCTTCTGCCAAATGAAGAAAATGTAGTAAACCAAGTGCATTCAAATCTTTTTTAACAGTGGAACCCAGTTCCCAAACAAAATGAAATGAAGCACCTCGTTGTTTACAAGAATTAGAAGAATTGCTGCTTTGTCTGAAGCTGGGGCTGAGATGGCAGCACCCCACCTACTCAGCCTCCCCTTAACACTCAACTGCTGTGTCCCTTTGAGACAGCTCAGGAAGGCTGGGACTCTGAGGGGCAGAGCTGGAAAATCACAGAACCACATCGCCAAGGTCCTTTCTAGCTCTAGGGTTCTGCATCTCTAGGGAGAATCACAGGTACTTTCAACAAGTGTGGAGAGGAGCATGGTGAGCCACCACTCCCAGTGTCTCAAGCCTCGCTGAGCCCATCCTGACCGCCATGGGCACAGTGTCCCCTGAACACTGGAGAGAGAAACCAGTCACTCAGACGCTTGCCTGTTCATAATGCCACATTCAAACATAGGACTTCAGACAGAAGTGGACACAGAAACTGACAGACAAGTTTAGGGTTTCCAGAAATGTTCTTATTATATATGTTTTCCTGTTGAGACAATCATTGACTTGCATGGTTGAGACATTGCAAGTTGTAGCCACCACTCTCCAGGAGAGAGCTGCCAGAGGAATGTATCCCTCTAGGCAAAAGAAGCCAATCAGAGCATGGCAGTGTCTGTTCTCAGGCTGCATGAACAAAGTTATGCAAGTCCAGTGGAACATGTCCAAGGTCTGGACTAAAAGGTTGTAACCATTCTGGAAAAAAAAAGGTGCTGTGGTTGGCCAATCATGACAGCCTAAATCCTACTAGGCAGTGGGATGTTGCTATAAGTTTATAAAGCTTATGACTATTTAGAAATCTGAATTTGTGGTTATTTAGTTCACATGTGGAAACATTCAGAGTAATCTTCTAAGAGTCTCAAAGAAACTTACATTTATAATCTTCTGATTCAGAGACAGCAAAAAATGTCCTGGGAGGTCATCAAGTCAAGCATGTCCTAAAGCGTAGATTACATACCTCTAAATTTCCATACAGAAAAAAGCTCTGTGGCTAAATAATGATGGAAAATGCTGCCTCAAGAGGAGGAGTTATCAAATCATAGATTAGGATAATAGGTTTGAGAGACAATTCAAGATGTCTATGCTGGAATGTTCCAGAATATGTTACGGCCACAGTGAGGACAAGTCTAGAAGAGATGCCACAGTGTCAGCCCAACCACAGCCCAGGCTGAAGGCATGAAAGCTACATTTTGTGTCATACAACTGCCCCTGTGGACGTAGCAGACAATTAATATGTAGGCTGGCTACATACCTTCAACTTTTTAATTTATGTACTGAGCACTCCAAAAGAAAAAAAAAAAACAGCTAAATAAACCAAAATCTCTTTTTAAAGTATTTAAATCAAGAACCCCTAAAATAATTTTTCTGTTTCAATGGAGCTAAAGGTGATGGACCTCCAGGAGGTGATGAGCCACAGCCATGCATAAGTCAAATTTATGAGGAAACAGAGAAGATTCAAATATGATGGGGAACTCCTTTGACAGAGGGGTGGAGAGGAGCAGACAGTTGCAGCACAGAATAATCACAGTGACAGGAGTGCTGTGGAGGAAAGATGCATAACCGCCTGCTCTTAAGGTCCCGAGAATCTCCTTAAGTTCAGAAATCCAGGACTTCCCTCCATTCTCGGTTTCCTTTAGACCCCGGTCAAGGGAGATGGGAACAACAAGAGAAGCCAGGGCTGTCCACGCCCAAGCCACTGCTCATCGATAGATTTGATTCGCACTGATTTCCACACATCAGTGGAGCTGTTAATGGTTAGAAAATTGGAGAATCAGGTATTCTTTCTAAGTCTGAAACACCAGGACTTTGGTTTTGCCTTAGGAGCCATGGAATTCCCAAGGTCAAAATCAACAGGTAGCCCCGAAAGTTTCTGTGGACATTCTATGACTAGTAGGAACCCTATATTTCACACACGAGTCCTCAAGCCTGGCTCCAACCAGCCTCCCAGAGAATCCTGGAAACCCGGATGGAGCCGCCTCCACCCGACTGCCCAGAGGCACGGTCCTGGGGAACAGAGCCCAGAGCCATCAGGAGCTGACAAGGGAGCTCACTCCCTACCAGAAAGGGAAGGATCAACCTGATTTCTATAGAAAACTGGTTCTACCAAATACCATAAACCCTTTTCCCATAAACTACCTCTAGAGTACAGACGCTAAAAATTAGAGTAGAAGGCTTATGGTCAAGAAGGACCAGTCTAGGATAGTGAAGCAAGCAATGTCCTGGAGTTATGACATGCTGGCTTAAATCCTGGCTTCTGCACTTGCAATTTATTCTTTGACAAGTCATTTTAACTTTCTGAACCTCAGATAACACAGTTCAAGAGTGAAACTCATATTGGCTATTCCAGGATTATTATGTGGAATCACTAAGTTAATGTGGAAATGTCCAACACAGAATAAGGCTTTCATAAACCTAATGGTTTCACAGAATCACTTTCTCTCATGGGCCCTCAAGAAAAGGGATTCAAGACAGGCGATGACCGGGTTCCTAGGAGAGCAAAAATAGGTTATAAAAGTACTCACAAGGAATTGTCAGAATAACTGGGAATGTTAGACTTGGAGAAGAGAAGACTAGATAAAAGTGGGCACTGCCACTATCCATCTTGGAAGAGTGAGAACCAGTCTCTTGCAGAACCAAGCATAATACAATGTGTAGGAGGTACAGAGAGAGCAATTTGGCTTTCTCAACAGGCAGAATTTTCCAAAGGGACAGTAGCCATAGAGTCCCCCTCACATAAAGAATTCACACAGGGCCCTGCGTCTGACAACTCTGGAGGCACCATTCACACTGCAGGCTGTGTGAATGGTCTTGCCTGGAGTCACACAGGCACAGCCTAAGAAGCCATGAGTGGCAGCCTTGGTGTGCACCTGGGCTAGGTGACAATTGGTTGGGGGTATTCTATTATAGAAGACAGAGACTCCATATTGACCCCTTCCAGTCTTGATAGTCTAAGGTTCTCTGGTCTTAAAGAAAGTTCCAGACAATAAGCAAGTGAATTTGAAGAAATACTGACCCAAGGTCCAATTTCAGGAAGGTCCAATTTCAGGTGAATGCTCCCCATAGTAACGGCCAGTTGTAGATTCTTAATGGTAAATATTTTCTTCTCTCTCTGAGCAGAGGATATCTGAGACATTTACCTAACATCTGACACTGAAGAAAGCAAAGGCCCTCCATTCTGAGATCTCTAATTCCATTCTCTTCAGGCCAACCAGCTACATTGAGCCTATGGCCAAACAGAATCTCACCACTGTGACAGTTCATTCCTGTGGGCTTCATGGATCACCTGAACTGGTGGTTCTGCTCTCCTTGGTGTTTCTCAGTTTCTATCTTGCCACTATTCTGGGGAATGTGGGGCTGATTATTCTAATCCAAGTGGATGTCCAAATCTACACCGCAATGTACTTCTTCCTGAGCCACCTTGCCCACCTGGATGCCTGCTACGCCTCAGTAATCACCCCTCAGGCTCTGGCCACACTGGCCACAGACACAACAGTCATCTCCTACAGCCGCTGTGCTGCCCAGTTCTTTTTCTGCACCCTTTGTGCAGGCACAGAATGTTACCTGCTGGCAGTGATGGCTTATGACCGCTTTGTTGCCACTAGCAGTCCACTGCACTATAATGTGACTGTGACTCCAGGCACCTGCAGGGGCTTGTTGGCTGGTGCCTACATCTGTGGGGTGTCAGGGGCCATTCTGCATACCACATGTACCTTCACCCTCTCCTTCTGTGATGACAATCAGATCAACTTTTTCTTCTGTGACCACCCACCCCTGCTGAAGCTTGCCTGCAGCAGCATGACACAAAGTGAGATTGTCATTCTTTCTTTTTGCAAAATTCATGTTTCTGGCCAATGTCATGATCATCCTGATCTCCTATATGCTCATCATCAGAGCCATTCTGAGGGTGAAGTCTGCTGGGGCGTGAGCCAAGACCTTCTCCACCTGCACCTCCCACCTCACCACTGTTGTTCTCTTCTTTGGGACACTTGCCTTCATGTACCAGAGAAGTAACTCAGACAAATCCCCAGAGGAGGACAGGATTGTTTCTGTCTTTTACACTGTAATCATCCCTATGCTGAACCCCTTGATCTACAGTATGAGGAATAAAGATGTAAAAGCTGCATTCAGAAAAGTCATTGCTAAACTCCTGTTCCCAAGGAATGTAGCTTCAAGTGAGGGTCCTTCATCCTGACCCATCTTCTCCCCAGATCTTCATATTCTGATGGACATCAACACCACATGGTGCTTGCCCCTGAGAATGGACAATGGTAGCTTTCTTCAGAACGTGGAAGTGGGCAGGTGACATTTGTTTGGATGGCTTCTACCTCCCTTTTCTTCCCCCTCTTCCTCTATCGCCTTCCCAAACTTTCTGGTTTCTAGGGCTACTCTCTGACATCACAGAGCTTAAAAGTACCATAGTCATAACCAAGCTGATCACCACATCCAACCTCCCACCCCCCAACTCACCATTCTTGGATTTCCCAGTTGCCCCTTATTTATCCTTTTGTCACTGTGCTCATGGACACTGATTTTTTACTCTTTGTGGAAAATTATTGCTGTTAATTGTACAATACTGATGGTAGAATAAGGGGTTTTTTTCTTTTATGATATGGGTAAACTGCCAACTCATTATGAGGAAGTTAGTGAAAACAACCTGTGAACCCTGTGGAATTTCTAATTGATACAGATTAGAGTAGTAGGGGAAAGGTTGCTTTCTTTTGGCTACTTTTCCTCTTATGTCTTCCTAAATGGTTTCTAACATCTTCAGGACTACAATATCCACTTCTCAACTGACAATCCTCTAGATGCTGGATCTCTAATTCCTTTGTTTGTTCTCCTAAACACAGTGCTTAACTCATGACAATTACTGCTCTCGATAGACTCATTCCCAAGGTCTGCAAAGTCAGCAATGATAGACTTGTAGCAAATAGTTGTAATGGGTATTACCTTCTCAGGTAACAATAGCCTCTGTGATTAGGGAAGTAAGTAATTACTGCCCACATCAGATGGTAAATTCCTTGAGGACAGGGTCCTAATGCTTCATTTAATAGTCTCTTCTTTAAATTGCTGCTTCTGGTACACTGAAAACTACTAGACACTGATCAAAGAAATTAAAGAAGATACAAAAAATTTAAAGACATCTCACATTCCTGGATTGATAGACTTAATATTGTTAAAATGTCCATATTACGTAAAGCAATCTACAGATTCAATACTATTCCCATCAAAATCCCAATGGCATTTCTTACAAAAATAGAAAAAAAATCTTAAAAGGTATATGGAACAATAAAAGACCCAGCATTATGAAAACAATCTTGAGAAAAAAAAGAATAAGCTGGAGGCATCATACTTTCTGAAATCAAAATGTGTTACAAAGCTATAGTAATTCAACAGTATGTTACTGGCATAAAAACAGACATGTAGATCAATGGAACAATAGACAGCCCAGAAATAAACCAACACATATACAGTCTGTGGCAAGGCTGCCGAGGATATGCAATGTGGAAAAGACAGTCTCTTCAACAAATGGTAGTGGGAAAACTGGATATCCATATGCAAAAGAATGAAATTGGACCCTATCTTATGCATATACAAAAATCAACTCAAAATGGATTACAAATGTATTATTGTGTTCTGCCTAAAACAAATGCATCATTGACTGGGGCTCAGATGTTTTGGTTGTAACCTACTATTTTGGATGATGATTTTGCCTTTGTGAGAAAACATCTTGTGATTTTTCTGGAGTTAACTGTTCAGTTTGCTCATGGCCCAGGTCATACATCACCTCCTGCCTCTTGCTCTTTAGATATTTGGTTTGATCTTTACAACCCTCCCAGAGGACCAGGAAGAGGAAAGAAGGGGGAAATTCCCACATATTGATTTTCTAGAAAAAGTCATTCGATGAGAAAGATGATTGAATCTGTTTTGCATATTTTCATGATACCTTGTGTATTTGTTTATCTTTTTTGTTTGTCAGACTAAGCATATTCTATTTTGCATGTATTTACATATCACTAAATATGTAATAGTTTTCACTTTGTGAAATGCATGCAATCACTAAAATAAAGACTCCATTAGGGGAGACTTATAGCCTATTTTGTTCACCAATCTGTCCCTTAGGGCCTAAAGCAGTGCCTCATGCCCAGTAGGTGCTCAAAAGTAATAAGAATGAGTGAACACCACAGAGACAGAAAGTAGATGAGTTTTTGCCAGGGGCTGGGGGGAGAGAGTAAAAAGAAGGGGACTGACTACTAAAGGGTACATGGTTACTTTGGGGTAATGAAAATATGCTGGAGTGAGACAGTGGTGGCGGTTGCAAAGCTTTGTGAACATACTGAAAACCACCAAATTATATATTTTAAAAGGATTTATGAAATGTTAATTATATCTTATTTTTTACATTGCAAAAAGAGAATGAATAAAAAAGGGAAGAATAAATTATACGCTCTACACATTGTCATAGTTAATACTTAATGAATATGTCTTTTGGATGAAAAGAAAAACATAAATGTAAGACCTGAAACTGTACAACTCTTAGAAGAAAACACAGGGGAAAAGTTTCATGACATAGGTCTTGGCAATTATTTCTGAATGTGACACCAAAAGCACAGACAAAAAAAATTAAAAATTAACAAGTGGGACTTCATCAAACCAAAAAGCTTCATCACAGCAAAGGAAACAATCATCAGAGTGAAAAGTCAACCCATAAAATGGGAGAAAATGTTTTCAAATTATATATTTGATAAGGAGTTAATTTCTAAAATATATAAGGAATTCCTACAACTCCATTGTAAAAAAAAAACTTCCATTTAAAAATGCACAAAGGAACTGAATAGATATTTCTCCAAAGAAGACATACAAATGGCCAACAGGTATATGAAAAGGTACTCAACATCACTAATCATATGGGAAATGCAAATCAAAACCACAATGAGATATCACCTCATACCTGTTAGGAAGGCCATTACCAGAAAAAAAAAAGGTAAATGTTGGCAAGAGTGGACAGAAATTGGAACCCTTGTACAATATAGGTGGGAATGTAAAATGATACAACCAAATGGAAAACACCATGGAGTTTCCTTAAAAAATTAAAAATAGAACTACCATATGATCCAGCAATTTCACTCTTGGGTATTATGTCCAAAAGAATTGAAATTAGGATCTCAAAGAAATATCTGCACCCCCATGTTCATTGCAGCATTATTCACAGTAGCCTAGATATGGAAACAATCCAAATATTCATCAGCAGATAAACAAAATGTGGTATATACATACAATAGAATATTAGCCTTAAAAAAAAGAAAGAAATCTTTCCATTTGCTACAACATGGATGAATATGGAAAACATTATGCTAAGTGAAATAAGTTAGTCACAGGACAAATGATATATGATTCCACTTACCTGAGATATCTAAAATATTGAAACTTATAGAAACAAAATAGAATGGTGGTTGCCAGGGGATGAAGGAAAAGGGAAATAAGACTTGTTTTTCAATGGATGTGAAGTTACATTTATACAAGATGAATAAGTCCTAGAAACCTACTGTACGACATAGTTCCTATAGTTAACAATAGGTATTTTACACTTAAAAGTTTATTAAGAGAGTAGATCCCATGTTAACTGTTCTTACCACACACAAAAAAGACAAAGGGACACAAAGAAACTTTTGGAGGTGATTAATATGTTTATTATTTTGATTGTGGTGAGAGTATCATATGTATGCATATGTCCAAACTCATCAAATTTTATATATAAAATATATGCAGTATTTTGGTTTATCAATTATACTTCAACAAAGCTATGAATAAATAAATAAATTGCTGCTTCTGAAAAAATCATTTAGAGCATTGTTATTTCATTTGCATATCATGGTAACTCTAAGGGTTGAGTAAGAGAACATTGCTATTGTCTTTATTTTACTTCCTCTGCACAGTTTCTTAAAGATAAAATCTGGTTGACAAGAGGTGCAGCTGCAGAAATGCATAAGATTTAGAATAAAAATAAATTTGTATCCTCTCTGCTATTTGATAACTGTGTAAATTAGAAAAATGTCTTCCCCCCTCAGAACATCAGTTTCCTCAAATCAAAAAAAGGATAATATTCCCCACTTGAAAGAATCATTATAAAGATTAAAGAATATGATGAAAATCAGTTTGTAGGTTTGGGTTAGTCAGAATAGGTTGGGTTTGCTATGGTAACAATCAGTAACAAAATAAAGGTTTTATTTATTGTTCACAATGCTTGACTCATGCAAATTGGCAAGGGGTCCTGCTCCATGTAGTTATGCAGGGATCCAGGTTTAAAGAGGCTCCACCATTTTGTAGCTGTACACTCTGGAACACACAAACTCTTCAGTCATAATAGCAAGGATAAAAGGCTACCAAATTACATGTGGCTATTTAGTGCTTCGGTGCATTTGGTTAGGACCAGCCACATGGTCCTGCCTCACTAAAAGGGGGCCATTTAAGGTAAAGAAGCAAATGCAGTATTTGCTAAGCAATAGTGACTGTCACAGGGATTATCTATGGTTGTAATTATCAGCATGCCACAAAATCATGAATAGTCAGATTGCATTTTTACTGTTCATATTATTTTCTATAAATCATTCCTCTCATATTTGGGGGAATTATTATGTTTTGCTTGTGCAAAAATTTACTTTGTACAAGCAAAATTTTATTTATTTTTGGATTCCCCAGATGGTACTGGGAAAGATTTGGAGAGAAGCAATTTTAGAGGTAGGGAATCAAGGCATTCATTTGGGGTATATTGTGCTTTGAAAATCTACTAGCCAACTGAGAACTGGTCTCTTTTTCCCCCTCATCCTTCTTTCTCTTTATCCATGGGCTTATTTATGTTCTCTCTCCTCCACTCCTCCAGTACATATGGCTGGTGTCACAGCCTTCTACAAACTACAAGCTTCATATATTTTGGTTTTACTCAGTAGACACTATTTCACATTTTTTGGCTTTAGTTAGTAGAGTATTTTAGACTAGGTTTCATTTCACTAATAATACTCCCTGAGAATGACTCTGATTAATTGAGTTTGGTTTAGAAGCCCATGAATGTCCTAATAAAATCTAGACAGGTGGAACAGGATATTTTGCACAAAATGACTACTCTTGTAGTAACCATGTTACTAACCCACTGCATGCACACCCTGAGAACCAGTCTGGCAAGATTAGCTCCAGCAAAGCCACACCATTGCTGCCACAAATTCCCACAGCCTAAGCCATTAAGGCACTCACAAACATCACTGACACAGATTATAGCTGAAGAAACTACCCAGAGACACACTACTGTGTCCACCCAGAAACAAAGCCAATGCACCCTACCCAACCAACACCCTAGGACCCAACTATAAGTATAAATCTTTTCCTACAAAAGCAATTCCATGAAATTATAAGAGGTGGCTGTTCCAACACATGCACAGATATCAATGTAGGGACACAAGAAACATTTAAAAAGTAAGGAAACATGACAACTCCAAAGGAGCATAATAAATCTCCAGTAACAGACCCCAAAGAAAAGGAAATTTATGAAATGCCCAAAGAGATATTCAAAATAATGATCTTCAGGAAACTCAGTGATATACAAGAGAATACATATAGACAATCCAAAAAAATCAGAAAAATAACTAATGATCTGAATGAGAAATTCAATGATAGATATCATTTTTAAAAGAATGAAAAAGAAATCTTGGATCTAAAGAATTCAATGAATGAAATTTAAAAAAAAATACAACTGAAAGCTTCAACAACAAACTAGATCAAGCAGAAGAAAGAATTTCTAAACTTGAAAAAGCTCTTTTGAAATAACCCAGGCAGACAAAAATAAAGAAAAAAGAAGAATAAAGAAAGCCTGCAGGGATTATGGGAGACCATTAAGCAAACAAATATTCACATTATGGGAGACAAAGAAGAAGAGATGGGAAAAGGTGTACAATATCTGTTTAATGAAATAACAACTTAAAACTTCCCAAGTATTAGGAAAGATATGAATATCCAGACATAGGAAGCTGAAAAGTCCCCAAATAAATTCAACCCAATAGGTCCTCTTTGGGCACATTTTAGTCAAACTGTTGAAAAGCAAAGGCAAAGAGAATTCTAAAACACAGCAAGAGAAAATGTCAACTCACATATTGGGGAATCTCCATTAGACTAGCAGCAGATTTCTCAGCAACAACCTTACAGGCCAGGAGAGAATGGAACAAAAAAAAAAAAAAAAAAAAAACACTGCCACCAAGAAAATATCCAGCAAAGCTTTTCTTCAGAAATGAGGGAGAAATAAATCTTTCCCAGACAAGCAAAAACAGAGAATTCATCACCACTAGGCTGGCCTTACAAGAAATGCTTAAAGGAGTCCTAGAACTAGAAGTGAAAGGATAGTAACTACCATGATGAAAGCATGTGAAAGTATAAAACTCACTAGTAAAGCAGATACACAAAGGAGAAAGAGAAAAAAATCAAAACTTATCACTACAGGAAACAGCTAAACTACAAAGGTAATCAATAAGACAGGAAGAAAGTAACAAAGGACATACAAAAAAGTGGAAGACAATTAACAAAATGACAGAAGGAAGTCCTCACCTATCAATAATAATCTTGAATGTAAGTGAATTAAATTCCCCAATTAACATATATAGACTAGCTGAATGGATTTTTAAAACCAACTATATGCTGCCTACAAGAAACTCACTTTACATGTAAAGACACACATAGACTAAAAGTAAAGGAATGGAAAAAATATTCCACATAAATAGAAATCAAAAGCAAGCACGAGTAGCTTCACTTAGATAAAACAGACTTTAGGTCAAAAACTGTAAAAAGAGACAAAGAATGTCATCATATAATGACAATGGGATCAATTCAGCAAGAATATATAAAAGTTTTAAATATTATGTACCCAACATCAGAGCAACTAGATATATAAAACAAATATTAGACTTAAAGGAGAAATAAAATTTAATACAATAGTATTTAGTGAGGATTTCAACACCTCACTCTCAGCATTGGGCAGATCATCTAGACAGAAAATCACCAAAGAAACATTGGATTTACACTGGACTATAGACTAAATGGACCTAACAGATATTTACTGAACATTTCATCCAACAGCTACAGAATACACATTCTTTTCATTAGCACATGAAACATTCTCCAGAATGGAAAATATGTTAGTCCACAAAACAAGTCTCAATAAATTTTTTAAAGTTAAAATTATATCAAGTATCTTTTCTGGCCACAATAGAATAAACCTAGAAATCAATAGCAAGAGGAACTTTCAAAACAGAACAAATGCATGGAAATTAAACAACATGCTCCTAAAGAACCAATGGGTCAAGGAAAAATTAAGAAGGAAATTAAAAAGCTTATTTAAAAAATTGAAATAAAACATTACATACTAAAATTTATGAAATACAAAAAGCCATATTAAAAGGAAAGTTCATAGCAATAAATGCCTATATCAAAAATGTATAAAAATTTTAAATAAACAACTTAATAGTGTACCCAAAGGAACTAGAAAAGCAAAAACAAATCAAACTCAAAATTAGAATACAGAAAGATATAACATAGATCAGAGCAGGAATAAAAATGTTGAAACAAAAAATGCAAAAGGTCAACAAAGTGAAAAGTTGGCTTCTTGAAAAAATGAACAAAAGTAACAGACCATTAGCTAGACTAAGAAAAAAAGAAAAAAGACTCAAGAAAATAAAATCAGAAATGAAAAAGGAGACATTACAACTGATATCACATAAATACAAAAGATTATCAGATTTTTTTAAACCCTATAATTTGTGTGGAACAACAAAAGACCCCAAATGACCAAAGTAATCCTGAGCAACAAGAACAAAGCTGAAGGCATCACACTACCTGACTTCAAAATGTACCACAAAGCTGTAGTAACCAATACAGCACGGTATTGGCATAAAAACAGACACATAGACCAGAATAAACAACCCAGAAATAAAACCATGTATTTACATCCAAATGATTTTTTTTCCAATAAATGTAGTAGGTACAGTGGTCTTTTGTTACATGCTGTATTGTATAATAGTAAAGTCTGGGCATTTAGTGTACCCATCACTTGAATAGTGTGTTACAATAGGTAATTTGTCACTCCTCACATCCCTCCCACCCTCCCCACTTTTCAGTCTCCAATGTCCTTTATACCATTCTGTATGACCATGAATAACCACAGCTTAGCCCCCACTTATCAGTGAGAAGATGTGGTATTTGGTTTTCCATTCCTAAGTTATTTCACCTAGGATAATGATTTCCAGTTCCATCAAAATTGCTGCAAATGACATTATTTTATTCTTTTTTATGACTGAGTAGTATTCCATGGCATATATATATACCACATTTTCTTTATCCACTCATCAGTTGATGGGCATTTAGGTTGATTCCATAACTTTGGAACTCTGAATTGTGCTGCAATAAACAAATGAATGCAGGTGTCTTTTTTACATAATGACTTCTTTTTGATTATAGCCATCCTAACTGAGGTGAGATGATATCTCATCGTGGTTTTGGTTTGCATTTTCCTGATGATTGGTGACTTTGAGCATTTTTTTCACGTACGTGTTGGCCGTTTGTGGGAATCTTGCATGACACCACTACACCAGTGGTGCTGACATGTGTTGGCCATTTGTGTGTCTTCTTCTGAGAGATGTCTATTCAGATCATTTTTCCATTTTTAAATTGGATTATTCTTAATTTTTTTTTGCTGTTGAGTTTTTTGAGTTCCTTGTGTATTCTGGATATTAATCCTTTGTTGGAGGAATAATTTGCAAATGTTTTTCCCATTCTGCAGGTTATCTCTTCACTCTGTTGATTGTGAAACAAAACACAGATGAATAGGATTGTTTCAATGGAAAAAGGGCATTACTAGAGATCCTATGGATATAAAATACAAGGAGACATTATAATCAACATGACAATAAATTTGGCAACTTAGAGGAAATAGACAAATTCCTTACTGAACATAACTTTCACACACTAAAACAAGAAGAGCAAGAATCAGAATGTCACGTACCTATTAAAGAAATTGAATCTGAAATTAAGAACTGTCTCCCTCTACTTCACCTCTACAAAGGAAAAAAAAATCCCAGTTCAGATGATTTCTCTCAAACATTTGAGGAAAAAATATCAGTTCTATACATATTTCTCTAGAATATAGAAGAGGAAGGACAATGCTTAACTTGTTTTTTTAATTAGCTTTACTGAGGTTTAATTGATGTAAAATAAACTACACATATTTAAAGTGTACAGTATGATGAGTTTTGCCACATACATACACCATTACCACAATCCACATAAAGAAAAAATCCATTAACCAAAAAGCTTCTTCATTCACCTTTGTAATCCATCTCTCTCCCATCCTCCATCCCCATACACTTATCTGCTTTGTGTCATTATAGATCAGTCTGCATTTTTTAGAATTTTACATAAATTGAATCAAAAGCACTTATTCTTCATCTGACTTTATTCAGCATAACTATCTTGAGATTCACCCTTTTGTTGCATGCATCATTAGCCCTTTTTGTTGCTGAGTGGCATCCCATTAAATAGCTATATCAGAATTTGTTTATCCATTCACCTGTTGATGAACATTTAGTTTGTTTTCAATTTTTGCATGATACAAATATAGCTGCTATGAACATTCATCCACGAGTCTTTGTGTGGCCATATGATGCCATTTTATTTCTCTTCAGCAAATACTTAGGAGTGGAATGGTTGGGTTTTATGGTAGGTATATGTTTAAATATTTAAACAACTGCCAAACTAGTTTCCAAAATGATTTTCCATTTGACATTTCACCTACAATGGAGAGTTACAGTTTCTTCATATGGTTTCCAGCGCTTGGTATGGTCCATATAAAATTGTATGCCTTTGGAAAACCATTGGCCAGTTTCTCATAACGTTAAATATGCATCTATCCTATGTTCCATTAATTAAGAGAAATGAATGCATATGTTCATCCAAAAGACTTTCACAAGAATGTCCACAGCAGCTTTGTTCACAACAGCGCAACACTGAAAACAACCCAAATGTGTGCAGACAGAATAATGGATAGACAAACTGTAGTATATTCATACTCAGCAATTTTAAAAAAGAATGAACTATTTATACAGACAACAACATGGGGAAATCTCAAAAAAATACTATTGAATGAAAGAAGCCAGACACAAGAGAACATACTCCGTGATGTCATTTATGTGAAGTTCAAACAGGCAAACTAATCCGTGGCAATAGACACCAGAATAGTAGTTGTCTGTGCAGAGAGGGGGAAAGGGACAGGAGGAGATTTTCTGGGATGTAGAAATCTTCTATATTTTGATCTGTGTGGTAGTTATACGCATGCATACATATTTTTAAAATTCATTCAGCTGTACATGTAAGATTAGTGTATTTTACTGTATGTAAATTATACCTCAATAAAGTGCTGTTAGCATAACACAGAAAACCTGTATTTGGTAATCAGTTCTCCCGAAAAGAAAGGAAGGAAGGTCATTCATGGGGTGTCGGGTGGGTGGGAGGGGCAGGAGGGGATGGGCAAATTCACACCTAATGGGCGTCTGGGGGAGGGGCACGCTGGTAGCTCGGCGGTGCAAGGGCAATATATGTAACCTAAAATTTGTACCCCTGTAATATTCTGAAATAAAAAAAAAAGAAATGAAGGCAAAATAAAAATATTTTTAAATAAAAGAACACTAAGAGAAAAGAAAGGAAGGAAGGAAGGAGAGGAGGAGGGAGAAGAAAGAGGAAGGGAGGGAGGAGGAAGGGGGAGGGAGAGGAGCAGGAAGGGACAAGGAAGGGGGGAGGGGCAGAGGGAGAGAGAGGTAAAAACATTTCACGGTTTTCCACAACAGTCTCTAAATACACCTGTTGTCCAGGCATCCCAGTCAATGTAGCATTTGTCCCAGATTTTTCATTTTTTATCATTAGTATTTCGGTAGACTTTCATTTTATACCTCCAGCTTCTGCCATGATCAGACCTAATATTGTGTAAGACAGGTAGGCAGTGAACAGAGTTGTCACATTGACGTGTATTTATACTGAAAGACAAATCAGTCCTATCTTTTCTGTCTTTTCCTGAGTCTTTCCAGACTAAAAGCTCTTGTCCAAGGAGAGAACACAAGATGCTCCCTCTTTAAAATAAAAAAATAGTTTCTCAGGCATGAGTTTCTAGAGAGGCTAATTTCTCTGGTCTAAGGCGGTAGCAAGAGAAATATTCAACATTGCTGCTCCTGGCAGCCACTTGGGGTTGTATTACCAGCCAGTTGTATTACTGCCCGTACCAAAGCATGGAATATGCACCACGCTGATGGGTTGTTCTTTGGCAGGCTCTTA
Organism: Daubentonia madagascariensis; assembly: GCA_023783475.1. NCBI lineage: Eukaryota > Metazoa > Chordata > Mammalia > Primates > Daubentoniidae > Daubentonia > Daubentonia madagascariensis. The sequence goes on along the minus strand of JAKFHU010002396.1, from coordinate 841,811 downwards.
GGTATAAATGGAAAATGTACAGAACACAAGGACTGAGAAGCCCTGCTGTAGAGAATCTAGAGGATAGTCTGAAAGCTTTGCTACAGTGGTTTGGTCAGTTTTTGTATGGTGCAAAGCCACAGTAATATATTTTATTGTTTGGTAACACTTTTATGTTTTGCAATAAACACTTTCTGTAGCAATAAACTGGAAAAATAGAAGTGCATGTTACTCAAGAAAGTTGATGAACATGTATTTTGCACAAAATGTTTCTTGGCGTTTATCATCCATTGTGGAAGTCATAGTAATATCCATAAGGATTTAAAAATCAGAAAACAAAAATCTGCTGAAGATGCATGAAGACTCACTTTCAAAGACGGTGCCTGATGATAATGATTTCAAATAGAACTGCAGCAGGTGTGTTTGCACTTCATTCTGTGAACAATGATTTTTCATTCAGCTCAAAGGTAATTTAACTCATTTTTTTAAATTCCAATTTTTTGTGCACAAAGAAAAAGTAAAGCAATACTTAGTAATGTATTGGTTCCAATAGCAAAAGAACAATTTTGAACACAGTGAAATAACGATGGTTTTATATCAGCATTATTATATGCTTTGACAGAAAATCATTTAAGTTAACCCAATAATTTGATTTTTGCATCCAACTCATCAAAGTAAAGCTGATGAAAGTTCATTCTGTCAAAGATAAAATATCTGACATTATCATGAATGCTGTTGTAAATTCAGCTGAAAAACATCAACCTTAAAGACAACTGGTTTGTTGTATTTGTATTTTGATAATACAAATACAAATTTCAGTGAAGCAGAGCATCATGATAAAAAATAATGTTCTTATTAAATTATGAAAATTATAGAACAGATATATATTTGGAATCAATTGTGGTATACATAATCTAGAAGTGCATCCAAAAAAAGTTGTAATTGTCTTTCCATAAAAATAGAAGGTATAATTGTTAAAATTTCCAACCATTTTCAGAATAGGCACAGTTAGAGAAATAGAGTTACAAAATTTTTTGATCAACATGGGATCCAACATGAGATACCAAAGAAACAAAACAAACAAAAAACCTTTCTGCATGGCAGCTCATTGTTTCTTTCCTATCCCTAATCCATAGGATTGAAAAAATGTTTAAGTTTTTAAAATACTTACTACTTTATAATCAACCTAAGTGATCTACAATAGTATTGAACTCATCTGTGAACATTTTCTCAAAATTTCGGTTGTATTTTATTCAAAACCAGCTAGAAATCTTTAGTCTATAACCAAAACATGTAATAAATGGAGCACAAAAACCTTCAACTTTTGAAGACTTTAGCAAATTCCAAATATTGAAAACAAATCTTGTGAACTGGAAAGCGTCAAAATTTATCCCTGCTATAGAAAGAGGAAAACTGAACAAACTAAATAAGCAAAAGCAGTGTACAATGTGTAATTCTGAAATTGTGTAATTGTGGCTTGGAATACATTGAATTGTGGCAAGATTCCTTTGATGGAGCTCCCAATTTTAATTGGATAAACTGATATTTTGAACTAAAATGGAATAATTGATAAGGTCCATCATTTCTTAGTACCTAAATCTGATGAAACATTGAAAAAATTCCTAATTTTATTATTTTTTCCTTTTAAAAATTCATCAAAGAAAGATATTCTAACTGGAGACAAAAAAAATCACACGTGAAAATACAGGGGATGAAATATTTCTGCAGTTCCATGTGAAACAAATTAAGAATATCCTTCATTTAGCAAAATACGTATAGAGCTTATTAGACAACTCTATGAAGAGAAAGTAGTGTTTCCATTTAAAAATGTAATAGTTTTCTGCAACCATCTGAATGAATCTCACTGACATAGTGTTGAACAAAAGGAACCAGACACAGATGACTCCATACTGTATGATTCCAGATGTGTAAAGGACAAAAGCAAGCAAACTAATCAATGCTGTTAGACTTGGGGAAATGGTGAATGGGAAGCGGTTTCAGAAATTGTGATGTGTTGAGTCTTAATTTGGTGCTGGTTACTGAGATGTGTCAAGATTGTGAAAATTCATGTATGATATGGATTTTTCTGAATGTTTGTTATACTTCAATAACATTTTTTACTTTGTTTTTTCTTGTCCAATAGTTTTTTATTTTTAATTGGCAAATAATCATTATATATATTATATGTTTATGGGGTACAGTGTGGTGTTTTAATATATGTTTACATTGTGGAATGATTAAATCAATCTGATTAACAAATCCATCACCTCACATACTTACCATTTTTTGTGGTGAAACATTTAAAATCCACTCTTATAGCAATTTTGAAGTATAAAATGCATTATTATTTATTATAGTCACCATTCTGTGCAATAGATCACTAAAGCTTATTCCTCCTGTCTAACTGAAATTTTGTACCCTTTAATCCGTGGTCCCCAACCTTTTTGGCACCAGGGACCAGTTTCATGGAAGACAATTTTTCCATGGACTGGGGGTGGGGGGATAGTTTCAGGATGATTCAAGCCCATTACATTTATTACATTTGCAGCCACGCCCCAGCGCTAGCATCACCGCCTCAGCTCCACCTCAGATCATCAGGCATTAAATTCTCATAAGGAGCACGCAACCTAGATCCCTCACATGCGCAGTTTACAGTAGGGTTCGTGCTCCTATGAGAATCCAATGGAACTGCTGATCTGCCAGGAGGTGGAGCTCAGGTGGTGATGCAAGCGATGGGAAGCAGCTGTAAATACAGATGAAGCTTCGCTCGCTTGCCCATTGCTCACCTCCTGCTGCGTGGCCCAGTTCCTAACAGGCCATCGATCAGTACCAGTCCTCGGTCCAGGGGTTGGGGACTGCCATTTTAATCAATATCTCCCTTTCCCCATACATCCCCCTGCCCCAGCCTCTGGTAACCATCATTCTACTCTCTACATCTATGAATTCAACTTTTTTAGATTCCACATATAAGTGAGATCTGTACCTAGCTTATTTCACTTAGCATAATGTCCTCCAGGTTCATCCATGTTGTCACAAATTACAGAATTTTTTCTTTTTCTTCTTTAAGTCTGTATAGTATTCCATTGTAAGTATATGTGTATGTATATGGATGCGTGTGTATATACACCTCATATTTTCTTTCCCATTGATCTGAAGATGGAACCTTAGGTTGCTTCCATATCTCAGCTATTGTGAAGAATATTGCAATGAACACGGGAATGCTGATATCTCTTCAAGATAATGATTTTAGTTCCTTTGGATATATATCCAGAAGAAGGATTGCTGACTCATATGGTAATTCTATTCTTAGTTTTCTGAGGAACCTCCAATACTGTTTTCCATAATGATTGTATTTATTTACATTACCACCAACAGGGCACAAAGGTTCCCTTTTATCCGTACCCTCTCCAACATCTACCTTTATTCTTGTTGATAGCAGCCATTCTAAAAGGTGTGAGGTAGCATCTCATTGTGGTTTTAGTTTGCATTTCCCTGGTAATCGGTGATGTTGAGCATTTTTCCATATATCTGTTGGCCATTTGAATATCTTAAGAAACATCTATTTAGGTCCTTTGCCCATTTTTTAATTGGGTTATTTGTTTTCTTGCTATTAAGTTGTTTGAGTTCCTTATACATTTTAGATAATAGCCAGCCCCTGATAAGATGTATGGCTTGCAAATATTTTCTCCCAAACTGTGGGTTGTCTGTCTGCCAAGGCACTAGTGTGCGTGTTTCCTCCTGAATCCCTTGGTAGATGGTTTTGGTAGCAGGCACAAGGCCAAATGGGGATATAGCCAAGCCCTGTGGAAAACAGGGTTGTTTCTGGGTAAGAAGTTGGGACCATGATCAGCAGGTCTGCCACCTAAAAATGACCCTCCTAGGCTCCACCAGGGTTTTACAATCACCTACCTAAATTCCAAGACTCCCACAAAGAGATTTTAGTCCATGGATGGGTGCAGAATTCTTGTTGTGGTGGGGGGATACAAGTGGGTGACCACATATTCTTTCATCTTGCTGATCTCAATAACATTTTTTTAAATACTATGGCTTAAAGAAAAGAGTCAATTGAGGGTCATTAGTTTCATATTCATCAACCATAAAATGCAAATGTGGGGCAGAGTGCAGGCAATTTTTTTGAAAAGAATAAAGATAATACTGCATTATTCCACTTATATGAGATATCCAAAGTAGTCAAAGTCATAGAAACATAGAATAGAACAGTGATTGACAGGGTCTGGGAGAAGGGGAAATGGGGAATTGTTGCTCAATTAGTATAGAATTTAAGAAGCAAGATGAATAAGTTCTAGAGATCTGCTGTACAACAGAGTACCTACAGTTTAAAATATGGTATTGTGCACTTAAAATTTTGTTAAAAGGGTAGATCTCATGTTAAGGATTCTTACCACCAAAAATAAAAAACCACAAAGGAACACAAGGAAACTTTTGGAGGTGATTTAAATGTTTATTGCATTGATTGTGGTGATGGTATCATGGGTGCATGCATATGTCAAACTCATCAAATTGTATACATTAAACATATGCAGTTTTTATTGTATATCAATTATACTTCAAAAAAGCTGTTTAAAAAAATAAGACGATATAGAAAAATATAGGTTCTTCAGAAAAATACCAGTGACACAATATTAGAAACAGATGACCAAGAAACTGATTAAATAAGCAAATTATAATTATGCTTAATGATCAGAGAATTAATATAAGGTGTTTTGCTTTAAAATACATAGATATATTTTATTTTATTTTTGAAAGTAGTTTTTTGTAGAACTAGGTACTTACTACTTTTGCTGCATAATTTAAAACTTTAAAACTTAGTAGACTTAACCAACAATGATTTATTTAGCTCATCATTCTAAGGTCAGCAATTTGGGCTGGGCTCAGCTGGGCAGTACTGGTCTGAGCAGGGCTTGGCTGATACTGGCTAAAATTGCTCCTGTGCCTGTAGTCCCATGCCAAGCTGGGGCCTGGCTGGTCAATAATGACCTCATCTAGCACAACTGAAGCAACTGAGGCTTCTATTCACATGATTTCTCATTCTCCAGTAATCTAGCCAGGCATTCACATGGCAGTCTCATGGTTCCAAAAGTGCAAAATCAGAAGCTCAGAGCCTTTGAGGCCTAGGGCTGCAATTGGCATAACATCACTTTCACCATTTTCTATAAGTCAAAGCGTGTCATAAGACCACCCAGATTCAAGGGAAATAAATTCAACCTTTTGATGGGAGTTGCTTCAAAGTATTGTGGCTACTTTTACAGTCTATCACAAACATTTTAGAGATCTACCAATACAAAAATTCAATTTGTTGATCAATAAGTAAATATTTACAAAAAGTATATAATTTTAATTATTTTTAGAATTTCTTTTCATTCACTCACTACTTGGACAAAAATGGGTCTCCTCAACCCATGCCATGACCCCTCCAGGGGTCCATAGAATCTTTTTGCAAAAGCATAGAATCGAGGGAGATGACACCAGTTGGTGGTAAGACAAAAAAGGATCAGAACGCAGAGTACAACTGAGTTATTTTTGTGGTGGTCCATCAAGCAAAGATCCTTGACCTCTTTCTTCTGTGATCTCTAGGGTCTTCCTGAATCTGGATCTATCCTGCATCTTCAACCTCTGTGAAGTTGAGGTTATCACATACATTGACACAGAATAAACATCCTTCACCTGAGCTTCTTGGGAAGTCTTTCCTTGAGTTCTCTATCACAAAATAGTCAAATTGTAGGAGCAGGCACGTGGTCCAGAAGGATCAGTGCAGTCTTCTGGAAAGAGGAACGGGATTGATTTGGGAGAATTTTGTTTCTATCTTTGCTTCAACTTGCAACTTGCAAAGCAGATGTCTTTGTCAAGTTTCTTAATCAAACAGTCTTAAAAGACCTTTCCAATTCTGAGATTCTTAAGAGTCTCTCGTCTTTGTAGAAAGCTCCAACTCTGAGTCAACAGGTGAATTTTAACCAGAAAAGACCCATTCCATCTCCATTAGGTATTTTCAAGGAAAGGAGATGCTCCAGGAGAAAATACCAACCATGGGCTTTTGGGGGCAGGGGGGACCATCCTACTTTGTCTTTGAGCTATGCCTAAGACATCCTCCCAACAACCACTGTAGAAGGATAATCCTTGGTCCACAGTCCTAGAGGCAATATTCTATTTCCAATCTCAGAGCAGTAAGCAACAGTGAAGTGAACCTATATCCAAAAAAGACTGTCACTACTATAAATGGTTTATGGGCTTCACTGCCTCACCCAGAATTGGAATTGTCCATCTTCTTAGTATTTCTCAATTGCTTTCTGGTCATTTTTCTGGGAAATATGGGATGGGTCATTCTGACCCAGGTGAATGTGCATCTCTTCACCCCATGTACTTCTTCGTAAGACATCTGACCCTTTGGGAAACCTCAGTCATCATGTCTCAGATCCTGGCCATGCTGGCCACAAGCAAGACAGCCATCTTTTTATGGCCACTAATGAAGTTCTTTTTCTTCACTTGTGTAGTGTTTTCTGCTCACAGTGATGGCCAAAGCACCCCACTGCCCCACACTGCAGCCATGAATACCAGAACATGCCAGGGATTGATGGTGAGTGCCTACAACTGAGGGGGATCAAGGGCCACTCTGAACACCATCTGCACACTCACCTTCTTCTTCTGTAATGGCAACTGGATCAACTTGTCCTGTGACATCTGTCCCTGCTGAAGGTCACCTGAAGTATCTCCAGAAATAGCAAGACAGTCATTGTCTTCTTTGATAACTTTTGTAATTATAGCTGGCACCGTGGTCATCCTGATCTTGTACCTGCTCATCATTAGGGCCATTTGAGGGTGAAGTCTTCAAGTGGCAAAGCCAAGACTTTGTCCACCCACTTGTGCCTCCCACCGTGGGCAGCAGAAGGGAAAAGTCTGGACTGGTTCTTTCCCAACTGTGTCAGGTGAGGGGACTGGTTCGCATTCTCTGAGATCCTTTCTCTCAGAAATGGACCCAGAGGATAAATAAAGTAACCCCATCCTGTCTCCCTTCAACCAACCCAGAGCCCAATCATCTGTGGGCTAGAGCTTGATAATGAAGACACTGTGGTCATGGTTCAGTATCTATATAGGGTAAGTGAAGTCTCATGTTCTGTGCTTTCTATGTTGAATGATTCAAGAGCCACAATGTCCCCAGAATGCTCTCAATTTATCTGTCATTGAAGCCTGGAGTTCCAACATTAGTGCTTCCTTCCTTTGTTAAATAGCAGGGTGGTCCTAGCTGAGCCTGTAGGATACTGACCATGTGGGACCCATTTGCATAAATTGATATGTATAAGCATTGGGGGCCTAGGGTAGGGAGGGGGAAATTTTTGCTCAGACACCTAGGAGCCAGGGGGAGGGTGACAGAGTATCCATCCATGGACTACTTTTGAGCTCCTATTAGGGAAAAAAAAATATGTCATGTACAAGCTGAAGTGGTTGTAGTCAAGGATTTTAATAGTGATGCTGGGGCACACACAACTCTGCTGCAGGACCCAGCAGATAAAAGGAAACCTCAAGCTGCAGAGAGTAATTTTATCCCCCTTTCCAAGGGACATGTGGCAGAGTTCAAGTGCAGCGAGGACTAAAACTAGGAAAAGAACCTTCTCACACCTGAGAACTTTGGCAGCCTTGGGACTCCTAGCTTAAATAGCAGCACTTGGGGCAGGAGAGCTACCTTCTGAGTGGCACCAGCATCAGAGGCATAGCATGAGTGGGAGAAAGTGTCTCCTTCCAAAGGTTTGCACACCACAGATGTCAACAGGCCAGAGAGGAAGGGGTGAGTGGTCTTGTTTCCATCCACATATAAAACATCAACTAGGACCTCCCAGATATTACTGGGGGAGGCTATGAGACAGGGCCACAAGTTGCTGGCAGGGGAAATAGAGCCCATGAAACCAGGTGTTAACTCCAGGTTAGGCATGGTGTCTCCAATGTGCGAGGCATGGACACATTTGGGCAATGGTCACAAAGCAAAGCCCTGTGACAGGGCTCCCCAAAGTAACCTCCAAACAGCCAGACAGCCATAGAGTCACCGTGCTATTCACCCACAAGTAGAGACAGTCCCCAGATGGCTGGGCAGAAACGCTGAGTTTCCCCCAGGCCGGTTACTCTCCCTTTCTGAGCCTGAAGTTCCTCTCCTGTAAAATGAGGGGACTGGACATGCCACCAGGGCTAGCATGGGCAGAATGATGTGTTGGACAATTTATTTTTTTTTTAATTTATTTTTTTATTTGAGAATATTATGGGGGTACAACACTTTGGTTATATATATTGCCCATGCACTGCCCATGTCAGAGCTACAATCGTGGTCATCCCCCAAACTGTGCTCCCCGCATCCATTCAGTGAGAGTTGTCCCATCCCCTCCACCCTCCTCCCTCCTGCCCGCCCCCTGATGAATATTATTGCCCTGTGTGATGTAGGTGTTGATCAGTTAGTACCAATTTGATGGTGAGTACCAGTGGTGCTTGTTTTTCCATTCCTGTGACACTTCGCTTCGAAGAATGGGCTCTAGCTCCAACCAGGATAATACCAGATGTGTTAATTCACTATTGTTCCTTATTGCTGAGTAATACTCCATGGTATACATATACCACATTTTATTAATCCACTTGTGTATTGACGGGCACCTGGGTTGTTTCCATAACTTTGCGATTGTGAATTGTGCTTCTATAAACATTCGCGAGCAGATGTCTTTATTATAAAATGTCTTTTTTTCCTTTGGAGTGTTGGACAATTTATATACCCGGACCTGAATCTCCGGCTCTGCACTTTTCACACTCCCTGGTGCCCCCTTCAGGCCGACCAGTGTATAGTCCCTGCCCATAATCACTCCTCCCTCTCAAACTGCTCTCTCCAGCACCCCTGAGAGCTGCTATTTACACTAATATGCTGTTGTTACTGGACTCCGAATCCTGGAATAACCACCCCTTATTTTCGACAGCACTTTAACATTGACAGAGCTCTTTCAATTAACTAATTACCACATTTAAACTTTATAACAGCCAAGTGAGCAAGAAAGGGACAATCGCTCCCATTTTGCACAAGATGAAGGTGAGACCCATAGACACTGAATGTCTTGCTGAGTCACATAGCCAGTAGTGAATGAGACAGGATTTGAATCCTGGGGACCATCTAAGGCTCACACTAGGGACATCTTCCTACATGGCGTGGGCTCATTCCTGTGGACTGTGGAAAGGATGCTGTGTAACAGAGGAATTTCAGGTTGAAACCACCAACCTGGGGAGGGACACAGTGGCCCTGTGTGTCCTGGGGGTCTCTTGGAGCTTATGGCAGGTTGTCCCTCTCTATGGGGCAGCTTGGGTTAGAAAGGACATGGCTCAAGGTCCTCCTAGCCACCTGCATGGGGAAATATTTCAAAACACTCAGCAGCCCAGCTGCATTGGTATCTTTATCCAGCAAGTCAACAAGTGGCTCTTGCAGGGGATGCCCTGCCCCATTTCTGCAGAAGAGCCTGGGAACCCAGTGCAGGTCTGGGGCAGGATCCAGGAGACTTGGGTTCCATTTACTGCCTGTGTGACCTGGAGCAAATCACGTGACCTCTCTGCACTTCCGTTTCCCACCTGTAAAATGAGAATGATAATTCCTGCTGTATGTGGACTGTCATGAGAACAGGCTGCTTTGTACACTGTGTCATAGTTGCAGCCCCATGGTACTGAGGCACTGGCACCAGCCCTCCTCTTACCTGCCCTCAGGTGCTCACCTGGACCTTTCGGAGGCATGACTGTGTTTGTCTCAGAGACCATTATTTTGATCCACACCATGTAGTGTGTTATGTTGAAACAGAGTTTGAGAACCACCTGTTGAATCCAACATTTTCCTATCATAAAAGAGGAAACTTAGGCACAAAAAAGAGGAGACTTTTTGTGCCTACGTTTGGTGACTTCCCCAAGATCACTCAGAGAATTCGCAGAGAGCTAGGAATAGAATTCAGACAGAAAACAAATTACGGCTGAACCCTACGACCAGCCGCCCCCACTTCCCGTGCCCCAAGGTGGATACGATGCTGAGCTCACCCACCCATGCCAGGCAGACCCAAGAGAGGCCTCCGGCCACAGCCTTGGGAAAGCTGCTTTGCTGGTTTGTTTTTCAGTCTTTCCCTGGAGACCTCAGACCTCTCCTGTGCATCACTGGATTAATTCTGGCTGTGAAGATTATGGGGTATGAGCAGGCCCAGGAAGCCCAGGGGCGGGGAAGCCTGACTCCTTCATAAACACAGGCCAGGAGCAGGGTCACCAGAAGAACAGATGTGTGGATGGGAAGGACAGCCCTCACACTCCCATGCCCTGGGGCTGTCTCTGCCAGTCACCTCTGCAAGAAAGTAAAGAAAGTCGGTAGTTGGCGGGATGCGAAAGGCAAGGATCTGGGCTGCTGGGGGCCCAGGGCCAGAACCACCATGTAAGGCAAAGGTTGGGAGCTCAGCCACACTCACTCCTTTCCTTTTTGGGGTCTCCTGGAAGCCCCAGCAGGTGTGCCTAGAGCCTCCCAGAGGAAGCAGGCCCAGGTGCTCTGGCAACAGAGGACCCCCAGGCACATGCTGACAGGGAAGGGCAGTTCTCACGCCCTGTCCAGGGATTCTTGTGGTCCTGCTGTCAGCAGTGCCCATGGTGGACTCTGTCTGGACCCCTGGCTATCTGTCAATTCCACACCCTTGGACATCTTCTCCACCAAAGGAGACATGCTCATCGGGGCTGTGACCCCCTTATACTCAGTGCTGGATCAACCAAAAGTCAAGTTCCAGCAGCCTCCGGAGCAGCCACTGTGCCAATGGTGGGTCGTGCTCTTTATCCCTGGGGAGGTAGGGAAGGAGGGAGGAATGAGGGGCAGCCACCCTCCTGATCACTGTAGGCAACTGGAGACCCCCAGAACTGTCGCTCACACTCCAGGGCCCCTGGCAGGGAGATCCCTGGCAGGGAGATCCTTGGCTGGAACAGCCCCTCCTTCTGTGAGTTCCCTTGGAGTCTGTTGGGGGCTTGGTGGGGAGTAAGTGGATGGAAGTCATAAGAAGGGACCAAACCCACGCTGGGCCGTGTGTCTTCAACAAGGGCCTTCAAGACACCATCACAGGCACCATGAGCTGGCAGGAGGAACATGCACCTAGGCATTAGAGATTCAGTTCTAGTCCCAGCTCTCTCCAAGTCACTGAGTAACTGGAGGCAAAGCCCTTTCTCTCTCTGGGCCTCAACACCCGCCTTTGCACAAGGCTAACACTCCTCAAATTTGATGGAGGGCAGAGCTCAGCAACCTTAGGCCTGGGATGGTTTCAGAACTATGACAACCAGAGCTAAGATAAGATGCATCTTCATGAGCATCTTCATGAGGTCCAGGGAAGTCAGCCCCAGGCTAACCCTTGTCAACAACTGTCACCCACAAGCCCAGCCTCTGTGACTCTCTGGGCTGTTTCCAAGGCTTAACTGGTTTCAAACCAGATTTCAATCTGTCAGCCTGCAGGGCCTCTCCAGAAAGATGCCCGGGAAGTATGTGGCCAGACCCCTATGTCACCGTGCCCCAGGTCTGTCTTATTTCTTCCTGCCTGAGTTTTTGTCAAAGGCATTCTAGCATGTGTCTTTTGCATCTACTCACCACTTTCTGCTGTGCCTGTGGCTGTTTGTCTACACAGGTGTCTGCCTGTCTGACTAGGCCTGTGCCCATCTGTCTGCCTGTGTAGACGGCTACCAGTCTCTGCATGTATCTGTCCCACCCACCACAGTCTGTGTCACCTGTCCCCGATCTCATCCACGTCTGAGTGCCTGTCTCTGTGTGTATCTGACTATTTCTGCATCTGCACCCTCTATCCCAGTTCATGCGTCTTCCTGCTCAGTGTCACATCCAGCCCATGTCCTCTCTCTGCCTGAGTTCATAGACCCGATGCTGTTTACGCACTTGTATTGCTTTCAGCCTCTCTGTGCATGACAGCAAGTCTGTGTGTACCTGTCTGCACACCTGTCACCTTGTGTGTCTCTTTGTCCATCTCTGGGAAACTGCAGCCTTTCTCTGTATCTACCTGTTTGTGTGTGTCTGTCCTCCCTAGAATCCCCAAATCCCCCAAGATTCTTTCTTTAAGCAAACGTACATCAAAATTCAGTCCCATCTTATCCTTGCTCCTCCCAAGAAGACACTCCCAGGGGCTGTTTTGTGTGGCTTTTTAGAACGCTCTGGCCAATCCTAACCCTCCCCCCATCTTTACCCTCTAGATTCCAAGCCAGATTATTCCTGAATGCCCTGGGCCTTCTCTTTGCTGTGGCTGAGGCAGAAGGGGACCCAGCCTTCCTGCCCAGCATCACCGTGGGACTGCAAATCTATGATTCTTGCATCTCAGGGGTCCGGGCCCTGGGCAGCACCCTGGCTCTACTGTCCAACCAGCTTCGGCCCATGCCTAACTTTGGCTGCGGCCCCCAGCAGCTTCTCCTGGGGGTGGTTGGAGGGATGACCTCCCCGGAGTCAGAGCCCATGGCCAAACTGCTCTCCATGTACAGAGTCCCTCAGGTGAGAGATATACCCGGAAAGAGGAAACCACTTACATACTCTGGCTGGGCACACAGTGAATGACCAGAAGGCCCAACCTGGCAGAAAGATCATGAGATATGACCTTGAAAAGATCACGAGTTATGACCTTGAAAAGATCACGAGTTATGACCTTGAAAAGATCACTTCCCTGGGCCTGGGATTTCCCCCTTCTATGAAATGGGAGGTGGGTATTGGACTAGAATAGTGATTCCCTAGTGCTGGTGCATGGGCTGGTACTGATCCCTGATGATGTTTCTCTGGTTTGCAACAATATGACAAAGAAATGACATGGTGTATACATGTGTCAGTGTGAGGTTGCCAGCCCTCCTTAAACAGTGGTTTTATTTTTCCAACAAACTTATGTGGCAAAATAAAAATTTGGAAAACTTAGGCCAAACTCTCATAATTGTTCTATCATTTGTTAAACAGCCCGGGACCCACGGGATCAATGATCCCTGGAGGCCCTTCACTCTCCAGCGGCCCGTGATCTGAGAGCTGATGGTAGCATCCAACACTTACCCCAGGCTAGGATGATCTCTCTCCTCCTCTGCACTCTTCTCAGAAATCTGGGAAGTTTAGCAAGTGACAACACATTCCACTGGATTTCTTGATGTTTCTATGAAATATTTGCCTAGAACTGAATTCTGTTTGATCTTCAGTATATACCAAATCTGTTAAGCAGGGAAGCAATGTTTATCAAATCACTTCCCAGGTGAGGAATCTTTATTTTCCCCCGGCACGCCTGGAAGAAAGGTACGTGATTGTCTAATTGTGACCTTTAAAACTCACCCCCCAAAATATTAAATATTTTCTTTTCCACTAAGGCTTTAAATGTCACAATTGAAAAGTCATCCAATCAGATGCTATGCAAACACTTTACTCTCTAGGAGGAGTGATATACACATATTGTCAGTCATTCACACCCTAGTAGAAATGAGTTTATCACATGCTTTTTTTTTTCCTTCTGCAATATTGGCTGAAAATGACTTAATAATAATAATTATATCTATCATTTATTGGATATTTACTGTTAGTAGAAACTGAATTTTAGATACTTTGCATGTGTTAAAATTCTTAAGATCAAATCTGTAGATCACTTTGGGTAGTATAGACACTTTAACAATGTTGATTCTGCCAATCCATGAGCATGATATAGTTTTCCATCTGTTTGCATCCTCTGCTATTTCCTTCTTCAGTGTTTCATAGTTCTCCCTGTGGAGATCCTTCACCTCCTTAGTTAAATATATTCCCAGGTATTTTATTTTCTTTCTTGCTATTGTGAAAGGTATCAAGTCTTTGATTTGGTTCTCAGTTTGACCGTTGTTGATGTATATGAATGCTACTGATTTGTGTACTTTGATTTTGTATCCTGAGACTTTGCTGAACTTATTTATCAATTCCAGCAATCTCATGGCAGAGTCTGTGGGGTTTTCTAGATATAAGATCGTATCATCTGCAAAGAGTGATTTTGACCTCTTCTGGTCCCATTTGGATGCCCCTGATTTCCTTTTCTTGTCTGATTGCTCTGGCTAGGACTTTCAAGACTATGTTGAATAGAAGCAGTGATAGAGGACATCCTTGTCTGGTGCCAGTTCTAAGCGGGAAAGCTTTCAGTTTTTCCCCGTTCAGTCTGATGTTGGCTGTGGGTTTGTCATATACGGCTTTTATCATTTTGAGGTAAGATTAAATGAATTAATACATATAAAACATGTAGGAAAATGCCTGCTTATACAGTAAGTGTTATACCAGTATGTCCCATTATTATCTTCATTTTTAATATCTCATTTAATCCTCATAACAACTGCATGAAATAGATACTATTATTATTCCCATTTTACAGATGATGAAATTGAGGCTTGTGGCCAGGCATGGTGGCTCATGCGTATAATCCCAACATTTGGGGAGGTCAAGGCAGGAGGATTGCTTGAGGTGAGGAGTTTGAGAACAGCCTGGGAAACATAGCAAGACCCCATCTCTACCAAAAATAAATAAATAAATCGGTAAATAAAAGAAATTGAGGCTCAAAGAGGAAATGTTACTTGCCTAAAGTCACATAGCAAATAAGTAGTAGTTGGGGATTGAAACCCAGGCAACTTGATTCCAGGCTAGAAGCAGGTACAAATACAAAAGGAAGGAAACTCACCTAATATATATAAAAATGCTGCCCCTTTTTGTACTGATTGTTATTTCCAATTTTTTACTGAGCACACCACTACTCCTGGTGTAGAGTATTGTGTTACAGCCACATGTGCCATGAGGCACCTATGAGGCCATAGCCCTGTTCTCAGGCATGCTCACACTCTGGAAGAAGGCAAGCATGAATTTTTATAACTGTAACACCAGGGCCCCCACATGGCTCTCAAAAGGTCTACCTTAGGAGAACTCCGGGCAGAACAATCCAGTCTCAGGGTTTCATATTAGAATGTTGGGTTCTTTAGAAGGTTTAGAAACTATACCTTCTAAGTCAGATGTCAGGACATTCAGCTGACAGAGGAATGCTTTTTTTATTCACATAAAAAATCTTACAAAGGTGTGAAAATAAATCACTTTTGTTAGATCTTAATTTCCCTAACTAAAAAAAGTTAAAGTGCATTAAATAATTCCAACCCCTGTGGTTGCAGGCTGCTTTGGAGTGCCACTCTGGCACGGTGGGTGGTGTTAAACCCTAGACCATCCTCCCCATGGTGCCACCCTCTGCTCCACCAGGGCCTCCCTCTTCAGCCCTGGGGCCCTCATAAGACTGGAGTAGTGACCATCACTCCCAGGTTAAGTGCCCCTATGACAGGGTAATACAGCCTCCTGATATATTCAGCATTGAGGTGCTGATTATTACAGTCTCTACTTTGCAGCTCCAGGGATGTTTCAGTTCACACCCATTCAACAGATGTTTCCTGAATAACAGCTACATGCCAGATCATATACTAATAGAACTAAGACTCAGTGTCAACCTCAAAGAGCTCATAGTCTAGTGGGGCGTGGGCAACAGGATGATGTCACAGTTTCAAGAAAGAAGTATTTACCCAACCCAAAAATGACTGGCATCAGGGGGAGGGGCTCAAGCTGTCCAAAATCATCATCGAGACCAGGTACCACTTACTAACTGAGAATGAAGAATGTAAGTTCCACTGTGCCCAGCATTGTGTTTGCAGGTCAGTGTATTCTCTCCCTGCAGAAAAGCCTCTACCTGAAGCCACATGATTTTCAGGAGGTTAATCCATGATCCCAGCACTGGGGCACAAGGAAGTAACTGGACCATTGTCACGATGAAGTCAGATCTTCCCAGGCAACCAGAGTCTGGCTCAGCTGAGACACCTTCTCCCTTATAAAGGACAGAAACATCCAGGCAGGGTGAGTCATTTTTTAGTTGATTGTATTGTCACCTATCTGAGAGAGAGATGCCCTCAGTTTTATTCCAGTCCTGAGGATGTACCTGGCTCACCTCCCAGGTCTCCTAGCATCAAGCTCAATGGGTCCCTTGTGAAGAGGTTCTCAGTCAATTTAAGTTAGTTTTCCTCTGGATTGGACTTAAAGGCCATGCACGCTTAAGTGTAGAGCCCCTACAAACCGAACTCACTTAGAATGTGGACATCTTCTCTCTAGCACTGGGTTCCCCGCTGTTGCGTGTTGTCTTTGCTATGCTAAAATCCAAGGGAACTCTAAATTTGTTACGTCTTAAGAAATTCTTGAGTATTTTCCAATAGACCTTTGTTGCTCCCAACTTTGGTTTTGCAAAACCCCAGAGTCCATAAAAGTCGAAGGACCTGGTAGAGACTCTCCTCATTTCACACAACTCCCAGAATGTTCCCCAACAGAGACAGCTGGACAGAGATGGGCCGGAAAGCAGAAAAGCTAGAAATTAAGATAGGCCCTGGCTTGACAGCCAGGAAATCTGGATCTTAAGAACGCTACTTACTAATTATGTGATCTTGACAGGGTAAGTCACCCTTCTGAGCTTCCCACCCCTCACCTATAAAATGAAGGTAGCAAAGTTTAGTGCTAATGGATCTGCCTCTTAGGGTCACTGTGGGTGTTAACAATGGACTAACCAGGGCCTAGTAGGTAACAAACCCTCATGACTTAGTCCTCATTGCTGTTGAGGGTAAGCAGGATACAATATAAGCCTGGAAGGAGCAGTTAACTTTTGAGAAAAGCTAGTTCCCAAGTCCTCTATATAATTTTGCCCAGTATAGGGCCAAGGGGTCACCAAAGACTTTGAAGTAAAAGGGCTTGTCTGCATATACCTGGTGGGCTGGGGAAAGTCTGACAGCCCCTGCACTGAGCAGCCTGGGGAACCTGTGGGAGTGGGGAGGAGGGGGAAGAAGGCAGAACAAGCATTCATTCATGGACTCAACAACTGGTATAAATTAAATGGATCCTGCTTCAAATCTGGTTGGAGGGAGAAAGACATGAGCTCAAACAATGTGAAGTAGAAATTGCTCAGCGACGATGTGATGGTGGGGATGATCCTAGGGCTGGCACAAACCTAGAAGTGAGAACTTGATCCCAGCTCAAGCAGCAGGGATCAGGGAAGGCTTTATGGTGTGGGACTCCTCAATAGACAAGCTATACTTTGTTTAGTCATTATATCCTTATATCAAAAAAAATTTACTCTTTTAATTCCATGACTGTTTCTTAACTTCAATATTCAACTAACTGTAGCACCATCCTGTCATTGCCCCTGAAAAGTCTTTTGCAAACAAACAGGTTAAAGAAAACTTAGTGCACCATATGGGCACCCACATGGTCTGCCCACCAGAAATCACACTCTGCACTGGCTTAACCCCTGACCCCTCTGCTCCAAAGCCTCATCTTTCCTTAGGTCAGGAGGGATGGAGAGATTTTGATGTTACCCATCCCCTGATATTGGATTTTCTTTTATGTTGCTTTACATGTGTCCCTTCTAAACACCAAATAATTGACTTTTGCTTTTTATCCAATTTGAAAGTGTCTATAATAGTCAAAATCTTTACTCCGATGGCCCTGTGGCCATCCCTGCCTTTGAGAAGGAAAAATCCAGATGAAGGGGCTGTTTTCAAAGGAGTGGGCATGGCAGGGGTGAAACACCTGAAGGACACACACAGTAGGAAGCTGTTTCTATCCGTGGGGGAGGACGCAATGGAACAGGGCCTCCCGACCAGAGCTGTGGCCTTCCTTAGATATAGGCAGCCACTGCCCACCCCTGGCTGAGCAGAGAGGAATGAATACCCCAACCTCACTGTCCCGTGACCCCCAGTCTCCTATCAAGCCTCCTACCAGAAGACAGAGGGCAGAGCAGCCCTTTGATACAGTCCGTAGAGATTAGCCTCCTGGGTCCCAGAGCACAGGGAAGGCTGGAGAGTTCATCTAGATAGGCAAGTGAAGAGTACAGCACGCTCTTCTTAATCAGGGTAATGTACCCTTTCACATTTACTCTGCTTGCTGACATATTTTGATGCTATTCTGCCTTCTTATATAATTTCCTTTTCATTATGATAGGTCATTGCTTTCTATTCATAAATTTAAAACTATAATAACAAATAATACAGAGATTTTTATTTATTTTATTAGAAGATATTTCTATGCTTTCATTTATTATTTCTATTATTATAGTTTTCCAGTTATGATGCTTTCTTCTTTTTCTTTCTTTGTCCCATCTTGAAATTTTTTTTAATTGGATCGCTTTTTTAAATCTGTATTTTTCCTTCTGCTACTTTGGAAGTTCTATATCTTGCTTCTATTCTTCTAACTACTCAAGTTGTTAATCCACTTGAGCCTTTACCTCTCAAACAATGTCAAGAGTTATACATGTATAAGACAAAACCCTTAACACATCTTTACTTGTCTGCTTTTACCACCCACACCTTGAGATACGTTCATTCTTTAGTCCGCTGCATTCCTTCCTCAGAAAATAAATTGGCTTCTCGGGCGTAAGCCCACAGGCTTTGGAAGGACCTGGACACAGCATATATCAAAAGCCAGTGAGATAATAATTAGAAATAAAGGGCAGAGAGGGAGGAGTGAGGCCCAGATGCTCTCACAGGGCTGGTGAGAGCATTTATAGATCCTGAGCAAGTGTATTCTGGCCAGGAACATGCAGCCCGATTCCTTCCCTCAGATCAGCCATGGATCCCGGCACCCCCAGCTCTCCAACCATATCCGGTTCCCATCCTTCCTCCGCACAGTGCCCAGCAGTGCCCACCAGCCCTGAGTCCTGGCCAAGATCTTGAGTCACTTTAACTAGGCCTGGGTGGGCCTGGTGGGTTCTGACAATGGCAACTTTGAGTGGCTGGAGCAGCAGCTGCAGAAGCAGATAGGGGGCAACAGTGGCTGTGTGGCCTTCTCAAAGAGGATCAGCAGTCTAGACGGCGGCATCAACAGCACGGTCAGCATCATTGCCACAACCCCTGCTGCCAAGGTCATCGTCTGTGACTGCTACCGTTTCCACTTCAGACTCCTGGCTGAGGCCCTGCAGAAGAACAATGTGGCTGGGAGGACATGGTTCTTCTCCACCTCCTTCGCCTATAAACCCTGGGCCCCAGAGCCCAGGAGTTGCTCAATGGTAGCTTGATCCTGACCATACGCTCAGGAATAATGCCCAGTTTTGAGGACTTCCTCTTGGCACTGCACCCAGCCACCTACCCAGGCAACAGTCTGATGAGAAAGCTGTGGGAGAAGCTGCAGGGATGCAGGTGGTTTGGTCTAGAGGATTCCACCCAAAGTGCCAGAGAAGGGGTTCAGAACTGCACAGGGCTGGAGAACATGACCACTGCCCACCTGTCTGCCTTCAAACTTCCTGATCTGACTGCCACTTACCAAGCCTACCTGGCAGCCAAAGCCCTGTTGGTTGCCTATCAGAACCTGATGTTCTGCTCTCCAGGACAGGGACCATTCCCGGGAGGCATGTGTGCCAGTGCACAGGAAGCCAGTCCTTGGCAGGTGAGCAGCCATGACCCCCTGCCCAGTCCCTGTCCATCCCTGCTGCTGTGGCCAGCAGAGAGGCAGTGTGGCCTAATAAAATGAGGACTGAATTTAGAGCCAAAGTGAAGTGGGCTCAAATCCCAAATGGAATTTCTATGCAGCCTTGTCACTTGCCTTCCCTGAACTTCAGATTTCTCTTCTGTAGAGTGAGTATAATACTATAGACGTTGTAGGTTGTTATAATAAGAGATTATGCATATAAACACAGCAGGTGATTAGGGCATATTATGGGTTACAGCTCTCTCCAGGTGGTGTGATGCTGCTGCTAATAATGATGATGAGGTGGGAACAGCAAGGGTCCTTAGACATCGGGTGGTCCATCCTGAAGCTGGGAGATCACAGAAAATGGGAGACAGAGCCGAGAGAACACCCAGTTGTCCTGATGTCCAGGCCACTGCATGCCAGTGCTGACCTACAACAAACACAACATGAGATCCACAACAGGAAGGAATTAACCAAAAAGTTAGAAGAATGGTAAGTCTGCGATGTAGAACATGAAACCCAGCACCACCACCCTTTCTTCATCTGCTGCTCAGCAATGGGGGCAGGAAGGAGCGGGGGATAGTCTTCCCCATAGTCTGAGAGGTAACGCTGCAGCAGTCTCAAAGACAAGTGAGACAGGTTTAAGAGAGCAAAGAAAAGAGCGCTGAGTCTTCAGCCAGAAGAGCCGGTCTGGGCGACTGGCCTATTACCAGCCTGCGTGTGATCCAGGTCTCTTTGCCTCTCTGCGTATTAGGTACCTTGGTCAAAACAACCGGAAAAGACCTTAAATTGTACGACCATAGAAGCTTTAAGAAGGTTGGTGTAGATCAGTAATTTTTACAATGTGCTTCTTGAAGCCTAAGAGTTGCATAGAGGGCCTTTAGGTGGGATGGGACAGTTCTCCAGGCAGTGAGAAACTAGGGGATGGGGCTCTGGACCCCCAGCCACCTGCACCTATCAGAGATGCTCTATTTTCTCTGCCTGATATATTGGTATTAAGCGTAAGGTTTTACTTGGAAAAGATTTTTTTTAAAAAGTAGCAAGTAAGGGACTAGATCACGGGTCAGCAAACTTTCTCAGTGAAGAGCCAGACAGTAAGCATTATAGGATTTTGAAACCATGCAGTCTCTATCACAACTACTCAACTCTGCTGTTGTAGCACAAAAGCAGCCATAGACAATTGATAAACAAATAAACCTGGCTGTGTTCCTATAAAACCTCATTTATGGACCCTGAAATGTGAATTTTCATGTGTTTTCCATGTGTTAGAAAAATATTGTTCTCCTTTTAATTTTTTTCAGCTATTTAAAAATGTAAAAGCCATTATTAATTCACACATCACACAAAAATAGGTGGCAGACGATTTTTGGCCTGCAGGCAGTAGTTTGCCAACCTGTGGACTAGGAAATCTCCAGCGGAAGGGAGGGGTATATTGACAGCTGCCTCTTCAGAGCATTCATAAGACATCTTATTCAAGATACCAGGGGTCTAGATCTGGAAGAGAAAACTGACTCCTACTGACAATGGTCAATTGTTAAATTTTCAGGAATTATGCAAGTTGTTTGTTAAACCATTGGTAGCTTGAAACTGGCCATGGTGGAAGTATTTATACCATGGAAATCAGCAAGCACTAAAAATTCTGTCTTCTTTTCCCAGAAAGCCAATTGTTAAACATTTAGCAGCATACCACTAAAAGTAAACACGCAAAGTTTTAAAAATGAAGTCAGTCAGGGCACAGTGGCTCATACCTGTAATCCTAGCACTCTGGGGGGCCGAGGTGGGAGGATCGCTTGAGGTCAGGAGCTCGAGATCAGTTCTCGGAAGAGTGAGACCCTGTCTGTACTAAAAACAGAAAAATCAGCCAGGCGTGGTGGTGCATACCTGTAGTCACAGCTACCTGGGAGGCTGAAGCAGGAGGATCACTCGAGCCCAGGAGTTGGAGATTGCAGTGAGCAATCATGATGCCACTGCACTCTACCTGGGGCAACAGAGCGAGACTCTGTCTTAAAAAATAAATTAATTAATTAATTAAAATTTAAAAATAAAAATGAGGTCAAAGTAGAGTAAAAATCCTTTTAATATTAAAAGAAGGTTTTTTTAGTCTGTTTGTGCTGCTATAACAAAATACCACAGACTGAGTAATTTGTAAATAACAGATATTTATTTCTTACAGTTCAGGAGGCTAGGAAGTCCAAGGTCAAGGCACCGATGCAGTATTTGGTGAAGGCCTCCTTGCTGCCTCACATGGCTGAAGGCAGAATGGCAGAAGGGGCTGAGCTCCTTCCTGCCAGCCCTTTTATAAGGTACTAACTCATTCATGAAGGTGGGGGCCCTTGTGACTTAATCACTTCCCACAGGCCCCACCTCTTTAGTTTCAACAAGAATTATGAGGGGCTACAAACATTCAAACCATAGCAAACATTTTCAAACTAGGCCCAGCTTCTTTAAGATGGCTTTTTGGTAATTTCATCAGTACTTATGTAGTAAGACTTCCTTAAAGGCTGTAAAAATAATAATAGTTAACACTTTTTGAGTGCTTTTCTATGTCAAGTAGCGTGCTAAGCACTTTATATGTATTAATACATTTAATCTTCAACATCTTGAAGGTTACCTACCCTATGAGGTAGGTCCCCTTTTTACAGATAAGAAACTTGGGAGGTAGAGCAAGGTCTCCAAGGTCACACCACTGGTTCAGGGTAGAGTCAGGGAGGGCACCAGGCAACCTGGCTCCAGAGTCTGGGCCCTGGGCCATGCTGTAGGGCCTTTCTATGCTGAAGAATTCCAGGAATCCTTAGGACTCTAGATCTAGTTCTGCCCCAACCAAGTGATTTGCTCAAACTCTGTTCTATGGTTCTACTAGAACTTCATGGCCTAATTCAACAAATATGTGTTTATGCCAAGCCATTTCCATGCACCTTGGCATAACAGGGAATACAGAAATAAATGTACAAAATGTGTGTTTACCCTCAAGGTATTTACACTCTAGTTGGAAAGAGTAATAAATAAGCAAAAATACCAGATATGGGTGGAAATGGTGTTAGCAAGAGTGGGAAATTTGTCCAGTTGGTTCAAAGCATGGGGTAGGAAAATAACAGTAGAAGAAAAGGTTGGAAATGCAAGTGAGGGCTCTATTATTATATAAAGAACCTCAAAGGTCTTTTTAAAGAGTTCCAGGTTTCTGGAAAAGATCACAACCTCTTTTCCTAATCACAGAATCAAAGTCAATCCCACCTTCTCCAAAGGTGTTCAAAGATCATGTCTTTGAGCCCACTGCATCTCAAGTCACTAGTGGGCTTCCTGAAGGCACTTTGCCTTTCTTATTATTCTAATTTTTTTCAGCTTTATTGAAGTATAATTGACAAATAAAAATGACATATATTCAAGGGGTACAACATGATGATTTCATATACATATACATTGTGTAATGGACAAGTGGTCCCCAACCTTTTTGGCACCAGGAACTGGTTTCATAGCTTGAGGGTGGCAGGGGGTGGATAGTGAGTGATGGGGAGCAGCCGTAAATACAAATGAAGTTTTTCTCACTCGCCCACCACTCACCTCCTGCTGTGCAGCCCAGTTCCTAACAGGCCATGGACCAGGACCAGTCTGTGGCCGTGGGGGGTGGGAGAGGGGACCGCAGGGTTAGCACAGTTAAACTAATTAACACATCTATCACGGTAATGATAGTTACCACTGGTGTGCACTGGTCGGGGAGGGGGATAAGGACACTTAAAATCTGCTTTCTTATCAAATTTCAAGTAAATAATACAGCACTATTAACTATAGTCACCACGCTGTACTTTAGCTCCCCAGAACTGGTGGTTGCCAGGGAATGGGAGACGGGGAAGATGGGGAGGTGGTGGCTCTTTTCTACTGTGTTAGCTGTTCCCAAAAGGAAATAATGACAGGGCTTTGATAGTCAATGTAATCTGACATTCTCCCAGCTATGAAGAGTTTAGGATATACTGAAAACATACTTCTCAGTCCATATCGGCTTTTTTTAATTACTTCTTACGGTAAATTTAATATTTTTTATTATTATTTATAACTGACACATAATAATTATACATATTTATGAGACACAGTGTGATATTTCAATACATGTATACAATGTGTAATGATCAAATCAGTGTAATTAGCAAGCCCATATCTGCTTTTTGTCAAAAAAACATTTTTTATCAGCCACACTGCTTTGTGCTTTGAAGGCAAGACTGGGTTTTTGTATCCTAGGTACCAATTCTCTCTGGCACAAAAGGGGACACTAAGTAATTCGTATGGATGGATGGTGGAAAATTGGATAGGTTCATGTTCCTAAGACCAGCCTATCTGTGAATCGATCTTGGGCAAGACCCAATGCTTCCAGATTTCCATTACCTTGACTTTCGACTCCCTACTCCCCATAGATTAACACAAATATGGCACATGAGAAAACAGAGCTCTTTTCTTTATGAAATGTGCAGAAGTAAGGTGCCTCTCCAAGCAGCGGCAAGCACAGAGAAGGGAGAACTGTCCGCTGATGTGGAAGACACAACCCCCAACTGGTTCTGCTCCTAACTATGTTCTTTCCTCTCTCAGGTGCTCCATTACACACAAAAGGTTCACTTCACCACCAGCACCCAGGAAACATCTATGTCCTCCCAGACAAGATAGGACAAACAGCCATTGTTGGACACTTTGACTTCAGAGCACCTCCTGGAAAAGAGCTTCTGATAAATGACTATGTGATTGTCTGGGCAGAGGGACTCTCAAAGGTGAGAGCTGAGAGCTCCCTGAGAACCAAGACCACACAGCACCTCCTACACCCTGAGCACCCAGGAGTATTTGTTATGTTGAACTGACTTAGGATACTTGGTCGAAAGGGGTGGGTTATTGACTTACACAACACTGAGGCTGTTCAGAAAATAAAACCTTCCAAAACCACTCCCTGCATCCCCAAATAAGGGAGCTTTCTAAAGGCAAAGATATTAATGAGTAAATGGGAAAATTAATTATATACAATTGCCAATTCAAGTTGACCGTGAGGTAGCCAACTCCAGATACCTGAAGTTGCTACTGTTTTAGACTTGCAAGCTTATGTTGAGAAATAGACACTTGATGCTGAGTTTTTTTAAACAGTGGAAAATAACCCACGGAATCCCATGTGTCCTTTCCAAGACCCCTAAGTACGTAAGGTTACCAGACGGGAGAATTCTAATTTAAGCGCAGTTACAGGTCAACCATCATGTCTCCACGCCTCCTGTACTTTTCTCCAACTCACGTAGGCAGGGTTAAACACTCCCTTCTCTGAGCAACTATAGCATTTTCCACATGCCTCTGTAATACAAGTAAGAAAATGGCTATAACAGGCATAATATTTTCTATCCCTGTCCTCAGTGATTTCAAACCAGCTCCTTCTGGTCTCACCTTAGTCAGACGTGTCTTTTTCCATTCCTACAACTAATACACCTCAACGTCCAAAGTCCCCCACCCTGAGAGGAGGGCACAAGGTTGTTGATGAGCAAGGGAGCAGAATGGAGTTCCAGGGATGAAATTAGCATCATCGATCCACAGACAAAGGGCTGGCCCCTGCCTGTTGAGGTCCTCACTCAGGACTGCTTCAGACACCTCACAGCTCTAGTACTTACCTTCTCACTTGCTGCTCCTTCCCCAGACCACAGAATCAGGCCTTTCCCAGAAAATTCACTCTAAAACCATGATCTTAATCTCAGTTGCTCTCACCTTGGGGTGATTTTGCCTCTCGGGGTACAATGGCAATGTCTGGAGACGTCTTGGGCTGTCACACCTCAGGGGATAGAGAGGGTGCTACTGGCATCCAGTGGGTGGTGCTAAACATCCGACACTGCACGGGACAGCCCCATAACAAAGAATGATCCAGTTCCAACATCAGCAGTGCTGAGGTTGAGAACCCCTGGACTCAAGGAACCCTTGAGTGGTGCTAAGGCTTAGCTAGCATTTGCAGTCTTTGTACTGATTCACTGTGGGTGGCTCAGTCCTGTTGGGACTGGGGGGCAATGAGACCCCTGAAATATAAACGAAGGGATTCAGTGAGTAGAGAGTGAAGGAAGAGCTCCTCAGTTAATACTTCAGAATATGATCCTGCCTCACTAGTGTTTGTTGTGCACTCACAGTTCTGGTCACCATGATATGAGCTTCACTTGCAGCATCTTATTTAATCCTCACACCATCTTCAAAATACACATTATTGGCACAGGTTGAGTATCCTCTCTGAAATGCTTGGGGCTAGAAGTGTTCTGGATTTCAGACTTTTTCAGATTTTGGAATATTTGCATATACATAATGAGATATCTTAGGGATGGGACCCAAGTCTGAATACAAAATTCATTTATGTTTCCTTTACACCTTATACATATAGCCTAGTAATTTTATACAATATTTTTAACAATTTTGTGCATGAAACAAAGTTTGTGTATGTGAGGTCAGGTGTGGAATTTTCCACTTGTGACATCATGTTGGCACTCAAAATTTTGGGTTTTGGAGCATTCCAGATTTCAGATATTCAGATTAGGGATGCTCAACCTGTATCACCATCTTATTGAAGAGAAAACTGAGGATCAGAGAGGTTAAGCCCAAGGTCACTCAGCCCATAAATGGCAGAACCAGAATTCTAACCCTCAAGATTTCTCGGTTTCCCTCACCAGACTGTGAAATCCTTAAGAGTTTATTCTGGCCATGGGCAGTGGCTCAAATCTCAGATCTTCAGGAGGCTGAGGCCGGAGGCCAGGAGTTCAGGACCAGCCTGGGCAACACAGTGATACCCCATCTCTGCAAAAAATAAAAAATAAAAAAATTAGCCAGGTGTTGTGGCACACGCCTGTAGTCCTTCCGCCTGTAGCCAGGTGGAAGGGTCGCTTGCGCCCAGGAGCTCAAGGCTGCAGTGAGCTACGATGACGCCACTGCACTCCAGCCTGGGCCACAGAGGGAGACCCTGTCTCAAAAAAAAAAAAAAGCTGCTTCTTACGGACATATTGCTATTTCCCTAACACCTTGTACAGTAACTGATGTATGGAACACACTGAGCAGGAGACAGAGGGAAGGGGAAAGGGATGAGGCTAGGAAAGGAAAAGGAGGTAAAGAGGGGTTTAATAAAAGAACAAAAGGAGTGGGAGAAAGGAAGAAGAGGAGAGACCCAGCAATGGAATGCCAGGCCAGTTCCTCCGCGACCTAACTGCAGCGACGCTGCCCAATCTCCCCCACCGCCTACCCCGCGCTCTCCTCCCGTGCAGGTCCCTTCCTCGATCTGCAATGACAAACGTCCTGTGGGAACCAGGAAGTCAACCCGCTATGAGAAGTCAAAATGCTGTTACCAATGCCTTCCCTGCCCCAGAGGAGAAATTGCGATGTCACCAGGTAAAAGGGAGGCTGGCCCTCGGTTAGGGGGTGGCCAGCCAGCAGCCGGGGTGGACTTCAGGTGCAAGCTCGTATCCACATCAAGGGATTCCTTAAACGGGAAAGAAAAGTCCAGGGAAGGGGAGACCAAACAGCTGATGTTGACGTGCCCTGCCCACACGCTGCGCTAAAGCCACCTGGGCCTATTACACTCAATCCTGACTTTGTCCAAATCCTGCACCTAGTTTAACATTTGGCACATGGTAGGAATTCCAGAAGTGTTTTAAAAAAAATCCCCCAGTGACTTAATCTGTATTTTACTAAGATGTCATTCATTCAACAGATATCAGTCTGCACCTACTGTATACAGCCACCTTGCTGGGTGCAAGGGTGGCAGAAATAAGGCATGGCCCCTGGACCCATAGAGCTCATGATGTATTAAAAGGAGAATGATATTGTACCCCTACACCTAGCACAGCTCTTGCCTCTCAATAAAGAAACTGGACTATAAAGTGAATTCAGTTGCTTTAATAAAAGTTCAAGCATTGAGCCGTGAAAGCACAGTGGAACAATTAATCCTAATGAAGGGTATGCAGGGAGACTTTTCACTAGAGGGGGTGGCATGTGCTATAGGCCTTAAACAAGTAGGGTTGCAAAGGCAATGAAGCCTAACGAGAAGAGTTTAGGGAGGAAGTTACAAAAGGCCCAGGCCCGAAAGCACTAAGGAGCGGAGTGTTTTTTTTGAGTATACACTGTGATGGGCCATGCAGGAAGCAAGTGGCCAGACTGCAGAGGGCCTCACTTGCCAGACTCAGGAGCATGGACTCTACTCTGAAGAAAGGAGAGAGGGAGCCACTGAATTACTTAAATAGAGAAGCAGTGTGTATTTCAACACGGGTTGGAGGGAGAGTAATAGACAATGGACCTACTGAAAAGAAGAGAGATTAGAGCAGGAAGACCAGGTTCAGAATCCAGGTAATTGTTGAAGCCACAGGTTTGGAGAAAGTCTCTTCTCACACTGAAAACTCTCCCTGGGAATGTGAAGACTTTGGGAATACTCTGTGCCCTTTTAAAAAGAAAGGTGCCATTAAATGAAGCTGAAGAGGAGCCACTAGATGCTGAAGAGAGGATGAAAGAATGATGGGTAAGTAGAAATCATTGGACTTGGAGATTAGGAGGACATGGACTCAAAGTATCTAGGAACATGGAGATATAACCAAATCAAGGAGAGAGGTCAAATGAGAAAATACGACTGTTCCAGGGCTTCCGTCACAACATCTCTCCTTAAAATCACTGTGGAATGCAAAGCTCTGATAAGTTCTGTCAATGGGGTGGCATAGAGAAGACTGGCTCTGTTATGCAAAAGAGAGTCCTTGTACACAGTAAGCACTCCATATATATTCCTTAAATTAAATAGGCTAATGAATGAATCAATGGGTAAATTAGTTAGCTGTGACTATGAATTATAACATTGCCACCATGGTGGTGAGTTCAAAGGGATGAAGCCTAGATAGGCATTAGAGCTTTTGTTGGTTGTTGTCTCAATGTTATTTCATGATCTTCTGATGCATGATAAGCAGCTGCTGTCAGGATTTCTGCCATCTGTGTCTTTGGCCCTGAGTCCGAGGACATCAGGCAATCTGGAAGGCCCACCGTAATGACACTGAAATACACTGAGCCTGCTGGAAAAGCCGTCACTGGTTGTATAACCACTTGACCACGGGAAGGTTTCCAGAAGCCTCCCTGCATTGTTCTTTGACCCAGTTTCTCTTTCTCCCTTCAGATAGTGCTGCATGTCAGAAGTGCTCCAAGGACCAGTGGCCCAATGTGCAACAGAGCCAGTGCATCCCCAAAACCCTCGACTTCTTGTCCTATCGTGAGCCCCTCGGCACAGTGTTGGCAGTCTGCACAGACTTTCTCTTCCTCCTTGCCCTGGCCATCCTAGGCATCTTCATCTGGCACCACCACACCCCCATAATCCGAGCCAATAACCGCCAGCTCAGCTACCTCTTGCTGTCCTCCTCTGTTTCCTCTGTCCCTTCATGTTCATTGGCCACCCAGGCCCCCTCACCTGTGCTGTGTGCCAGGCAGCCTTTGGGGTCACCTTCACAGTCTGTGTCTCCACTGTGCTGGCCAAGACCATCGTGGTGGTGGCAGCCTTCCATGCCACCCGGCCAGACATCCGAATTGGAAAGTGGGCAGGGCCAGTTCTCCCTAGCACCATCCTCATCATCTGTTCCCTGGTCCAGGCAGCCTTGTGTACACTTTGGGTGGCCAGATGTCCCCCACGGCCCATGAACTCCACAGAGCCTGGGTCCATGGTGACTGTAAAGTGTGGTGAGGGCTCCTTGGAACTGTTCTACATCATGCTGGGCTACTTGGGTTTTCTAGGTCTGGTCAGCTTGCTGGTGACCTTCCCTGCCCGCCGACTGCCTGACACCTTCAATGAAGCAAAGCATATCACTGTCAGCATGTTAGTCTGCTCCTGCATCTGGGTGTCCTTCATACCCACCCACATGAGCGCCCGCAGCAAAGACACAGTGGCCGTGGAGGTCTTCGCCATCATGGCATCAGGAGCAGGCCTCATGTCCTGCCTCTTCTTCCCCAAATGCTACATCATCCTTCTCTGCCCTGAAAAGAACACAAAAGAACAAATGTTTGGCTGGCACCGTCTCAAGTGAGAGAAACACAGGTAGACCAAGGGGAGTGCCTCTTTCCCAGGGATGCCTTTCCTGAGCTTCCCACCAAAGGACACTCCTTCTTCTGAGCTCTGTCACACTGGTCTCAACCCCTCCCTGTCGCTTAGCTGCTTCTACTTTGTATTTCATTCTATCAGCGGGAGATGAGGCATATTTGCAGATCATATTGTCCTTGATGGAAGCATCTGGTCTAACTCATTCTGTGGCCCCTCAGCACCCAGCCAGGGCCTGGTGCAGAGAGGAGACAGAATATGTCTTTGATGAGTGAATGAATCAGCTTATGCAAAATTAGCATTGGGAGAGATCTTTGCATGGAGGTGGTGAGGTAGAGTGGTTGAGTGGAGTCAGGCAGACCTGGCCCAAATCCTCCTGGCTTCTTCATGTTGTAGCTATATGAACTTGGGCAGGTTACTTAACCTCGCAAAGCCACAGTCCAATATAAAATGAGACTGACTAAGCCTTCCTCTCCACGTTGTTGTGGTGAGGAAACAAGAAAACGTGGGAAAGTGCTCAACACACAATAAACACTCAAAAGGTGGATATTTGAAGTCATCCAGTCCACTCTGTCCTTTTACAGATAAGGGAACTGATGCCAAGAGAGGGGACCACTTTATTCAGGATATCATTGTACGGAAGTTTAGAGTCAGATGAACAGGGTTCAAGCCCTAGTTCTTCCACTTACTTAGCTGTGTGACTTTGGACAACTTACTTAGTCTCTCTGTACCTCAGTTTCCTCATATATAAAGGAGAATAATAGTAGCATCAACTTCACGGGATTATCAATGAGGAATAAATGAATTAATATTTTTAAAACATTTATAATAGTACCTGGCACATAGTAAGCACTAAACAAGTAATTGTTAAATAATTCAATAAAATTATATATAGTGAGAAAACCTAGATCTCTTGATTCATTGCAGAATAACTGAAATTTTTATGAGATCCTTGCTCCAAGCTAGGTCCTAGGAGGGACCTTCAGAAAGGCTAAAGCATCATCCTTACAAGCAAAAAGCTTGTGATCTAACATTTCCAACCTAGCCTGATTGGAGTGGACTAAATATACCAATTGTGAAACTGTTTTATAAGTAAATAACCTGTACCTGCTCTGGCTAGCCACTTGTTTTTGAGTAAACGAGCACAGGTGACTGTTAAAGACCCAGTGGAGTGACCACCAAAGCAAAGTCTGCTCTGAATGAAGCCCCTCCACTTCCACAAGAGTGTGATGATGCTAATGAAGCCCATAAAATATTGAACATCAGGTAATTAAATGATAGTGCTCCTGGGCTGCTCCCTGGGGAGAGACAGAGATTAATGGTGTTACACAGAATGTCTCAAGGTATCAAGGCATCCACATTTCTGGGCAATGAGACCCATTTTAAGTTCCTGCTAAAAGGGGTTGAAAAAACTACCTTGCCAAGGCTGGCCAAGGATGTTATTTGAACCAATGAGAAGGGAGCCACAGAAGAAAACAAGGACATAAAGAAAACTCGATTTAAACAAATGAAGAGCTGTAGCATCATTCCACAGCCAAAGCCAACATTTTGACAAAACATGCCCTAGAAATTAACCGCTAAGGACTTGGCATGTACAAATTGAAAAGCAAGAGACTAACAAAAGACTAAGAACCCTGAAAAATGAAACAGGAATCCCAGCACAGGTGCAAGGGCTCAGAACAACATGGAACCACAGAAGCGGGTCCAGATGGGCTTTAGTGAAGTAGCCCTATACCAAAGCTTTTGGCAATGGTTAGACAATGCTACACAGAAAACTGTAGAGTTCTGATTTCAGAGTGTAGGTACAGTCATTCTCTGCAAGTCCCAAGTCAAAGGACCTTCTCCAGGGTGATTACAAGGTAGTTCCTACCTAACAAGTCAATATCCTAGTACCCAGAATGGGCAAAATAAGATAAGCAGCACTCCTTACTGAATTCTATCTTAACAAGTCTTGTTTATCCACAATTACTCCCTAAGACATTCTCTGGGTACAAATGTAGTATCTATGTTAGGTTAGCACTGCACATGAAGTGAATATTTTTCACTGTGTAAGTAGACATACCCCCAAAGAAGGAATTTTATTTTCATGAATTCCCTACTTACAAGAATATGCATTTTTTCAACATGATTTTATTATTTACCTTCATTGCAGATTGATCTGCCATTAGTAGTGGCTTTAAAAACACTTTAGCTATCAATACTTACACATATCTCGCACCCCAGATTCTGGTAGGTAAGTTTGTTTTCTAAGGGAGTGATTATTTTCATTTTGTAATCAATAACCATACTTACAAAAGTGGGGGGGGGTTGTTTGGTTTGGTTTTGCTTTCTCTTTTGTTTTTGATACAGAGTCTTGCTCTGTCGCCCGGGCTAGAGTGCAGTGGGGTCATCATAGCTCACTGCAACCTCCAACTCCTGGGCTCAAGCAATCCTCCTGCTTCAGCCTCCCAAGTAGCTGGGACTACAGGCATGCACCACCATGCGGGGCTAATTTTTTCTATTTTTAGCAGAGACAAAGTCTTTCTTTTGCTGAGGCTGGTCTCGAGCTCCTGGCCTCAAGCAATCCTCCCACCGTGTTCTCCCAGAGTGCTAGGATTATAGGCATGAGCCACTGAGCCAAGTCAAAAATGGGGTTTTTCCCGGGTTAGTTTCTTTTATCAGGTTTTATTAAAGCAAGATTCACTTTGACACGTATAGGATTCTTTCTAAAAGTACGTGTCAGAGTTTTTACCATTTTATGTAATTTGTCTCAAAAATATAGATTTATTCTTCAAGAAGCTCAAAATGGTAGGCTTTACTGACACTTCCCATATAGTTATTCTTAGAGTAGTTTTCAAAATCAAGAAAATACTCCCTGTGTTTGCATTTGAATTCTTTCTGCTATAATAAATGAGAACTATGTAACCCAGTATGTTTCACTTTCTTTCCATCAGTCAGAAACCTAAAAGTCTAATTCGTTTTGTGTTCATATCTACTCAGGTCACATGCCTAAAAGTCTACAGGTATACCTCAGAGATATTGTGGGTTTGGTTTCAGACCACTGCAATAAGTGAATATCACAATAAAGCAAGTCACACAAAGTTTTAATTTCCCAGTGCATATAAAAGTTTAAATGTCCACTAAGTGTGCAATAAATAGCATTATGCATTACATTATGCATTTAAAAAGTACATACCCTGACTAAAAAATATTTTATTGCTAAAAAATGCTGATGATTATCTGAGCCTTCAGCGAGTCTTAATCTTTTTGCTGGTGGAGGGTCTTGCCTCAGTGTTGATGCCTGCTGACTGATCAGAGTGATGGTTGCTGAAGGTTGGGTGGCTGTGGCAATTTCTGAAAATAAGACAACCATGAAGTTTGCTGCGTCAATTGACTCCTCCTTTCACAAAAGATTTCTATGTAGCATGTGATGCAGTTTGATAGCATTTAACCCACAGCAGAACTTCTTTCAAAATTGCAGCCAATCCTCTCAAAGCCTGCTGCTGCTTTACCAACTAAGTTTATGGAATATTCTAAATCTTTTATTGCCATTTCAATAATGTTCACAGCATCTTCACTAGGAGTAGATTCCATCTCAGGAAACTACTTTCTTTCCTCATCCATAAGAAGCAATTCCTCACCCATTCGAGATTTATCATGACATTGGTACAATTCAGTCACATCTTCAGGCTCCAGTTTAATTCTATTTCTCTTGCTATTCTCACCACATCTGCAGTTACTTCTTCCATTGAAGTCTTGAACTTCTCAAAGTCATCCATGAGGGTTGGAATCAACTTTTTCCAAACTTTTGATCATGTTGATATTTTGACCTCATCCCATGAATCACAAAATTCTTAATGATATCTAGAATGATGAATCCTTTCCAGAAGGTTTTCAATTTACTTTGCCCAGCTCCATCAGAGGAATTACTATCTATGGCAGCTATAGCCTTATAAAGTATATTTATTAAATAATAAGACTTGAAATTTGAAATTACTCCTTGATCCATGAGCTACAGAATGGATGTTGTGTTAGCAGACATGAAAAAAATGTTAAACTCCTTATGTGTCTCCATCAGAGCTCTTCTTGGATAACTGGGTGCATTATCAATCAGCAGTAATATTTTGAAAGGAATCTTTCTGCTGAGCAGTAGATCTCAACAATAGGCTTAAAATATTCAGTAAACCATGCTGTAAACAGATGTGCTGTCATCCAGGCTTTGTTGTTCCATTTATAGAGCAAAGGCAGAGTAGATTTAGCATAATTTAGCATAATAAGATTTAGCATAATCTTAAAGGCCCAAAGATTTTCAGAATTGCAAACAAGCATTGGGTTCAACTTTAAGTTGTCAACTGCACTAATCCCTAATGAGAGAGACAGACTGTCCTTTGAAGCTTTGAAGCCAGGCTTTGACTTCTCGTCTCTAGCTATGAAAGTCCTAGATGGCATCTTCTTCCAGTAGAAGGCTGCTTTATCTACATTGAAAATCTGTTGTTTTTTGTAGCCACCTCTATCAATGATCTTAGCTAGATCTTCTGGGTAACTTGCTTCAGCTTCTACATCAGCATTTGATGGGCTTTCATTATAGAGATGGTGTCCTTCCTTAAATCTCACGAACCAACTTCTGCTAGCTTCAAACTTTTCTTCTGTAGCTTCCTCACCTCCCTCAGCCTTCATAGAATTGAAGAGATTTAGGACCTTGCTTTGGATTAGGCTTTGGATTAAGGAAAGATTGTGGCTGGTTTGATCTTCTATCCAGACTACTAAAACTTTCTCTGTATCAGCAATAAGGCTGTTTCACTTTTTTATCATTTGTATGTTCACTAGAGTAACAGTTTTAATTTCTCCTTCAAGAACTTTTCTTTTGCATTTACAACTTGACTAACTGGCACAAGAGACGTGTCTCAGCTTTCAACACACCTTCTTCACTAACTTAATCATTTCTAGCTTTTGATTTAAAGTGAGAGATGTGTGGCTTTTCCTCTCACTTGAACACTTTTGGGCCATTGTAGGGTTATTAATTGGTTTAATTTTAATATTGTGTCTCAGGGAATAGGGAGGCCCAAGGAGAGGAAGAGAGACAGGGGAACAGCCGGTCAGTGGAGCAGTGAGAACACACACATTTATCAAGTCTGCTGTCTTATATGTGTGCAGTTCCTGACTCCCCAAAACAAGTACAATAATAACATCAAAAATCGCTGATCACAGACCACCATAACAGATATAATAAGAAGTTTGAAATATTGTCAGAATTATCAAAATGTGACACAAAGACACAAACTAAGCACATGCTGTTGAAAAAATGGCACTGATAGACTTAACACAGAATTGCCACAAACCTTCAATTTATAAAAAACTTTGTAGAGATTGCTCTATGAAGTATAATAAAGCAAAGCACAATAAAACGAGGTATGCCTGTACACTCCTATTTCATTCAGATAAATTCTTGTATTTGATTCTGAAAGGTTCTCACCTTTGCACTGTTTTTGCATCTTGCAGTCATGCAAAAGAACCTAACGCACATGTTGATACTATATTCAATAAACAAAAAGACTTTCAAAATGTGTGATTTGTGCCCTCCCTGTTAACTATGGAAAATGCAACAGCTCAGATCCTATTTGGGGAAACTGTGATGTTGAGGGGCATCACAATGGAATCTACTCATTATTGGCCAGCTGAGAAATACCATCACAGAAAATTTATCTTTCCCCCCACCACCACCACCAAAACCAGTCCCAAGCTCAACATTTTCCTCTTCCATATACTACAGTTTTCTGGAATCCACATTCAAATGATAATTATAAATGTCTTTAAGAATGCAGCTACCTACATGAAAGGAACTACTTGAATTATAATTGTCTTTTTATGCTTTACTTCAACAGAGCTGACATTGCCATAGAGATCTTAAATCAATTTCCAAAACACCAACTGATATAGAGGGACGATCAGTCTATATTTCAAATGAGAAAATGTACATACAAAAGAGATTAAGTGCATGGATCACATGAAAAATCAGCTCTGATTCTGGGGACTAGAAACTGGTGGTTGTCTACCAAAATTTGTCCTCCTCTTTTTCTACAATAATCAAATGGCAGCTGGGTATCTGGCTGCACAATTATGAACTATTTTTACCACCCGTGCAATTATATGTGACCTATGGTTAACTTCTCACCAAAGAGGTGAGTGGAAGTGATGATCGCTACATCTAGTCAAGAAATCTTAAGGCACAGGGTATGTCTCCTCTGTGTTCCATTCTCAGCCTTCTTACCCACTAGGACCCAGCGTTGACCATGTAAATAACAAGAAGACTCTATGTCGTGGGTTAGCAAACGGTCTCTGTTGTAACTACTATACTCAACTCTGCCTTTGTAGCACAAAAGCAGCCGTAGACAGCACACACAGATGTGACTGTGTTCTAATCAGACTTGATTTATGGACACTGAAATTTCAATTTTATAAAACTTTTCTATGTCATGAAATATTATTCTTTCAATTTGTCTTCAACCATTTAAAAGTGTAAAAACCATTCTTAGCTCACACGCCATTAAACAAGGGCTGAGCAGGATTTGGCCTGTAGACCTCACTTTGCCAATATCCTAGGGGATATTAACCCTACAAGAGGGAAAGAACTTGGATCCTTGAATGCCTGTTGAGCAGAGCCACCAACCAAGCTGGAACACTCACCTTGGACTCTTTCCAGAAAGAGAAAATCTCCTTCATTCTTTAAGCTACATGATAGTTAAGTCTTTCTTGTTATAGCAGCTTAGCATTTTACTTTAACTTACGCATAGTCCATAACTCCTGACTTCCTGGGTCACAGCTCTCATCCATAGCCCTCACCACCGTCCTTTTAAATATCCAAGGCAAGGAAACTGAGTCTCCCACTCCTCCTCACTGTCCCTTCCAAGACTTGAAAGAAAAGACTCGACCCAGAGCCCCCTTCACCTCCTTGTTCCGAAGACTGTAGATGACAGGGTTGAGCATGGGCGTGACAATGGAGTAGAAGACAGACACCACTTTGTTGAAGTTGATGGAGGAGGCCACCTTGGTCCTGACGTATATGAAGAAAAGAGTGCCATAAAAGAGGCTCACCACAGTCAGGTGAGCTGCACAGGTGGAGAAGGCCTTCCGGCGCTCAGCAGCCGAGGGGATGTGCAGCAGAGTCCAGACGATGTTGCCATAGGACACAGCAATGACCGTAGAGGAGGCCAGGAGCACAGCCAGGGATACCAGGAAATCCACAGTCTCCTTCAGGGTGACATCCGAGCAAGACAAGGCTAGCAGGGGTGAGGCATCACAGAAGAAGTGATCGATGACATTTGGTCCACAAAATATCAGTTGAGACATGAGGTAGATGGGCAACATGGGTGTGAGGAAGCCTACCAGCCAGCAAGCAGCCGCCAGACGGATGCAGGTGCCCCAGGACACCAAGGCTCCATAGCGGAGAGGCATGCAAATGGCCACATAGCGGTCATAGGCCATGGCGGCCAGTAGAAAGCACTCAGTTGCCCCGAGGAAGGTGAAAATGAAGAGCTGGGACAGGCAGCCAGCATAGGAGATACTCCTTCCCCCATCCACCCCAATAAAACCAGCCAGCATCTCGGGCACTGTGACGGAGGTATACCAGATTTCAAGGCAGGACAGGTGTGTCAGGAAGAAATACATGGGTTTCCATAGCTGGTGGTCCAAGCCCACCACTAAGATGATGGCCAAGTTCTCCACCAGGGTGAACAGATACATGGTGAGGAAGAGTGTGAAGAAGAGGAAGCGTGCTTCATGCACCCCAGCAAAGCCCACCATGACAAACTCTGTCACCTGGGTCCAGTTTTTGGTATTTGGCTGCATGTGTGGGAGTAAGTACTCAGCAGACTCATAGCCCCGTAGAGGATGAAGGCTCAGAGAGAAACTGTGAGGATGGTGGACTGAAATACCTTTCACTTCGGAAGAAGAAAGTTAAATCAAGACTGTTCCTACACTCAAAGAATTTGCAATCTGGAATGGGCACGGTGGCTCACGCCTGTAATCCTAGCACTCTGGAGGGGCCGAGGTGGGAGGATCGCTAGAGCTCAGGAGTTCAAGACCAGTCTGAGCAAGAGTGGGACCCCATCTCTACTAAAAATAGAAAAATTAGCAAGGCACAGTGGTATGTGCCTGTAGCCCCAGCTGCCGGGGAGGCTGAGGCAGGAGGATTGCTTGAGCCCAGGAGTTTGAGGGTGCAATGAGCTATGATCACACCACTTCACCCTAGCTAGGGTGACAAAGCAAGACTGTGTCCCAAAAAAAAAAAAAGAATTTGCAGTCTGAGAGGGCACAATAAAAAAGACAATTTCAATACAAAATGAAAAGTGCTGGCTAGAAATAAGACAGGATATTATGGGAGGAAACAGCAAGGAAGCTCAACCAGTCTCAAGAAATTTTCCTGAAGGGGGTACTGTCTAAATCTGGAACCTGAAAAGGAAGTATAAGTTAGTGAAACAAGAGGTAGAGAAGTAGAGAAGACAAAGTAAGTATAAAATCTCAGACACCAGAGGGGACATTGTTCATTTAGGAAACTTCAAGTAGAGACAGTTTACAATAGAGGTTAAGAGCTTGGCTTCCCAAGCAAGCATAGCCGGCTTCAAATATAGGAGAATCTCACTAATAGAGTTGTTGTGGAAATTTAAATGAGATAATTCCTGTAAAGCACTTAGGATCGTGTTTGGGTCAATACATATTGGGGAAAAAAATCTTCCTGTTGACTTCTCCTGGAATAAAGTACGGAGGGAAAATGACTGTTGCTAAGCTGGAGGAGTAGGCTGGGATGTCATCAAGAAGGGCTAGTAACCAAGTTCAGGGAAGGGAAGAGCTGTGCTTCAGTCTGAGGGCCACAGAGAAGCTTGAAGAGATATAAGCAGGGGAGCAATGCTATGCTTTTTGCCCTTCGGGGGGGCATGTTTGGAGGGGAACGAGACAGGAGGCAGGAAGGCTAGGTGGGAGGTTGTTGCAAGGATAGCATGGAGTGATGGTAGCCTTAACTAAGGAAATTCCAGTAAGCACGGAGAGTGAGCACAGCTATTAAGAGACAGAATCAACAGGATTGAGTTCACATCCAATCTGGGTTCAAATTCAAGTTCCAACACCAACTTGAAATATACGACCATGGGCAAATCACTAAATAATCCCATTCTTTAAAATAGATAATAAAAAAGAGTTCCAAAGAGATAACTTCTTATCTCGTTTTAGAATTAAATGAGAAAATATAATGTCTTGCTTTTTGTGGCAGTTTTAAAATACAGCCCCAAATTTTTGGATACTCTTCCTATCGAAAAATGGAGTCTATGGCCACTCCCCCTGAATCTGAGCTCTGTGGCTGCTTAACAACAGAATAAGATGGAAGTTTCCAGGGCCAGGCCTGAAGAAACTGTCAGTTTCTTCCTGCTTCTTGGAAGCCAGTCACCATGGTGTGAGGAAGCCTGAGCAGCCTGTGGAAAGGCCCAGGTGGAGAGAAACTAGGGCCCCCAGTCTTCAGCCTTTGCCAAGCTCCCACAGACAGCCAGCACTAATGTGCCAGCCAGGTGAATGAACCATCTGAGAAACAGATCGTCCAGCCACCAGTTGAACTGGCCAAGCTGACACCCGCCTTCCCTGCTGAGCCCTCCCCAAATTACAAATTTGTGAGCTAAATAACTG
This sequence comes from Daubentonia madagascariensis, assembly GCA_023783475.1. NCBI lineage: Eukaryota > Metazoa > Chordata > Mammalia > Primates > Daubentoniidae > Daubentonia > Daubentonia madagascariensis. Next base: position 802,659 of record JAKFHU010002396.1, on the reverse strand, counting down.
ATGGCTGTTACTTTAAGCCACTAAGTTTTGGGGTGGTTTGTTAAGCAATAACAGAGTATTAAAACAATTACATACTTATTCTGTAACCTTGGGCAAATTATTCACTATTTCTGACCCTTTTGGAGGAAAAGAAATAGTGTTTTGCCTACAGTCACAAATCCCTGAACTGGAATTTGAATCCAGGTTTGCCAAGGTCTAAAACCCTTGCTCTTTCCCCTGTAAGTAATTAAGCAAGTTCCTTCTGGCTTCAACATTCCATGATTTCCTGGCAATGAAAGCATGTAAACACACAGAATCAGAAATAAACAAGGTCCAAGTCTTCAGATTTCTGCATGTATCTTCACCATGCCTGATGTCCCCACAGTGGGCAGTCTGTAAATACTGGCTTCCTCCCAAATAATTGCATTGTAGCCCCAGATACTTCACGCTTCGGTCAGTTCCAGGAAATTTCAGGACATAATTCCCGCCCATTTCTCCCCTTTGCCTTGGAACAGTGTTCACCCTTCCTAGAAGCCCTTCCCAGCGGGGATACTCACCGCACACAGACGCTGTAGGACCTGGCGTGATTTGCTATCATAGACAAGTTTCACAGTAAAGTTCTCTGAAATACTTCATTATTTTTCATAGTCATGGAGAGCATGAGATTTAGAGTCAAACATATCTGGGATCAACCCCTGGCTCTGAAATTTATTAGCCTGGGTGCCTCATCTATGAATTGTTACTGTCATTTCTGAATCTTAGCTGTCCTTCCAGCTGTGACTCAAGTTTGATAGTCCTGTCCTCACAGAAAGCCTCTTCTTTCTCTCATTCCTCCAAGCTCGTATGCAGGTCAAGTGCACAGGCACTTGCTCTGTACCAGGAACCAGGTGGATGCAGAGGGGCATCCTGGTACAGAGCAAGTACCCCCAGCATCCACCCCGGGGCCTGGTGGAGAGCAGGTGGCGCCGACATCCACCCTGGGGCCTGGCACAGAACAGGTGCCCCCAGCATCCACCCTGGGGCCTGGCACAGAACAGGTGCCCCCAGCATCCACCCTGGGGCCTGGCACAGAACAGGTGCCCCCAGCATCCACCCTGGGGTCTGGTACAAAACAGGTGCCCCCAGCATCCACCCTGGGGCCTGGCACAGAGCAGATATTGCTTTCTAGTACTTTCAGTTCTCTGATCCATGGCTTAGAGAGAGGATGCCAGAACCTGTGGGGTTTGTATCACGTCCAAATTAGTTACATTGAAAGGACCTGCTTTTCTTACTCGAAAACTAAAGGAGGGGTAGAGAAGTGAGATATGGGGGGGGAGACAGGGAGGGCGGGAGAACCAGGGACTGCATTTCTACCCCCTTGCATCCAGGCAATGATGCATTTCACTTGTGGGCTGAGACTTTTTAAGAAGGAGGTGTGCCTTCCCCACTACCTCCTTCCCCATCCTACAGCCAAAACATGGAAAGAGCCTGGATCCCTGAGGAAAATGACTCATGTCTTCCTTGAGCGGGGATCATCCAACCTTTTCTGTAGAGGGCCAGATTGCAAATAGTTGAAGCTTTGTGAGCCACAGACAGTCTCTGCCACATATTCTTATTTGTGAGGTTTTTGGGTTTTTTTTTGGTTTTTGCAACCCTTTAAAAATGTAAAAACCATTCTTTGCTCATGGGCCATACAAAAACAGGCTGCTAGCTGGATTTGGACCAAGGGCTGTAATTTGCCAATCCCTGTCCCAGACTCCTAGACTCACAGTGTACTGTTACATGAGCAAAAATGAACACCATCTTACTGTGTTAAGCAATAGTTACCCTACTTGATGGACGCATATACCACCATGCCACTGCCAAGCAGCCAAACTGTCCCCAAATTATCTGTTGTTCTGCAGAGAGATGTGGGGACAGCTGATGCCCAGGAAGGTATACACTGGACACATGTTGGCAATTGCACCTTCCCAGAAGCCCAATGTGTCATTATTGCTTCCCCTACCCTAGTATCTAATTAACACATTACCAAAGAGCCCTTTCTTGAATTCCAAATCGAAAGACCAAAATCTAAACTAAACGATCCTAGGATAAGCTTGAGTCTCCACCAGCTCTTTCTCCATTGCCCAATACCCACTTGCATCCTTTGGTAGATTCAAGGAATGAACTTGAGCTGTCAGATGGATTGTATTGATATATTGAGAAAGCCATGAAAGAGTTTAAATGAACAAAATAATTGGGGATGTCCCATTACTTTATTTATTAACATATATTAATTCACTTTCATTCATTAAAAAGAGAGAAAGAGAGAATCCCACAATTATCTAACCTTAGCAAATTTTGAAATCTATGGCCCTTTGAGCCTATGACATCGTTAAGTGACTGATGTGGTTTACCCACAGGTCCATGCTGCCCTGTCCTCATTCAAGCATCCATCCAGGAACCCCTGGGTGTCAGGCCTTGTACTAGGCATCAGGCCTCCAACAGTAAATGAGCTACGAGCTCTGCCCTTCAAGAACTGTCATCTTTAGGGGAGATGGAGAAGTCCTCAAGGGTCAGGACAGAGGTGTAATGAGTTAGTTATTACATATCTGCTGGAACAGAGCAGGGGGCAATGAATTCGGCCTAGAAGGAAGACAGGAGAGGTGAAATCAAGAAACAATTTTTCAATTAGATCACAGGGAGGTGCGGGGACACCAGGGAGAAGGCAATCCTTGACTGACAAAACCAAGAGCAGCAGGACGCGAGTGAGGCAGGCACCCAGCCACCCAGGGGAGAGCGGTGTGAAAGTAGCTAATGTGCCCAGATGAACCATGAGAAGGGTTGTGGGGTCCATGCTGTTAACATCATCAGCTTCCTCTCCAAGGTTGAGAGAACTTTATCCACCAAGTGCCACACGGGGAACAAGCGGCCAAGGTGAGAAGAGAGGGTCATATGGGGCCATCACTAAATAAGGAGAGAGGCTACACAGGAACTTAACCCAATTTGGTGTCCTCAAAAGGTGGTGCTCCGTTGGCTGTGATTTTCCCTAACAAATGTGGAAAACCAGTTTGGGACCCATGCAAGGAAATTAAAACTTGTTTCCTGCAGTTATTTGCTTGTGCAGCTATGTGACAAGCCTGGTGAGAGAGGCTGGATTTCTATTTCAGTTCTCTCCACCTGGCCTCTGGGAGACTTGTTCCCAAAGGTGAAAGGAATTGGAAAATGAACTTACTAAGATCCAGGCATTAATTACAGAAAATAATCACCAAACCAAGGTGAGCAGGCAAAGGGGGGGGGTGCCATGAGGCAGAACGAGGGGCTAGGAGATGCCCGGGAGCTCAAGCCAGAGACCTGCTCTCTGATTCCTCTGATTCCTGGCTCTTGCTCACCGCATTCTGCTTCCCCACGCCCACTGCAAGTGTGACAGCAACAGTGACAGCATATCTCACTTTCCAGCGTGCAGACAGCCCCCTTTGTCAACAGCACTGTCTCTGGAATCAGTGGAGCTGCATTTGTCCCTGGCTCTGTCAGGCAGGCAGTAGCTGTGATTTGGGGAAAACCATTTAATCTTACTGAACCTCAATGTTCTCATCTTCAAATGGGGAGGATAATATATACGTTGCTGCACTGGTCTAAAGGGAAGGAGACACATTAAGTGAAAGTTCAGGACGTTTCCTCTCATTGTTCCCTCTGCCATCTCTGTGTGGCTTCCTCTTGTACTTCCTGCAATTCTGTGCACAAGGCCACCTTAACAGAGAGGCCCTTTCTGGCCACCTATCTGAAAACATAATTCCTGTCACTCTCTGGCCCCCTTTTTGGCTTAATTGCTTTGGTCACAGTCTCATTGTCACCCTATATTTATTTCTTTGTCTATAATATTACTCACACAAACACACACACACACCGCAAAAGGAAGTTCCTGAAAGACACTGCCTTTGTTCATTTGTTCATTGCTGTGTTACTAGTGCCAAAAAGAGTCACTGGCATATAGTCTACATGCAATAAATACGTTGACATAATAAGAGAATGGACACATGCTCCTGGCATTGTGCTGACCCAGAGTACTTAGATTCCATTCCACTTCCAGCTACCTGTTTTCAAGGAAACAGATATAAAAGGAAGCCCACCAATACTTACAGAAGAGCTCTCCAATTTGGGTGTTGCCCATGTAAGCATCCTGGCAATCAGCTACAAGACTGTTGACAATGCCTGCAGGAATGTCGCCTTGGGTATCTGGAGCAGCCTCCTCTCACTGGCCTTGGGTGGGAGGCAAATTGAATTGATTTTTACATATAATTTCTTTTTCTTGGCTACTGAATTTAATTTTAAATTTCCTGGAAAGCTGTACTCCATCAGCTATTTTCAAACTCTGCTCCACCAAGCCCTAGATTTGCTCAGTTGCCAGGTAGCTGGGAAGAGGAACAAAGGAGCCCAGCATGTGGGGCTACCACAAGCCTCGCTTCACCCAGCTAGTAAGTGACAGAGTCCAGATGAGAATACAACCCAATCTGACCCCAGAGCCCACCCTCTTTGTACCCTGCCACCTCCCCAGGGGGTTGGCATTCCTAAAACCAAATCTGATCAATTAACTTTAGTGCTTCTCTCATTATTCCAGGGGCTTCAATGCTGAACAAGTATGATCTGTTCCTCAAAGCTACTCACATTTGCTCCCATGATGGGAACAAATGGGAAACTGAGGCATGGGAAAAGAAAGGGGATGCCTCTCCAGTCATATGTGCAACAAGACCCCAGGCCTAAAGCAAACCAGAGAGCCCACTATAGCAGAAAGGAACTGAGTTGGGAGCCAAACTCTCTGAGCTTCTAGCTCCTAATCTCTAAATAGGAAAAATATCTGTCTCTCAGGATATTCTGTGAGTCAATGAGATAGTTAATATGAAGATTCTTTGAAACTTTAAAGGTACACTCAGGGAAGACCTTACTCTCTTGCTTCTGTTGCTTATGGACTACGTGATTACAGCAGAGTCACAGTTTCCCTAGGGGAATGGCCATGTAGGGGGGCTATGGGAATGGTCATCAAGCCGCACTGGAATAACAAGTGAATTGATTTCATTTAGGTTGCAGGTTTATCCGAGGTCCCTTGAGGGGACAGACAGAGACGAAGAAGAACAAAAGCCCCCAAATGTCCCTTGGCACCTCTACTCTATGTGAAATTAAGCAAATTGGTTGAATTGGGTGTGCCTCAGTTTCCTCACTTGAAAATGGGTTGATATTTAAAACCACAATGGCTCTATAAAAGAGCTTTTGAACAAAGTTTTTAAAGTGAGATCACACACTGGGAAAACTCTGAAGAAAATATTGGGCTATACCAAAGTCAGGGGTCACTCCTTAAGATTTGGTACGTATTCGATTGATAACATTCTTTCCATCCACCACCCCTGCATGCTCTTTGGACACGTGCTTGTTAGTTTCCAACAGTTGTGTGCACCACAAGCTGAATAGCCCATATCCAGGTGCTCAAGGATCTCCAGAGGAGCCACTTACCCGCCCCCCACTGCTTGAATAGTCTCCTAGTGTCTTCTCTGGGTGGAACACAGAGGACAAACATGCCCAGAACCTTGGAGCTCGTCGTCAAGCCAGGTTATTGGCCCCATTGTGGAATAAGGTCTCCAAACTCAGAGGTCACAGCTTCTTTTAACCAAAGGGAGAGGGCAGAGATCTGCCATTGGCTGAACTGGAAAGGGAAGAAGCAAGGATTGTCATTGGCTATAAAATGACTCATACTCAACATATGTGCCTATAACCCCCACGGGATCAGGTCTCCATGGAGGTTTGAAGCTCTCAGACAACAAAGGAAAGAAAACAATAAATTATGGAAAACTGTGCCCCAGAGGTTATACAGAAGCTGTGTGGGAGTCCCAGGTTTGTAGACTAGAAAGACGAATTCTTCACAGTAGAGGATGAGGGGCCAACCAGGGCAGGTTCCACGCCAACTACACTCTTTGCCAAGGTCTCTGGCTCTAAACTACTCTAGGATATGGCGACATGAAATCTCTAGAGTTCCAGATTTATCATGATGCAATGAGGTCTTCCTCCACTAGAGTAGATCAGTTATCCCCACCACCTCCCTGCTCCTTATCCCCACACCTGCAAAATAATCTACAACGATAACAACAGACATTACAAGTAGCTCCTCTGTGCCAGGCTCTGTGCTATATAGGTGTGAAGTAGCCAGCCTCAACCCTTAAGGAGCTCACAACCCCATAGAGGCTGTCACTAAGGCTCACTTTTATCATAAATGTAACTATGCCAAATTGCCTTCCATCCAAAGAACTTCCTCCAGAGCATTTGATGATTATCTACAGGGTGGGCAATTTCTTCCCCAAAAGGGAAATCTGGTATTATTTCACCATGAAGCAAAAGGAACAACAAGGATGTTGAGTATCCAGTGTTTGATCACAGAAGGCAGCTGAGCCAAAGCTAACAAAGCCCAAAGGCAATGTAGATGACTTGTCCTTTAAGATATCCTAAACACATAGGATCATTTTCCTTGAATTCATATGACTTGGGTCCAGACTTAATGTTTCAAGCACCAATATCTTGTCTTCCCAACTAAATAATAAAGCTTTTTCATGACAGGGCCATGTCTTATATTTTACTACATTCCCAAATGCCTAGTGCAGTGTTGCTCAGCATAAAACATAGTAGACTTACATTTAAATCCTGTGTAAACCTCTTCATCAATGTACTATCTTGTGCAAGTCAATTCCTCTGGACTAGTTTTGTCATCTCTAAAATTAGGAAAATAATACTACCTAACAAGGATATGGTTAGAAATAAATAAGGTAACAAAGGTGAAGGGTATAACAATAGACATATTGTTATACTGTGAAACTTTGGGCTGTTCTAGGCAGGAAGGATGTTGAGCAGTGTCATATCTACATTCTTACTCAATGGAAATGACAGTTACTCTTACTCTGCAAAGCAAAAATCCCCTCTTCTACACTCACATATGAGGCTGATCAAAAGCAACTGGGAAGAACATCATGCCAGCTGGTCAAGTGCATTCAGCCACCCCGAGAGCCAAGGAAACAGAGGCAAACTCCAAACCTTTGCCCTCAGACACGGTCCCCACCTCCCCCGTTCCTGTCTTTCTCCTTCTGTCCTTTCACCTTCTGGAATACTTTATTTTTCTCTGCCTTTACAATGTAAACCAGTGTAGCTTCATCCTCTTCTTAAGTTTTGCTACTCTATCTGTTGTCCCAGTTTCACATCACAAAAGTTCAGAAACTGAGCAATTTAAGGCAGAATTCTCCTCTGTGTGTGAAGGGTAATAAAAGAGGCTTTGAATGATCATATTCCTATTATTTTCCTCTTGCCCGAGGACTCAAATATCCCAGCCTAGAAACCAGGACACATCGGAGGAGGGGCCAGAGAGCCAACACAGACGAGAGCGAGAAGCCAAGAGCCTTCCCCCATTCCTCTGAGAAGGGATCTGAAATCACTTGTACTTGTAATTCCTATGTGTTATGATGACGAGGTATACAAAATTGTACAGAGTTCTCGTTCCACAGGAGGGGCTCAGTCTTCTCAAAATGATATTTTTCAGCCTTAATAACAGTCAGAAACAGGTGCAACCTGATATTTTTGCAGGTATTCTTTTTAATTGTATTTCTATCATTAAATAATTCAAATTTATACGCAAGAAAGAGCATAATATAATATTTACCACTACCCAGCTTTGACAATTATTAACTCTTGGCAATATTTATTTCACATCCTTTTTTGTAAAATTATGATTGATACACTGAGAGACAGACGTACAGACAAACACATGGATAGATAGATAAGTGATAGATAAAAATGCAGACACAGTTGAGGCCCTCTGTTTATCTGTTTTTAATTCTATCACCCTTACTTTATCCTCAGAATTAATCAATATCATAAATTCAGTATTTATCATGCTCACACATGATTCATACTATTTGTTATCCATGAACACTACTTTATTTTGTTTTTTATATCTTTAAAATGTATATAGCTGGCATCGAACTCCACCACTTTGCAGTTTGCTTTTTTCTTAAAACATTGTTTTTAACATTTTTATGTTGATATCTGCAGCTCTAGTTCATTCATTTTAATTTTTATAAATATTCTGTTATATTAAAAAAAACTACCTATTCATTCTCTTGCTAGTAGGCATTTAAGTTGTTTCTAATTTTTTACTGTTCCTAACAATGAACATTCTCATACACATCTCATAATGCACATTTGCAAAAGACTATCCAGGAGAGTGGTTCTCAAAGTATGGTCCCCACCAGCTGCAGAAGCATCACCTGGGAACGTGTTAGAAATGCAAATCCTCAGCTCCTTCCACAGACCTTCTGAACCAGAAGCTCTGGAAGTGGGGTCTAGTAATCCGTGCTTTAACAAGCCCCCTAGGCGATTCTGAGTCAAGCTAACGTTTGAGAGCTGCTGCTCTAGGGTGTGTACCTAAATGAGTGTCTCCCACATCACTAAATAATGCTGAATTGCTCTCCAAAGGGCTTGCCCCAACTATTATATATATTCCCATCAGCACTGTTTGAGAGTTATCACGTTTCTCATACAAAACCAACTCTATGTAATGCTGGCCTCTTACAGTTTTGACCATCTGTGGGTTAGGCACCTTGTCAAGTACTTATTGGCCACATGGATTTCCTCTCCTGTGAAAGGTATTCCTTCATTTTTCTATTGGGTAGTTTTTAATCATCTTTTTTAATGATTTGTAGAAATTCTTTGTATTTTCTAAATGCTCGTATTTGTATTGTCAGTATGTTCGCAGTCTTTTAACTTTGTTTACTTTTTTTTTCATGTAACACCTTTAAGTTTTAGATAGTGAAATGTACCTTCCTTTCCCTGTATGGTTTGTGCTTTTATACCTAGACTAAAATGTATTCTAAAAGTGTTTAGGTTTTGATTTTTACAGTTGGTCTTTAATACAACTGGACTTGATCTTTTTGTACTCTGTGAAGTAGAGATTTAATTTTAGGGTTTTTTTCCATATTGATAACATCTTCCCCCATCAGTTGGTAATGCCAAATATCCAGGGGGAGATATTCAAAATATTTAACATCATGGGTGCCAACCAAGCTTTTGTTCTTAATATTACTTATCTATACATCTTCTTGTTACTTCTTGATAAATCTTGCTAAAGGTTTGCCTATTTCATTATTTTCGTCTTTTTCTTTTTTCAAAGAACAAGCTTTTGGTTTTGTGTCCTTTCTAATTTTCCATTTCATTAATTTCTGCTCTTATATTTATTATTTCCCTCCTTCCACCTTTATAGATTACTTTATTATTGTTTTTTAGCTATGTTTTTAGTTTTATACAACTTATTTATTTTCATTTTTCTTGTTTATAATAAATGCAATTAAGCTATATATTTACCTGTAGACACCACTTTAACTTGATCAGTCAAATTTTTGTTTATAGTACATTTATTTTTGTTCAGTTGTAAATATTTTATTAGTATGGAACTTATTTTTTTCTTTAACTCATGACTTAAGTTTTCCAATAAGTAGGAAGAGGTAGAAAGTAGGGGTGTTAAAGGATATATAGGATGGAAGCTGAAATGAGCAAGGAAACCCCTTCTCCCCAGAAGCCTCCAGAATGAACGTAGCCCTACAGATCCATTTTAGACTTTGACCTCCAGAACTGAAAGGAAATAAATTTTTATTGTTTTAAGCCAAAAAAAAAAAAAAGAGTAGGAGTGTTAAACTGCTTTTTATCATTTAAATTATTTCTTATTTAATTGTGTAGTAAGATATTGTGGTCAGGGTGATATCAGTTCTTTGAAAGTTGTTGAAATACCCTTTTTGACCTCATGTTCAAATTTTACAAAGGTTCTATCTATACTTGAAAAAAATATACATGCACCTATTGGGTGCAAAGTTTTTAGACATATATACACACATATTAGCTCACACTTGCCAATTTTATTATTCAGAGCTGCTATATTCATTCTAATTTTTGTCTGCTTGATTTATGAGTTTTGTTCATCTCCTACTATGGCTTTGTTACCTTCTCATTATACTTCTGTCAATGTTTGCTTTATTTTTTATAATGTTATAATATATGATAATTATATTAGGAGCAGGTAATTTCATTATTGTTATCTTTTGACGTGTGGTTACATTTATTATTTGTTGGTTTCTCTCTTTATTCATAAAATGTATTTTGCCTTGAGAACTATTTTGTCTTAAGTTAATTCTGTTACATTAACTTTATGGTTAGTATTTGTGTTATACATCATTTTCCATTCTTTTATATGCAGCCTGTTTTTGTGTGTCTGTCTATGTGTGTTCATTCTGTGTCTGGTAGGGAGCACAGAGGTGTTTTTTGTTTTTTATCCATCTGATTACTTCTGCCTTTCAGTAAATAAATTTGATTCATTTACATTTTTGTAATTTAGTAGTTTATTAGATTTAATCATATTATCATATTTTGTGTTTTTTGTTTACCATCCTTTGCTTTTCTTCTTTTCTACCTTCCTTTGTTTGATAATGTGTATTCTCTTCTGATTTGGAAGCTATTAATATAAACTTTTATTTCTATTATTTTAACAACTACCCTGAATTTTTTAACCTACATAAATAACTATAAATTTTTCTGGCAAAGTTTGTAATTATTTAATTTTTTCCAACCGCAATAAGATCCTTAGTGTGCTTTTCATACCCCCCGCCTTGAACAGCTGCTCCACCTTATTATTGTTTTATTTTTAAAAGGTTATAATTTTTAAACTCTAACCATTAATAAAACTTTCAATGCATTTTATCAACCTCTGTGCTCACTAGAACAACTCACCTGTTTTGGAGGTAAAAGAGAAGAAGAGCTATCTAGAGGACACTTGCTTCTTGTATTCCACATCTTTCCTCTGTTTTCAATATTCTGTCTCTGAAACAAATTTTAATAGTCTTATAGCGAGGATCTGTGTATAGTAAAAATCTTTTAGTATTTGTTTGCCTAAAGATATTTTGATTTAACCCTCCTTCTTGAATAATAGTTTGGCTGATGGTAAAATTCTAGATTGACAGTTTTTTCCCTCAGCATTTTAAAGTTATTGTTCCATTATTTTCTAATATTTATTATTACAATAAGAAGTTTGCTGCCTGTCTGTCATTCCCCTATATATAACTCCTCTTGCATAGTTTTCTTCTTTTTACTCTCTGTATTGTATTGATTCTAAGTAAGCTCCTGTCCTGTATCTTCCATTTCTCTAACTCTTTCTTTGCCTATGTCTGATCAAGAGCTCATCCCATTTGTTACATATTTTAACACTTTTTTTTAATACATTCATATGGTTCTTATCCAAATGTTACACAGGGTAAACAATGAAAAGTTATCCTCCTACTTCTCCTCCTTCCTGCCACCTAGTTTCTCTTCCCAGAGGCAACCAATGTTTTCCATTACTTTTATTCTTTCTGAGATATTCTGTGCACATATATGGAAATGCATGCACATATTCATATACTTACACACAAACACACACATACACACACAAGAGAGTCTTTTTTTCTCCCATTTATACACAAATGTTGGAGTATTCTGCATACTTTTCTTCATCTTGCCTTTGTTCATTTGACAAAATATTGCGAGGATTGTTTCATATCAGTACATAATGAGCCTCATCATCTACTCAAGGCCTTCATACTGTTTCCTTGTATGGATGAATATGACTAATGCACAAGTCCCCTGTGAAGGCTCTTTCCAGTCTTTTGCTATTAAAATAATTCTGTATTAAATAAACTTATTTACATCATTTTGAACATGTGAAGTTTTATCTATAGGATATATTCCTATAGGTAAAATAATTGCTTCTACGTATGTGCATTCACAATGATGTGTATTTAAATTAAATTCTTAGGAAAATTTTTATTTTTATTTTATTCAATTTTTCAATAGGTAGTACATGCACATAGTACAAAATTCAAAAGGAACTAAAGTGTAAATACCAGATTACTGTACTGTATATCCTTCCAGATTTATTGCATGCATGTGTGGGCATATATGTATGTATAGGAATATTTCTCTTATTAAGGCCAACAAATATTTTCTTCTACATTGGAAACTGTGGAGATCAGAAGGCTCTCTTCATGCAGTTGACAAAAAAAGACTCACCAAACTTTAGTGTAATCATTCATATTAGGCCATCCTTCCTTTTTTTACATTTTTTCTCTTTTTTTTTTTGAGACAGGATCTCTCTATGTTGCCCAGACTGGACTCAAAGTTCCAGGCTTGACTCAAGGTTCCAGGTTTAAGCAATCCTCCCATCTCAGCCTTCCAAGTAGCTGGGACCACAAGTATGTGCCATCATGTCCAACTAGGGCATACTTCTTTATTGTGTTATTATTCAGTCTCAGCCATAAAGACTCATCATTGTGTATCTTGTCAGTAAAAGTGATGGTTCCTTTGGTTTTCACAATGCCCATCAGCTCATTCTGGAGTGGCACAAGAAAAAACCACATTGTGCTTGGACACAAATTTTTGAACCTGCTCCAATCTGGACTGCTTTTCTCGCTGTGTTGGTACCTAATGATCCCCCTCAGATCTACCCTTGCATCCCCCATCACCATCATTTTAGGGTGGTACAAACGTTTCAGTTACATAAACTGCCTTTGCACCACCCCACAAGCGTGCCCATCCCCCAGATGGTGTGCACTGCATCCATTAGGTGTGGATTTACCTATCCCCTTCTCCCCTTCCCAACTGCCCGACCCCCTATGAATGTTACTTCCATATGTGCACATTAGTGTTGATCAATTAGTACCAATTTGATGGTGAGTGCACGTGGTGCTTGTTTTTCCATTCTTGTGATGCTTCACTTAGGATAATGGCCTCCAGCTCCAGCCAGGATGATACAAGAGGGAGTTCATCATTTTTTATGGCTGAGCAGTACTCCACAGTGTACATATAACACATTTTATTAATCCACTCGTGTATTGATAAAGCTCCACATTCTTTATTTCAATGACTTCTTTTATGTTCAAATTTTCTAGCTAGTCCTTTTTCATATCTCCCCAATCTTGTTTTCAGCCTCTTTTTTTTCATAGTTTTTTATTATCTCCCAGTGGAAGTTTTGATTTCATTTATTTCTTTGAAATGACATTTACTTTAAAGTCTGGTCTGATCATTCCATAAAATTAATTTCGTCTGAAGTGAATCCATGTTCTGATTGCGGGTTTGTTGACTGTTTCACTTAGGATTAGCTTTTATTCATCAGTTTGTATTTAGTGTCCAGTCTCATTGGAATTTGAGGTGTCCAGGTGTTCTCGTCTTGTTTTTCAATCTTCTTTCTCTCTTATCTCCATGTTCAATTATCCTGTCGAATGGCTTTATGGATCCCCAATCCAGATCCAGTTCTGGTAACAGCAGTTAGAGGGACGGTCCTGCAGGGCCACCGGGCCGTGGCCAGTCCAGGCTGAGTCGAGGGGGACACGAGTTTGTGTCTCCTCCTTCTTTCCCAGCCTGAAGCCGGATGTGAGCTGCTGCTCCTTCAGCATCTGGCAGCAGGTTCGCTCCTAGCCTCCTTCCTCTGAGGGTGATGGAGGAGACATGAATACCTCCCTAGCCTTGGGCTTTCCTTGGTGAGAGTCTGCCTCTGCTTTCCCACCTCCCGGGGAATACTTTTGGCTCATTTACCACCACTGGATGCTGCTGCATCCAAAACCCAGCAAGTCCAGCAGCCCTTTCAGCCCTGATCACAGTTCGTGTTTCTGTGCCAGCGTGGATCTTCAGAAATGTTTGTCTTGCAGTTGGGCCTGACTATGCCTTCTTCTGTTTTCTCTTTTTATTTTATCTAGTACTGCTATGTTTCTGGCACAGAAGGGGTTCTGAATTTACCACTCTGTCTTGACCCAGCTGTCAGTAGGTTTTCTTAAAGTTAGATAGTTGAACCTCAGCTGTGGTCATAATTCTGATGCCCAAAGTGTACAGACTAGGTCAGCAGTGGTATGAATGCCACCTTAGTCAGGCTTAATTTTGTTTCTGTCTATGGCATGTTATTACTGAAGCACCAGGCACAAAAGAGGCAGTAGACTAAATATTAGCCAAATCTGATTCTGAATATTTAGAATTCAAAGAGTAATAGAGTAGAATTGAGTGGAATTGAAATAAAGATTTGTAGTTAATTCATTTTAGAAAAGTCCATTCCTGAGACGTACAACTGTAGAACTTGACAGGGTTGCAGTAAGAGTTAAGTGAGTGGTGTGTGTAGGGCACTTAGTATACTGTTTAGCACGTATGAAGTCCATTAGGATACACTTGGCACAGAATACACTGCAAAGGGACCAGAGGAGTCAGTGGGTATAGAGGTCTTTAGAGGATCAACAGGAAGGGAGAAACAAAAGGGAACAGGATATTACTTTCTAGCCAAAGGGGGTGGTGGCGGGGAGGATTAAAAACAGAGAGAGATGATTATCACCAATGAAATAAAGTTTCCCTCTCTTCCAGCAACCTTCACCCTGTACACAACAAGCAAAGAATTATCAACGTAAATCTATTACAAGGAAAACAATGTAGCCTCTGGACCCTCTGGAATGTATTAGTCCATTCTGTGAGGGCTGGGATTCGTCTGTGAGTTTCATAGCTTTGTGCCTAGCACTTAGTGAGCATTTAATAATTATTGAATGAACGAATAGATTAAAAGAGTTGTCATAGCAGATTCCAATGCAAGCACCTGTGAGAATGAATTTGTGTTGTGGATACAGAGAGGCAGCCAATCAGCAACGGGAATATCCTCTCAGCCTCCAGGATTCGGGGCAACTTGAGTACGAAAAGGGGAGAACCAAACCAAACGTTGACCATGGGTAGGACTAGAGTGGGAGCATTCAGGGACATACGTTTACAGCAGGGAAATGGTGAGGTCTGAATTATAAGGTACCCCACTCCACTAGAGGTTCACACATGAGCAAAGCATCCTTCATTAAATGTTTGGGGCATGTGTGTGATGTAATATTCTCTGTCAAGTAAACATGTTAATTCAACTGTATGTTAAGAGTGTTTGACCCGATTCCAGATATTCCTAGAAGTACTAGGAAAGGAGAATATGAAAACCAGGAACAGCCGTTAAAACCAACTGTGAGGCTATTCAGAAATAAATTTCATACATTACAGGACTATCTGTGTAATTTCCATGTACTCAGAGTGTAGCTGGTTTCTGGGTTCTGAGGTTCTTTAGAGGCAAGTGGCTGAGAGGACGAATTCTGCTTATTATGCATGTGCCATGAGGACGTCACCTCCCTCACGCTGGTCCTCACGTTCCTTGTATCTGTAAAATGAGACCACGTCTGTTGCAAATAACAGAAAACTCTGCTCAAGTTCACTTAGTCATGAATTCCCACTTACGGGTTAGTATGACTGAAGAGTTCCAAGGATGTACACAAGACTCCTTGGGTCAATTTTGTCTCCATCTGTCCATTCTGTCCACCTCTATGTTGGCGTCACTCTCAACATGCCCTCTCCACGTGGCGGCAGTGTGCCTGCCAGCAGGTCGGGGCTCACACCTCGTTTGTCTACGCCCAGCGGAAGAGTGAGCGAGTCCTGAGATGGCATCTCACAGCTCCAAAGGGGTCAGGTGCCCCGCCCTGAGTCAGCCACTGTGGCTGGAGGGATGGGATGGCCTTATTCCCCTCGTCTGTCACGCATCCACCCCTGGAGCCAGGAAGTTTAGCTGAGGGAATCCGAAGTTAGACCAGATGGCCTCATAGTCAAGGATTCCATGCTTTCTGTCACTTTAATATCATCCTCCTTTCCTTCCTCCTGCCCTAGACATTCTTCCTGCACAGGCACTGGAAGCTTCCAATCATCCCAGTCCTAAGACAGAAATGTGCCATGAAAAAGGAGTAAATGCAGCACCCCAGCTACACACTCACATGTAGACACGATACTTTTAATGTGTGTTAGAGAAGCCCCCTCCTCCACACCTTCCCACACTCCCCACCCCGCCACCCTGAGATTCTCACATTTCTGTTGTCTCTTCCTCCTGCAGTTATTCCACCTTGTGGTGGGTAGGTGAGGCGGGTAGGTGCTCTAAGAACACGTCTCCACCCGCTCTGGTTGCCCTAGCACGTTCTGCCTACCTGTTCTCTGCTTGAAAGAGAACAGTGTTGAATGGGTGCACTCAACTGGGGGTTGAGGATTAGAAAGCTTGCTGTTGCCTGTAGGACCTCTCCTTCTGCTTCCTCTTCTACCACTTCTCCCTGACACCAGGCAGATAGATTTCTCTGCTTTTAAGGACTCTAGTGATTAGATTGGGCCCACCCATATAATCCAGGATAATCCCCCTATTTTGGGTTCCATAATCCTAATTACATCTGCAAAACATTTTTTGCCCTGTAATGTAACAGTTTCACTGGATCCAAGGATGAGGATGTGGACGTTGTTGGAGAGCTATTATTCAGCCCGACACAATGCCCAAAAAGGCAGGATCTTAAAGCAATGTACATGATCTAGCAAGTGGAGTGCAAACAGCCCCTCCAGTGCAATTCCCCCAACTGCCTCCTTAACAGCCTCTTAAGCATTTACTCCTCACAGAAACTTAGAGGCATTGCAAGGAACCTGATCATGACCCAAAAGGGACCCTCTTAGAAATCTGGGATTCAGGACCTATCAGGAATTCTCGCTTAAGCCACTGCTAGGGAGTCAGGCTTCTCAGCCTGTAGTACCAGCAGCCTTTGCTTATTGGCAGGTGGTAAGAAACAGGTCCAGCCTAGAACAGCAAATACCCGTGTGGCTCAGTATTCAGGAATAAGAGCAGGAAGAAGAGTGGATCCTTGTCCTAACCCTCAAAACAATCCTGCAGGGTGAGAACAATTATGTGCACCTTCAAATGAAAACACTAAGACACAGAAGGTTTAAGTGACTTGCCCAGAATCATAAATGGCATGACCAGGTCTGACCCCAAGCCCTCTCTCTTTCCACTGTTGCTAACACTCGACACTTGAATATTTACTGTAATTCCCAGCTCAGTTTATAACCCTGAAAGATACAAAATAGGCCAGGAAATTGCTTTGATTTTAGAACTAGAGGAGTCTGGGGTGGCCCTTACTCCAGGGTAGAGATGGCACTAAGGTCCTGTGGTTCAGGAAAACCAGAGGATGAGCTGCCTCCTCTCGGAGGGCCACAGAGAGCCAAGAGAGGCGGCTTGGTTTGGTGGTGGCAGTGTAGCGTAAAAGAGTTCGGAGCAATGACCCAGAAGGACAGGGATGACAGATGTGGTGGGACTCACTGATCTCAACATTTGGAAAAGTCAAAGCAGGATATGAACTATCTGATGAAGTCACAGCAGACCCATCTCATCCTATTTGGGACTGGAGAGCCAAGGGAAAATATGTCACAGCTTCAACCTGTTTTCTCACTTGAAGGGGTCAGATAATACCTGCCCTAGTGAGCTTGTAGAAGACCCTAACTTCTGACTTATCACTACATTTATTTACAATGAACAAGTATCACCTGAGCATCTACTGTGTGGCAGGTACTAGATAAAGTAAAGGATACCAAGGTTTGGTTTTGTGACCCAATATTCGTCAGAAAACTGTAAGGAACTGGCCCTATGGCAACTGGTGATTAAGAATCCTCAATATCCTTGAATCAGGGTGTGATGGTTAATTTTATGTATCAACTTGACTGAGCCACAGGGTGCCCAGATACTTGGTTGAACATTATTCTGGATATGTCTGTGAGAGCATTTTGGATCAGATTAACATTTAAACAGGTAGACTGAGTAAGTAGATCACCCTCCACAATGTGGGTGGGCCTCACCCAATCAGTTGAAGGCCTGAAGAAAACAAAAAGCTGATCATCCCCCCAAATAAGGTGGAATTTCTGCTGATCGATGGCCTTCAAGCTGATAAATGGATTTTTCCTGCCTTTGTAGTCAAACTGAAACATCAACTTTTCCCAGCTCTCAAACCTACTGGCTTTCAGGCTGAAACTACATCATCCACTCTCCTGGGTCTCCAGCTTGCCTGCCTACTGCAGATCTGGGGACTTGTCAGCCTCCATCCATAACTGCATGAGCCAATTCCTTATAATAAGTCTTTTTCTATATATATATATATATATACACATCTTATTGGCTCTGTTTCTCTGGAAAACCCTAACTAATACATAGGACATGGCTCAGAGGGGGACAAGAGGACATCATAGCCAATAAAGAAAAGAATCTTCATTTATCGACCCTGTCTTTGTGTGCTTTACACACACTCCCTCATTTAATCTCACAATATCCCATTAAAATGGTACTATGATTCTTTAGAGATAAAGAAGCTGAATCATTGAGAGGTTAAATAACTTGTGTGCTCAAGGTCCTATAGCTAATAAGTGAAAGGAATAGGAATTGGTCCAGGTCTGTCTGATGGCTGATCCATTCTGCTATGGGGTGAATAACGGGATTTGATCACTCAAATCCCCCCCAAACAAAGGCAGCCCTGGTGCTCAGGATCCCCTGAGACACTTTTTCTACCAAGATGCAACCAGACCATCCCTTTCATAATCGCACAATGCATTATGTGTTAGAGCAGGGCCTTGGGGTTCAAAAGCTTCCGAAACAAATTCATGATAGACTGACCAGAGTGGAAGCAGAGAGAAAGAAGGATTCCCGGGCTGAGACTTGGAAAGGACATTATAATTGATTAGCAATGTCTGCCAAGGAGTTCAAGCAAGGTACCAGCTCACGCCTAACATACATTTGCCATCCCCAACAGAGGCTGTCCAGACCTTCATTCCCAAGATCAAAAGACAGAAGGAACACCAACTGCACTCTCGTAACCCCAGAGACTTCCAGGAACCAAGACTTTAACTGTGCTTCTATGACTGATATAGGAGGTAGAAAGAAGGAATCAGGAAGAACTTCATAAAGAAAGTAGCAATTGGAATAAGTCTTGAAGGAAGGTAGGCATTATGGTTTAGTTTTATTAAAAAGAAATAAATAACTAAAATCAGAAGACATCTGTGTTCAAACCTCTGATACATATCTTACTAACTGTTAAATGCAGAGACTTTATTGTATCCCAACATCTAGCACAGTGTCTGGCAGATAATAAATGCTCTTTAGCAGTATTTGGAATACAAGTTAATAACAGAAGCATATTACTATATCCTCCCTGCACTTCAGTCTTCTTATGTGTGAAAGAGACTTAATGGTACTTCTTTCTGGGGTTGCTATGAGGAGTCCCTGGAGATACACATATCTGTATATACATACAGTGATCAGCAGACAGCAGAAACTCTAGAGTACTCTAACAACCCCATCAGAGTTGCTACTCTCAAAAATTAATCAATAAGAATATTTAGTAGTCCCTACTATACACTCAGCATCTGCGAATCCAAGGGGTGGGGGCTTGAAATATCAAGAAGACACAGGCTGAAACTTAGAGCCCGCCAGAGCATAAGGTGTTAATTACAGCAGCAACTTTTCACTCAATCATAACTGAGGAAATCAAGAGAGGGCAGCAAAGAGCTATGGGGCTAGAAGGAACCTAGAAATCACGGGAAGATGAGCCTTCATCTCAGATAGGGTCTGCCCTCCAGGAATGCAGAATGGGGCCTGAAACCAAGCCAGGAGTCAAGACCCTCAAACTGCCATTTTGGTTCTGCTACTCACTTGCTGTGCCACCTTAGATAAAGCACATAACTTCTCTGGTCTAAGTTTCCCAATCTCTGAAACGAGCATAATTACACCTAGGTCTCAAGGCTCTTGTAAAGATTTTAAAACTTGGAAGAGGTGCTTAGTTCTGCAGTGTGGTTGCCTCAGGACAAAAATGGAGACTGCACACACCCTAATTCAGAAGCAGGAGATAAGAAGAGAGCTGACTTCGGGATTATAAAAATAAGATTTTTTAAAATAATAAAGCCTATGTCATATCCAAAACAGAGGTACAATTTCATGATGCTGCATATACTCCCTTTGACCCTCAGACACATGCAACCTGCAAAGTGACTTTTTGCAAAGAGGCAAAGACCATGCTTTTTGTTCACCAAATCCCACTTATTTTCTTCCTTTCTGGGCACAGAGAAGACTGGTTCTGGCCAATAAAATGTGAGAGAAAGATATGTCTGTCATTTCCAGCCTGAAGCAGTGAAAAGTCCCTACATAACTCGCCAAATTCTCTCCTCTTCTGCCATTAAGCCAGTTAGCCCGAGTCCCTCTTCCAGCCTGCTCCGGATACCAAACATGAGTGAGAAATAAAACATTGTTGTATGAAGAGAGATTTGGAGTCTACATGTTATTGCAGCACAGCCAAAGCTATCCTAATACAGTAACAGAAAAAAAAAAAGTTTTAAAAAGAAGTATGTGTAGCAATATTAATCTAATAAGATAGAACTTGAGGCCAAAAAAGGCACTGAATTTTACAACATCATTTTATATTGATTAAAGGCACATGCCCCCAAGAAGATATGTCATGAGACCTTATGAATTTAAGCATGATTTCAAAATTTTATAAAGAAAATCTGTTTATAGCAGCACAATTCACAATTGCAAAGATGTGGAAACAACCCAGGTGCCCATCAATACACGAGTGGATTAATAAAATGTGGTATATGTATACCATGGAGTATTACTCAGCAATAAAAAACAATAGTGAATTAACACATCTGGTATTATCCTGGTTGGAGCTAGAGTCTATTCTTCGAAGCAAAGTGTCACAAGAACGGAAAAACAATCACCACTAGTACTCACCATCAAATTGGTACTAACCGATCAATACTTACGTCACACAGGGCAATAATATTCATCAGGGGGCGAGCAGGTGGGAGGGGGGTGGAGGGGATGGGAAAACTCTCACTGAATGGGTGTGGGGTGCACAGTTTGGGGGATGTCCACGATTGTAGCTCTGACATGGGCAGTGCATGGGCAATATATATAGCCAAAGTGTTGTACCCCCATAATATTCTGAAATAAAAGAATAAAAGAAAAAAGAAAGAGAGAAAGAGAGAAAATCTGTTTAAAAGGTAAGGGAAAATGACACCCATACAAGGAGAGTCATATGGGAAGCCAACGAACAATTTTTTTTTTTTTTTTTTTGTTTTGAGACAGGGTCTCACTCTGTCACCCAGGCTGGACTGCAGTGGTGTCATCACAGCTCACTGCAACCTCAGACTCCTGGGCTCAAGTGATCCTCCTGCCTCAGCCTCCCAAGTAGCTGGGACTACAGGCATGCACCACCACACTCGGCTAATTTTTCTATTTTTTGTAGAGACGGGATCTCACTCTTGCCCAGGCTGGTCTTGAACTCCTGACCTCAAGTGATCCTCCCACCTCGGTCTCCCAGAGTGCTAGGATTACAGTCTCTAGCCACCACGCCCAGCCCATGAAGAGTTTTAAGCAGAGAAGTGACATGGCCTGACTTAGGTTTTAAAAGGGTCTCTCTGACTATTAAATTTTTTTTAATAGACTGCAAAGAGGCAAAGGCAGATGCAGGAAGACTAGTTAGGAGGCTATTGCAATAATCCAGGTAGGAAGTCACAGTGGCTGGGACTAGAGAAGCACCAGTATAGGTGATGAGACATGGTCGGGTTCTTGGTACATTTGGTAAGTATAGACACAACAGAGTTTTTTGACTGATTGGATGTGAAGTTCAAGGGAAAGAAGAGTCACAAGGACAATACCAAGCTTGGGCCTGAGCCACTAGAAGGACGAAATTGGCCACTAGCTCAGGTGGGAAAGATCTTGGGAAGAGCAGGTTTGCTAGAAGACCAGGAGTCTGGTTTTGGATCTAATAAAAATTTCCTCTGAAATACATCCAAAGTAGCAAGAGCGAGTAGGGAACTGGATTCGTGAGTCTGACGATCAGAGGAGAGACTGGACTGGACATACCAATTTGGAAGCCGTCGACTTATAGATCTATCATGTACAGCACTGAGACTGCACGAGAGCACCCAGAGAGTGAGCGTAGGTAGGGAACAGAAGCCGTCCGAGAACTGACCCCTGGGCAGCCCTACGTTCAGAGGCTAGAGAGGTCAGGAGGAACCCACAAAAGAGACAGCCAATGGTAAGAAGAAAACCAGGAGAAATGTGCTCAGTGCATACCAAGCAAAGACAGCATCTCGGGAAATGCAATATCGTCAACCATGTCCGATGCTGCCAATTTAAGTAAGACAAAAACTGAATTCACCATTGAATTTAGCAACAGGGAGGCCATTAAAGATCTTGAAAAGAGCTGTTTTTAGTGACGTAGTGGGAATGAAAGCTTATTGGAGTGGGTTCAAAAACATGGGAGGAAAGCGATTAAAGACAATGAATACGAATAACTATTTAGAGAAATGTGGCTGTAAACTGATGCCAAAAATAAAGCAGTGGCTAAGGGGGAAGTGGAGTAAAAAGTAATGCGTTTTTTTTTCCTCAACTAGGAGAAATAACCTAATATTTTTGTGCTATTTGCATGTTTGTTTATCCTTAAATGTATAGTGAGAGACTCTTGGTTCCCAGACCTTCTATTACAGCACAGTGTGAAAGAACATGATAAACTCATGACTGCTTCAAAGAGGCTACGGCATTCCGCATGACTAAGCCCCAGTGGTGCAGCTGTCTCCAAGCCCCCACTGTTAGTACCACACCACGAGGCCAATCGATTACAAACGAGGTGCTGTGTAACACCCTCACCTCATTACCACACTGCTTTTTATTTAAATTTTTTTTTTTTTATCAAAAGACTTCATTATGCAGTTTTAAAGAGCTGAACAGAACCATGAGGCTTAGAACAAGGAAAACCTTTCCTGGCCCACTGTCCCCGATACCCAAACCCCACACCCTAAAGCAATCACTTTCAAATCTGTCACGAGTTTCTTCTCTTGTTTACTGTCCTATTTCTAGATCACATGTTTACAGGGTTTTTTTTTAATTTTGTTTTTCATTTCAAGTTTTTAACTTTTGATCTCCTAAAATAGAAAACAAGAATTTAGCTCTTTTAACCCATACATTGCACCTATATCCCTATACCTCTTCTCTATCATTCTCTCAATAAAGTTATATCAGGATTTTTTGTTAAATTAATATTTAATGTTTATATTATTGGCTATAAAAATGCAATTTACAGCTGAGTCATTTGGTATGGTATGATCACATATCCTTTCTTGTATGACTTTTTGTTTTTCCTGAATTAATAGTTGCCTTCATTTTTCATTTGCTTAGTTTTCTTATGTACCTATAATTAACACATACTCAAACTATTCCCAGACTATTCCCAAACTGAACTAAAAACCCATCTCTGTACAAATATGTCAGGTAATCCATTAGTTCAGTGTAATTCTCAGAGACACACATCCTGGGGCCTGCACACGCCTGCTCCTGTCTGGTCTGGCTACCCTGTTGGCCTGATACACATCTGTCCTCCTGGCACCACCCTCAGGATGAGAATTCCTTTCCGTGCTCTTCTCTTTGGATTCTCTGTTTGGTAGATCCAAGATCTTTCTTCATTTATTCCCTAATTTTTCCACTCTCTCTGTAGCTTCCTGAGACAGGATGCCTGAGAGGTACATTTTTATGACCTAGCATATCTGAACCATTCTTTGCGTTGTCACCACATTAGCTTAAAAGCTTGGCTAAGTATAAAATTCGAAAGTGGAGATCACCTTCTCTCAGTCTGTTGAGGTCATCATCCCATTGTCTCTGGTTTCCAGCGCTGCCATTGAGAAGTCCAACACCGTTCGTTCTGACGCTCGTGTTTTGTGCGTGGTCTCCTTTTACTCTCTGGAAGCTTTATAGGACTTTTATTACCCTTTGTAATCTGAAATTTCACAATTATGTACCTTGTCATAATTCTTTTTTCACTCAGTAAACTCCTGAATTCTGGAAAATCATGTCTTTTAGTTCTGGAAATTCATGTCTTTTAGTTCTGGAAATTTTTCTTTATTATTTCTGTGATAATCTTTTCCCCTCTAATTTTTCTGTTCTTTATTCCTGGAATTCCTTTAAGTCAGATGTTAAAACTGATTTTCTAATTTTCTCATGTTTTCGTTATTATCTTCCATCATTTTGTTCTGTATTTTGAGGATGTTTTCTCAATTTTATTTTGCAAATTTCCTGTTGTGTTTTTTAAATTTTCTTATCATGCTATTAATACCCTAATGTCTTTTCTGCTCTTTAGTGCTCCTTTTTTATAGTACTCTGTTCTTGATTATGGATACAGTTTTCATCCATTCGATCAGCAATATTTTTTGAGCACCCACCTTGTACCAGTCATGAGTACTAGTGACAGAAAAGTGAACAAGACAGAGTAGAGCTTACATTCAACTGGGGGTGAGAGAGAATAAACAAATAACTAATAGATACACTATATAATGTTAAGAAATGTAGTGCTACAAAAAAATTTTTTAAACAAGGAATGGAAATAGAAAGTGTTTTCTCGGGAACAGCTATTTTAGGTCTCCTCTCTCATCTCTCATATGATATTATGGTGTTTGAAGTTGACGTCTGTTCTCTGTACTGTGTTTCCTCCAAGTTCCTATTCCTTTTATTGACCTTGGTTTTGTCTTTCATTCTAGGAGCTTTCTCCAGGAAAGCTTGGCTGCCCACTCATAGTTAAGAGTGAGGCATAGCTCAACACGTCTGGGCAGGGCTTTTTGACTTGTAGGTATCAGCAAAGAGCAATGGACAAGGCGCTGGCCTGTGGGGGCGTGGGATATCAGTAGCATTCTTCTCCTAGTTGGTAGTCTTCCCAGAGAGGACTTGTCCACACTTCTGCCTGGTAGCTATGAACATGGCTGCCAGCATTCTGGGAGCCAAATATGGGTAAACAGGCCGGAAAATTCTCTTTTAGGTTTTCATTAATCTTCATTTTTCAGTCTGATATCTAACTCCTGCCCTCAACTGTATCTGGTATCCACAAATCCAAAAGCTCTGTGGTTTAACTTCTCCAGAGAGAAAACATGCCTCCAAGCTTTTGCTGCAACAAGGTAAGGAATCTGGGGTACAATCACTCTTCATTGAGACTTTCAATCATCTTCTTGTTTTTAGCTCCAGCTTATTCCTCCCTCTAGAGATACGTTGTGCCTCCAGCTCCAGAGTCTTTGGGAATTGTACAGTGAGACTCAGCTAACATCTTGTAAGTTCCTCCCTGCCCCTCGGTAGGAGCTTAAGAATTAGCTTTCTTCATCTCTCAACTGCTCTTCTGTCCTCTCATGCTCTCTTTGTCCTTAAGGAGTCATACTTTTCCTAACATTTCAGTGGAGTAATGGAAAGAAACATATATAAAATCATATGTTCATTTCCCCGAATTTAACCAGAATAACTCCATTGTGCCAGCCACTCCTAATTGGTACTGATAAAATTAAAAAAACAATTCTAAATCATTGTGAGTATTAGTCTGAGTTTACCGCTGAGCAAAGCAGGGAAAATCTGATCCAACACAGAGGAATTCGGCCCTGTGGGATGAGGTCTTCAGATTACCTGTCAAAAATAACTCAGACAATTAGTCTAAGCCTTGAGGGCTTCATCACATACAGGTAGACACCAATCCGGTTTCATGGGTTGGGGTTGGGGTAGGGCTAGGTCTAGGCCTAGGGCTAGAGTTAGGGTTAGGCTAACTAACAGAGGGTTAGGCTTAGGGTTAGTCCTGAGTACACACGAGGTACAGGAACCCTGTGAAGACAGTCTCACCAACTAAAGTTTTGAGAGCAAGATGTGTACAGGCAAAAGCCATAAAATCCATAAGGAAAGGAGATTGTCCGGTTTAAACAACTCATCATCTTGTCAGTTCCAGATTGGTAGTGAAGCTCAGCTCAAGCCAATTGTTGAAACTCCATTTTTGTCCATTTTTGTTTTTTTGGAACTGTGTGGTCAACATCAGACTCATTAGGTTGGATGCAAAAAATGTGTCTGAGTCACAGACAGCATGCAGTCACAGGTTACACCAGACTGTTTCTCTGCTGATTCTCATCCGTTTTTTGAGAAGCTGTTGCTCTGGTTTCCTTTCCTATGGCCCCGACCTTGCTGTCTTGCAATCTCTCCCATCCCCCAGGCTCAGGGGCTTGCGTGGTTGGTTAGTCTGCATGCACATGCCAAAGGCCCATGGAAAACTTTCTTTACTGGTACTCAATATCCATTCCCCAGTCTTCCTTACTTACAGGAAGTGAGTATTTTTGTGTGTGTGGTGGTAATGTGCCAATATGAAAACTATGTGTCCCAGCTTCTCTTACAGGTAGCCCTTAGTTCTGGCCAAGGCAGCTCAAGCGGAAGTTGACGATGGATTTTCCAGGAATGTTTTATTTTCTTAACATAGGGGTTATCTCTTCTTTTGCATCTTGTCCTCTTTTCTGCTGCCTGGAGCTCTTCAGTGATAGCTGGAGTTACAATAAGCCCTTCCGCAAACAGTTGGTTAATAGAGTATTTGCTACATGCCAGGCACTCTTCCCAGCCATGCGGATACAATAACAAAACTAATATCCTTGCCCTGGTGGTGCACACATTCTAGTGGACTCTCTTGTAACATGAAGAAAAGCAAAGAGAATCACATCAGCCTCAGCTCTGACATATCTGAGTAGCTGAGTTAAAGATAGGAACTTACTTGAGAAAAATAAAATCCCATTTAGTCAGGTTTTCTGTTACTTGCAACTGGACACAATTCCTAAACAACATACTTCTGTCTTATTTCTTTAACTACCGGTAAGTTCCTTATTGTCAAGACATCTGGAGGACGACTTGATGGTATAAAACATAGCTTCTCAACCTCAACACCCTTGGCATTTTGAGCCAGATAATTCTTTGTTGTGGAGCTGTCCTGTGCACTGTAGGATGTTTAGCAGCATCCCTGACATCTGTCCACCATATGCCAGTACAGCATTCCCCATGCCCCAAGACATGACAATCAAAAATGTCTCTAGACATTGCCAGGTGTTCTCTGGAAGCCAAAATTTCACTGGTTGAGAACCATGGGCATACGGATGATGTTGCTGGCAGAGCTGATGCAAGCAACAAAAGCCAATCCAAATCCAGAGTACTTGGAAACAAATCAATACCTCCTCCATCATTGAAAGAATCCAATATAACTAACCTACCTCTGGGTGACTGGCTGGCCCTCCAGTTATCACAGCGTTCCAAGAGCTCAGGGCCACTTGGTCACTGCTGCTGACAATTGTACAGCTGCAGGGGCAATGGCAAGTCAGCCTTGGTGAGAGGAAGTGGGTGATGTCAAGCACATGCACAGCCTCCATCACTGCCACCAGAGTCACTCTGTGTGAGAGCAATGTTGTGAGCATTGGAGTATTGGGGAAAGGAGTCTAACATCTCACAGAGTGGGCCACCCATCCTACTTAGCCAATCACTAAGAGCCTCTTCTATATCAGGGGCATTCACATGGGACACATGTCTTTCTCCTCCCTGTCTATCTGAGAGGTCAGTTCACATACACCTTCCAAAGGCCTCCTCACAAATTTTTCAGTCTTGCTTCTTCCAAATCCTTGACCATCAGAGTCTGTCTTGGTCCATTTGGGCTGCTATAACAAAATACCTTCCTTTGACTGAGTGGTGAAATTTATTTTTCATGGTTCTGGCAGCTGGGAAGTTCACAACCAGGGTGCCAGCATGGTCGGGTTCTGGTGAGGGCTTCTTCCAGGTTGCAGACTGCCAACTTCTTGCTGTGTCTTCACATGGTGGAAGGGGTAAGGCAGCTCTCTGGAGTCTTTCTTATAAGGGCACTGAACCCATTCACAAGGACTCCATCCTCATGACCTAAACACCCCTAAAAGGCCCCACCTCCTAATTCCATCACGTAGGACTTAGGATTTCAACATGTTAATTTTAGGGGGGACAAAAACATTCAGGCCACAGCAGAGCCCAGTTGCAAATCAGGGGTTATTTCTTTAAAAAAAAAATCCTTGCTGAAAGAGCAAGACTTTCCTCCAAAACCCTGGGAAACCAATTTGCATACAAAAAGTGCTAGGTCTTAAGAGCCTAGAGACAGAGCCAATCACCTTGAAACCTTTACCCCATGGAGATCCTTTCTCCTAGCCCAGCTCTAATCAAGCCTGGTGGCTTTTCAGATCTCCCAGTAAATAGGTCAAATAGGTGCTAAATTTTATTCATAGTGATGTGCTAGGAATTACATCAAGACCAGTAGTTCTTAAAATGAATGGATAAATACAGAATAATGATTTATAGCCACAATTAAAAAATAAAATATATATGTTTATAGTGTTGTTAGTAGTGTATGTATGTAAATATATGCATATAGTCTTTTTTTGAGAGAAAGAGAAAGAGACAAAGCAAATGTGGGAAATATTAATAATTATGAATCTGGGTGGAGGATACACGGGTGTGTTTTTACATTTTCCTTTCACTTTTTTTAAAAAAAGGAGGTGGGGGTAATCTGCGATTCACTTAGAACCATGTAACAGGGCTCATGGCCCTTCAACGAATAAAGGATTCCTAAAAATTAAGGCAAGCCCAAAAGTTCACGTGGAGAGAGGATGTTGAGCTCGGGCCACTTGGGCCCATTTCTCTCCACTTTGTGGAAAAGTTTGCCGATCCTGCTGTAAGCAAGTACCTGCTTTGGAGCAAGGCTCTCGCTCCGGTGTGGTCAGCGAGCCTGACAACAGAGACCCCTTCCAAACGCCAGCCCAGCTGTTGGTGCCTGCGAGCCCAGAAGGGCTGGTGTTTGGTCTGAGACTCGCTCTCCTGCCCGCGCTCCGCCAGCGGCGAGGTTGTGCGGGTGGAGATGGGTAAGGCCCCACCCGCGCCTGTGTTGGAACACAGCCACCTCTGTTGTGCTACAAACAGCAGAGCTCTGCAGTTGTGACGGAAAGCAGACATCCTGCAAAGCCAAAAATATTTATGATCTGGCCCTTTCCAGAAGAGATTTGCCAACCGTGTTTCTAGATTCATGTTTACCTCTGAAATGGGAGTTACACAGTCCACATCAGAACACTGATCCAGAAATTCAAACCCTCAGAGGAAGGAGGAAAAAACATAAACGGTAAATTTATTTTGTGAACTCTCAAAGTTTAAATCAGCAAATGTCACCTCATCATTAAGACCCTCTTTAGTCACCCAATGTGAGTAGCCCTTAACATAGTCCTGTCTGTCATTCTTTGTAGATTTTCTTCAAAGAATTAATCGACATCTGATATTATTACTTTCTTGTTTGTTTAGATTAGCCTCCCCTATCAGAACAGAAATCGTCTCAATTTTATCTGTCACTCTGTCTGCAGTGCCTACAACACTGCCTGGCACATAGGGAGTGCTCAACAACTTTTGACAAATGAATCAATCAATCTGTAATTCAGTGGCAAAATTTTGAAATTGGGATGAGAAGAGACAAAAACATAGTCTTATAGCAACAGGAAGCAAACTACAAAGGTAAAGAAAAAGAACAATCAACAGACAGTCTATGAACATACTTTAAACGTTGAGCTATACTGCTTAGTTGTGTACAGGTGACTCTTCTGGGTGAATTCCAAACTAATAGGAAGAGAAATGTCTGCCTGGGGAAAAGACTGCAATGAAATGCAACAGTGTCGGGGTGGGGTGGGGGTGTGTTACTATGGTTTATTTGTCTAAGGCAGGTCCCAAGGGGTCTTCATCTCAGGAGCAAAGTGGGAAGACATGGGGAATTCACCCAAGCCTGTTCCTTTTTGGGGTTTGGGAGCAGTCAGTGACTCAGAGGAGGAAAGAAATAGCAGACGGCCAAAGCTGGAAACCCCACCCTTTCTCCTGCCCCTTTTGAATCATAAAACTACCAGGTGGGATCCAACAAATCCCCAATGACAGCCCACTCTCCTCAACATACACAGTTGACAAAGGAGGTAGACTAAGAAACAGTGTCCAAGAGCCCGTGTCCAGTCCTGGCCATATGAGAGGATGCCATAGGGTCTCTCTTTTCCTCTACTCTATTTGTCCCTCTGAGGGCAAATGGGATTATCAGATGCCTGGGGGTAAATTAGCAGCCACTTACAAGCGGTCCCCACACCCAACACCCTATCTCTCTTTTAAAGGGAGTGGATCCTAAGGAGAGTCCTTCGTTTAGTCAGGCAGAGGAATGGATGGGAGCACAAGGAACTGGAGACCTTGAAAGAGATTAGATTGTTTTGCTTAAGAACCACTGAGAAAAGAGATAAAGAAAATGTGAAACCTCTCCCCTTCAGAAAGAAAGTATAATATATATGTCTCATGGGAATTTTTATTAGGTTTTGCCATAGATAAAACTATCTCTCCAGGACACAGAGAGCTTTTCAGTCTCCCCAAGAAATTTTCAGTAAAATTGTCATTATTCATTAATCCTTTGTTGCATCGGATTTGCTTTATGGGAAATGATAACAAAGTTCCTGCCTCAAGGTGGGTGTAGGGTCAAGAACAGAGACTAATGGTGCCCAGTTACATCTGAGTTACAAGAATAGCCTATTGTATTCTGCAGCCCTGGAGTTCTTATCTCTGCCTAGATGAAATGCAGAAAAAATGTGCAACCTTGAAAGACAGAGACCCATTCACTCTCCTAGGTGAAACCAAAAAACCTTGTACTGTTTTAGAAACAAATTAACTCCCAGTTGGCTAGCAAATACCAAAGGAAGACAACCACCTGTTCAAAGGTAAATTAATCCTTTGTACAAATAACCAAACTTGAATACCAAGACTAGGGCGGACCCACATCATTTAAAATTTCTCCAAACTTTGTACAATATGCCCCATTCTCTCAGTTGAACAATCTAATTGTTTGTCTAAAACAACCTGCATCGATAATCCTAGGAGCCTGGATATTTCCTTAACTATTTCACCGCAGCTACTTCCCCAGGCAGATAACTCTGCACCTGAAGAGTTTCCAGCCAGAAAATGGAAATGTTACACACCCATGTTTGCAGTTTACAATCTTCTTAAGGGAATCCAATTCAGAGATTTCTATTTTTATCATCTCTAGGTCTCTGCTTTTTCCTGCCGCATCAGCATCTCTCATCTATTTCTTTCCCCCATGGGTAATGTGGTATTTATACCATCTCAGTGACTGATGTGAACCTCCAGGAAATTCACACACACACAAAAATGTACAGATTTACCTTTTGCCTCGGAGTCTGCATTCCCTAGTCTTTGTTTCTATCCAGATTTGGCAGTCTCCATTTCAGAGATCCATCTGGATTCAGACCAGACTTAGCCAGTATTTGCTCCAAGTTTTCAGCAGTGTCCTCTTCCTCCCTCACTTAAGTCAGGTGGTCCTTGTGCCTTCCTTTCCGTTTGTTATTGGGGTTGAGAGGAGTGCAGTGGGAGAGTGGCAGAGTACACACATGAGAGTAGAAAAAAATTTAGATATACAAAAGGTTGTAAAGTGAAAGTTGCACCCCTACTCCCCTGGCCCAGGAAAACCACTGTTAACATTTTGTCATATGCCTTATACACCTTTATGTATATAAGGTTTATGCATATACATATACACACGCACACACATACACCAGGCACATGCCTACACACACACGCACACCCCCAGGTACATGCACACAACATACACACATACATGCATGCACACACAGGGTCATATTGAATATTTGGTTATATGACTTGCTTTTTTCCCACTCGTTCTATGTACTCATTCATTCTTAACACATTTAATGGGCATCTATTTTGTTCCAGTGCCTTTTAGGCCCTGGGAACACATCAGGGAACAAAACAGACAATTCCTGTCCTCACAGAGCTTACATTCTTGTGGAGAAGACAGACAAGGAAAAGCTAAGTAAGCATATGGTATTTCAGAGGGTAATAAACGCTATAGAACGGGGGAGAGGGCAGATCAGGAATGGAATATTGCTATTTAAATAAGATCAGGGAAGGTCCCTCTAATGAGATTAAATTTGAGTGGAAATCCAGGACTCAAGTCACA
This sequence comes from Daubentonia madagascariensis, assembly GCA_023783475.1. Lineage (NCBI taxonomy): Eukaryota > Metazoa > Chordata > Mammalia > Primates > Daubentoniidae > Daubentonia > Daubentonia madagascariensis. The sequence goes on along the minus strand of JAKFHU010002396.1, from coordinate 770,926 downwards.
AGGGGAACCTGGAACTAGCAAGAGGAGCTGCAAGAAATGACATGGGTGGGCAGCCAGGAAGGATCAAGAAGGGCCTTGCAGGCCACAGTGGGAGTCTTTTATTCTGAACAGGATGGGTGCTGAGCACAGCAATACTCCTTGTTTTTCTCATGGCCCTTCCAAACCACTTTTCTTCCACCCAACCAGCCTCCCTTAAAAATTTTTAAATCACTCTTATGTCATCAGACTCTACTGCAACTGGCCTTCCCATGACTGTCAACTGCAGGCCCAAGTCTCTCCTCTTTTATAGAGATGGTAGCTCCAAAGTTTGGACCAAAGTTTTGGTTTTTCACTACACCAGACAGGTACCCAACAAAACTGAGTCCTTCTTTGACTGGCTGGAAGGGAAAGAACACTTATGTATTAAATACTTTTTATGTCTTTCAGGACATTTTGTTTTCTCCAGGTTGTTTTCCCAGGGCGGCCAGGAAGAGCTCCTTGGAGTCGCACCGAGCCCCATCTGCTTTCCACACCCTGTCCCCACAAGGGTGCTGCGGAAGCATTCAGCCAGCTCCACACATGGGCACACCTGGAAGGATAAGACAATAAATAAATGCCCCAGGAGCAATTCCAGACCAAGGAGGCTGGGAGCTGAAGGATACGCCCTCCTTTTCTTCGTCTCGGTTGCGCTCAGTCTCGACCAGTCCCAGGAAGCATGCCTTCTGACTGGCTTTCCATTCTTCTTGGTTTTACTTTTTCCAGTCCTTCACTCCTATTTCTTGGGCTTCCTTCACAAAATAATCACCCACATCAAAAAAGAAATAATAGTAATAATAATGGGTAAACACTTGAAGAGAGACTTCACAAAAAAGGACACCCAGATGCCAAATAGTATATGAAAATGGTGCTCAACACAAGTAGTCACTAGAGAAATGCAAATTAAACCACTGTGAGATACCATTACTCACACACAGGACAGCTCAACAAAATTTGTTTTTTTTAAATTGACAATACCAAGTGTTGGCATAAATGCGGAGCAACTGGATCATTCATATACAGCTAGTGGGAGTATAAATGGGTAAAAACCACCTTTGAGAACAATTTGACAGTGTATATCAAAACTAAACATGTGCATACCCTATGACCCATAAATTCCTCTCCTAGGTGTATACCTAACAGAAAGACACATGTGCCAAAGGAAACACACAAGAATGTTCATAGCGTCATTATGCATAAATAGTCCAAAACTGAAAACAACCCCAATGTCCATCTAGAATAGAATGGATAAATAAACTGTGGTTTATGTTATACAGCAAATGAAAGAGACCAAAGTGCTGCTATGTGCAACCAAATGATGACTCTCGCAAACATAACGTTGAGTGAAAGAAGTGAGTTACAAAGTCCACTTACGTGAAGTTTAAAAACAGGCAAAACTAATACATGAAAATGGAAGGCCAAGTAGTGTTTACCTTTGGAGGAATAATGACTAGGACAGAGTACAAAGGAGGTTTGTGGGGTGCATGTAATGAGTGGTAATTACACAGAGTGGTCACACGGTACAAATTCATTCAGGGGTGCACTTAAGATTTACGCACTTTATACATATATTACTTCAATTTTTAAAAATTGTTTTAAAAAACCAATCAAAAGAGTGTGGCTTTGAGGTAATAGAAACTTTTCATATTGTTCATGAATTTTGGCTGAAACTCCAAGCAGAGGACAATTAGCAATAAGCATCTCCAAATTCTAAGAAAGAACTACTATAACACATTCCTTCGTGACTTTTTCAAAGGCAGCCTATGAGCATTTCCTAATCACTCACCTTCAGGCTACATTAAAAAACAGAGTAGATACTTGAGGGACTTTCACTGAATTTGGAGAGTTCTTTGGATAGGGACCCCTTAGAGAAGAGTGCTTTGGGGATGGTGTGCTTCTTGTGACTCATATCCTCCTGAGCCCATAAGAAAGGCTCAAAGAGAAGCTTTCATGGACATGGGGATTCCTACAAGAAAGTGAGAGAGAGGTCTCCCTTCCTAGGTGGGTTTTTGCTCTGCTAGGTCAAGGTGCTATCATGATACAAGAGCAGAGTATAGTGAGGGAATTCTAGGAGAACTTGACATGGATCTCCTGGAGTTTGGAAGCATATACGAACAGAGACTGAAGCCTCCTTATCTAGAGAATTTTGAACATGGGAGGCTAGTTCTAACAGGCCAGAAGGAGAGAGAGGGTAGCTCTGAGTCTCTGTTTACATCATTAGTATGGCAGGAAGATGTGAGTTTCCTTAGGCCAAGCCAAACTTGATCCATCTTGAAGGCACCCTGCCCACTAGAGCTATCTGCTGGACAAGGGGACCTCAGCAATAAGACGTTGTGGGTATACAAAAGGGCAAGAGCTAAAGAATGGGTCAGAAAAGGTCAGCAAGAACAAAGAGTTCCCACCTGGGTATGTGTGGTGGGGAGATGCAGGGCCTCCTAAAGACCACACCCCTGGCTCCATGTGGGAGACCAGTACTCAAACACCTGCCATGCAGATGTCATTGGTGGACAGATTAAAACAGCACCAGTTAGGGAAAACTTTGGCCCATCTTCCACCTCCCTTGTCCCATAGGCCAACCCTCCAAAGGAGGGAACTGGGGAGGGAGGAGGAGGGAAAGTGTGGGGTATGCTCCCTTCTCCATTTCAAGTCCAGAAAGGATATAAAGGCTTAAATGTGGTATGAGATTGAGATTCTGATTTAGACTAAATGCCTTAATATCTGTAATCGATAGTCTCCAAAGTCTCCAAAGATAGCCTCCATCGATTACTTCCTTCCCTGTGTGCACATGCTGCTCCTCACATCAGCCTTCTTAAATTTGCTAAGTCTCATTTTATGGCCTAACATACAATCTATCCTGGGGAACATTCCATGTGCGCTTAAGAAGAATGTGTATCCTGCTGCGGTTAGATGGAATGCTCTGTATACGTCTGTTGGGTCCATTTGGTCTGAAGTGTTAAGTTTGATGCCTCCTTATTGATTTTCTGTCTGGATGATCTGTCCAACTGCTCCTCACCTCCAAAGAGGAAACTCTAGTGCATAGCATATTTCAACTCCTTCACCTGCATCACAAATACAAACATCACATTGTCCATGTGAAATAACCTGGCAAGCCCAAAGTCAAGGGAATGGGAAGCATACTAAACCTTTTTGAGATAGAAGAAAAAAACTAAACAGAAAGTATGTAGTAAAGACTATAGCTTTGCCCAAAGAGAGGTCTGGCCTTTACCCTCAGCTTCTGAGAAGTAATCTGTGTTATATCTCACAGGAGTGTCTTTGCTTAGGGTGGGGCTGGCCACATTGATCAGTCTTAGGGTGGGGGCTGTCCACACCAGAAAGACCACCCATGTGATGTCAGGTGAGGCCTTTGGATGATGCGGCATCAAGCAATCTGGAGATTGAGTTCAAACATATGTGTAACAAATCAAGCCATCATACCTACATGATAAAGCCCCAGTAAAAACTCTGGACATTGAGGCCCAGGTGAACTTCCCTGGTTGGCAATACTCTTGTCACAGATCAATTCTAAGAGGGTAATGTGTCCTGAGGATTTTGAAGGCTTTGCATGTGGAGCCCTCCTAGACTGCCATATGCATGTCTTCCTTTGGTTCATTTTATTATAATCTGTATCCTTTCCCTGTAATAAACAATAGCCATGAGTATAAGTTTTCTGTGAGTCCTGTGAGTCCTAGGGAATGATCAAGCCTGAGGGGGATTTTGGGAACCCCCTTAAAACTTGCACTTAGTATCAGAAGGGAGGATGGTCTTGTATGTACTCTTCCCTTTCACTTTGTATTTGGGTCCTAACCCCTGCAGTTGGTGTCAGAAGACTTAGATGGCCTTATGTGGAGACTATGCTGTCTAATTGTATAGTTGATTAAATTCTTACAGTGGCCTAAACTTCTCATAGAAAGGAGCATGGATACAGAAAGAAGGAAAGAATTGGAGCCAATAATCTATCCACTTTGGGTCCTTGCTTTTATACTTGAAAGTGGGTGTACATGTCCAAGATATCATCAAGGAGGTAGGAAGAAAAGTCTGTCCAAGTAGGTTAAAGGGAAATGAAGGCCAGGTGTAGTGGCTCATGCCTGTAATCCTAGCTTCTCTGGGAGGCCAAGGCAGGTGGATTGCTTGAGCTCAGGGGTTCGAGACCAGCCTGAGCAAGAACGAGACCTCATCTCAAGGGAAAAAAAATCAGCTGGGTGTCATGGCATGTGCCTGTAGTCCCAGCTACTTGGGAGGCTGAAGCAAGAGGATTGCTTGAGCCCAAGAGTTGGAGGTTGTGGTGAGCTGCAATGACGCCACTGCACTCTACCCAGGGCGACAGAGCAAGAACTCTATCTCCACCAAAAAAAAAAAAAAAAAAAACAACTAGTTTAAAAAAAAAAGATAAAAAGGAAATGAAGCTATTCATGTTTGTCAGCCTGTTTGGTTATTCAATAACATTTCAGGGAGCCATTGTATGCTGTTGTGCAGTAGAATGTGATGATTAATGGGGTGTTTAGGGAAGATGAGTGTACTAGTGGATGGTAGGTAGGATAGTCAGGATGCATGGAACATGCCAGATGCCAGCCCCTCTGGGGGTACTTGTAGATCTCTCCAGAGTGCATTCACCACCTTCTCCAAGGCTTCTACAAATCTAAATGCAGGAGTTTAGGGATGGGATTTTCTTCACACACGCTGTCTGCCTAACAACCCCTTGTTTTGCATAATAATTTCCTAGTGGGGCAGGAGACTCAGGGTCCCTGACTGCACAGGAGAAGAACCAATCTCTTCCATCTTCACCTTGGAGCAGCATCCTCTGTAGTCCCTTCTTCTTGGCTCTCCCTCCCAGTTCTCACGTGTTGCCTCAGGGAAGCCAAAAACAGAGAAAGAAGCAGAATTCTCAGATTCAGAACAGAGAATTCAGTAAAGTATGAGAAGAAGCTGAGATTCTGAGCATGAGACTAGAGGTGGGCAAAACAATTGAAGTGGAAAAAATTGTCACAGAAACAAATTTGATGTGGAGAGCCCAAGATTCCTTTCTGACTTCTCTTTCACTTTGCTGCGGTTTCCTTCTTGTGCTTCAGGTGCCAAGCTACCTCATCTCCCTGCCCCCACGTAAAACCACTGTTAAGACAGAACCTGCTATGCTCATATGACAGAGTTAAAGTGGACTTGCCATGTGGGATATTACCTCGGTGCAACAGTAGCCTCCTACTGCACCATCAGGAAGGTTATTAAGTAGAAACTCTTGTGGACCAAATTAAGATGTTCAAATGAAATGGTGTATTAAATCAATAATCAAAAAAAAAAGCATGGAGAAGCAAGGGAAAAGAGACAAATTTGGGAAACAGTGCAAGCAAAGTGGAAGAACCGTACCACCTGAATCCTGTGTTACACAATGTGTATGTGTGCACGCATACGCGTGTGTGAGCCTGTATTTCTCATCCTTTTACTCCCTCACTTTCTCGCTATGCTACATCAGCTTCCCTCCTGACATATGGTCATGAGAGCACTGGGTTGAGAATAAACAAAGGGTGTCAGCTGACAGAAGGTACCTGGAGACAGCAGGTGCTCCATCAGAGAGATGCAGGAACAAGCATGTCTGGCCAACAGCTGTTACTTAGTCACTTACTAAGTAACCACACCTTTGAATTGAATGTCTTGGGAAGAAAACAAGTAAAACCAAAAATGAGAATCACCCAAGTGTGCCCATGTAAGATCTCATGAATACCGAGTGCTTCATGAAGATATAGGGCCTCACGTGCCTCATAAATATGTGATGCTTCTAGGTCCTTTCATGCCTTCCTATAAATATTCATCACACATATTCTCTGCTTCCTTTCTCACAAGCTCCTTGGACCTATACTTGGTTTCTGTTATTTTCTATAAGGATTATTCTTAAATAATACAAACACTCATTACAAGTCTCTCTGTCAGAAGGGTTATCAATCTGATACTCAGGACAGAGAAGGTAAAAGAGACAGGAACTGAAGGCACAGCAATTCCCAGGGTGAAAGAGAGGGAACATCTCAGATGGCAGGAGACAGATGCAGGAGCAGCAGCTGAGAGAGAAAAAGCTGGCCATACGGAAAATATCCAAAGCCTGTGATAATGACAGATCTGATTTGCAACACGCAGTCGGTATCATTGGTGTGCTCCAGGAGGTGACATCTGCAAAGCATGCACTGTGGATGAGGTCCCCTGAAGTTGTGGAATGTGGTGCTGGGCCAGATGTGGACGGGAAAAAATGAAGAGAAATGGATGCAAGCAGACAGCACACAGGCAGAAAAGTGAGAGCCAGGCCACAGCCACCCACTTGGTATTCAGCAACAGGCTCCAGGTCCTGCGCCAAAGAGGACCCCAGTCCTGCAGGACGCTCAGGTCTGGAGAGAAAGTATCAGGGATCCTGTTATCAGAATCTGCTGCTAAAGTGCCGGGCAGGAATCTCATCGAGGATGGTGATGCTGCAGCACACGGTATGATCTTGAATCTGCCTATGCCTCGCCTGAAAGAAATTTTGGAATATTTCTCTAGACAAGATCAGTAATTCCAAGATGACTGAACCCTTAGAGGCTGGGAGCTGTGGGAAGAAGCAAAGATCAAAGGCCCGAAGAGCCCGGCTTTGCTCCTGACTGTGCCACTTCCTAGATAGGACCTTGGAGCTCACATCACTCCCCTGAGCCTCTGTTTTCTTCTCCATAATATGGAGACAATTATGAGCAGACCTCAGAGGGTTTGTATGAAGATAAAATAAGGAGACATAACATGCAAGCTATTGCCAAATATACAAGTTGCTGTAATTATTCTTACCAGTGATTTGCTCTGTGATCAGAAGAAAATTAGTGAGTTTTATTAGGCTTGGGTTTCTCTTATGAGAAAAAGGAAGAACTAACAACCTCTCTGCTATTAATGAGAGGAAACAAAAGAACTGTCTCAAGCCCCCAGGTAGATGATATTGTGTGAGTATTCTATGGTGGGTTTCTGCGTAATTCTCCCTCTCTGGAGTGTCACACTCATCATTAACTTCAGAGGCCCCCAGGGGAGGGACTTGGTAAATGAAGGAGGACAGCCCTGTGCCAGGAGCCCCAGAGGTTCCTAGGCCCACCAGGACCTCTTCTTCAGGTATCACTCCTAGACCGCTGATCATTGGCTTCCTGCCCAGCCCCTGGGACAATCCAAAATGAGATAATCCTCACAGGACCAGATGGAAGGGCCAGAGAAGAGCTCACCAGAAGCCTTCCCAGGAAGGAGAGCTCCAAGGGTCTTCCAGCACTGTCTGAGAGCACCCACCCCTGGAGTTGGCCCAAGACACCCAACACCACAGGAAGGGAAAGTCACTCCCAGGAGTCTCCGAGAGCTGGACTCAGAGGAAGATGCTTCTCCACAGGTCCATGTGCTCACAGATGAACGCCACCTCCTAAACGTCCCTTCCCCTTTGCTTTCCTTCTTTTGCTGGTCTGCAGGTCACACTTTGGAAATAAGGTGACAAAGATCAATGACCACAGTTTGTGAGCATCTGTCACATCCGACTAGGAGCAAAACAGAGAAGCAAGAGAAAGCCAGGCAGAACCCCTCTGCCCATCACCTCTCCTCTTCTCCCCAAAGAGAAAACACTGAGAGGTCCAGCAAGCCTGGGAGCTCTTTACGTGACAGACAAGCCAGAGGCTGCACACTAACAGTTTTTATTGTGTGTCTTCCTGGCTCTAGATTCCAAATTGCTTTAACCCAACGTTGCTTTCTGACAGGTGCTATTTTGTTGGTAACTGCAAAAGAGTGGTAACAACCTAAATGTCCCACACCAGGGGCTGCTTAAATGGGACATTCATACAATGCAGCAGTGGGCGGACTTTGGGGAGGGAATGAGCAGCATTTAATTTCCGACACGGAAAGACCTCCAAGATAAGGTATTAAATGTAAAAAGCAAGGTTCAGAACAGTGTATATAGTTTGTTATCATTTGTATCTTGATACTATTGAATCTTTTAAAAGCAAGAGAAAAATGTATATGTATACCTTTTGCTTACATAAGCAGTGACTAACCATGGAAAGACATACAAGAAACGGGCAGCTCCTGAGGAAGAGAGGGGTGGGAGGACAATTTATTGTTAGTCTGAATTTTATGACAGAAACATATTTCCCATTCAAAAAAGCACAAACTAAAATTGAAAGATAATTTCCTTGTTCTCCTTTCTGTGCTCCCTGCCACCCAAAATTTCAATGGAATTGATTCATTCAACAAACATTGTTGAGTAGCCTGTTGGTGAGACCCCAGCAGAGTTAATTCTTGGAATAGAGATTAGAACAGCATTGTCTTTTGTCATTGCAGGCAACACAAAGAGTATGTGTTCAGAAGCTGGAGGCTCTGAGGACTCCTGATTTCCCTTGAGGAATCCAAGAGATCTGCCACTGAGGAAAAGAACTGACGGCCTGCGTTGCAGCAGAAAGAAATTCTGGATCCACACCTGGATCGGGGTGGCCCCTCGCGGGGTGGGTAAACGGGGGAAGCCTAGCAGCCGCTCCACTCGGATCACTGAACTGGAATCTGTGACCAGGAACTTAAAGTGGAAGAACAATTACTTCCCCTAACAAGTCTTGTGAGGACTCATACTTCCCTTAGGACTGTTCCCTTCTCCTGAGTTATTTCTGGTCTAAATATCTGACTTTGGCTGGCTGAATTACAGTAGTTCCCTCTTATCCATAGTTTCAGTTACTTATGGTCAACCGTGGTCCAAAAATATTAAATGTAAGTTTCCATAGATATTATAAATAATTCATAAGTTCTAAGTTGCTCGTTGTTCTGAGTAGTATGAGGAAATCTCACACCATCCCACTTCGTCCTGCCCAGGATGTGAATCTTGCCTTTGTCTGGCATAGCCACGCTGTATACATTACCTGCCCCTTAGTCACCTAGTAGCCGTCTTGGTTATCAGATCAACCATTGCACTATCGCAGTGCTTGTGTTCAAGTAACCCTTATTTTACTTACTAATGGTCCCACGTCTCAAGAGTAGTGATGCTGGCATATGGTTATAATTGTTCTATTTTATTATTAGCTATTGTTGTTAATCTCTTATGGTGCCTAATTTTTAAATTAAACTTTATCATAGGTATGTATGTATAGGCAAAAACATAGTATATTAGGGTTCGATACTATCCACAGTTTCAGGTATCTACTGGGGGTCTTAGAACGTATCCCATTCAGATAAGGGGAGGACTACTATATTGGGTTTTATTGTACTTCCCTGGCTACTATATTTCTTAGTCCATTTTCTGTTGCTTATAACAGAATATTTGAAACTGCATCACTAATAAAGAAAAGGAATTTATTTCTTATGGTTGTGAAGGATAAGGAGTCCAAGCTCAAGGAGCCACATCTGCTGAGGGCCTTCTTGTTGGTGGGGACTCTCTGCAGAGTTCCAAGGTGGTGCGGGGCGTCACATGGAGAGGGAGCTGAGCACACTAGCCCAGGTCTCTCTTCCTCTTCTTATAAAGCTACCAGTTCTACTCTCATGATAACCCATTAGTTCATTAACCCATATATCCATAAATTGATTAATCCATTCATGAGGGCAAAGCCCTCATGATCCAATCACCGCTTAAAGGCCCCACCTCTCAATACTGATACATCAGGGATTAAATTAACATGAGTTTTGGAGATGACAAATATTCAAACCGCAGCACCGTGTTGTAGTTCTTGGTTCTCATTAAGTAATTTCTCTAGCTGGTGTCATTTGTTTTCTTTCCTGGGCTGTTACCCCTACCCAGTGAAGAGGGGATTATGCCAACAGCTCTCCATATGGCCATCCGGGTTCAAATCTCAGTTCATTCATTTATGACCTTAAGCAGGTTCCTCGCTTTTCCACAGAGGCTGGGATAGGGGAAGCACCCGGCCTAGGGAATAGCACAGGGCAAAGGCTTGACAAATATTTGTTTCTTCCATCATAATATTTCCTCCTCACTGCACAACCACCCAGGATTATTACAAGCACTTCATTCTTTTCACACACTTCTGTCTTCACCATCTCAGTCCCCTGAATCCCAAAAGCCCAGCCAAGAGGTGTCCTCTCCACTTCGCAGATGAGTACATAGGATTCAGCTTTCTTGAATGAATTGCCCAGTGTCACATGACAAAGCATGAGGAAGATGGACTAGAACAGTACCCTCAATCCTGTTCTTATGGCTCCTTCATGTTTCTCCCCTCAACAAATTCAAATCCACAAGTGTTTAGGCTCCCACAATGTGCCATGGTACAAGTGATTTTTTTTAAATTCAAAATCCCTTTTGTGCATGGAAAGAAACATCTAAAGCCATTTGATAATTGGTTATAATATTTCAAGTTGTAAGCTTGGAACTCTTTTTCTTAGACCATTAAATGCAATTTCCAAATATCATAAGTTTACTCATATATCCACTAATATTTGTGTTAAAATTTAAAACAATCACAATTTATCTTTGACTAATGTTCTCTTAGCCCAAAAATTTAACAGATTAAATTCCCCCAAATAATTTAAACACTGTTTAAAATCAAATTCTCTTCATTAAAGCAACATACACACACACACAAAAATCTAAGAAAGCAAATTCTTGTAAACATTGAAACGCTGTTTATAAACTTGTGATTAAATTCCCTTCAAGTTTTTAAATTACAACCACAAATTTAATGTACCTGATTTCTCAAGCCCTTCAGATGCCTTCTTAAGCATTTAAACAACTCTTGAAAATCTATTAAATTAAAACATATACATTAGTAAGTCAAATGTTCTTCTGCATTTAAGCAGAGTCAAATCAAACATAAATTTAGCTAATTTAATTTAGCTAATCATCCTCAACATTCTCAAGTCAAATTAAGCAGAGACTCTTAAATGTTTTAAACCCCTTAAGTAGTTTGCATATTCAATATGTATGTATTCAAGTATGTATTCAAATTCATATTAAATGGTATAATTGTTATGAAAACTTGACTATCTATATAAGTAGATCTTACACAAAATTACCAATAAAGAGTGCAAAGCATACATCTGAATTATCTCAAGGCTTCCATAGCATCTAAAGTTATAAATTTATGGTTGTCAGCAATTCAGTGTTGTGAATTCAGGGATTTGGGCCCCAAATTCAAGACTGGTAGAGGGGGGAACATGGATGCTTCTCCCCAGAGGACGCAGCCCACCTTGCACATCAACAAGCGGAGCCTCTCCTGCAGCAGCAGTCATGTTCTGCTACAACAACAGCCCCAGCTTTCAGCCTGTACAGAGTTTCACAACCCAGTGGGTCATGTTTCAAGATCTACTCTATCCCAATTCTTATCATAACCATTCTCTAATTTTTATCACCTGATTTGGGCAAATGGAATTCTTAACTTACCCTCTTTGCAGCCTGATTTGCTTTGAAGAGATTCTACATCTTCCTTACAGCTTTCACTCACCCATTCAACAGCTTTTTATGGAAAGCCTACTATGTGCCTGTCACTAGAGACACAACAACAAACAAAATAGAGAAAAATGCCTACCTTCCTGGTCCTTGCATCCTCAAGTCAGAAGAGAAATCATAAACAAAATTAATAAGTTGGTCCAGGGGCAGTGGCTCATGCCTGTAATCCCAGCACTTTGGGAGGCTGAGGTGGGAGGATCACTTGAGGCCAAGAGTTCAAGACCAGCCTGGGCAACAGAGTGAGACCCTGTCTCTACAAAAAAAGAAAAATCTTTTTAAAAATTAGCTGAGCATGGTGGCTTGCACCTGTAGTCCCAGCTACTCAGGAAGCTGAGGCAAGAGGATCGCTTGAGCCCAGGAGATCGAGGCTGCAGTGAGCTATGATCACACTGTTGCACTCCACCCTGGGTGACAGAGTGAGATCCTGTCTCTAAAGAAAAAAAAATTAATAAGTCATGTGTATCTAGCATGTTAGAAGAAAATAAGCACTATGAGAAAAAAAAATTAAACAGAGAAGGACAGTGGGTGCTGGAGTAAGAGAGGGTTTAGTTTTAAATAGGATGGTTAGGGAGGGCTTCACAAACAGGTGACATTTGGGCCAAAGCTTAAAGGAGATGAGGGAAGGGCTGTGCGGCTAACTGGAGCAAGGATGTCTCGAGGAGAGGGAAGAGCTGGTGCAGAGGTCCCAGATCACACTTGGCGTGTCCTCGGAGGAGCAAGGAGGCATGTGTAGCTAAAGCAGAGTAGGCCAGGGTGGGAAGAGTAGGAAAAGAGGACAGAGAGGTAACAGGGAGTAACAGGGTAGAGGCCAGCACGATAGAGTAGTGCTTTGAGGGCCATGGCGAGGATCCAGCTTTTTCTCATGTATTAACAGAATCCCTCTGGCTGCTGTGTTCATGACAAGGAAGCAGGACACAGTTGAGAGCAATGGCGATAATCCAGCAAGATACGATGGTGTCCTGCAGAGGGTGGGATGTCAGTACATGTTCTGAAGGTAGAGCCAATTACTATATATAAATTTAACATAATTTATATATAGTAAATATAATTTACTGAAAGATTGAATGAGGGGTGAGAGCAAACGGGGTCAAAATGACTAGAAGGTTTTGACCAAAACAGCTGAAAGGTTTGGGTTGTCATTACCTGAGTGAGGAAGACTTTCCTATCTAACTGATAATTCCTGTGTATTCATTCACTGACACCAGGCATTGTGATAGATACTAGGGCTTGAATTATTGAGATATTAAGTAGCTCTCCTCTTACTGGGAATAAGAAAATTTAAGAGGAAATATAGATGGACATTTTTTAATGTTAAAATATAGTGACATTAGTTCAACTAAAGGAGTGTCTATGAAGTTTATGGGAGAGAGGAAGGAGACAGAACTCTAAACTGGGTTTGGAGAGACCAAAAGGCATTCTAAGAAGAAAATGTAGAGTATGGAAATGCACAGACCATGGTTGGTTTGTAGGAGAAAGTTATTCAGAATTGCTAGAGGCTGAACGGAGAACAGGGTAGCATGGAGGTATGTCAGGGAGGACATCTGGCAGGCTGAAGAATTTAGACATTCATGGTGCTAAAGTGTGGAAGCAACCCAAGTGTCCCTCAATGGATGAATGGATAAGCAACATGTGGTGTACCCATGCAGTGGAATAATATTAATCAGACTTGAGAATGAAGAAATTCTGACACATGCTACAGCATGGATGAATTTTGAGGATATTATATTAATTGAAATAAGCCAGTCACAAAAAGGCAAATACTGCCTGATTTCACTTATGTGAGGTACTTAAAGCAGCCACAATCATAGAGACAGAAAGTAGCATGGTGGTCACAAGGGGCTGGGGAGGAAAAGGGAATGGCAAATTATTGTTTAATAGGTACAGAGTTTCAGTTTTACAAGATGAAATGAGTTATGAAGATGAATGGCGGTAATGTTAGCACAATATTATGAATGTATTGAATACCACTGAGCTGTACACTTAAAAATGGTTACAATGGCCAGCTGCACACCACCCCATGGTCCTAGGCAACCAGTCACAGACTAGGAAGAAGTAAATGGAATTCCCAGAAACAGACTAAAAGGAATGGGGAGTGGAGAGAAGGCAGAGCGGTGAATGCAGGAGCAGCTCATGGCATGGCAAAGTCTGCACAGAGAGACAAGACATCCACCTCCTTTTGCCCCCCACACACCAACCTCTCTGAATGGGGCCCGTCCTCTCTGCCTGTCCCCCCTCACCTAAAACCATCTGCCACAGAACCTGATAGGAGTCATCACCATGTCGGTTGAAAATTAAGTCAAAGTATTCTTGCTCTCAAAAGCATTTGAATTAAATTTTTACTTACACTATGTCTTAAGACCAGCCAGAGCTCACCCAATACGTGAAGACCTGGAACTTTCTATTGGGTGAAAGTTGGGGGACAGGGAAGGGGCGGAGACAGATCGAGCTGCAGATGCATAAAAGACCTGTCTGTGGTCCTGGACAGACAGCCAAGGCACTGGGCTACAACAGACCATGGTGCTGGCAAACAGTCGGTGTTAAATGAATGATTATTGTTACCAAGGACTGGCTCCATCACCTGGGGAAACTAGTTAACCCCGCGGGGTTTCAGGTCTTCCCTGTGTGCACTAGAGATGTGATCCCTGAAATCTCATGTTTACAAATGGAAAGGGGAGTAAATTGCTTTGAATCCCTGGATATTAATCTTGTTCTCAAAGGTCTCAAATTCATTTAAACTAAACCTAGATGGCCTTGGGGGAGGAACATTGTGAGGAAGTAGGAAGTCAGCCCCCGCATGGGGATCTTTAGTGGAAAACTCAAGCTCTCCAGTAGCTGACAGCTGCCAGTCCCCAAGTGGCATGCTTCTTGAGGCATCACCTCCAGGGACAACATGGGGCCACCACTTTCCAAGTCCCAGTGCCAGCCCTGGAGGAACTTCACATATGCCAATTCCTGCTGACTCACAGGGGACTAAGGGGCACAGGATAGAAGGAGCTGAATGCAGGTGAGCCAGGGCCTTCCCTTGGAGAAAGGATCCCAAGACAATCTGAAGACATCTCCAGCTGGAGCTGGTAAGAGGCAAGTAGTGTCACACCCTTCAGAAGATTCCTAGACCCTGCCAGGGAGTAGTCATCCTGCCTCCTCATTGGTCAGGGCACTGAACACTGATCCCTCTCTCCAGGGTGTCAAAGATCCCCCATAAGCTCTGTAAAGATGGATTTGCTCCAGGGAGAGGGCACCAGTCGCTCTCAGAGCCCTGTTCCTCTACTCTCAGAAGCTTACGAAGTATGATGTTTGCCATCACGCTAAGAGGCTGAGGTTTCAAGGCCAGTCCTCCAGAGCCGCTATTACCAAGAAAGCTCATGCCCACATATCCGTGAAGTTTTGCCAGATGAATCATGTGCCTGAGATTTGACCTCAGGGTCTGAGCAGTGTGGCTCCCTTCTGGTGTTATTTTTGTATCCAACAGCATAGTGTGTTATTCTACTCACTTGTGCTTTTAAGCTCAAAACCACAGTTCCTTATAAAAATGACTCAAATCACTCTAGACACATAAAGTACCAGCAAACAAATGCTGTGGGCAAGGCCGATGGCTCTCGAATTGTGCCCTAGGAAGGATAAAGCAGGAAGACCAGAGAAAGACTAGGATCTATGGACAGGCTGGGACCCTTCAAAATTTCCTCAGGGGTTCCCATTCTGGGGCCTCTTCCTTCATTACTCTCTCTCTTCTGATGTGTCCAGTCACAAGAGCCATGATTAGATATTCTGCCCAAATGTGCATCCTTTTGCCCCAGCAGCCCAAGCACCAAAGTCCTCAGCAGAGGTCCCCAGAAAAGCCATTCTCCAGCTCCTAGCATGTCTTTCTGCCAACCAGAGATTTTCACTCAGTGTGACCGTCACATCCCATGGTTAAATCCAACTCACATAGTAGCTTAATGCTCTCTCAACCTACCAGACATCAGTGCTTTCTGGTGGACGCCAGCTCACTGATCACGTCTCAGCCGTGGGGCTGAGAACTGCTCACAAATGTGGAAAAGGCAAAAGGGATGAAGTCAGCTGCCTTCTTGTTCTCTCTCCAGAGCAGACATCACTGCTCAAGTTGTTCCCCCATTTCAAGGAAGCCGAAGATGTCTTCATTTTACAACTAGCACAGGCTAGAAGGATCTTACTAGCCCTTTTCCTGAAAGCTGAAATTAATCAGCCTCAACTTCTTTAGCCCAGTATTTGCATCATGGTAAACTCTGCATTTTTCCTCTATGTTTCTTCCTGGGGACCTGTCCTCTGTGCTACATTAACCTGAGATCACAAGTCCAGACCAATGTGATTAGAACCTTGGGAAAGTAACACAGCTGAGCTAATATTCTGTTACTTGGGTGGATTCCCAAATGTGTGCATGTCAAACGTGTGTGTGTTGGCTTGTCTCCAGCGTAAGCCTGAAGAAAGTGCCAAAGTACAACTGGCCACTCCACCAGTACAAGGGCGGTATTAGAAACGGTGCTCACCTTAGGTGTGACCTTCTGAGCAACGCCGAAGGGTGGAAGCAGAGGACTATTTGCCCTTTGCTCTCTGGCTAGGTCAGACTGGAAAGTTGGCCAGATCTTCACTTGAAATCCTGCCTAAATAATAGCTTACATTTAACAAATACTTCTTATATGCCAAGCACTTTACTTTCATCTTTTCATAAAATCCTCCCAGCCATCCCCATGAGAAACAAACTATTCATATCCCCATTGTAAGATGAAGAAACTAAGTCACAGAAGGGTGACATAATTTGCCTGAGATCACATAATTAAGAAGCAGAGCCAGCATTAAAACCCAGGCTCTGGAGGGCCCAGGGTTAACCACTATGCCATAATGTCTCCACTATTTAGGAAGTCTTTCACAGACCCCTAAGGCAGAGTCTGCAAGGATGGCTGCCATTAATTCTTTCCTTCTCTGAATGCACATGCTGCTCCTCCCACCAAGGAGGGAATCTGTTTTCTCTCCCTTGAATATGGACCAGTCATGTGACCAGGATGATTAGATTTAGCAAATGAATCTACAGAATGTCTAGTCAAATTTGAATTTCAGAGAAACAATGAATAATTTTTTTTAGTATAAGTATGTCCCAAATATTCCATGAGGCACACATACCAAATATTATTCATTGTTTCTCTGAAGTTCAAATTTTACTAGGCATCATGCATTTTACCTCGCAACTCCACTTGTGACTTGTTTTGACCAATAGAATATAGGAGAAGCGACAATGTGCCAGTTCCAGGCTTAGCCTCAAAGAGGACCATCAGCTTCCACTTCCTTCATCTGGGAAGACTACCCTGAGACCACCACACTGACAGGAAGCCCAAAAAGTCACGTGAGAAGGCCCCATGGAGAAGCACTGAGCACCAGACAGTAAGTAAGGGCTTGTAGGCCTTCCAGGACAGCCCAGCCACCAGCTATATGACCCTAGTCTACACCATGTGGAGCAGAAGAACCACCCACCTAAGCCCTGCCCAAACTCCAAATCCACAGAAGTGTGAGAAATAACAAACTGTTGTAATTGTAAGACACTATGTTTTAGGGAGGTTTCTCACATAGCAAGAGACAATCAAAATGACCCCTAATGGGCCATCTTGAGTTTAGACCCAAAACCTTATAGAGTCCTCTGTGGTGGCTCCATGGAGCTTGATTTTTGTGTCTGTGAAGCCTTGTCCAGTCTCACTGGGTTTTTTTTCTTCCTCTTCTTAGGGAGGCAGTATATTCTTTTTTTTTTTTTTTTTTTTTTTTCCATTTCTTTTTTTTTTTTAATTTCAGAATATCATGGGGGTACAACATTTTGGCCATACACATTGCCCCTGTTCTGCCCGTGTCAGAGCCACAATCGTGGTCGTCTCCCAAACTGTGCTCCCCACATCCATTCAGTGAGAGTTTTTCCCATCCCTTCCACCCCCCTCCCGCCCGCCCGCCCTCTGATGAATGTTATTGCCCTGTGTGATGTAAGTGTTCATCAGTTAGTACCAGTTTGATGGTGAGTACCAGTGATGCTTGTTTTTCCAATCCTGTGACACTTTGCTTCGAAGAATGGGTTCTAGCTCCGACCAGGATAATACCAGATGTGTTAATTCACTATTGTTCCTTATTGCTGAGTAATACTCCATGGTATACATATACCACATTTTATTGATCCACTCGTGTATTGATGGGCACCTGGGTTGTTTCCACAACTTTGCAATTGTGAATTGTGCGAGGCAGTATATTCTTAAGGTTCAGAGCATGGGATTTGGAGATAGTCAGACCTAGGACTGGATTCCAGCTCAGTTGCACAAAGCTGTACGACCTTGGTCTCTTTATCTGAAAAGTGAGTATATCAGTATTAATTACCTCATAAGGGAGTTGTTAGAATTAAAGGAGATTTAACATCTATTAAGTGATTAGAACACCACCAGGCCTTTAATTGTTGCCCAGCACTTATTAGCTGTTGTTAATAGTCATCCTGACACGGAATAATTTCTCTAACCTGTGTTATTTTATTATTTGATCTCCCTTATTATTTCTACCCAGTGGAAAAAGTTTAGTGAAGCCGAAGATCTGATGACAACAAGGATGACAAGGTCTGCCACCAGAGAACCAGAGTTCTCCATGGGGAGAGACTCCTGGGCCTGGGGAAATACAGTGAAGTGTCTGGCCTTTCCAAGGCCTTTGTTCTGTTATGCTAGTCCTTCATTTCCTATTCCCCAGGCCCAGCAGTCACTGAGAAATCACGTGCCCCTAAATATAGCCCAGACCTATTGGGTAATTAAGCTACCCCCATCCCCATCCCAGACTGCTCACCCATGCTCCTAAAATTCCTTATTTCTCTTTTACCACAAACCAGAAATGCTGGGACAGACAGAAAAATGTAGACACAGAAACAGAAATTACATGGGTTATGGAATCAGACAGTTCTGATGTCTAAATCTGCTTTTAGACTGATGTCTAAACCTGGCGTAATTTATAAATAAGAAAATTGTATGAAGACAAAACACTTGTATGGTAAAAAGCCTGGAATGTAGCACGGTTCACAGCTGATGCTCATCTGATGCCAGTTTTCCTGCTTCCCTAGCATTAGTCATTGTGGGGCATTAAAAGGGCAGTGGCTACTGGTACCGATGATATAGCCATGCAGAATGACATCTTCATTTTGCCCTTCTGTGGCCCCAGCATCATGAATCACAACTCCTGTGACCTCCCCCTTCTCCCCCATGCAACAACTGGCCTGTGTTGACATTACCAAGGCTGAGGCTGTCCTCTTCCCTTATTCTGCTTACCCTCTTCACCATCACTGTCACCCTGGTCATCTTTTGAGGAATGCATTTGCTGAAAGCCCGAAGCACAGCTCCATCCACCTTTGCCTTTCATCTTATCATCATCTCCCTCTTCTATGGCACCATCACGCTCATATACGCTCAGCCAAGCTCTTGCAGTCTCAAGGTGATGGGCTAAACCCTGTAGTCCCCAAGCAGGGCAGGGCCAGGACAAGTTACCAGGTTCTGAAGAGCAGAGTGGTGACTCTAAACCAAGGATAAGCCAGTGGCCAAATACCAGGAAAAGAAGGGTACAATTTAAAAATCTAAGACAAGACAAGAGACAAGTCAAGTCAAGACAAGAGAAGCAGTATCGTGAGTGAAGTCAGGGTCAGGCATGAAGTTAGGACAACAGGTAGTGCTTTAGGGAGAAGCACAAATATTGGATTCCTTGTCCTTGAGGCCATTGCAGATCAAAACTGGCTCATGAGGAGCCAGGCTGAGGGTAAAGAGGTATTTCCAGATTGCTCCAGACTCCTGCTTGTGCACAAAGGTTATCTGGAGTTAAGCTTCTTTGGAAGATTCCTCATATACCCTTGGTCCTACCTTGGCCTCTCCTCCACATCGGTAAGAAGCAGTGGCCAAAGACAGCACTTACTGAGACTGAAATAAAATCTACTATTTTCCAACACCTGCTCCATCACCTGTCTCTGTTTTTTTACAAGCTCTCCACCCCCAAGAACGTAAGCACATTTGTCACTGGGACAATGCTGAGTTATTCCTGCAGTGTGACATTCCCATAGCTTCTGCTCACCACTGCTATCTGGCTGTGCCTCTCACCTCCCCAACTAAACTGTAGCCTCTTTGTGGCAGGAATCAAACCTCATATTTCATGTTATCCCCCACTGAGACTAGCACAGTGCTGAGTGTTATACCTAATGGGGATTAAGGAATATTTATTTATATATATTTATTTTATCTCTTCCTCTTTGGAGGAAGCTTCCAGGCAGCAGATGATAAAAAGAATACCAGTTGTTTTTATTCTATAAGGCTCAGCACTTTAATCAAACATGGCTGCTACCTGAAAAATGTGCTTTCTCAATAATGATAATTAATCGCTAATATTTATTGAACATATGTTATGCACCAGGCATTCTGTGAAGCACATTGTACATATTATTTCATTTAACTCTCACAGCAATTTTATGAGTAGATTATGCGTATTTCACATATGAGGAAACCAAGAGTCCAAGAAACTCACTTGTCTAAGATCATACCTAGTTCATGATTGGTAGAACCAGGTCCAGTTGATTTCAAAGTCTATGCTCTACTATAGAGCCTAAAACCTCTTGAGATTTTGCACAAAATTATATAATGAGTTTTCATTTCTACCGTCTCCAAAAAATCCAAAGTGCTGCTCCAATATTTTCCACCAGGGCCCAGCTTTCTATTAATCCCATAAAGCCTTGACTCCTACCAGGAGTTTTCAGTTTCTACACAGCACCCGAAAGGCAACTTGGAACAGGAAAAAAGACATGGGATAGAAGAAGTAGAAAGAATCAGAAAATGAAAGGGCCCCTGGTGCTACTGCCTTGGCCCCGCCCCTCTTGCCACCACAGAAAGCCTCGATTCCCTAAGCCAGTTGCCCCTTCCTCAGCCCCTTCCCAAGTCCCATCTCAACGCCAGCATGGAGTTTTCCCTGTGAGTCACGACAAATAATGAGGCCACCTCTTCCAAGACAAATCCAGGGTAGTTTCAAGAGTGAACAAGATTTATTGATTAAGTAAAAAATCCGGGGCTAGAAGACATGATGTTGCTTATAGTGGCTGACTTTAGCATCATCCCCAAAATCGGAGAAGGATTTATTGTCCCAGAACCACAAGTTTTCCTTGGGAAAAAATGAGGAAGTTAGAAAAGATGATCTATGTAGGATGCTTTCCAGATCTGACATTCACGTGCAATCTGAAACCCCTTGGCAGCACCAGTGAACGTATATACTGTTGTGGTAAACTCCATTCACAGAAGCAACTATAGCTCTGCTTTTCTTTCCCATCATCATCATTAGAGAAATAAAGGTGGCCCCAACAGGAAGCAAAAAACCAGGAGGTAAAATACCCTCAAGAAACTCTAGGGAAAGAGTAGATTATCAACTAGTAGCTCTTCAAAAGACCACCAGAAAACCTGTCAATCAGCTAAAGCTACATTTATTAGACCTACTGTAGTAAGAGAGTAGATTCTCTCTACTCTGTCACTATCAAGATTCTATCACCTTGATAGAATCTTAGTAGTGTCTCCAAAGGCAGAAGTCAAGGGAAGATAAGTATAGGGTGTGGGGGTCTGGACTCAGGTGGTTTAAGGTGGATTTTTCAAGGTAGGGAACTAATCAGGACTGGACAAAGTTTGGGACATGATAGTTTAAGATTGGCAGGCACAAGAAGGGAAGAACCTCGAAGCAAGTCTTGGTAAGTAAACTATTGTTTGTTGAGCAAATTGTCCAGGTGAATAATCTATTGTCCTGATAGGAGAACTACTGGCCCAGAGGAGCAAACTGTTTGTTCAGATAAACTGGCTTGTTTGATCCCATGAAGCAAACAGTGAGGTTATTTATTGGTTTACAGCCTTATCTTCCTAGGCCTCAATTTCCTGGAACAATTAGTCAAGTCATGTTGCCACAGTAAGTCTCAGTTCTCCATCCCAATAGTTAAGCTATGTGTATACAGATGATCTCAATTCTCAAGTTCAATTTATTATTTTTAAAAACCACTATACTGTTCCCATGGAAATAGAACTTCACTTCCTCCCACCAGTAACACCATGCCTGGGCTATAATGTGGAATATTTCTCCCACCCTGCCCCACAGAGCAGAGACAATTAATAGGGAAATCATTTCAGTGGGAAAAGAGTTCACTGCCATATATAGAGAGCCTACCCATGCCCTGGAAGGTTAATGAATCATCAGTGCTACGGTGTGAATGTATCCCCAAAAAGCAAGTGTTGAAAATTTAATTCTCAAAGCAACAGTGTTGGGAGGTGGGAAGGAATGGGAGGTGTTCAAGATCCACCCTCATGAATGGATTAATGCCAATTATAAGAGGATTAGAGGCTGTGAGTTTTGTCTCTTGCTCTCCCTCCCACTCTCTCTCACCATGTGATGCCTTCTGCCATGTTATGACTCAGCAAGAAGGCCCTCGCCTGGTGCAGGCTCCTCGACCTTGGACTTCCTGGCCTCCAGAACTGTGAGAAATAAATTTCTTTTCTTTATGTTACCCAATCTTGATATTCTGTTATAGCAATGCAAAATATGCTAAGACAATCATTCCCCTAAAAGGATCCAGGACATCCAGTGGAACAGAGGACAGCAATATGGTACTATGGTAATGTCAGATAACTTTAGGATTTTTTACTGAGCAGAGACCAGGTCTCCAGCCCCAAATTTCACTGGCTGTGCATAACTCTTGGCAAGCACCTTCCCTGATTTTCCTACTCCCAAACCTTTTGAGCTAGATGTTGCCCAAGAGTCCTTTCAGCTCCAGCTTTCTGGATTATTTGATATGGCTCCACCAATGTATATCCACACTTTATCAAAAAAGATGAAAAGGCAGTAAGGACATTTGGCTGCTTATGTATCCTTTACATGGGTTTTCCTTCAGATCATGGACCCACACTACTCAGAACTATCACAATGCCCAGCACAAACAAGCACTAAAAGCTCATTCAGATTATTGTCTTTCCCACCTACCACCAGGTAATAAGAATGCACAGCCCTTTGGTTCTATATCTGTCCACTTTCTGGAGGCTCCTGCCAGCAGATCTAACTGGTAGAACATGAACATTTCACTTCTAAGTGAGCTTTTCCTGACAGATTTGCTGGCCAGTGTGCTTGAGGGCAGAGAAAAGAACCACTCCTCTCTTACAGATGGATGTGTTGACTGCTGGTGCTTGCTTACTAACAAGTTAGTTTGGCAGAAATTATAAATTGGGAAGGATTTAATCCAAGACTTTCATTCATTGCAACATATCACCTGTCAATCAGGTTTGCAAGAACGGGGCCATATAGAACCTGCCTCTAAAAACTAGAACCTTTTCATATTAAAAAACCAAAAATGATTGCCTTAGGTCAAATAGCTAGATACAGGCTCAGTAAATGCAAGGAAGCTGCCGCACAGGGGAGCAGGAAGAACCCTCACCTGAGAGACATAGACGATCTAGTTAGGACAGATGATCTGGAGCTGGGGCCATAATTAGAAAGGTAGTTTGCCCTTGGAGAATACATAAGGCAGCTGAGGCTGCTGTGTTAACAAACAACACCCAAATCTCATTGGCTTGCAATAGCAAAAACTTTATTTCTCACTCATGCTCATGTCCATCATGAGTCAGCAATGGATTCGCTGCTTTTCACTCCAAGACTCAGAATGACGTAAGAGAAGCCCCTGTATCCTGGACTTTGCTGGTGTCATAGCAGAGGCAAAAGAGGGGAGGTAGGAGACCAGAGGACAGCTCCTAAGGCTTCTGTGCTCAGAAGTGGCACAGATCACTTCCATTCACACTCCCGGGGCCAGACCCAATCATGTGGCCACGCTTAGCGTAAACGAGAAAAGAGAATGTATTATCTTCTTACCCAAGAGCTGCGGGCGGGCGGGGGGAGCATTGATTTCTAAGCATCGCAGTAAACTCTGCCACAAAGAGGCTGAAGGAGGCTATTGCATATTCATGAGCAGAGGATTGACAAAATGAGGGGGCATTATTTAAATAAGATGTAACAGACAACTTATGCAGGTTGGAATGCGGTGGGGAAGGTGCGAGGACACAGCACTGCTTCACCTTTACAGCTGAGATTCAGCAGCGGGTCTCTCCCAAGTGAGTAAAACGCGCTCTTACCCGCAGGGAACATGGGCAGTCCAGTCCCTCTTCCACTGAGACTCCCTCCCAGACCAGTAATGGAGGGACTGAATTTCCTTTACACAAACAAGTCATTTGCCTAATGAGGCCCTTTGCTTTGCCTGGTGATTTCCCCTAGGAAAGTGCCAGGCTCCCCACGGAGGGAACCCACCTCTTTCTTCCTGCCTGGGAAAAGCAGTCTCTCTACACCATGGTCTTACTGGATTTGCCCCTCCAGGTCCCACGCCCCATCTCAAGAGGTGTCTATCAGGGAGTTATTTATAACAGTGAAAAGTTAGAAATACCTACTCTTAACCAATGGAGACCAGTTAAGTAAATGGCAGCACACACACACAACAAAATAGTATGCAGCCATTAAACATGATGATGTAGGCTATTATTTATTGACATGGGAAAATGTCCATGACATCTTGTTGAGTGGGAAGGTAAATGGCAGAATGGCTTGTATAATATGACTCTGTGTATGGAAAATTATAATCATAGGCACACTGAGGGATCCATATCTAAAGGAACACTCACCAACTCCCATTATCTGTGATGGGGAGATTTCAGATGACATTTTACTTTCTTTTTGGTTTTTTTCCATCTTGCTTACATTTTTTTACAACTAGCATGTGTTATTTTTATAAAGACAATAAAGTTATTTGGGGGAGGATGGAGAATAATGTTTTTTGAGATGGAGAAATGTATTTTCAATATTGTTAAGTGAATAAAGCAATTATGGTATAATTAAATATATATACACATAAAAAAATTACCAATTATGTTTCCCAAGGAAATAACGTTTGGAGAAGACACACCTAGATGTTCAAAGTGTTGATTATTATAACATCCACATTTCCAATCACTTTCTGTCAAGACTGGAAGATTATGTTGACACGTCCCTGTATACCTCTTGGCCTGGAGAGCCTTTTGAGGCTCATTAAACTGAAAGAGAAGGCTTCAGGGAATGGCCACTATAAATGAAGAGGATCAGTCCTGATATTGGTGAAGAATCCCTGCTCCTCAGGGGTTCCCAGACACCTTCAGCAAGATCTCTCTGGCATTCCTTTGAGACAACTTGCAGCTCTGGGTCTGCCCCTGGGACAGCTAGTCACAAATTCCCACTGGCACATTTCTGAACTCTAGGGGTCAGCACAAAGAATGCCAGATGAATCTTAAGACAGAATCTTCCCAGCAACAAAGACTCTCAAAGCTTTGCTACAACTGGCTGAGAAGTGCTCTGGAGAAAGCTGGTCAGAGACAGCCAGTGAAAAAGGGAGAGAAACACCCCCGCCCCAAGAGGTCTCCGACAACAAAGCTCATGAGTGGAGCTCAAGGTCTCTGTTCCACCACAGGTAAGTGGGCTGAGGGGTGGAATCCCACCACCAACAGGGGCTCAGCCTCCTTTATCCTGCCTTCCCTGTACGTCGTGCTCAAAGTTCTTCAAAACCGGTCACCAGCCCCAGCACACAAGTGAATGGGAAAACAAAATTGGAGCTCAGAAGCAGCGTGCGGTAAATTTGAAATTAATTTCCTTGGGATTCTGTCCTGAGGCCTCTTGTATTTAACAGCTCACTCTCTCCCCAGCACATCCCAACCTCTCTTAGCTTCAACTGCCAGCTCTATTTTGTACGCCAGAGACCTGGGAGTCCACGCTGACACTGCTCTCCTCCTCACACTGACACCTTCAGTCCAGCTCCTACAGCTCTCAAGTTCGCTTACCCCCAGCTGCCTCCACCACCCCCACTCTGGGTTAAGCTGTGAATCCCTCCCAGATGACTTCAGTATGCTCCCAACCAACCTCCCCCACCCACTGACCTCCGGTCACTTCTCCACAGCTGTATTCAGAGTGATCTTGTCAAAAAGCAAATAGGACCATGTCATCCCCCTGGTGAAAACTCTTTAATGGTATCCCATGAAAAAACAAATTCTTTAACATGGTCTAGGGATCTGGATAATAGTTTCAGCTCTAGAACCCGACCACCTGAATTCAAACTCCAGCTCTGCAACTTACTAGCTGCGTCTTTGGGCAAGTTACTTAACTTCTTTGTGCCTCAGTTTCCAAGTATGTAAGAAGGAGATACCAATAGTACCTCCCATAAGGTGGTTGAGAGGATTAAATGAAATTAAAGCTATTTGGAACAGTGCCTGCCACACAACAAATACTCAATAAATGTCACCTAGTACTGCCTGCCTTCAAGGCTCAGCCACACCACAGCCCCTCTCTCCTTGCCCTCTACCCACCCTGGTCTTTATTCAGCTCCTCTTCCCCACCGGCATCCCTCAGACCTCAGGGTCTTTGTATACACTATTCCTACTCTTTGCTCTGTGGAAATATCTTCCTAGGAAAAACCTCCTCGACCTCCCTGAGTCAAATCTCCCAGTTTTAGGCTCATAGCTTTGGATACCTCTACTTCTGAGCTGTGGTCCCAGTTGCAATTTTCAATAACTTGTATAATTATTTCATTAATGTTTATCTTTCCTTCTGAACTCTAAACTCACAAAAGCGGGCACCATGTCTGTTTTTGCCTTATCCTTGTATCCTTGCCTCCTACATAATGCCCAGCACACAGTAGATACATAATGAATATATTTTGAATGACTAAATACATGCCAACGACCCTCAAACCTCCATCTCCTATAGAAAACTCCCTGCTAAGCGTCAGAACAGTATACCCACCTGTCTCCTGGACCTCTGTATTTTATTCTGCCAAACTTACCCTATAGGAAATGGAATTCACCACATCCTTCCTCAAACCTGTTACCTATTGGAGTAAATGACACCACTATTTACCTGCTTAGCCAAACCAGGAACATGGATGTCATCCCTGACCCTCCTTCAGCACACACATCTAATCAGTGAGCAAGCACTGATAAATCCATCTCCTAAACATTGTTAATAATATTTCCTCAATCTTTCTAGTCTTAAACTGAGGGCAAAGATCATGTCTACCTTGGTCAGCCTTGTGTCTCCGGTACTAATAATAGCACTTAAGTATTTATGAGTAAATAAAATAACACAACCCTACTCCCTGCCTCCTCTCTGGCTTCCCACAAATTCATTTTTACAGCTTAGTCTCACCATGTCACAGTCCTGCTTAGAACCCTCAACAGCTCCCCACTTACAGGACTCTGCTTTCAAGGCCAGTCCTCCAGAGGCTGGACAGTATTTTCTCATGGTTAACAATGACCAGGACTAATTAACAAATGTTTATTTTTAAAAAGGAAGGAAGAAATAGTGCCTAGACGACCCTGGTGGTATGAAAACTTCAGTTTCTTCTCCCATTCACTAAAGCTCTTTCTATTAAGAGAAAAATGATTTATGAAAACAGTTGAGGCCACAAACTACTAATCACTGTACTTTATACAAAAATATCAAGGAATACAAGTTATAGCTCAAACTGGTGAGTTCCCTTCCAGTGCCCAAGGAAAGAGCAGAGCTGTCAGAGAGAGAGCCGTAACCCATCCATGGTTTTATAATATATCCATGGGAACAGGAGATCTTCAGAAATTCTCAGGGACCCTCCCAACCTCAGGTGGCCTCCACCTTCATAAACCTCCCCTCTTCTGACCTTGATAAGCCTCCTCCCTTCTGCCACGTCAGAGCACCTCAACATTCAGCCCAAGTGCGTTCTCATTGCCGTGGCAGCCCCTCACCAGAGTCTCAGCAGGGGGACTGGGGGAAGTTGCCCTCCTGCTCCTTCAAACAGGATTTATTACTATGGATCCAGAGTCCTCCAAGTCTTCACCACACGCCATTGTTACATCCAACTCACCCCTTAACACAACGGTATCAGTTTGCTAGAGAGCTGCGAACCCAGCTCATGATGGAGCCATTGAAGAGAAAGGCCAAGCGAACTGCCCCTGCCAACTTCCTCCTTGTTTTCTCTCTGCTGAGGTCCTCAAGGACCACAACAAATAGCATCTCTCTTCCCCGTGCAAATTCTGAGCCAATTAAGAGATAAGATGTAGAATCAAGGCAGATAAGGGAGCAAAATATCACCTGCATCACTAATGAAAATTGGTAATGCAGAACATGATTCATACCTATGGATGAGTGGTCTCCCTAAAACTGAACCCCAGAATTAGACAGATTTAATGACCCAGTTTTAAGACCTACATTACAGAGGAGCAGAAGAGAGCAGAACCTATGCTTCCGACAGGCAAAGAAGAGGGCAGAGCAGAACGATAGACACCCAATCCCTTATCCCAACTCACTGACCACACAAGGCACTCCTTCAAAAGAGAAGGGGCAGGAATGTTCCACAATGGGTATCCCTCTGCAGGGAGGGAAACACCATGGGTGAAGAGGCATCCCCTCTGGTGCCCTCCAAAGCTAAAATCTGCACATATTGTTAACATTTCAAGAGACCAGGAGTCGTCAATAAGATAATCACAGCACAAAGCCACGTTACCAGCTTTGATTAGAGGCCACGTATTTCTAGATACCCTGGGATGCTCTAAAAGAGGCTCTGCCTTATTCCTCCTTCCTTCCCAGCCTCTCTCAGACCACACAGAATTCCAAACATTTAACACCCAGTATGCCACAGGCCCTGATCAGTCAGAATGGACACCCAAACAGTCAGAGAAGACCGTGGCCAGTATGCTATATCAGAGCTTACCCTCTGAAGAGCTGCCTTGGTTACCTGAAAACCTAGATGAGGACATTGTTGAGAGGCGAATTCTTGGGAGCATGACAATGTCTGTGAGATGCTCCATGGACATGAGAGCCCCTCTGGGGCGCCTAAAAGGATAAACTCTTTAACCTTTGCTCTCTGCCTAGAGATCTCCACCTCCACTTCTGTCTTAAGAACCGTGTCCTGCTCTGGACCCCAATGCCACAAGTCTGCCATGTTCTACTGCCTTTGGCTGCTCCTAGTTAAAACACAAGCCCTTGGTTCTTTGTCACGGTTTTGTCAAGCTGGAGTTTCCATATTTGCTGTAGCTTCCATATGTGCTATAGCTACCTGTTCTCACAGACAAATATTTTTTTTAGCAGTGAACAATGACACAGACTTTGTCATCTTTTATTTCCTTTTCTCTCCATGGATTATTAGCTCAGTAAATAGAGGGAGATCAGTGATGCCCCATCTTCTGCCAACTGCTCAAGAGGTCTTTATCAAAGCACCACATACTCACTAGGCAGAAGCATCCCTAGCTGGGTGTATTTGTTTTCTATGGTTGCTGTAACAAATTACCACAAACTGGGTGGCTTAAAAGAGAAATCTATTCTCTCACAGTTCTGGAGGCTAAAAGTCTGACATGAAGATGTGGGAAGGCCATGCTCCCTCTGTAGCCTCTGGGAGAAGCGCCTTCCACGCCTCTACCTGCTTCTGGAAGCACAGGCCTTCCTTGGCTCGTGGCAGCCTAACTCCAATCTCTGCCCCCATTTTCACGTGGTCATCGCCCTCTGTGTCTGTCTCTTCACATTATAGTCTCCTCCCTGTGCCTCTGGTTTTTTACTAAGGACACCAATCACGTTGGAGTAGGACCCAGCCCAATCAAGTATGACCTCATCTTAACTTGATTACATCTGCAAAGACCCTATTTCCAAATAAGGTCACATTCACAGGTACCAGGGCTTAGGATGCCAACATACCTTCTTGGGAAATACAATTCAACCCACAACACTGGAGAAATGACTGCTCTGCTGAGTCACCTCGCATTCTGATGATTTGCATCATCTGATTTCCTGTGTCCCTGGCCTAGGGGACTGGCACTGTTGGAGTCTTCGCACCCAAATATGACCCAAACTGATCCTTTCATTTATTCCCTCTCTGAGACAGCGCACCAAGCCTCCGACACCCACTACTCATGCTGTTTCTCCATAGAACAGGAAATTTGGGGACAGAAAGTGATTCTAACTATATAATGAGGATATAATTACTAGAACAGACTGAGTTCTAATTCCACTTTTCTTATGTACCTTGGGCAAATTGATAATCTCATTGAATATAAATGGGCATGAGATTTAAATCAGAAGGTATGTATGAAGTTTAAATAGCTCACACATGCTCACAGTAGGTGCTCAATTCGTACCAGTTTCTCCTCCCACTTCCCCTAGCGCCACCCACTCTGGGGGCATTACAAGGGCTCTGGGCACTGACCCTGCCTCTAGGGTACAAGCACATCTCTTCTGGTCTCTCTGCAGTGACATGTGCAGCACAGTGGGGAACTGTACCCAAGTCACCTGGTTCCTCCTGCTGGGGCTCACGGAGCAGGAGGAGCTCCAGGGCGTCCTCCTTGTGCTCTTCCTGCTCACCTACTCACTCACCCTCCTGGGCAACCTGGGCATGATCGCCCTGATCCACGCAGACCCCCAGCTCCACACGCCCATGTACTTCTTCCTGAGCATCCTCTCCTTCGTAGACTCCTCCTTTTCCACAGTGGACACCCCCAGGCTTCTGGAGAGCTTCCTCACTGCAGGCCAGGCCATCTCCTTTGCAGGCTGTGTGGTCCAGATGGCCCTCATGATCCTCCATGGCACTGCCCAGTGCCTGCTCCTGGCCATCATGGCCTATGACCGATTCGCCGCCATCTGCCACCCTCTCCTCTACCACACCATTATGTCCCGACGTCTGTGCATCCTGCTGGTGGCAGCCACCTGTACTGCTGCTGTGGCCAATTCAGCTGTGCTGACTGGGTGCATCTTCAGGCTGCCCTACTGTGGCCCCAACATCATCAACCACTACTTCTGTGACATCCCCCCTGTGCTCCGTCTTGCCTGTGCTGATACTACGGAGGTTGAAGCCATTGTCTTCTCCTCATCTGCCTTGCTCATCCTCTTCACCATCATTATTATCCTGCTCTCCTATGCCTACATCCTGGTGACCATCTGCAGGATGCGCTCCCTGGAGGCCCAGGGCAAAGCAGTCTCCACCTGTGCCTCCCACCTCGCCATCATCTGCCTCTTCTATGGCACCATCACCTTCATGTATGCTCAGCCAAGCTCTCACAATTCCATGGGACAAAACAAGGTCGTGTCTGTCTTCTACACTGTGGTCATCCCCATGCTGAACCCTCTGATCTACAGCCTGAGGAATAAAGATGTCAAATATGCTTTAAAGAGGAGATGCCTTGGCAAGCTGCCTTCCTAACCAGGTGTGGAGCATTCTATCCCAAGCCATAACTTGGCAGCCACAACATAAAGCATGGACAACATTAACACTTAGATAGAACAAAATATGTATCAACGCTATTTAAAGACTTTACATATATCAGTTCATTTAATCTTCACAATAAGTGTATGAAATGGGTACTGTGGCCGGGCACAGCGGCTCACACCTGTAATCCTAGCACTCTGGGAGGCCAAGGCAGGAAGATCGCTTGAGGTCAGGAGTTCAAGACCACCCTGAGCATGAGCAAGACCTCGTCTCTACAAAAGATAGAAAAAATTAGCCAGGTGTGGTGGCACACGCCTGTAGTCCCAGCTATTTGGGAGGCTGAGGCAGGAGGATCGCTTGAGCCCAGGAGTTTGAGGTTGCAGTGAGCTACGATGATGCCACTGCTCTCTACCCAGGGTGACAGAGTGAGACTCTGTCTCAAAAAAATAAAAGAAAAGAAATGGATAGTGTAATTACCCCTTAGGAATCTGAGTTGCAGAGAAGCTGAGTAACTTTTCCCCAAGTGCAAACTAGACAGGAAATCCCATCTCAACTAGTTAGTGTTAGGCTTCCATGAGGAGTGAAAGGGGCTCACACAGGGTCTGGCACAAACAATTGTTCACAAATCAATTGTTCTTCCCTGAGGAAACCACTCCGTAGGATCAAATACTCTCCTATATCAATGTTTTTAAGGCTGAAACCATATCACGTAGCTCTGATATTAAAAAGCATTTCATTGAATCATGAGAAAGTTCTTCCCTGTCCAATTCTCTTTTTTTAACTCTTCTGAGTTTGTCAAGTTGAAGTCTCTGTTTGGGACTAGTTTGACTTTAAACCTTCCCTAATTTTGTCTCCCTTTTTAACACAAGGGAGCAAGGCTTAGCATTTAACCGTAATTAGCTAGGATTTAATAATGTTATGTTGTTTTCATTTTTATTTATTTTTATGGTACTTTTTATTTGTGATTCTGATTTTAAAAGGTTTTTTTTAAATAAACAATTGTTTAGAACAGCCCAGTTTTTAGAAAAATCCCAACACAGATGATACACTGGAAAATATCACAAAGGAGGCAAAAAAAGACTTCAGGAACAGATATAGATAATTCATAGTTTTCAAAACATTTTAACATTCATTATTTTATTTGATTTTACCCATTATTTTACCCAATTCTTTAAGATAGGTATGCCAGGTGTCATTTCCTCCCATTTTACAGATAAACAAAAGAAAGAATCCAAGAGGTTTACCCGACTAGCTCTAAGTCAGATGGAAGGCCATCAAATAGCTTAGAACAGAAAACCTAGGGGTTCTGAATCATGGTGAAATCCCCTGCACACAGTTCTCAACTGCATTGCAGAAAACATGAAAGTTCTTGATCTTGTATTGTGGACTGAATTGTGTCCCCCCAAGATTCGTATGCTGAAGCCCTAACACCCTAGTTCCTCAGAATGTGATGGTGTTTGGAGATAGGAACTTTAAAGGGGTGATTAAGTTAAAATGAGACCATCTGTGCAGGATCCAATTCAATCTGACTGGCGTTCTTATAAGAAAAGGAAATTTGGACACACAAAGAGATGCCAAACATCTGCGCCTGGAGGAAAGACCGTATGAGGACACAGCCAACTGCAAGACAAGGAAGAGGCCTCAGAAGAAACCAACCCTGCCAACACCTTGAACTTGGACTCCCAGCCTCCCAGAACTGTGAGAAAATAAATTTCTGTTGTTGAAGCCATCCAGTCTGTGTTATTTTGTCATGGCAGCCCAAACTCACTAACACAGCTTCCACGCTCAAGGCTGCCTCTTGATGCAATATGACTGCTGAAGGTCCAGCCGTCAGTTCAATGTTTAAAAAAGAAAGCTGGAGAAATGAGAAAAACTCGCCAGCTATCTGTTCCCTTTTGGTATCTGCTCTGGTTTGAATGCCTCCCCCCAGAACTCATGTTGAAATTTAATTGCCATTGTGATGGTATTAAGAAGCAGGACTGTAAAGATGTGATTAGGCCATGAGGGCTCTGCCCTATCGAGGGAGAGAGCTCATGATAAAAGCGGCTTCTGCCACCCTTTGCCCTGTCTTGCTCCTGTGCACTCTCCTTGCCTTTCCGCCTTCCACTGAGGGATGATGCAGCAAGAAGAACCACACCAGATTCAGCCTCTCGGCTTAGGACTTCCCAGCCTCCAGAACCACAAGAAATTCATTTCTTTTTTTTAATAAATCACCCAGTCTATGGTATTCTGTTATAGCAGCACAAAACACACTAAGAGAGTAGCCTTCCCAATAACAGCCATTTGCCTCTCATTAGCCAGAATTTAGACACCTGGGAGTCACATGTCTGTATTAGCTGAGCACATTGCCACCTTGACTATCTTGGGATTCTGTTTCTAGAGAGAAGGGGAGAGTGAATACTAGGTGGGCATCTAGCAGTCTTGGCTACTCCTCCCTTACGTCTACTGCCCAGAGCCAAGGATGGCAGAGAACTGATGGCCACTCACAATGTGATACATCCTGCTAACAGACTGTGTGTGGACAGCACAGTAAGTTTGAACTTTTCAGCCAACATAAAAAATTTGGTGAGATTATGTCTTAGTCATTTCAGCTGCTATAACAAAATGCCATAAACTGGGTGGCTTATAAACAGAAATTTATTTCTCCCAGTTCTGGAGGCTGGACAGTCTGAGATCAAGGCCCTGGCAGATTCTATGTGTGGCGATGGCCCACTTTCTGGTTCATAGATGGTGCCTTCTTGCTGTGTCCTCACAGGGCAGAAAGGGAACAAGAGAGCTCTCTGGGGTCTTTTATAAGGGCGCTAATCCCATTCATGAAGGCTTCACCCTCATAACCTAATCACTTCCCAAAGGCCCCACCTCTTAATACCATCCCCTTGAGGGTTTGGGATTTCAACATATAAATTTTGGGGGGACACAAACATTCAGACTGTAGCAGATCATGTTTTAAAAATCTATATTCCCAGTTTCTCTGGGAAGAAAAAAAAATGAAAGAGACCACTCCACTAGTCTTATTCCCGGCATAGCCATAACCATCTGGTGCTGAGTTGCAGCTATTGTTTTAGATGGACACAGACTCTCTAGTACCACCTTGTGATATGGTGAAATATATATTTGGTCTTTGTCCCCATTTCCTGGCATATAACTCCTAAAATCTTTGGAATCTACCAAGTGCCGTCCTTTTGTCTGCTGATGTTGACTGATAGCTTCAGGAGGCTGGTCACAGGCAAGACAAAGACAGGATTAAAGGATTGTGACTTTCAACCCCACCCCCCAACCTCCTGGGAGGACAAAGGGGCTGACGTCAAGTTGCTCACCAATAGCCAATGGTTTAATTAACCATGTCTACAAAATGAAGCCTCCATAAAAACCCAAGAGGATAGGGCTGGAGGAGTTTCCAGAATAGCTGAACACCTGGAGTTTCCTAAAGGGTGGGCACCCAGGAGGGCATGGAAGCTCCACACCCTTCCCCCCATACCTCACCTATGCGTCTCTTCGTCTGTATCCTTTATTATAAACATCCTTTATAATAAACCAGTAAATATAAGTTTCCCTGAGTACTGTGAGGCACTTCACCAAATTAATCAAACCCAAAGAGGAGGTCATAGGTACCTCAACTTGGAGCCAGCCAGTCAGGGGTTCTGGAGGCCCGAACTTGCAACTGGTGTCTGAAGGAGGGGGTAGTTTGGAGACTGAGCAGTCAACCTATGGGATCTGACACTATCTCAAATTTGAATTGGAGAATACCTAGCTAGAGTCCACTGCACAACTGATTGTTTGTTGGTGGGGAGAACCCACACACACACACACATTCGGTCACAGACATCTTCTGTGTTGATCCTTGTGGTGTGACAGCAGAGGTAAAACTGAGTTTTTCCAAACACCCCTCAACCCAGTTTTTCCCACCATCTTTATTAGAGTTATCATTTTTTTATCATGCTTTGAGTTTTTCCTTATACTAGATAAAATTTATTATATTCATGTCTCTAGGAAAAGTAAGAAAAGATAACACCTACCTAGAGGGCCACATGTTTCAGGACAAATAGCCAGTGCCTAGAACAATCCTGGCACCCAAAGATACTCAATAAACATTCTTTGAATAAATAAAAGAAAATT
This sequence comes from Daubentonia madagascariensis, assembly GCA_023783475.1. Classification (NCBI taxonomy): domain Eukaryota; kingdom Metazoa; phylum Chordata; class Mammalia; order Primates; family Daubentoniidae; genus Daubentonia; species Daubentonia madagascariensis. The sequence goes on along the minus strand of JAKFHU010002396.1, from coordinate 736,142 downwards.
CTGTTTTTAAATGTAAAGAATGTTCCTATAGGTTTATTATGAACGCTTTCCCCCAAAAACGTTTGTCCATATAGAGAGAATAAAATCCATATTTTTCATTCATTTGAAATATCTGAATGACCCTTATAGGGATTTGAGTTTATAACCCTTGGTCCATGAGGAAAATTCTAGAATCCTTAGTATTATCTTACAAGAGACTGTCCCAATCTAACTTTGCATGGAGCACCCCACAGTTCCCACCAAACGTCTACCCTGCAACCACAAGTAACCACCTGTCCTGAGCAGGCCGTGCGTTTTTACAGACCTCTTCCTCTGCGGCCATCTTCCCCAGGGCCTGGAATGTACTAGAATGTACTTTGTCAGCCTAGCAAATCTGTTTATTGTTCTAGCCCCAGCCTAAATGTAACCTCTTCTGGGAAATTTCTCCAGTTCCTACAGACAGAATTCAGCATTCCTTCCTCAGTGCTCTGGTTTGCTTTTGTTCAAGAAAAGATTTTTGAAAAACTCTCAGAAACCAGAGATTGAGTGATGAGTGGTTTTTTGTTGTTGTTGTTTACTTTCAAGCAGGGAGCCTGATTCAGTGCAGAGTCTAGGACAGCTTTGGATCTGAGGATGCAGGGGGAGAAACAGGGTAGTTTTCTAAAGCTAAAAGACCATGAATTGTCTCTTTCCCATGTTAGGAAAGCAAAATCTCTGGGTGTTACTGACTGGCTGCCAACACTTGGGTTTTAATTAGACAAGATCTGGCTTTGTTAAAGGTGGACCTCTATGGACACCTGTGGTGGCCAGCTCAGGGTTGTGGCATCTGGCTGCCTCTGCTGAGTACGTAAAGTGCCTGAAGCAGGATGGAGTTGCCCAGGTAGCAGTGTGCAGCGTGCCACATAAGACTGGGAAGGATTAATGACTTACCTCCACACTAACACTCACCACACTGTGCTACAAATGTCAGTTTTGTTTTTCTCCCCTATTAGACATGAGTGCCTGGAGTGTTTTGTTTATTTGTTTATCTTATGTCTTAGTCACCAGCCCCTGGCCCAGTCTTAGAAACACAGAGAATGTTCAATTATTGCTTCTTGCTTGACTTAAATTGCTTGTTGCTTGAGATAGTGCAGCAAAGTACCTGGCATAATGTCTGGTACAAAATATATGCTTGGGAAATTATAGCTCTTGTCCTAGGGACACATAAAGCCAAATACTGGGCAGGAATCTTTCTCCCAGGAACAGGGAGGGATGCCTCTAGATAAAGCCCCATACAACTGCTAAAAAGTCACAAGGCTGCATCTTTCTGGTAAGGAGCTGATACCCCTCACCTCCTAATCAGCAAACTGCACTCATGAGCCTTTTTCCCATAGCGACAGCAATCTGGAAACAATCACCACCTCGCACCCAGCAACTCTTCTTGAGACAGACTCTACCTAACCGTTTATGGGCAGTGGGAGTGGGCAGAAGTTCAGAGTCTCGTTTAATCCTAGGTTTTGTTGTTGCCTTCATTTCGTGGCAGTTGGGATCCAGAGCACCAGCTCTTTTCACAGCTCTGGGGACCATGGTCATCACTGAGTCCCAGCTGTCTGCCCCTTGAAAGACTCTGCTCCCACTGAGTCCTCTCTAAAGCCTATCCACAATCATTTTACATGTGTAGGTTTTGTGTCCCCAGCTAGACTGTAAACTCCCTGAGGTCAGGGAGTGTGCCTTACAGAGCTGGGGTTTAAAATTAGTGCACAATGAAATCTGATTGGAAAATTATACAATGGACCTGTCCAAACACCAACAGTACTGCTCCCCAGAGATCTGGGTTTACACAAGAAATTAGGAGACAAGTTTACAGTTTTTATTCCCTCTGAGAAAACCCTACCAGCTTCCTCCCTCAGGGGCTCAACGTCTGCTCAACAATTCTAGAGTAGATTCTGACCAAGAGCTTCTGGTGAGTTCCAGGGCAGCTGCAGAGGAAGGTGAGAACAGGAAAAAAAACTAGATGGGCAAGGTGGGAAAATAATCCCAGCCCCTCTGGACCAACCCCCTCTCTAAACCTCTCTCCCCAGAGGGCCTGTCTGCAGCAGGGGAAGATTTCCACCTGGGTCATGGGGCATGTGACTCACACCTGGAGGGGAGAGTTCCTTTTCTCTCCACCAGAATGAGTTCAGGCAGGCTCAGACATGCAGGGGCAAGGAGTCACTGAAGATGGAGAAAGAACCAGGGCATGGGAGAGGGTGGGGCAGGTCTTTTCTGTTGTGTCAGCACCCAGAGATCCAAAGCCTCCCTCCCGACCCCAGCTCAGGGACATCCAAAGGCCCAAGGCCCTTCCTAGGCCTAGCCCAGGGTCTCTCAACCTTGACTCTACCCAAGATGCCAGGAGCACCGCCCACCCACCCAATTGTGTCAACCAAAGACGTCTCCAGACATTATCAAAAGTCCCCTGGGGGTAGAGAGGACTCAGCCTGGCTGAGACTTCAGGCCTTGGCCTCTTCCTTGCTCTCCTTCCCTTCCTTATGCAGAACGTGGGGTGGGGTCTCAGCTTTATCTACTGTCTCCTATGGCTGCTTTCTGAGAAATCCCTGAAGATTACCCATCGGGCCCTTACCACACAAGGGCTTCACTGCTGCTTTCAGGGCAGTGGGTAAGAAGGAGTAAGTAATGATCACGGAGAAGTGAAAAGTTCCCGGAGCTTAGAGAGGGAAGGAAGAGCCAGGAAGGGACCCAGGAGTCCTCATCTCACGGAAGCGGAAAGTCCAGAGGAACTGAGGCAGCACCGTCCAGCAGCTTCATAACAGAAGCCACAAATACAGGCATGTGTGTTCATTTTAGATTTTCTACCAACTACATTTCTAAAAAACAGAAAGAAACAGGTGAAATTAATTTCAATAATATATTTTTTAACCCAATATATCCAAAATTTAGTCACCATGTAATCAATATTTTAAAATGAGTAATGAGGTATTTTACATTCTTTTGTTCCGTACTGTGTCTTCAACATCCGAAGTGTATGTCTTCCATTTACGGCTTATCTCAGTTTGGACCAGCCACTTTTCTAGTGATCCATGGCCACATGGCGGCGAGCGGCTACCACAGTGGACAGCACAGGACTGGGGTTTTCTTACAGAGAGTGAATGTCACCCCCACCCTTCTCCCAGCACCACGGGCCCTCCAGAGGCCAAGACCTTTGCTACACGGTGAGTCAATCTAGTCTCCAAGTAAATACAGTATTTGTACCTCAGAGAACAAGATACCAATTCAAGTGGCCCCTGCCCCATCCCAAACCATGCCACCTCCTGGGCAGAAAAATCAAACAGCCTGCGGTAGTCTCTCTCGTCCTTTTCAGAGACTTGGACCTCAACCATTTCACCTCTTGTCAGGAAGAAAGTTATAAATCCCAAGGTTGTAAATTAGCCTAACCCTACCCTACACAGAGACTGTCTCCCAGGAGTCAGGCCTCCGCCCAGCCCAGCCCGTGCACACCCAGTCCCTCCCCTGGAGCTGGGTTTGCTCACTGCTTGCCTAACGCAAAGCTGCAGCCCCACGAGGCCCTGTGGACACCCCCTTGTGCACCATTATCAATTCCCTAAGCTTTCACCCATATCCACCCCCTGGTAGACAGATAAGGTGCTTGGTTGAGCTGAGCACCTCTCTTTCATTGATAAATCCCCAAGCCATGCTGACAAACCCCTTAGTTAAGGCAGGAGGCTGGGGTGGGGCCCTTGATAGACATGTGCGGCCTCTGGTGATAGGCAGGATCCTCCCCTTTCCAAGAGTTACTTTTCCACCAGTCACCTTCTCTCCTTCTTCTGCTAGGATGCACGTCCTGGAATCAACTCGTCCTAGCTCAGACACAGACCTTTCAAGGGACTGGACAGAAAAAGACAGAATATACTGAGGCTGGGACCAGCTAAGGGGCAGAAATTCCAAAAGTCTCCAAATTTTTTTCCACTGGTTATGTTTCTAGATAATCATTCAGCAGGGTTTTTTTTTATCTTGATACCCTTTGTACATGATGGCTGGCATATACTAAGATCTCAATAAATGTGTGTATGAATCTGTTGCAGATGGTACATAGAGCCCATGCCCGGGATGGAAGGGGGTCTCTGAGAGATCTCCGCGTTGGAAGCCCAGGAAGGAGTGACTCCTTATCTGCATGGTTTTCCTTGTCTACCCTAACCCTTTATCCATAGGGGCCTGGGTGGATGGCCAGACTGATGACTGAAGTCAGTTCCAGCATTCACCTGCACCAAGCTGGCGGTCCAGACTCCCCTCCTTATGTGGCTATGAAAGCCCCAAACCCCGACTGTAAAGACCTGTATCCAGGCCCCTTCCCCCTGGGACCACTGCTTCAAGTTCCACTTATTTTTCTGGGTTTAGGAGCCTCTTCAGCTGTGGATCTTGGGGGTTTCCTTTCTTTAGTTTTGAGCTCAATCTATCTTTCAAATTATTTTGTGGGTTTTTTCCTGCATGCCTATGTTTGAGATGGGAAGGAGTTCCTGTTTCTGCTGTGTCTCATACTGAGCGAGAGCGCCAGGCTGCTGTACTAATACAAATCCAATCGCTAAATTCCTGCTCCAAGGCCTTCAGTGATTCCCCATTTCCTTCAGTATAGAGTCCACAGAGCATAACCTGACAGGCAAGGTCCCTCAGGATCGGCCCCGGGTCGATTTCCTGGGCTGCTTCTCAGGCAATCCCACCCACACCCTGTTTACTCCAATATCGCTAAAATATTTGCTGTGTCCCAAATCAGCCATGGTCTCTCATGCCTCCCAGCATTTATGCCACCTATCTGCCTGGAACTGTCTTTCCCCCCCCACTCCTACTCCACCCTCATAATTCCCTGGGGATGCCATCACTCCCTGACGTCGATACTGCAAGCCTACATTAACCCCCCACCTCCACTTTTGTGTTCTCCAGCTCTGCCCGAATCTCCCCTCACAGTATACGGTATTATAATTGTCTCTGGTCACGTAAATATTTTTGTTTCCTCAGGGAACACCCACCTCATCCACCAGGTGAAATCTCCAGCAACCGTTTCATTCTACAAGACCCTGCCCAGAGGCAAATTTTCCATGAAGGTGACAAGCCAGAGGCTTCAGGAATCTTCACTTGCCCAGACTCTTGGAAAGGCCACAGTTATGTGTTTACATGGTCATATATTCTTTTGTAAAATTTTAAAATACAGATATTTTAACCGCAATTGGTTAAAACGAACCACTGAATCTTTCTATCTTGACTCCCCCATTACACTTTAGAATGGCCACAGGCAACGTGAGATCCAGCAGAAGGGAAGTTGAAGTGGGGATATACCACATTTGGTTTGATTGCATCCACTTATATAATGTGTAGGCACTTTCATATTTACTTAAAGTATTGGTAGTCATCCCAGTGGAGAACAGCTTCCAGGAGCACTGGTATCACCCACTGTGCCCTGCATCATGCACAAAAGTGCAAAGCCAGAGTTCAGATTGATGCACTTATGTGGCCACCAGCACCCACATGCATGTGGACAGCAAAGGGAAAACAAGGTCTGAAATGTATAGTCAGAAGATAATCTATGGAAACCTCTTCCAAATATCAGAGTTAACTAATACAAATATTATATAATTTTTTTATCTTGTAATGTCTTTGATATTTGTCCACTTTAGAGCATCTTAAATTTGTCATGATTTATTTTCTCATTCATTCCAAGTCATTGTTTCTTGTGGGCAAATCTTGTATTCTTTTTCTTAAGGAGGGCCTCCCAAATGTTATAACCTTTCTAGCCCTACAGAACTTGCATTTGTCCCTGACCCTATCCCTTTGCCACAGCTGACCCAAGCTGGACCCCATATTCTTTCACATAGGGATTTAGGTTCCACTCAGAAACTGGGGTTTCAGTGTGGCTGGAACTGTAACATGGAAAATCCAGAGCCAGGGGCTGAGCATGTTTCTGTCCATGGGTGACGTGTTGGAGAAAGCCGGTGGGCAGAGTAGCCAGAGGCAGAGAGTTCTGTTCACTTTCCAGACTCAGGTTCCTCCCTTCCCCCTTCCCATGGGGTCTGTTTTAGTTATCTATTGCTTACTAATAAATTACCCCCAAACTTAGCAGCTTTACCATTATCTCACAGTTTCTGTGAATCAGGAATCTGGGAGCAGCTGACATAAGTGGTTCTGCTCAGGGTCTCTCATGAGGTTGCAGACAAGACGTAAATCAGAACTGCAGTCAACCCAGGGCACCACTGGGGCTGGAGGATGTACTTTCAGTGCGGCTCACTCACATGGCTGTTAGCAGGACACCTCAATTCCCTGCCAGATGCACCTCGACACAGGTATGCTTCAGTGTTCTCACAATATGCCTGCTGGATCCCCCCAGAGAGAATGATCCAAGGGAGACCAGGGAGGAAAGCACAAGGGCTTTTATTACTATGATGGGTTGGATTCTGTACTCTCAAAAATTCAAATATTGAAGTCCTAAACCCCAGTACCTCAGAATGTGGCCTTGTTTAGAGATAAGGTCTTTACACAGGTAATCAAGTTAAAAGTAGGTCTTTAGAGTGGGCGCTAATCCAATATTACTAGTGTCCTTGTAAAAAGGGGAAATTTGGACACAGAGACAGATATGCATACAGAAAGAACACCATGTTAAGATGAAGGCAGAGATCTGAGTGATGCTTCTACAAGCCAAGAAACACCGAAGATTGCCCACAAACCACCAGAAACTAGGAAAGAGGCACTGAATAAATTCTCCATCGCAGCGCTTCAAAAAGAACCAAGGCTGCCAACACCTTTGTCTTGAATTTCTAGCCTCCAGAACAGCGAGAAAATAAATTTTTGTTGTTTACGCCATCCAATCTGTGGTACTTTGTTACAACAGCCCTAGCAGACTCACAATGGCCAAGTCTCAGAAATCACATATCATCACTTCTTTCCTATTCTGTTTGTTACAAGTGAGTCACTAAGTTCAGCCCATGATCAAGGGGAAGGGAATTAAGCTCATCTCTTGAAAGGAAAACTATTTGAGAATTTATGGACATATTTTAAAATCACTATCAGGTTTATAAGATACCTTTGAAATCTTATGATAAATTCTCTTTTGTTTAAGCTAACTCCAATTGGATTCTTAACTCTGCATTCAAGTCTTTATTAAGAATTTATTCACATAGACTGAAAGTGAAGGGATAGAAAAAGATATTCCATGCAAACGGAAACCAAAAGCAAACAGGATTGGCTTTATTTACATCAGACAAAGTAGACATTAAGTCAAAAACTGTAAAAAGAGACCAAAGAAGGTCATTATATAATGATAAAGGGGTCAATTCAGCAAGAGGATATAACAATTGTAAATATATATGCACCCAAGTCTGGAGCACCCAAATCTAAAAAAGCAAAGACCTATAATTAGATCTAAAGGGAGAGATAGAATGCTATACAGTAATAGTAGGTAATTTCAGTACCCCACTTTCAGCAAAGGATAGATCATCCAGTCAGAAAATCAACAAAGAAACACAAGATTTAAAATGCACTCTAGACCAAATGAAACTAACAGACATTTACAGAACATTTCATCCAACAGCTGCAGAATACACATTCTTCTCAACTGCACATGGAACATTCTTCAAGATAGATCATATGTTAGGTCACACAACAAGTCTCAGCATGTTTAGAAGAATTGAAATCATATCATATATCTTCTCAGACCACAGTGAAATAAAACTAGAAATCAATTCCAAGAGGAATTCTCAAAACTACACAAATACATGGAAGTTAAATAACCCACTGTTGGACAATCCTTGGGTTATCGACAAAATCAAGATGGAAATTTTTTAAATTTTCAAATTGAATGACAAAGGTGATACAAGCTTCCAAAATCTATGGGATACACTAAAAGCAGTGCTAAGCGGAAAATTCATAGCCTTAAATGCTTGCATCAAAAAGACAGAAAGATCACAAATTAACAATCTAATGTCACACCTCAAGGAACCAGAAAAAGAAGAACAAACCAGACCCAAAACTAGCAGAAGGAAAGAAATAACAAAGCTCAGAGCAGAACTAAGCGAAATGGAAACCAAAAAAACAATACAAAGCATCAATGAAACCAAAAGTTGGTTCTTTGAAAAGATAGACAAAATTGATAGACCACCTAGATTAACCAGAAATAGAAGGGAAAGGACTCAAATAAGTTCAATCAGAAATGAAAAAGGAGACATTACAACTGATCCCACAGAAATACAAAATATCATCTGACTACTATGAAAATCTCTATGCACACAAACTGGAAAATCTAGAGGAAATGTATAAGTTCTTGGAAACACACAAACTCCCAAGCCTGAATCAGGAAGAAATAGAAATCCTGGACAGACCAATAACAAATAACAAGATTGAAACAGTAATAAAAAAAAATCTCTGAACAAAAAAAGCCCTGGCCTAGACAGGTTGACAGCTGAATTCAACAGACCTACAAAGAAGAATGACACCCATTCTACTGAAACTGTTCCATAACATTGAGAAGGAGGGAACCCTCCCTAACTCATTCTATGAAGCCAGTATCACCTCAATACCAAAACCAGGAAGGGACAAAACAAAAAAGGAAAACTACAGACCAATATCCCTTATGAACATAGATATAAAAATCCTCAAGAAAACACTAGCAAACCAAATTCAACAGCACATCAAAAAAATAATCCACTATGATCAAGGGAGTTTCATCCCAGGGATGCAAGGATGGTTCAATACATGCAAATCAATAAATGTGATTCAACACACAAACAGAAGTAAAAACAAAGACCATATATGATCACCTTAATAAATGCAGAAAAAGCATTCTATAAAATCCCGCACCCCTTCATGATAAAAACCTTCAACAAATTAGGCATAGAAGGAACATACCTCAAAATAATAAAAGCTACACATGACAAACCCACAGCCAACATCATACTGAATGGGGAAAAGTTGAAAGCATTCCCCCTAAGAAATAGAATAAGACAAGGATGCCCACTGTCACCACTTATAATCAACACAATACTGGAAGTCCTAGCCAGAGTGATTTGACAAAAGCAAAAAATAAAAGCATACAAATTGGGGAAAAGATGGCTAAATTATCCCTGTTTGCTGATGATATGATCTTGTATCTAGAAAACCCTAAAGACTCCACCAAAAGACTCCTAGAATTGATAAATAAATTTGGTAAAGTCTCAGGTTACAAAATCAGTGTGCACAAATCAGTAGCATTTCTATATACTAATAAAAGTCAATCTGAGAGTCAAATCAAGAATGCAACACCATTTACAATAGCTGCAAAGAAAATAAAATACCTAGGAATATATTTAACCAAGAAGATGAAAAAATCTCTACAAGGAGAACCACAAAACACTGATGAAAGAAGTCGCAGATGACACAAACAAATGGAAAGACATATCATGCTCATGGATTGGTAGCATCAACATTGCTAAAATGTCCATACTGCCCAAAGTGATTTACAGATTCAAATGCAATCCCCATCAAAGTACCAATGTCACATTTCACAGATCTAGAAAAAATAATTCTACACTTCATTTGGAACCAAAAAAGTCCTAATAGATGAAGCAATCTTAAGCAAAAAGAACAAATATGGAGACATCACATTACCTGATTTCAAATTATACTACAAGGCTGTAGTAACCAAAACAGCATGGCACTTGTATAAAGGTAGAGACATAGACCAATGGAACAGAGTAAAGAACCCAGAAACAAAAACGTATAGCTATGACCAACTGATTTTTGACAAAGCAGACAAAAACATAGACTGAGGAAAGGACACTCTATTTAATAAATGGTGCTGGGAAAATTGGATAGCCACATGCAGAAGAATGAAACAGGATCCCTGTCTCTAGCCATATACAAAAATTAACTCAAGGTGGATTTAAGATCTAAATGTAAGACTTGAAACCATAAAAATTCTGGAAGAAACCATAGGAAAAACTCTTCTAGACAACAGCCTAGGCAAAGAATTTATGTCTAAAACCCCAAAGGCAAATACAGCAACAACAAAAATAAATAAATGAGACAATTAAATTTAAAAGTTTCTGCACAGCAAAGAAAATGATCAGCAGAGTAAATAGACAACCTACAGAATGGGAGAAAATATTCACAAACTATACATCCAACAAAGGGCTAATATCCAGACTCTACGAAGAACTCAAACAAATCAGAAAAAAAAAGAAGAAAGAAAGAAAACCCATTAAAAAGTGGGTAAAAGATATGAACAGAGTTTTTTCAAAAGAAGATACACAAATGGCCAACAGATATGTGAAAAAATGCTCAACATCACTAATCATTAGGGAAATGCAAATTAAAACCACAATGAGATACCATTTTACCCCTATCAGAATGGCATTACTAAAAAATAAAAATAAAAATAACTGACATTGTCATGGATGTGGTGAAAAAGGAACACCTATACACTGTTGTTGGGACTAAATTAATAAAACCTCTATGGAAAACAGTATGGAGATTCCTCAAAGAACTAAAAGTACACCTACCATTCCATCCAGCAATCCCAGTACTGGGTATCTACCCAAAGGAAAAGAAGTCATTTTATCAAAAAGATACCTGCACCTGAATGTTTATAGCAGCACAATTCACAATTGCAATGATGTGGAATCAATCTAAGTGCCCATCAGTTGGTAAGTGGGTAAAGAAAATGTGGTATAAATACCATGGAGTACTACTCAGCCATGAAAAGGAATGAAATAATGTCATTTGCAGCAACTTGGATGGAACTGGAGAACATTCTCCTAAGTAAAGCACCTCAGGAATGGAAAAACAAACATCATGTGTTCTCACTAGTAAGTGGGAGCTAAACGATGTGTACACATGGTCATAAAGTTGGTGTAAAGGATATCAGAAACTAAGAAGAGGGGAAGGTGGGAGAGGGGTGAGGCATAAAAACTTAACTATCGGGTAGAATGTACACTATTCTGATGACGGGCACACTAATGACTTCAGCATTATGCAATTCATCCATGTAACAGGATCACTTGTACCCCCTAATACTTTGAAATAAAAATTATATTAATAATTTAAATAAATAAATAAAAAAAGAAGAAACATACCTCAAAACAATAAAGGCATATATGACAAACCCATCACTCACATGATACTGAACGGAGAAAAGTTGACAGCTTTTTCTCTAAAATCTGGGACAACACAATGACGCCCACTTTTATCACTTCTATTCAACATAATCCAGGAATTCCTAGCCAGAACAATTAGACAAGAGAAAGAAATAAAAAGCATCCAAACTGGAAAAGAGGAAGTCAAACTGTTCTTGTTTGCAGATAACATGATCTTATATATCTGAAGACTTTACCCAAAAAAATCTGTTAGAATTAACAAATGAATTCAGTAAGTTGCAAGATACAAAATTAACATATAAAGGTCAGCGGTGTTTCTATATGCTAATAGTGAACTGTCTGAAGAAGAAACCAAGAAAACAACAATCCAATTTACAACAGCTGCAAAAAAAAAAAAAATACTTAGGAATAAATTTAACCAAGGAGGTGAAAGATCTCTACACTGAAAATTCTAAGCTATTGAAGAGGACACAAATAAATGGAAAGGTATCCCATGTTAATGAATTGGAAGAATTAACATCCTTCCAATTTGTTTATACTACTCAAAACAATCTACAGACTCAATGCAATCTCTAGCAAAATACCAACAACATTCTTCACAGAAATAGAAAAAACAATCCTAAAATTTGTGTGGAACCACAAAAGACCACAAATAGCCAAAGCAATCTTGAGAAAAAGAACAAAGCTGGAGGCATCACAGAACCTGACTTCAAAACATGCTACAAAGCTATAGTAACCAAAACAGCATGGTATTGGCATAAAAACAGACACACAGACCAGTGGAACAAGTAGAGAGCCCAGAAATAAATCCATTCACTTACAGACAACTATTTTGACAAAGGTGCCAAGAACACACATTAGGGAAAGGACAGTCTCGTCAATAATGGTTTTGGGCCAGGTGCAGTGGCTCATGCCTGTAATCCCAGTACTTTGGGAGGTCGAAGTAGGAGCATAACTTGAGGCCAGGAGTTAAAGACCAGCCTGGGCACTGTAGCAAGACCCCTTCTCTACAAAATTTTTTTAAAAATTAGCTGAGCATGGTGGTGTATGCCTGTAGTACTACTCAGCTGAGGCAGGAGGATCTCTTGAGCCCTGAAGTTAGAGGTCACAGTGAGCTATGATCATGCCACTGCACTCCAGCCCGGGCAACAGAGCAAGACCCTGTCTCAAAAGAAAACAATAATTGTGTTGGGCAAACTGGATATCCACATTCAGAAGAATGAAACTAGATCCCTATTTCTCATTATATACAAAAATAAACTCAAAATGGACTAAAGACATAAATGTAAGACCCAAAACTATGAAACTCCTAAAAAAATAGGAAAAATTCTTTATGACATTGGACTGGGCAAAGATTTTTTAGACAAGACCTTAAAAACACAGGCAACAAAAGCAAAAATAGTCAAATGTAATTACATCAAATACAAAACTTCCACACAGCAAAGGAAACAATCATCAGAGTGAAGAGGCAGTGTAAAACGGGAGAAAATATTTGCAAGCTACACATCTGACAAGGAGTTAATATCTGGAATATGTAAGGAAGGAATTCAACTCAATAGCAAAAAAAACTCTAATAGTCCGATTTTAAAATGAGCGAAAGACTTTAATAGACATTTCTCAAAAGAGGACATACAAGTGGCCAACAGGTATATTAAAAAATGCTCAACATCACTAATTATCAGAGAAATGCAAATCAAAACCACAATGAGATATCACCTCACTCCAGTGAGAATAGCTAATATTATCAAAAAGACAAAAGATAACAAGTGTTGGCAAGAATGTGGAGAAAAGGGGAGCCTTACACACTGTCAATGGGGGCGTAAATTAGTACAGCTGTTGTGGAAAACAGTATGGAGGTTCCTCGCAAAACTACAAACAGAAGCACCACGTGATCCAGCAAGCCCACTACCGGGTATACATCCAGAGGAAATGAATCAGAATTTTGAAGAGATATCTGCACTCACATCTTTATCGCAGTACTATTCACAACAGCCAAGATACAGAATCAACCTAAGTGTCTGAAAATAGATAAATGAATAATGAAAATGTGGTATATATACACAATGAAATACTATTCGGCCGTAAAAAGTAATAAAATCTTGTCAATTGCAACAACATTGGGAGGACACTATGGGAAGTGAAATAAGCTTGACAAAGAAAGGCAAACACTGCATGTTCTCATTGATGTGTGGAATCTAAAAAAGTTGATCTCGCAGAAGCACAGAGTAGAACAGTGGTTATCAGAAACTGGGAGCGGTAGGAGGAAGGGCGGATAGGGAAAGGTTGGGCAACAGGTACAAAGTAGCAGTTAGGAGGAATAAGTTCTGGTCATCTATTGCACAGTAGAATGACTATAGTTAACAATAATGTATTGTATATTTCAAAATAGCTAGAAGAGAATATTTTGAATGTTCTCACCACAAAGAAATAATAAATGTTTAAAGTGATGGATATGCTAATTATTGTGTAATTAATTTGGTAATTACACAATATATATGTGTATCAAAACATCACATTGTACCCCATAAATATGTACAATTATTACATGTCAATTAAAATTTTTTTAAAGAATTTATCCTTAAAAAATGTTTAAAGAACCTTCTCTAATAGGTTCTTGAGGATAAATTTTATAATTCTGCCTCTCTGGAACCTAACCTAGGGCTGGGAATCTTTGCTGCAAGAATTAATCTGGCTGAGCAAACATATAAAAAAGTGCTCAACTTCTCTAATCATCAGGGAAATGCAAATCAAAACCACAATGAGATATCACTTAACTCCAGTGAGATTGGCTCATATCAAAAAATCCCCAAATAACAAATGTTGGCGGGGATGTGGACAGGTAGGAACACTCATACACTGCTGGTGGGACTGCAAATTAGTACAACCTCTATGGAAAAGAATATGGAGATATCTCAAAGAATTAAAAGTAGAATTACCATTTGACCCAGCAATCCCACTACTGGGTATTTATCCAAAAGAAAAAAAGACATTTTATAATAAAGACATCTGCTCTCGAATGTTCATAGCAGCACAATTCACAATTGCAAAGTTGTGGAAACAACCCAGGTGCCCATCAATACACGAGTGGATCAATAAAATGTGGTATATGTATACCATGGAGTATTACTCAGCAATAAGGAACAATAGTGAATTAACACATCTGGTATTATCCTGGTCGGAGCTAGAACCCATTCTTCGAAGCGAAGTGTCACAGGATTGGAAAAACAAGCATCACTGGTACTCACCATCAAACTGGTACTAACTGATGAACACTTACATCACACAGGGCAATAACATTCATCAGGGGGCGGGAGGGCGGGAGGGGGGTGGAAGGGATGGGAAAAACTCTCACTGAATGGATGTGGGGAGCACAGTTTGGGAGATGACCACGATTGTGGCTCTGACACGGGCAGAACAGGGGCAATGTGTATGGCCAAAATGTTGTACCCCCATGATATTCTGAAATTTAAAAAATAAATAAAAAATAAATAAATTAAATAAATAAATAAAGAAAGAAAGAAAGAAAGAATTAATCTGGCTGGGTGCATTGGCTCCCGCCTGTAATCCTAGCACTTTGGGAGGCCAAGGTGGGAGGATTGCTTGAGGTCAGGAATTCAAGACCAGCCTGAGCAAGAGCGAGACCTGGTCTGTACAAAAAATAGAAAAATTAGCTGGGTGTGGTGGCACGCACCTGTAGTCCCAGCTACTCAGGAGGCTGGGGCAGGAGGATCGCTTCAGCCCAGGAGTTTGAGGCTGCAGTAAGCTGATGATGCCACTGCACTCTAGCCCAGGTGACAGAGTGAGACCCTATCTCAAAAAAAAAATTAATTAATCCATTAATTATGTCAAAAATAACAACACATTCCACTTGTATAGCATTTTAGATTTCATGTAGCACTTTCCCAGTAAATCCCTAATCCAGAAACCTGTGGTAGATATCTGACTTTTATGCCTATATGTAGGGGTATAAAACTTTTCATATAACTTCATACATTTGTGTGTGAAGTTATATGAAAAAATACATATGGAGGATCTGCCATGTACCTCATGATGGACTAAGTGCTGGAGATGTTATGATGACTAAGAAAGTCCCTGCCCCCAAGAATTGCACAGTCTTGCATTAAAATCCTGTTAGACCGTGTGTCCCAAGTTGGAGTTCAGAAAACATCTCTGGTGGCTTTGCCTGTGTCCATCAGCCTCTCCCACCTGGGTTATACTTACCAAGCATTTCCACTGTGGGGGCACTGAGGCCCGGAGCCCCTGCCTTTGAGGAGTGGCCGTTTTAGCAGGAACCAGATGGGGAGAGAAACACAGTTGTCTGAAGTTTAATTTCAATGTTCTGTGAATACTTTTTCCCCTTTCAAGCTGCAGGGGATCTGGGCCAAAGACTGAGTGGTGAAGAGGAAGAGATACATGAAAAACTGGAAATGACAAACAAGGGAAGCAACGAGACATTCTCACTTGAGAAGTAACTGAGACAAGATTGCTGGGGTTGTCGTGGGCGTGTGCAAATGATATGGAAATGTGACATCCATGCCAGCTCAAATTGTTACAGCCCTTTTATTTTACATACTTGGTGGGGGGTCATCCGGAATATGCTCCTGGCGTCTACCATGCCAAATTATTGACTGCTGACCACGCACCTTCACTATCTATTTGATCATGAGTGAAACATTTCCCCACTCTGCCCTTTGTATCTCCTTTCACGTAACAGAGTTGGATGCATAATCTTTAACGTTTCTTCCAGCTTTTTCATATGTACTTAGTACAGGGAGTAATAATTTCCTTTGCCCTCATATTTCCAAGAAAATAACCCCAGAGTTTGAACACTCTTCGAACGCCCAAATGATGGTGAAGATATGAAAAAAAGAGAGAGAGATAATAGGAAAAGAAAGTTGTGGAAAAGAATTAAGCACAGAGGAAAGAATAGGAGAGACTAGAAAAGATAGAGATGTACCTGGCACAACATCGTAAGGAATGCCCCACAATTTCCTAGGACCCACAAGGATACAGAGCCATGGGTCATCAGTATCTTCCCAGCAGGTGCACCTAACAATACTAAGTGCAAATTAGGTTACCAAATTTTTTACTTGTTGAACTGAGCAAATTCCATAGAATTTATTGTCTCGGTAGCTAGTAAGTTCTCTAGTACTAAAGGTGTCTGAGTAGAGATTTGATGCCCACCTGGTGAGGATGTTGAAAAAGGTGAATCATGCATCAGTCAATGCCTTTTGGAGTGAACCCTGATATCCCTTAAATCCTGTGATTCTACCTTTCTATGAAAGTTTTATCAGATTAGATTGAATCAAATTTTCTGAAATGCTCATGTTTTAGACCTAGATGCCCATGAGTCTGTATTTGTAAGTCTTGTCCTAGCCTGCTGTGCACCAGCTCCAAACAATGTTAGGTTACTCCTCCCATCTCCAACCCCCGATCATCCTGTTGGGCCTAATCTGGGAAAAAGTAACAACCTATCAGATCCTCTGGTCCTGTGCCGTTCCTGAGACTCTGTCAGTCAATTTTCAATTCACTTTTTGGTTCCTTTTATTTCCCCCAAAGTCATTCCCTTCTATTATTTAACCAGTAAATATTTATTGAGCACCACTGTGTATCCTGCTATGTTTGGAATTATATAGACTACAGAACATGCAAACACTGGTTTCTCCCTCCAACATGCCTATAGTTTGGATGAAGAGGCAAAACTACCATATGTTTAATAATTTTCAAAATGGGCTTAAGGCAGTTTACCACCAAGAATTAAGTGGCATATCAAATGTGGAAATGCTGTAGGATTCCAGAAGAAAGAAATACTGCTTTCAGGTAGGGTGGTCTGGAGGAAAGGAAGTTTAAATTGGACATTTAAATATGGGAAAGATAAAAATATTGATTGGAAGAAGAAAGGGCCTCATAAGCTTGAAGACTGAGAAGACAGGAATTAGAGAAGTGTATTACATGCAAGGGTCTGACTGGATACAGGTCAAGGCCAGTCCATGTTGAGAGGCATGGCAGATAAGGCTGAAGAATTTCATACAGAATAAGAGGCAGCTATAACTATGTTTCTGAGAGCTGTCATCCTCAATCTTGGAGGCTGTGATTCAGCCCCATTAACACTGGGGGCTATTTATGACTGAGGGAGAAAATGTTGTGAAGTCACCAGCCCTCAAAGGCTCATTCTAGCTACTTCCTACTCAGCACCATCCTCAGAATGAAGCATGTGTCAGCAGCAGCAAGCATCATTTGCAGGAAGGTCAGCAATCAGCCAGCTGGGAGAGGAGATGGGGTGGGATGTGGAGGCTTGGGTGAGAAAGGTAGACGTAGGTGGAAGGTTGAGGTGACAGCCTGTGAGAAGGGTGGAGAAGAGGAGGTGTGCCTGAAATACTGTCGTTAGGAAGCAGAGACATGGATAGACAAAACTGCTTGCAACCTGCCATTGTATTACCCTTTGTAGGGGAAAAAAAATTTTTTTTTTGTTAATTACTTGCAGTTTGCTTTTTGCAGCACTGTGCTGTTTCAGCACTCTTGTGACTGGACAGCACTTCCCCCAGGCTTACTCTTCCCTTCGGCCACTATGAGTCTGTATGTGATATCTTCTTCCAATTCTACCTCAGATTCACCTTTTTCCTCTTCTTTCCAATGACTGTCTCCACAGCCATTTGCCAATCCTCCACAGGCTGCTCAGATGGATGACTGTCACCTCCTTGGAGATGCCTGCATTTAGCAACTCAAGGAAATTCTGTTCTACTAGGATGGAATCAAATAGGTTACTCTTTTTTGTGTTTGTTTCCAGGAAAAGAAAGCTATATTTGGCAATTCTAGTGAATCTACACGGCAATCCAGAGTCAATATAAGCTATCATTCAGTGGGAGCTTACTAGGTACCAGGCACTGTGCTAATCTGCACACTGTGCATGCTATAGCTCATTTGGTTCTCTCAACATTCCTTGTGAAGTAGGGATTTTCAACCACACTTTACATATGAGTAACCTAGCAATCACAGACATTATGTAATTTATCCAATGCTACACCACCAATAAATATAAGAAACAGGATTTACCCTCAGTTTAAGTGATTTTCAAGGCCATGTTAGCGTGGACAAGAGGATTTTAAGTGAAAGACAAGTTAACACTTTTATTTTAATAGTTATACATTTCTCCTAATATGCATTAAAGATACAGCTGTTGCATTAAATCCATGGATTTTTAAGGATATTGTTTCTTAAGGTAGATCTGGATTTATTTTATTTTTTTTGAGTTGGTTTATTAAAATATTAAATAAATATTACAAGTAGCATGTAAATTTGGCAAAAATCATGGTTGACTTATGGAAAACACTGCACTAGACTAGATGCTGCATATTATTGAGTGATATTTCAGAGAACTTATCCAATCCCCAATCTTGTAAATGCCACTGTAGCATATAATTTCCCTATAAAATGCATAGTCAACAAAGGCGCACTGAGATGCAAATGCTAGGGGCTCAGCTAAATTCACTCACTAGGAAAGTGACTCATTCCAAACACCAGTGGGGCAGTGCAGGTGGCTCAAATTCATATCTCAGCAAAATTGCAAGTTTTATCTCTGATGAATCTTCAAGGTTAATTTGGTGAATTCCTAAAGTCCTCTGTAATCAGTTCCTACCAGGTACCTATTCCAGCTTCCTTTATATCAATGTCTCCCACCTGGAATCTTGGAACTCCTGGAGATACATGAAGATGGTAATAGCGGTATCTTAGAGCTACTATCAATATTTCCAAAGGCTGATCAAAGTAACACTTTGGTAAAGCAATATAGGCTAATGAAAATATCAAGTGTTGTTTGTAGTTGGAATAATATAAACTCTGTGTAGTAATTCTAATTTTTATGTGTAGTCAAAGCCTGGCTGATAGTCTTTGATGTATAAAATGGGAGCTGCATTAAATTAATAAGTGCATTTTGGGAGTGGCCACAATATTTTAGTTTATGGAGTTTGTAGACATGGTGCAGTGCTTTGAGGTAAAAGGCAAAGAACCATTCTTGTAAATGATACCAGGTTTGTTCTATGTGTTACTGTCTTATTTTGTGCTGCACTCTGCTCTAGCCAAGGATTTTTTAGATGTAAGGAACAGAAAACTATTCAAGTTAAGCTCAATAAAGAGGAGGTATACTGCAAAGACAGCACAATCTTGCAGAAGCTAAGCACATCGGGCTTCGTGGGGCCTGGATCTGGCTGGTATCTGCGAAGCTGTCAAGATTGGAGCCTCCATGCCTCTCTCTCTTCCTGGGGATGAATGATCTTTTTTTTTTTTTTTTAAATAGAGACGGGGTCTCTCTCTAGCCCAGGCTGGTCTCAAACTCCTGACCTCAAGCGGATCCTCTAGTCTCGGCCTCCCAGAGTGCTAGGATTACAGACGTGAGCCACCACGCCCGGCCGATGAATGATCTCTTATCTCTGCTTCTTCTTGTGTGCCCGCCCCTATCTCTGCAGTGTGGCCTCTCTGCCTAGCCGTGGTGTCTGCTCCCCAATTAATGCGGCTTACTCATGGTTCTGGTTGCTGTGGTACCAGCCCCCAGCCTGATCTGAATGGGCTTCTGAGTTCAGCCCCCACAATCACATTTATTCCCCAGATTCCTGGGAAAAGAGCAGCTTGAAGATGCCCATTCCTGATCCAACCAGCTGTACCAGACAGGAGGCCACCACATGGTACAAGTTCCCAGAAGAAGGGGCTATGGTTAGGCAGGCAACCCAACACACATCTACTACATGCTTTTATTTGTAAAAATACTAAGTCTTCTTGGAAATGGTCACCATATAAATCTTAAGTAATAATAAATATTGAAAATAAACTCATCAAATATTTATTGAGAACGTGGGATGTGTAGCCACAGCGGGCTCTGAAGATGCTATAGTCTAGTTAGGAAGAGAAAAGATATACACACACATATAATTATTGACATACGTGTGGCCCCAACAATAAGCAAAATGGGAAGTCACCAAAGCAAGGGAGCAATGATCAGAATTGCTTCCCAAAGCCAGCACTTCCTCCTCTCTGCCTACTTTTACCGTTTCACCTGGTGGTGACTGCCTTTCTTCTCCTCCTCTCCTTTACCTGCATCAATACAAACCTTGCTCCCCTCCCCACCCCCCAAAAAACCTTTTCTGATTATACCAGCCAGAAGTAATTTCTCCATTCCTGATCTTTCATAGTACTTTAAGTACCTTTTTTAGGGCACTTCAACCTTTCTTCTGTTCATTATATAATCATTGAGGTACATGTTATATCTCTTCCACCAGACTGCCGCCTTCTTGATAATAAAAGCCATATGATAGACAAAGGACCTAGTGTAGTTTCTTGCATATGGTGGTATTCAATTAATATCAAATTAATTAATAAATGAATGAATGCCTGCACTTATGCATGAATGAGTGAACAGTAGGCATTTGTATGTAAGGAGGATTTGAACATGTGCTGAAGAGAGAAGATATTCAAGGCAAGATAATATAAAATTTTCATTTTTCCTTTATAATGAAAGACATTTAAATATAGACACCAAATCCATTCAGGGCATATTTTTTGACCCTCAACTGTTATCAGTGGATTAAATACCCATTCTTGTCTTCCCTACCAATAAAAGCCCACTGTTACAATCCAACAACAATTTCTACCTTTCTCTCAACTGCCTCAAACTATAGAGGCTTAAGAGGTCAGTTGCCGTCTTTCTCAGGCACCATTGTGATTAGAGGTGACCATTGATCTACATCTGGCCAATGAGCTTTAGGACAGTGGTCTCCAGACTTTTTGTACCAGGGACCATTTTCATGGAAGAAAATTTTTCCACAGACGGGGGTTGGGGGATGGTTTTAGTATGATTCAACCACATCACATTTATTGTGCACACTCTATTTCTATTATTATTACATTGTAATATATAATGAAATAATTATACAACTCATAGGTTGGGGACCCCTGCTTTAGGAGAAATCAGCTAGCTAGCTCTGGGCTTCTGGGGAAGTTATTTCCTCACCGACCAAGACAAATCTGCCACAAAACTTTTTGTTAAGTAAGGAATAAATATCCTTATAGCTTAAGACACTTTGCTTGAGTTTTCTGTTACTTGTAGCTGGACAAATGTAATATATCCATCTAACAAACAACTTCATTTAATTCAGCAGGTTTTCATTCTAAGCTCCTGCTAAGATCTAAGCCCTATTCTCTTCTGACCTTCCACTATATTTGCCATCCTCCCACATATCCTAACTCTTTCTTCTGTCTTTGCCCCTTGGGAAATATTGGTCCTTTCTCTGCTCTATTTTATATTCTGTGGGTCCATAAGAAAACACCTGCTTGGTTAACTCTATTCCAAAATAGAAAAGGAAGGCAATTAGAGTTTATCTGCGCTTTACAAACATTGTCTCAGGTGAATCTTTACAACCATACTTTGTGGTAAGTACTTTACCCCCATTTTGCAAAGGGAAAAACTCAGGCTAATTAACTTAACTAAGGTCATACAATTTGTAAAAGTGATGAAGCCAGATTGTCTTCACCTGTTTAACTGCAAAACTTTCTATTTCATTGGGCTCTCTCCCACCTACTTACTCTCACTTCCATGTAAATTGGTTCCTTTGGGCTTATGCTGTTTGAACAATCAACACAATCCACATATTCACCCTCATTTCTGTGTATTTGTATCCTTCACAGTCAGCACTTGGTTATCAGTATCCCTGAGGTGACAGCAATTGCACAGACATTCCAAACATAACTCATCCTTGTCTTGGAAACCCACAGGGTGATTTGTTTTGATAGCAGATTTTCCTACTAATCATGTTTTCCTCGGGCTAACACTAAGATGAATTGGAACTTTCTAAATACTTACCCAGTAATGGAAGGGTAACAAAGCCCAAGGTGAAAAATGCAGCCGCATGGTAGGGTTAGAAATGACAGCAGGTGGGTAGTGATCCCTGTGTGGATGGTAGAAAGGTGGCCACACAACCATATCCTCAGACCCTGAGCTCAGAAATTAACACAAGTCAGAAAAGATGAAGATGATGAAGGCAATGTGGGGAAAAGAGAATAAGAAACAAGCAATAGCTACAATTTAATGAGTGTCTGCTGAGTGCCCCAGGAGGTGCTTTCACAAGTAGCATATTACTCAACTCTTACAGCAAGCCTGGGCATCAGGTACCAGTACCTCCCCTCTCTGTTTTTATTGTGATGAAATATACATAACATAAAATTTATCATTTTAACTATTTCAAGTGTACAATTCACCATTTAAGTATATTGTATACAATATAAATTATATATAATACAATTTAAGTATATTCACAATGTTATGCAACCATCACTATTATCCATTTTTAGAACTTTCTCAGCATCTCAAACAGAAACTCTGTACCCATTAAATAATAAACTCCCTATTTCTCCCTTCCCCCAGCCCCTGATAATCTCTATTCTACTTGCTGCATCTATGAATTTGCCTATGCTTTGTATCTTGTATAAATGGGATCATACAATATTTGTGTCTGGTCTATTTCACTTAGCATAAAGTTTTCAAGGTTCATCCATGTTGTAGTTACATATCAGGATTTTAATCCTTTTTAATGTCTGAATATTTCACTGTGTGTATATATTACATTTTATTTATTCATCTGTCAATGGACATTAGGATTGTTTTCTACCTTTTTGCTGTTGTGAATAAGGCTGCTATAAATATTGGTGTGCAAGTACCTGAGTTCCTGTGTTATGGATTGAATTATGTCCCTCCCAAAATTCATATGTTAAAGTCCTAACTCCTAGTACTTCAAAATGTATGTGGAGATAGAATTTTAAAGAAGTAATTAAGGTAAAATGAGGTCATTAGTGTGGGCCCTAATCCAACATGACTGGTGTCCTTATAATGAGAGGAGATTAGGACACAGACAGGCACAGGGGAAAGACCATTTGAAAGACCATGGCCATCTACAAGCAAAAGAAAGACCTTGGAATAAACATCCCTAACAACATCTTTTCCTGGACTCATAGGCTCCATACCTGAGAGGAAATACATTTTTGTTGTTTAAGCCACCCAGTATGTGGTCATTATGGCAGCCCTAGCAAACTAATGCACCCTGCTCTCAATTCTTTGGGGTATATACCTAGAAGTGGGATTGATGGATCATATGGTAATTCTATGGTTAACTTTTTGAGGAATCACCATACTGTTTCCCCAGCAGCTGCATCATTTTACATTCCCACCAGCAACGCACCAAGTCTCCAATTTCCCCACATCCTCACCGATTCTTATTATTTTCCCTTTTTCTAATAATAGCCATCCTAATGGGTGTGGAGGGGTCTCTCTCCTTTTAAAGAGTCAAATAAGTTGTTATTCCTCAGTCAGACCCAGATACAAATCCCTGCTTTAGTCTCTACATTTATACTTTCTGTAACCCATCTCTCTCTTTGAAAAGGGGGAAAAGCCACCTGCCTTCTGTAAGCTATACCTGTGCCCATCTTGGGGTCTGTTAGGGTCTATGGAAAGATCACGTAAGGACCCATCTGCTCCTTCCAAATAAAAGAGAGCAATTTGGCAATTACACTTTGCAGTAATTAACCTAAAAAGACCCTCAAACGCATGCAAAAGCAGATATATCCAAGAATACTCACGGCATGCTTTAATAATGAAACTCTGGAAACAACTTAATATGTTCACCAGTGGAGAAACAAGCAAATCAACTTTTGTATATACAAAACAGTGGGGCCAGGTGTGATGGCTCATGCCTGTAATCCTAGCATTTTGCGAGGCCAAGGTGGGAGGATTGCTTGAGGCCAGGAGTTTGAGACCAGCCTGAGCAAGAGAGAGACCCTTCTACAAAAAGTGGAGAAATTAGCCTCGTGTGGTGGTGCATGCCTGTAGTCCCAGCTTCTCAGGAGGCTGAGGCAGGAGGGTCATTTGAGCCCAGGATTTTGAGGCTGCAGTGAGCTATGATGACACCACTGCACTCTAGACTGGGCAACAGAGGAAGACCCTGTCATTCATTCATTCATTCATTCATAAATAAATAAATAAATAAATAAAAAACAGTGGAACACTATACAATACAATTATAATTGAAATGAATGAACTATAAGTGTATTAGCATCCTGGAGCATCTCCAAAATATAATATTGTGGGCAAAACACCAAATTGCAAATAATACGTATAGTCCAGGATTGAATCACAGTTCTGCCACTTTCTAGCTGTATAAACCTTGGGGAATTTACTTAATTTCTCTGTGCCTCATTTTTTCCATTTGTAAAATGAGAATAATAATAGTACCTAACATTGGTGTTGAGGAGCCAGATGGATTCAATACATGTAAAACCCTTAAAAGATCACTTAGCACAAATAAATGCTCAGTATTATCATTAATTATGGATTTGAATCTGTAGTAAAATACAGAAATATAGACTTGCTAAGAAAAATTATTCCAAACTTGGAAATAATGGGAAAAGATGAGCGGCATGTCCTTTCAATGTCACATGGGAACACTACTTAACAGGCCCACCCAAGGATTATCCAGGGGAATGTTCCGGGTTTGACTCAGTGTTCACTATAGATTAAAAGTCTCACACTTAGTGAAGTTATGTGTTAACTTATAGATTTTTGCCCAGTAGAGATGCAAATAATTTCTGTCTTATAGAAAAGATAGCCCCAATGTTTACAGTTTATTGCCATATAGGACAAGAACCACTTGTATATCCAATCTAACATCTTACTGTTTTGTTCATTTAATAAATTGATTCAATTATTTGATACATGTTTCTTTTACATTTGTATGAGTCACAGTTTTAATTTTTTTGAAAATTATGCTTTCACAGACTGAAGGGTACAAGCAAGATTTATGATAATGGTTGTCTCTAGGATGGGAGAGGCAAGGGGCTGGGGTAGAATACATGGGGATTCCAATGACCATGTGTTGTAATAATGTGTTATTTCTCTTCTTTAAAAATAGATACAAGCCGGGTACAGTGGCACATGCCTGTAGCCCCAGCTACTCAGGAGGCTGAGGTGGGAGGATTACTTGGGCCCAGGAATTCAAGACCAGCCTGGGCAACACTGTGAGACCCCGTCTCTAAAAAATTAAAATTAAAATTAATAAAAATAAAAAATACGTATCTGAACCATACATTTAAAAAATTCACATTTATTAAGTCAGAGTAATAGATAAATGGATGTTTATCACATTAATGTTTGTGTTTTCAAAAAAAATTTGCCCAAAAAGTGAAGTAGCAAAATACCGAAGCCTCTTGTTAGAACAAGATGGAAAGTTCTGTGCATTCATTTATCCCAAATTATTGACCAGGCACCATCTGAGAGGATGGTGGGGTTGTATGATTTGTAGACTGGGATCTGGGAGACATGGGTTAAAGTTTTGAGTTTAGAACTAATTAGCTTCATGACCCTGGATAAGCTGCTTCTCTTTGAAAATCAGCTTAGTGCCTATAAGATAAACACTGAAAAATTATGGTGCATGCATCTCCACTTATGAATTTTTTAACCCAACTTGAAACTGCAAAACTTAAGTATAAGGAACTGCAACAAAGTTTTTATTTTTCTGTGATGCTTCAACTTTTTAATTATTATTAAAAGCTTCAAATACACACAAAAGCATACAGTATGATAAATTAATTCATTTCCACATATCTATCACCCAGTCCCAACAATTATCAATTTATAGCCAATTCTTGCTTTATATTACCACTCCTCCCAGCCAGATTTTTTTTTCTTCTTTTCTTTTTTTTAAGTAATTTTTATTTCAAAATATTAAGGGGCACAAGTGTTTTTGTTTCATGGATGAATTGTATAGTGCTAACGTCAGGGCTTTTAATGTGTCCATCACCAGAATAGTGTACATTGTACCCAACAGGTAAGTTTTCATCCCTCACCTCCTCCCACCCTCCCCCCTTCTTAGTTTCCAATGTCCTTTACACAATTTTATGACTGTGTGTACCTATCATTTAGCTCACACTTATTAGTGAGAACATGTAGAGTTTGTTTTTCCATTCCTGAGATACTTCACTTAGGAAAATGTTCTTCTAAGAACATCCAGGTTGCTGAAAATGACATTATTTCATTCCTTTTTATGACAGCCAGATTATTTTAAAGCAAATCCCAATGTCTTATCATTTACCAGTACTTTTTTTTAATGCCCAAATATGGGCCTTTTTTTTTTTTTTTTGAATTGATGCTTCTACTTTGCTGCTTCCCTGAGCGTGCTCTTGGTCTTCCCATCGGGTAAGTCCAGGCCTGACTCAGAGGCACTGCTGCACCATCACACTTCGGCTGAGAGCCTGCTGAGCTAAACTCTGTGATTCTCTTTAGTTCTAACAGTCCATGATTCACAGAACCATGAGCACCCTCACCCCAGTAGCCTCAGAGGAGCCCAGCATAACGCAGTCTCGGGAGAGCAGTGTCAGCTGACAAATGGATCAGAAGGAACCCATCCTCCCAGCGGCAAAGCACAGAGAGGAAGAAAAGGAGGGGCAGGAACACCCGGGAGGTGATCAGTGTGTGTGTTCGAGCCTGGTAACAAATCCCTGGGCTTCTCCTTATGCCCACTGGCATTTCCTGTGCTTAGAAGATAGCTTCATTTCTGAAAATATCATTTTTTTAAATTGCTAATATAAATAAACTACCCATTCCGTTAACAAGGCCCCAGATGCCTCCTCAGATGATTCCCCAGCGACAGAAGCCAGGAGAGCTCCCTGGGAAGGTCAGGCTCAAGTCCCTGCCCCAGGGGGCCCCCCAGTCCCCTTCAGGTTCCACCACAGCCTTTGACAACAATGACGAAAGATTACCTCGAGTAAAGGAACTTGCCTCCAGCCCTAGCCCTGACCCTGGCCCACACTCAGCTCCTCACCAGTCTCTGAACTTAGTGTCCCCAGTTTGTTTCATCAGTATTAGGGCCCACGACCGACCCTCAATGTCCAGCAGAGAAAGCCCCCTGGGTTATTTAGTGGGGAAACTGGGCAAACCGTCCCCCACGTTCCCGCAAGCTCCCATGGGATGAGATGACTTTTCTTCATCCAGACTTCAGAAGCCAGGGCAGAGGCAGGAAGGCTCAGACCTGCTCCTGCTAAGCCTTTCTTCTGCCGAGAATAGAGCCACAAGATCCATATCCTCCAGGAGACCCTAACCTCCCTCTGCCCCAAGACCAAGATAAGTGCCCAAAATCTAGCGGGGATCATCTCTTCCTCCCTGAGGCCGACCCTTCCAGGACCCCAGGAGAAGGTGTGTTTCAAGGGCCTCCCAGAGCTCTAAGCCTCCAAAGCCACCAGGGACCAAGCAGGCCTGGAGCTAGCCTTATAAACTCTGGGCAGGACCAGGATGCATCTGGAGCTTTAGTCCTGAGTGCCACATTCTGTTTGCCTGAGCTATGTGACTTGTCCTCAGGTCTGTATGTGTGGCCTCCCCCAGAAACAGCTTTAGAGAGAAGAACCTGAAAGGCACGGGCTGGAGTAGGAGTCCCAGAGCCACCCGACGGGGCTGGGCTGAGAGGATCTTGCGTCTGGGGAGTGCTGTCTGCTAAGGTTGGTATTTGTCCATTGGAAATTCTCCTGAGTTCCACAGGAGCTGATTCAGAAAGCTGAGGCTGCCTGTTCTCTTCTCCTTCCCCTCCTCCAAAATCCACACCCACCCCATCCCTTACTTGGTCAGCCCTTAAGCATTTCCTGAGACCCGTGGCATTCAGGGGTCCTAAGCAACGTCTTCCAGCTCCCCATTCATGACGTGTTTTAATTGCACAATCAGACTTGATGCACACTAATGTATAGCCGGCATCTTCTCTGTTTCCACAAGTGTGCTAAGCACGTTGACACACACTGTCTTTCAGTCCCCACAGAAACTGAGGAAACTGAGGCTCAGGAGGTTAAGTAACTCCACCAAGTTTTCTGACTCCTTCCAGTGCATCTTCTGCCGAGTAAATGTTTCCTGAGATTAAGCCCCACCTCCAGGCCTTGTTCTTCCCCTTCTTGTCCACCTGCCACATCGTCCTCATTCCTGAAGGCCCAGCCCCAAGCCCCCCGGTCCTGAAGCCTTCCCAGGTCACTCCCTGCCTCCATCATCCTTCCCTCAGTGGTCTCCTACTGCAGGGTGGGCTCCACCCAACTCCGCTCTTTCTCACGGGAGCAAGCGTGTCTCTCAGCAAAATTTTGAGATCTTAAATGGCTGCGGCCATGTCTTATGCTCTTTTGAACGCAGTTGTTTAAATGCTTTGAGCAATCGTAATTATTTAAGTACTTTTGAATAATAGTAGTTGTTCAAATACTCACTATTTCCTTATTATAAAACTTAAAACAACCTCTGATCTCAGAAGTTGTAATGTGATAGGGAAGCAAAACAACCCAATGGGGCGAAAGAAAGACTTGGAAACTGGCAAGGCCCCGTTAAACAATTCTAAGTACATCTGTGTGAGTAAAAATCAACTGTCAGGCTACAACAGCACACAAAATGAGAATTCAGTTGGGAAAAGGAAGTCTGACTAGAAGGGCTGAGGGATGGCTTTGCAGGATTTACGGAGGAAACCTGGAGGTACTTTGCAACGGAGAACCTCAGAGTCCATCTGGAAAGCTATTGGCCAAGGTCACCACAATTGAGAATTATTAATAGGTGTGCCTCTGGAGGAATCGAATGGCCATCTGGGAGCTGGGATGGCAGTAGCAAAGGATTAGGAGGGAACACAGTCTTGGGCCACAGGAAGATGGCAGGAGAGGGGGATTGGGAAGGAGAACAAGAAACCTCATTTGCCGGCAAGGAGGATCCAGGAGCTCAGTCTGAAAACACTGCTGAGTATGATTTTGTGTATGTGTGTGTCTACAGGATTGAGCTGTCATCCTATCAGAGAAAAATGAAAGCAATAATATTCATCGTAGATCAGAGACTCATGGACATCTGGATCTGAACAGAACTAAGCCCCTAAGAAAGTTAGAAGAGAAAGAGTAAACATAACTCCCGTGCTGAACAGTAGTGGGATCATGCCTGTGAATAGCCACTGCACTCCAGCCTGGGCAACATAGTAAGACCTCCTCTCTTTTAAAAAAATAAAATAAAATAAAATAAAAAAGAATACATGGGGCCCCTGGGTGGAGAACTGGAGCACAGGGCAGGAGGCTGCCTTTGCTAGGTTTAACTTCAAGGCTGAGTCATATGATTTTGCCACACCATCAGAACCCTGACTTTCAGGGTTGCATATTCTGACCTTTACAATAAATAGAAGGTTGTTCTCTGAAGGGTGTGGAGTGTTCTAGTGAATTCTCCTGCAGTCCCATAATCACAAGCCCAGCTCTAGGGGGACGGAGAGGCAGCAAAGCAGAGGGAGGGTCCTGGGAGTCTCAGGAGCTGACTAGTTCTTCTAAGGCCACAGTCTTCACACTAGGGATGTGCACTCCCTAAAGGTATGTGAAGACTTTTCAAAGGGTTCATAGGCAAAACAATTTTAGGGGAAACAATTTCTAGTACCTCGGTGTCCAGATCTACTCTTTCTTAAAACCCATGTCCTTGAGAACACGTCTGTGATGGGAACACTGTACATCTTTCTCCTCTCGCCTTCACAGTTGCTCTTCGCCCGTGTTTGAAAAGAAATGCATGTTTCTACCCATCCTGAATCTTATGAGAGGGCATTTCACCAGCAAACGAAAACTTCCAGGATACCACACAAAGATATAATTTACTAAACAGGTGTTGAAAAGTAAATGACTTTAATAATTCCTATAGAGTCCTTTTAAATCAGATAGAAATCTTCCAACAAAATGGAGGGAGAATCTTTTCGAATTAACAGATGATAGAGTATTAAAAATAATTTTTGATGACACATCACTATGTGACTCTTGGCATTAACTAAGGAGGCGTTCAATGAATTGACTGGCATTATCATGACAAAAATCCTCATATCCCCATCTATTTATTTATGGCAGCAAAGTTTCTCAGAACGTAATATTTCATATAAAATATTTGCCAGGGATCACTGCTGTGAGTGGCCAAGATACTGAAATAGATCCTGTAAGCTGGACAGAAACTCCAAAACTTGTCCCTTACAATCAGGTATACAGTATCCTTTTTCTCTAGACAAGTTCACGTGGATTCTTTTTGTGTTTCCTGGGGCACACTGACACAAAGATCCATACCCAGGCAGGAAGCTCAGAGAAGAGGCACTCACTGTCAGACTTCTGGGACAGAGATCTCCTGTACCAAACCTTGACTTGGCTGATGAGAAATCAGAGGCCCAGAGAGAGGGTAACTGCCCAAGGTAACAGAGCTAATAGGCAACAGAGCTGGAAGTAGAAAGCCAGTCTCCGTCCTGTCAGTCCAGTGCGCTTTCTGCCATACACTGTACCTGTTAGAACAGGTGAGACTAAAGGTGAGGCTGTTCTTCTACAGTCTTCTGCACAATGACACCACATTTCCTGTTTGTCCTCAACATAAACCTGTTTGACATAGATGAAGAAGTTGGTGAGGTTTTCCTACTGATTTTCAGGATGTAGCCCAGACACTCAAAGAGGAAGGTATAGGGGGGCAGAAGAGAGTGGAACGTGTGGAGAGGAAGGAGAGGACTCTGGGCATTTCCAGTTATCCCATGGATTAACACCTTGGAGAACAATCAAGCACGTGCTAAAACACTATTTCCAAGCTGATGATTTCCCAGGTGACATTCAACTCAATGGATTTGCAGAGGACAAGATGGTTATGATATAGAGGATAGGATGCCCTAAAGCATGTTTAAATACAAGACAGAATGAATACTGATACATGCTACCACATGGATGAACCTTGATAACATTAAGCTAAGTGAAAGAAGCCAGATGCAAAAGGCTCTATATTGTATGAATCCATTTATATGAAATGTCCAGAACGGGCAAATCCATAAAGACAGAAAATACATTAATGGTTGCCAGATGCTGGGGGAAGGGGAGAATGGGGAGTGACTACCAATAGATATGGAGTTTGACTTTGGGGGTGATGAAAATGTTCCCGAATGAAATAATGGAAAAAGTTGCGCAATCTGTGAATATTCTAACAACCACTGAATTGTATACTTTAAAATGATGAATTTTATGGTACGTGAATCATATCTTGATTTTTTTAAAAAAACAGAATTAAATAAGTGTCCAATGGAGTTATAAACATATTGTATAGATAGAGGCACAAGAGATCAGTAAAGAGGCCTCATATTTATTGATTACCTGCCATGTCCCAGGCATTCAGATATTTTACATTCATTTTTCAATTCAGGCCACACAGCAGCCCTGAGAAGTAGGCATATTTTCTTTATTTCATAGATGAGGAAACTAAGGTTCACAGATACAGCTTATCCAAAAATATACAACTAGTTAGTGCCACAGTCACAATTAAGACTCAGGTCAATTTAGCTTCACAGCCCATGTGCCTTCCACTGTGGTGCAGTGCTTCCCATGCGCGTCTTGTGAAAGGAACCTCATACTTGCTTGGTGTTATCCCTCATCGTACCTTGCACAGGGATGGACATGCTCTAGTAACACTGCTTGAGTGATTATCAATTGTCACCTCTGCAGATGACACCCGGAGAACTAGCCCTCACCAGCAGCAACCACACCCCAGTTACCAAGTTCATCTTGCTGGGATTCTCCAATTATCCAGACCTCTGGGAGCTTCCCTTTGGAGCCTTCCTGCTCATCTATGCCATAACGGTGGTGGGCAACTTGGGAATGATGGCACTCATCTTCACAGATGCCCGTCTCCATAGCCCCATGTATTTCTTCCTCAGTGTCCTCTCCTTCCTTGATGTTTGTTACTCTTCTGTGGTCACACCGAAGCTCTTGGTCAACTTTCTGGCCTCTGACAAGTCCATCTCTTTTGAGGGCTGTGTGGTCCAGCTGACCTTCTTTGTAGTGCATGCGACAGCCGAGAGCTTCCTGCTGGCCTCCATGGCCTACGACCGCTTCATGGCCATCTGCCAACCCCTCCATTATGGTTCTATCATGACCAAGGGGACCTGTCTCCAGCTGGTGGCTGTTTCCTATGCCTTCGGCGGAGCCAACTCCGCTATCCAGACTGGGAATGTCTTTGCCCTCCCTTTCTGTGGACCCAACAAGGTAACACACTACTTCTGTGACATACAACCCCTTCTCCACCTGGCCTGTGCCAACATAGCCACAGCAGGAATGGTCCTCTATGTCTTCTCTGCTCTGGTCACCCTCCTGCCTGCTGCAGTCATCCTCACCTCCTACAGCGTGGTCTTGGTGGCCATTAGGAAGATGCGCTCAGCAGCTGGGCGGGAGAAGGCCCTCTCCACATGTGCCTCCCACTTTCCTGGCCATTGGTATTTTCTATGGCACCGTGGTTTTCACCTACATCCAGCCCCATGGATCCACTAACAATTCCAATGACCAAGTAGTGTCCATCTTCTACACCATCGTAATTCCCATGCTCAACCCCTTCATCTACAGCCTCCGCAACAAGGAGGTGAAGGACGCCCTGCAGAGGAAGCTCCAGATCAACATCTTTCCCTGCTGAGCCCTGCAAGATCATCTGTTGCAATGAGAAAGACATAGCATCTTCCAAATCACTTTACGAATTGACCTAACCAAAAGCAGCCCTGGTTTTGAAGGAGGTAGAAGAAGTAAAGGATAAACAGCAAATATACTTTGTACAGAGCATTACAGTTTATAAAGCATCTTCTTATTCACTATGATATTGAATTCTCACCACCATATTGTGAGACAGCTATTGTTACAATGATCCCATTTTGCAAATGAAGGATACATGACTCAGAAAAAATATAACATCAATTACCTAAAGTCATACAGTGAGTGAGAAAATGAGTATTCAACATCAGGGCTTCCACATCAAGACCAGGGATATTTCAATTACACCACAGTCACAACTTAAGTATTTATTGGCAGCTCATCATAACTTCCAAGAAACATCAGACAAGGCACAACACAATCATTTCTGTTTTTTCACTGATTTAGTGAGCTGGGAGCGGGCAACAAGTGGCTTAGTTCTTTTTTCCTGTTACAAAAAGAAAGATAACCAGGATAGCGATGTCCTTATTTCTGATCGCAACTGCAGTGTGCTGAGATGTCCCAGTATAACTTCAGGATCCAGAGAGATGTTTCCTTGTTCATCTGTATCCTAGCCAGATGTATGTGCATGTCCCATAATTCTCAAGGTGAGGGATGTGTGTGTGTGTGTGTGTGTGTGTGTGTGTGTAATTGGGCAGTTACAGCATTATTTTAGATACTGTGCTTTGGGAAACTGACTCAAATTTTTTTTATATTTGGCCTGAGTATCTTTAAATATGCATGTCATATGGTGAGTGTATATGTTTTAGAGAATCACACTGATGATGAAGCTGAACTTGAAGAACTAATTCAGGGTTGAACACTGGATTAGAAAACATGCTCTTAAACTAATGCAAAGTCCTAATCTGAACTAAATTGGCTTCAGCCTATGATTTCTGGATTACTCAAAAGATTTTTTTCCAGATACATCTTAAGAAAATTATTCTAAATACAGGAAATCTTGCTATACAAACAAATCTATCACAGCATCATGTGTGAAAACAAAAAATTGAAAACAACCTAAATGTTCAAAAGAGAAAAAGGATTCAATGATTCACCCCTGGATGGATTACAATGCAATCATTACATATTATGCTTACAGGCTGGGCATGGTAGCTCACGCATATAATCCCAACACTTTGGGGGGCTGAGGCAGGAGGATCGCTTCAGGCCAGGAGTTCAAGGCTGCAGTGAGCTATGATCAGGCAACTGCATTCCAGCCTGGGAGACAGAGCAAGACCTCATCTCTAAAAAAAATTTTTTGTAATTATGCTTATGAAGTCTATGTAATAACATGGAAAAAAGCAGGCCAAAACATCTAGAGTGCAATCACAACAATGTAACAAAAATGAGTAGTGGAAAAACACACAAAAATGTAAATGAAGGTTGTGTTAGAAGGATAGCACAATGGGAAAAATGTTTTTCTATTTTTCTCAAAAATTTTCTGAAACTTTTTAATAAGCGTGTTTGATTTTGATACTTTATTCTAAAAATGAATAATTTTTAAAATCCTTTCCAGGAAGCTGAGTGTGAAAATTTCTCACTTTCATCTTCTTTCATTCAGCAGATATTTACCAAATTCCTCCTATGCTTCACCTTCTCTTAACTTACCAACTAAATTTTCAGTACCTGCCTGCAATTGAGGTCAGGACGAGAACACTGTGATAAAGAGAATCAGTATAAATTAATCTAATTCATTCATCTGGAAAAATATTTATGTGTAGGCCCTAGCTGGATTAACAGTCAGAACACATGTTAGGAAGATAGTTTATGCTACAGTAACAAATAAACCCCCAAACGTCCGTATCTTCATACCACAAAGGTTTTCACCTATGCGGAATTTGAGATACATCAGGTGATTGTCCAGGGAAACTTACTCAGTCAGTGACTCCACGTCTGAGCCCCTTTAATCTTGCAATGCCACCATCCCACTCTGTGCCCTCCAAGATCTTAACGATGGGGAAAATGGTCAAAGTCATGTAGAACGTTTTTAAGGCCCTGGCCTGAGGTCGGCTCGCATCATTCAACCCACATGTCATTGGCCTGAAACCAGTCTTACAGGCCCGACATAGCAGCAAAGTAAACTGGGAAATATAGTCTTCTTTTTCACCTGAGAAAGGAAAAAGATATAAGATTTAGTAAACACATAGCTTTGTCTGTAGCTGGCCAATTGGACAGTTGGTTAGTCTGTCATCTGTAAGGGGTACTAAAACATCACTGGAATAAATTGGAAATAAAGTGCTGGTTAACTCATGTTTCTACACAATTGAGATGGACTCTTTCCTTGGGTGGAAATTTTAAAACGCTCTTTGCCTGGTCTGACCTATCTCTGTTGAGTATTTTTTGAATCACACACCCAAATTGCATGGTGCCACTACAAGCAGAAAAACTAACTCTGAGACCAGTTAGTTGATGGTTGCCTGAAGTTGGAGGTCACAGTTACCCTGAATTCTAAATAACACATATCATAGTGGTATTTACTAAGAGTGATTTTATCCAAGGTTAAACCCTGTGATGTATCACCCAAGAAGTGGTAAACACACAAACACATACATTCTTGAAGACATAATTTTTAAAGAACACACACACACAGAAAAAAGCACTTTAAAAACATGAAACTCAGAAAAAAATACAAAAGTTAAATGCACATACGATGTGGCTCTGCTGTGCAATCTAATGAATAGACTATCAGTTGCTATCCACCTCAACTATATAGATGTTGAAACAGGTATTGACAGACTTTCAATCTGAGGAGTGATAAATTACTATCCTGCCCCATTCACTGTTGTAGCCCCCATGTCTAGAACAATGCCTGGCCCATCATAGGTACTCAATAAATATCTGTTCAATAAATGAATGAACAAGCATCTACATGCTTATTTTCCTTGGGCCAGTAACACTGTCATCACCTAAGAGCTTTTAAGAAATTTATTAATAGAATCTGGGGCCTCACCCCAGACCTACTGGATCAGAATCTGCATTTTAACAAGATCCCCAGATGACTTGTATGCACGTTAACGTCTGAGAAGCTCTGATCCGTACAACTCAATCCAGCTCTTCATTCAGGAGCGAACAAAGTACTCTATTCTTCTCCCAGAGCTCACAGTTTAGTCTGGGAGAGTGTTCTTAGCAGAAGGGAAAATATAGCAAAGACCAAGAAGCTAGAAAACTACAATGTGTCCTCTTCCTGATCCTCTTTCACCATTGTGCGTGATCTACATTAAAATAAGCATTAAGAAGACAATCAACATTAACAGAGTTATCGTGTTACCTAATGTGTGGCGGGATGATAGGATGGCAGTGCCACCTGGCTTTGCCTTAACGATGCTGGGAAGGGTCCATAATGTGCTGCTCTTGCTGGCAGGTGGCTGCCCAACCCAGGACTACATTTCCAAGGCCCCCTTGCATACACATGTGGCCGTGTGACTGGGTCTCACCAAAGAAATGTGGTTAGAAAGGCATTTCATTCCAAGGCATAGGCTCGTAAGAAGTTGGTAAGCATTAGGACCTCTTAACACTCTATTTCTCTTCTGCCAGTGGAGGAAATTTTGTTAAGCCACTGAAACCTGGAGTTTGTTTGTTAAGGCTGTCAGAGTTACCTTAACTAGAACAATGAACTTTCAGGTTTTTTCTGCCTTTCTGATCACTGCATCCTTTGGAGATACAACCCCTAATGACCCATCCCGAAGAGCAATCTTGGCCAAAGTGACATCTAAAATTAAGCTAAGCAATTTTGACGGTGGCATAGGTCCTTTCCTCTAAAGGGCAATATCTTGTGAAGTATATATTTTTATCCTCCTTTTACTGATAATGAAAAGAAGATCCAAGAAGTTACGCAACTTATACAAGTTCTCACTGGTAGTGAAGATATGCAGGACCTCATTAACTAATAAACATATGAAAATCTCATTGGTAATTAGGGAAATGACAATTAAAAATCCCAAGATACACTTTTATACCCAACAAATCAGCAAAAAAATCCGACAACCTAAGTGTTAGTAAGGATGTGGAACAGCAGTGTGTAAATTGGATTGACCACTTTCAACAACAATTTGACATCAGGTTAAAAGTTGCACGTGTATATACACTATGGTCCCACGGTTCTATTAATAGGCATATAATCTAGAGAAATTCTTGCACACTCGCGTTATAAAACAGGTACCCGAAATTCATTGTTTGCCATAGCAAAAAAGGGAAAGCAACACAAATGTCCATCAACAGTAGAAATAGATGGATAAAATAGGACACGTTCATACAATAGAAACTAAACAGCAACAAAAACAAATGAACTACAGGTCTATGCATCAACATGAATGTGTCTGTAAAACATAAGGTCAAACAAAGTAAGCAAATCACAGAGAATGCACACAGTATTATTCCATTTGTATAAAATTTTAAAATAGGCAAAACTAAACAATTATAATGTTTAGAAATGTATTCGCAGATGGTAAAACTGTTTAAAATAAAACAAGGAATGATTGACACAAAATTTGGGATAGTGCTTGCTTACCTCTTACGGGGAGAAAGGGGGATAAAACCAGGAGAGGCTCACAGGAGCATCTTAGATCATGCTACTCAGTGTGGGATCCTCGGCCCACCAGCGTCTGTGTCACCTGGGGGCTTGTTAGAAATGCAGAATCTTAGGCTCTTCCCCAAACCTATCAGAATCTACATTTTAACATAATCCCCAGGTGATTCATAAGCACATTCAAGGCTAGGGGTGGTGGCACGTGCCTATAGTCCCAGCTACTTGGGAGGCTGAGGCAGGAGGATCACTTGAGGACAGGAGTTCAAGACCAGCCTGGGCAACATAGCCAGACCCTGTATCTACAAGAAATAGAAAAATTAGCCCAGTGTAGGGGCATGCACCTGTAGTCCTAGCTACTTAGGAGGCTGAGGCACAAGTATCACTTGAGCCCAGGAGTGTGAGGTTACAGTGAGCTATCATTGCACCACTGCACTCCAACCTAGGTGACAGAGTGAGTCTCTGTCTCAAAAAAAAAATTAAAAACACTTGTAAAGTTCTATTTCTAAGGCGGCAGGTGGTACATACATGGGTGTTTATTTTAGCAATATTTTTTAAATAGTATAGGTTTTATATACTTTTGCATGTATATTTTACAATTTTTTTTTCACATCAGGTGGGTAGTGTGCCAATGTTGTACCAAGGTTTGAGGGAGGCACATCTCACACACGAGTGTGAGAACCCCATCATTACACTTATGAACTACAAAAGGATCATATTTTACAATTTATTAGGCATCTGATAAATATCTATTTGATAAATGAATAAGCGAGCATCTACATGCTTGTTTTCCTTGGACCAGCAGAACTGTCATCACCTAAGAGCTTTTAAGAAATTTAGAATCTGGGGCCTCACCCCAGACCTACTGGATCAGAATCTGCATTTTAACAAGATCCCCAGATGATTTGTGGGCACATTAACATTTGAGAAGCACTGATCCATATGACTCAATCTGTCACTTATTTTTAAATATATAGTTTTAATTATGTTTTAAAATATTTTTAAATATATATGAAGACAAAGACAAAGATGAAGACCACAAAGATGACAAAGAACTAAAACCAAATCCAGATATTTACACTCAAAATCCGGCGCTATTTTCACTATACCATGCCTTTGCCCCAAGGCAGTCAATGAAATGACTCCAGTGAATTTATCAATTTCTTTTCCTTTTTTTGTTTTTTTGAGACAGAATCTTGCTGTCGCCCTGGGTGGAGTGCAGTGGTGTCAGCGTAGCTCACTGCAGTTTCAAACTCCTGGGTCCAAGCATCCTCCTGCCTCAGCCTCCCCAGTTGCTGGGACTACATGCGCCACCACACCCAGCTAATTTTTCTATTTTTAGTAGAGACGGGGTCTCGCTCTTGTTCAGGCTGGTCTCAAGCTCCTGAGCTCAAGCGAGCCTCTCGCCTCGGCCTTGGCCTTGGCCTTGGCCTTCCAGAGTGCTAGGATTGCAGGCATGAGCCACCATGACCAGCCTGAATTTATCCATTTCTAATGGTCGTGCTGCAACTGGGTGGACCAAAGCCCATGACAAAAACAGATAAACTATTAGAAGCTTCAGTGGCTTGATCATTTTTATTTCAATATTTTGGGATGGAGGGGGTAGTTAGAAAAGTGATTTTCTTATTCAGCCAATCTCTGCCTTTAATAATACATAATGCTTTCCCGAAAAATGTTTTGGAAAGTGGAATGCCTAAAATCTGAACTTTACTCTTAAATATTTTATTTGGTGGGAGGAGAAGAAAGAGAGGAAGGGAGGGGCATTTCATCCAGAAACCTAAAGAAAAAATCATGAAGTCTCAAACATGATATAAATGCTTAATTTGATTTTACATCTGAATGTTATGTACTGAATACAGAATATCTAAACTATTAAAAACATATTGTACTATAAATGTTGACTATCAAATTTAATTTTCTGGTGTAACCTTACAACTCAAAATCCTTCTTCATTCAGTTTACTTGAAATGATATTTGGCACATTCCCTTTCTCAGGGCTTATAGAATACCAAGGAGTAAGGATGAGACAGAAAGAGATACTGCCTGGTCCTCTGGTCCACGTATGCTGGCATTTCCATCCTTATTTCCATTTGGTTTCCGATGGCCAAGCCATGAAGATCATAGTCATGACTCCATGTCCCAAAAGGAATGCCTCTCCAGGCTCTCAGCTACTCCTTCTTCCCTCTCAGAGGGCACTGAACACATCCGTCCACTCTCCCACACGGGGTTCGTGGGAAGATTGTCGCAGCCTTCTTGCCTGGCCCTGCCACATGGCTATTTATTTATTCTCGATGGGTCTACACTTCAAGAGGTGCAGAAGCTCTAGGAAATAGGCCACAGGACTCTTCCCTAGGGACTCACCAGACCCAAAGCTCACTTCTCCTCTGTCTTCACTTTAGGAGGCTAGGGAATTTTTATCTAGCCCTTGAGAGAAAGGAAGGCACCAGAAAAACTGGCTCTAACTGATCACGTATTCTGTGATCATATGCCTGTGGTCAAGGCTTGCGTTTATTCCCTGGGTTATTGATGGTTCTAGCTTTTGAAGTTCAAAAGCATTTTAATCACAAAGGTTTTATCTCTGCCTTGAGTTTCCAAAACATATTTTAAACCTCAAAGGCCAGGGACTGACTTCTTTGGTATCTGCACTATGCTACAACAACCCTACCCTGAGGCATGGCTGCCAAGAGGTCAAGTTTGAATTAGGAAGGACTACTGGGTAAAAAGAAGTATGTTGTCTGAAAAAATTTTGGTATATCAAAATAATATTCTTTTACACATAATTGTAAAGATCCACACATTTGCTTCATCGCTACACCTTACTTTTTAGCCACAAACTTTGCCAGTGTATTTATGATATTTTGTACACGTGTTGTAAGTTTTGTTGTTTTCAGACTTGCTTCAATTCAATAAGCCTCAAATTTACTGTTTTTGGCATAATACGTGATATCTTCCTTTGTCTCAATTGTAAAATCATCAACATCAGCACTTTATTTTTCCATATTCCACTATTCTTTTATAAATAAGGTCAAATAAGCAATAAAA
Organism: Daubentonia madagascariensis; assembly: GCA_023783475.1. NCBI lineage: Eukaryota > Metazoa > Chordata > Mammalia > Primates > Daubentoniidae > Daubentonia > Daubentonia madagascariensis. Next base: position 695,978 of record JAKFHU010002396.1, on the reverse strand, counting down.
TGCTCAAGTAATTGCACAAACATTGCCATATTTAGATGGCAACACTGCTAAAATAAAACTATTGGCTGGCAGACAGCAGTACCATAAGGTAACTTGAAATAGTTTTTTGTCTACTGAAACAAGAAAGTCAAAATTTGGTATAGAAAAGAAGTTTAGAAGTGTTGATGTATAATACATGAAAATGACAGTCAAACAAAAGTTAATAATTACCTGTATTTTGATTCATTGATTTTTGTTCACCTTATCTTCACCTCTCTTAAAAATAAACAGTTATAACAATTGTATTTGTAACAGCTTTATGAAGATACAATTCACATACCCTACAATTTCACCCATATAAAGTGTACAATTCAATGATTTTTAGCATATTTATACAGCTGTGGAACCATCACCACAATCAATTTTAGAACATTTTCATCACCCCAAAAAGGAACATTTTCATATACCCTTTAGCCATCATCCTCCAATCCCCCTATACCCTTCAGTCCTTGGCAATCACTATCTACTTTCCGTCTCAATAGATTTGCCTATTTTGAACAGTTTATATGAACGGAGTCATAAAACATGTGTTTGTGATTGGCTTCTTTCACTTAGCAAAACGGTTTTTTTTATTTTTTATTTTTAATCCTCAATGTGATAATATAGCAAAATGTTTCCAAGGTCCATCCATGTGGTAGCTTCTATCAGTACTTCATTCCTTTTCATGGCTGAATAATATTCCATTGTATGGACATACTACATTTTATTTATCCATTTATCAGTTAATAGACATTGGGATTGTTTCCACCTTTTGGCTATTATGAATAATACTGCTATAAACATTCATGTGCAAGCTTTTGTAGGAACATATATTTTCAATTTGCTTTTTTATATATCTAGGAGTGGAATTGCTGGGCCATAGGTAAACTCTATGTTTAATCTTATGAGGAACTGTCATACTGTTTTTCAAAGTAGCTGCATCATTTCACATTCCCAACAGCAGTATATGATGGTTTCAATTTCCCCACATCCTCATCACCACTTGTTATTATCTGTCTTTTGTTATTATAAATATCCTAATGGATATGAGTGGTATCTCACTGTGGTTTTGATTTGCATATGCCTGATGACTAAAAATCTCAAGTATCTTTTCATGTGCTTATTGGCCATTTCTATATCTTCTTTGGAAAAAATGTCTATTCAGATCCTGTGCCCAAAATTAATTGGTTATTTGTCTTCTTATTATTGAATTGTAAGAGTTCTTTATATATTCTAGGTACAAGTCCACTAACAAACATATGATTTTTTAATATTTCTCCCATTCCATAAGTTTTTTCATTCTTTTGGTAATGTCCTTTGATGCCCAAAAGTTTTTAATTTTGATGAAGTCCAATTTGTCTATTGCTATGGACTGAATTGTCTCCCCTCAAAATTCATATGTTGAAGCCCTAACCCCTGATGTAATGGTATTTGGAGATAAGGCCTTTGGGAGATAATTAGGTTTAGATGAGGTCATGAGGATGAGGCCCTTATGATGGGATCAGTACCTTTATAAGAGACAGCAGAGAGTTCTTGCTCTCTCTCTCTCTCTACCATGTGAGGACACAGTGAAAAGGTGGCTATCTTCAAGCCAGGAAGAGAGCCCTCATGAGAACCTAACCACACTGGCAACCTGATCTCAAATTTCTAGCCTCCAGAACTAGGAGACAATAAATTTCTGTTGTTTAAGCCACCCAGTCTTAAGATATTTTATTATAGCAGCTCGAGCTGACTAAGACATCTATTTTTTCTTTTGTTGTTCATGCTTTTGGTGTCATATCTAAAAATGCATTGCTATATCTGTCATGGAGTTTTACCTCTTGTGTTTTGGGGGTTTTCTTCTAACAGTTGTATAGTTTTAGCTCTTACATTTAGGTCTTTGATCTGTTTTGAGTTAATGTTTATATATAGTGTGAGGTAGGGATCAAACTTCATTATTTTGCATGTGGATATCTGTTTGTCAGAGCATCCTTTGTTGAAGAGACTATTCTCTCCCCATGTCAAAAATCAGTTGTCCATAAATGTATGGGTTTATTTTTGTACTCTCAATTCTATTCCATTGAGCTGTATGTCCATTCTTATGCCAGTTTCACACTGTCTTAATTACTATAGCTTTGTAGTAAGTTTTGAAATTGGGTAGCATGAGTCCTACAACTTTGTTATTCTTTTTCAAGATTATTTTGGCTTTTCTGGGTCCTTGGAATTTCCATATGATTTTAGGATCAGTTTCTTCATTTCTGCCACCAAGCCAGCTTGAATTTTGATAGGGACTATGTTGAACCTATAGATCAGTTTGGGGAGTATTGCCACTTTAAAATATTAAACCTTTCTTTTCATGCACATGGGATGTCTTTCAATTTATTTAGATTGTCTTTTATTTCTTTCAGCAATGCTTTGTAGTTTATAGAGATTAAATTTTGTGCTACTTTTATTAAATTTACTCCTAAGTATTTTTGATACTATCATAAACTGAAGTTTTAAAATTTTTATTTTCAGAAGGTCATTGCAGGTGTATAGAAATACAACTGATTTGTTTGTTTGTTTGTTTTTTGGGCTGGTCAAGCGAAGCAGTGGGAGTGGGGAAGGAACACAGGAATCTGTAACTGGTTGTGATCAGTTAGTTGTAAACGCCACTGCACTCGGACCAGCAGATAGACGATTGATTTCTAACAACTTTGTTGAGATATAATTCACATACCATGCAATTCACCCATTTAAAGTATACATTTAGTGGTAGAAATACAATTGATTTCTGTATATTCTGTATCCTGCAACCTTGCTGAGCTCATTTATTAGTTCTAACAGTTTTTTTAGTGGATTCCTTAGGCTTTTCTGTAAATTCACACCTAAGGCGTGCAGAGTGCACTCTCTGGGAGATGGGCACGCTTGAAGCTCTTACTCGGGCAGAGTAAAGGTAATACATGTAACCTAAATATCTGTACCCCCGTAACACAGGAAGGAAGGGAAAAGAAAAGAAAAGAAAAGAAAAGAAATAAATAAATAAATAAAAGTTCACTGTGAACACAGATAGTTTTACTTTTCCCTTTTTTTTTATTTTTTTTTTCCTTTTATTTCAGAATATTATGGGGGTACAACACCTGGATTATGTTTCATTTGTTAGTTTGTTTTGCCTGCCTGGCCTGAATACTTACGAACTCTAATACAATAGAAGTGGTGAGAGCAGACATTCTCTTCCTGTTTTTGATTTTAGAGGGAAAGCAATTAGTCTTTCGCCATTAAGTGTGATGTTAGCTGTGGGCTTTGTGTAGACGCCCTTTATCAAGTTGAGGAAATTCTCTTCTATTCTTAGTTTGTTGAGTGTTCTTACCATAAAAATGTGTTGGAGTCTCACAGATTTTTTTCTGCATCTATTGGGATGCATCTATTATTTTTTGTTTTTTTCCTTTATTGGTTGATTTTTGGATGTTAAACCAATCTTGTATTCCTGGGATAAGTACAACTTGCTCATGATGTACAATCTTTTTTATATATTGCTGTATTCTGTTTGCCAGTATTTTGTGGAGGATTTTGGAGTCTATATTCATAAGAGATATTAGTTTGTAATTTTATTTCCTATCTTTGTCTGGTTTTGGTATCAGGGCAATACTGACCTCATAGAATGAGTTGAAAAGTGTTCGCTCCTGTTTAATTTTTTTGGAAGAGTTTGTGAATATTGGTATTAATTCTTCTTTAACGTTTGATAGAATTTACCAGAGAATCAAACAACACAGGTTTGAAGTGGGGGGGAAGATTTACCAGAGAAGCAATCTAGTCCTGAAATTTTCTTGGTGGGCAGTTTTTGATTACTTGTTCAATCTCTTTACTTGATAAAGATCTATTCAAACTTTCTATTTCTTATTTAATTACTTCTGGTAGTTTGTGTCTTTCTAGGAATTTGTTTATGTCATCCAAATGATCTATTGTCATACTACTGCTCATACTATTACTTTATAATTCTTTCACTTTATAATGTCAGTAGTAATGTCCCCTCTTTTATTTCTGATTTTAGCAATATGAGTCTTCTTTTTTCCTGGATCAGTCCAGTTAAAATGTTTGTTGATTTTGTTGATCTTTTCAAGGAAGTAAACTTTGGGTTTGTTGATTTTTTTCTCTATTGTTTTTCTGTTCTCTACTCCACTAATTTCCACTCTAATCTTTATTATTCCCTCTCTTCTGCTTGCTTTAGGTTTGGTTTGATCTTCCTTTTCCTTAAGTGACTTAAAGTGAAAGATTAGGTTATTGATTTGAGATCATTCTTCTTTTATAAATAGGTGTTTATAGCTAGAAATTTCCCTTAAGTACTGCTTTAATCGTATCCCATAAATTTGGTTATATTTTTTCTTCATTTCTATTCATCTTAATGAACTCTCCGATTTCTCTATTTCTTCTTTGACCCATTGGTTATTGAATGTGTTAATTTCCATGTATTTGTGAATTTCTCAAATTTCTCCCAGTTATTGATTTCTCATTTCGTGCCGTTGTGATTGAAGAACATACTTTGAGTGATTTCAATCCTTTTAAATTTATTGAGGTTTGTTTTATGATCTAGCATATAGTCTATCTTGGAGAATGTTGCATGTGAACTTGAGAAAAATTTATATTCTGCTACTCTTGGACAGAGTGTCTGTTAAGATTAGTTTATAGTGTTCAAATCTTCTATTTCCTGTAGATCTTCTGCCTACTTGTCCTATCTAGTACCAGAAGTGAAGTATTGACGTGTCCAAGGACTATCATCAAATTGTCTGTCTCTCCCGTCATTTCTGTCAGTTTTTGTTTCATGTATTTTGGGACTCTGTTGTTAGGTATATATATGCTTATGATTGTTATGTCTTCCTGATAGATTGGCCTTTTTATTACTATAAAATGTCCCTCTTTATCTCTAGTAACACTTTTTGTTTTGAAATCTATTTTGTCTGATGTCAGTGTAGCCACGTCAGATTTCTCTGAAGCTGTTTCTCTTCATTCTTTTTTCTCTCTGCTCATTGGATTTCATAATCTCTATTGATTTATCTTCAAGTTCAGTTTTTCCTTCTGCCAGTTCAAATCTGCTGTTGAGTCTATCTAGTGGGGCTTTTTTAAATTACAGTTATTGAGTTTTTCAATTCCACAAATTCCATCTGATACTTTTTTATAATTTCTACCTCTTTATTTATATTCTCTACATAATAAAACATTGTCATCACATCTTCTTTTACTTCTTTAAGCATAGTTTCCTTTAGTCCTTTGATAACGGCTACTTTGAAGTCTTTGTCTGTTAATTCTGACATCTGCCCCTCTCAGAGACAGTTTCTATTGGCTGCTTTATATACTGTGTATGGGTCACACTTTCCTGTTTCTTTTAATGTTTCATAATTTCTGCTGAAACTGAACACTTCTGAGAATATATCACAGAAACTCTGGATACCAGTGCCCTCCCTCTGTCTCCAGTGCTTGTTGTTGTTTGCCTATTTGTGTATTGACTGACTGGACTATTTAATGAAGTTTATTTCCTCCACACTGTGAAGCCTCTGATGTTGTTCCTCAGAGGATGCAGCATTGGGCATGTGCACAATCATCCTAGGATGTCAGTGATGTTATTTCAGCAGTGCTCTCTTCTACTGTCTCTTCCCTTGATCACTCTCAGCTCTAAGGCTTCATTAATTGCCAGATAATTGCTCTATTATTTATGACAATGCCTTGTGACATAGATTGCTCCACAGCTGATCCAATTAAATTAGGACTCCTTTGCAGGGGTAATTTTAAGGATTGATGTTCAAGGTTTGTTCTGTCCCCAGGAGGGCTCTTTTCTTAGCTGTCCTTTTTTTCAGATTCTTTCCAGTAAAAGTAGTTGGTCCATGGCTTAGCTTGTATCTCTCATGAAGCTACCAGGCTCCTCTTAATATCTTTCTAACAAAACCAGTACTGCTTTTGAGAGCACCCTTAGACTTGAACATCCCTACCTTCTATTTCAAATAAAGTCTGTTCCTTAAGGGAGAACTTTAGAGTTCTCTGTTTAGAGCCTGCCTCTCACCCTGGGCAAAATATCAGAGCCACAGTTCCAGAGCTGGGGGGTTGGGGGATGGAGACAGTGGTATACTTCTCTCTGGGTGACATCCCTGCTTTAGGCAAATTAATTTTCCATTTTCCAACCCCTTACTCTGCTCCTTGACTATAAGTCCCCACTTGCCCTTGTTGTATTCAGAATTGAGCTCAATTTTATACTGAAGTTGCTTTCCCTTGTTGCAACAGTACTGAATAAAATCTGTCTTTACCACCTTTAACTAGTGTCCAGCTCTGTTTCTATTTAACACTCCTCACAAGGATGTTCCGGAAGTGGAACCCCACATAATTTTTTGAACACTCCATGTCATATGTAGTTTCTAAGTCCACAAATCATGGAATGATAAAGTTAGAAATTGTTAAATGCATTACAAGAGTATCACGTATATATTACTAAAATATTACTGTACTATGCAATACTAGAGTATTACATAAAGTATTACATTTATTTTCATTTCCTTCCAAATCCCCATCCTGATGTCCATCTCTCCATTCCTGATGCCTATTTCTCACAAAGGCTTTTCCCTGTGACTTTAAAGTCTCCAGAATTGTGCATGCCTGCAGCTGTTATCTCTATAATTTCTCTGCAGGTCTCTTACTTCTCTTCTCAGCACATTGTTAGCTACCAGACACACAGACATGCAGCTCAACTCATGTTAGTGGTTGGATCAGCAGCACAACAGTGTCAAGTGGATAAAAATGTAGCAAATATCTGTTATTGTATGTGGCATAATCATGCGCCAAGATTCCAGGCTAGACCCACCAAGCGAGCTCTGCATCATTCAATACATGCCAATAATCCAAGGTAGTCACAGGGAATAAAAGTAGAAGCATGACCCCATAGAACTTATCACAACTGAGAAAAAATAGCCTATTTCATTGGCAAGATGTAAGCAAGAAGTTTTAAAGAACAGCCCTGAATGATGTTCATTCAAAGAGGCTAAAGGAGCCTAACAAAGTACTAATACCATTCCCATTTTTCCCTAATTTATGATAGTACTCCTCCTTCTTCTCTGCCTTTGGAATAGGCACAGGTTTTCCAGAATACCGTGGAAGCGAGGGCAGAAGTTGGAGAGAATAAGCGCAGGGTTGTTATTAGACTTTTCTGGTAAGAATTGTAAATGCTAACCATGTTTCCTTTACATTACTGCCATGTGATCAAAGCAGGATCAAAATCCAGCATGATATAATGTAAGGAGCTTTGTTTAATCAAACAATTCCAATTTGGAAATCCATACTACTGAGCTTCTTCCACACATATACAAAGATATAGGCAAAATGATTTTCAATGAAACATTATTTTAAAGAGCAAAAATTGGAAACAACCAAAATGTCCATTAGTAGAGGAAAAATTAAATAAATTTAGTGGGGCCATATAACAGAATACTATGCACAGGGATTGATAGGGGCAGATGTTCAAATTATATTAAGTTGCAGGACAATACACACACAGAACCATCACTATTCGTTTAAAAAAGAAAAGGAGGGAAGGGAGGAAGGGAACTGTATATGTAGTGTATCTCTATGCCCATAAATACATAGGAGGGGTTCTGAATGAAACTCTTAACAGCAAATATATTTCTGTGAGAAATAAAAATGGGAGTGGGGGCGGAGAGGGAAAAGGGAAGGCTTTGATGCCTTATTTACTTCTATGTTGTTTGAATTTCCTACTCATTAAAAAAAGTAACTAAATAAGTAAGAAAAAGCATTGACATCAGACAGAACTGAGTTGGAAATTCAGCTCTGCCACTTACTGTGTAACCTTGGACAAGTCTGTCCTCTGTCTCAGTTTCACTGTCCCTACGGTAAAGACATTAGTATCTACCTCCTAGAATGGTGTGTCACCTAAGTGAGATGAGGGATGACAAGACTTCTATTACAGTTTCTGGCATGCAGTTGGAACTCAGTAAATCTTAGTAAATGTTCACTTCCCTTATGAGTAGACGACTGTGCACTGGAATTTGAAGAGCACCAAGAATGCCTTTTCCTACCACTGGCACTACAACAAATACTATTAATAGTAATAACAAAAACTAATATGTATGGAGCTTCCACCAGGTGTCAGTTACTTGTCCAAGTGCTTTACAGTTTGTCTCTCATTTAAACCTCACAACCACCCTGTGAGATAGGCAGCATTATTATCCCCACGTTAAGGATAAGGACAGAGTCAAAATTTATGATCAAGTTTTCATGACTCCCAAGTTTGCATTCTTAACAACAATGCTTCATTTGTTGACATTAAAAGACTTTGATAAACCAGCAAAATACGTTACCACTTTAGACATCTCTCAGTGATATATGAATGCCTTTTTCAACACATTATTAGATATTAGCATTGATATATTTTTGGCGAATTTGATAAGCCCAAAAAACGGGAATACTTTATTGTTTTCACTTGCATTCATTTTATTACTGGCAAGAGTAAACAGTTTTCCATATATTTATGTGTTCTACAGCCTCTTTTATGATTTATCTGTTCAAGCCTTCTGGCCATATATATATGTATATATTAGCTTTCCATATAATGAACATATTTAATGATTTGTCATATTTGCTGCAAATATTTTGCCATTTTTTGCATACCTCATTTTATTTTGGTTATTTATGTAGATAACGTTTAAATGTCTGTATAGTCTAATGTATCTTTTCCTTCTTGATTTATTCTATCATTTAAAAATTTGTAAGTTAAAAAACTGAAAATATTTCCAAAACAATTATTTGATAAAAGATTGGTATCCAGAATATGTGAAGAACTCTTAACACTCAACAGTTAGAAAACAAATAATCCAATTTAAAAATGGGCGAAAGATTTGAAGACACCTCGCCAAAGAAGATATACAGATGGCAAATAAACATATGAAACAATGTTCAACATCATACATAATTAGAGAATTGCAAATCAAAGAGAGAGAAAACAACAATAAGATACCACTACACATCTACTAGAATGGCTAAAATCCAAAGCATGAAATGCTGGCAAGGATGTGAAGCAACAGGAATTCTCATCCGTTGCTGGTGGAAATGCAAAATGGTACAGACACTTTGAAAGGCAGTTTAGTTTACAAAGCTAAACATAGACTTACATATGAGTCAGCAATTGTGCTCCTTGGTTTTACCCAAATGAGTTGAAAACTTATATCCACACAAAAACCTGCACCTAAACGTTTATAGCAGTTTTATTCAGAATTGCTAAAATTTGGAAGCAACCAAGATGTTCTTGGTTTTGTTTATCTAGGTAAATGGATAAACTGTGGTACATCCATACAGTGGAATATTTTTCAGTGATAAAAAGAAATGAGCTATCAAACCACAAAATGACAGGGAGGAACCTTAAACACATATTGCTAAGTGAAAGAAACCAATCTGAAAAGGCTACATACTGTATGATGCCAACTATATGACATTCTGGAAAAGATAAAACTATAGGAACAGTAAAAAGATCAGTAGTTGTCAGGGAGTTGGAGGGAGGAAGGAATGAATAGGAGGAACACAGGAGATTTTTAGAGCAGTGAAACTACAATCAGCCATCTGTATCCATAGGTTCAGCATCAGCAAATTCAAACCAACTGTGGATGGAAAATATTTGGGGAAAAAAATTAAAAATAACAATACAACAATTAAAAAAATACAAATTTAAAAATACAATCATTTACCCATTTCTAATTGAGTTGTTTTCTTACTGTATAGTACAGCAACTATATACATAGCATTTAGGGGTTTTTTTATTGATACAATAAATTAGGTATTAATCTAGAGATAATTTAAAGTATACAAGAGGATGTGCATAGATTATATGCAAATACTACACCATTTTATATAAGGAATTTGAGCATCTATGGATTTTGGTATCAGCAGAGGTCCTAGAACCAATGCCCCATGGATACTGAGGGATGCTGAATTCTGTACAGCCTGTAATGGTGGATCATACATACAGGTCATCATACATTTTACAAAACCCATAGAACGTGCAACACAGAGTGAATCCTAATGTATAGTATGGACATTAGTTAATAATAATGTATCAATATTGGCTCGTCAATTGTAACAAATGTATTACACAAATACAAGATGTTAATAGTAAGGAAAACTTGCAGGGGAGGGAGGATATATATAGGAATTCCATACCTTCTGTTTAATCTTTCTGTAACTGCTCCAAAAAATAGTCTATTTTTTTTTTAAAGTTTGCAAGTTCTTCTCTCCCAAATTTAAAATTCAGGTTTTTTTCTTATTAAATGTTACCTTTTTAAATTTAAATGAATGTAATATGTGGTATAAGGGGGAAAAACTTAAAAAGCAATTTTCTCCTATTTGTTAATTTCATCATCCCAATACTACCTATTGACTTTTCTTCCCTACCTTCACTGATTTGTGATGTTTTATCATAGTCTTGTGTACAGTAGGACCTATTTCTGTGCTAGTCTATTTAACATTTTGAATTACAATTGATCTCACCACCCAAGAAGTTTATCTTTACACTTAGCTTCCTATGTCCCTGATTTCTGCACTGAACCTTAAAATGATTCTATTTACTTTCAGATCACAGGCAGTTTTGCTTAATGATGGAGATCCTTCAAAGAGTAAAGCCACCCTTGAATAGGGGTGGAAGGAGGCTGGGAGAGGGGGTGCATTAAGAGCTGAGGGTCCAGAGTTGACCAACAAGGACTTCTACTTACCAAGAAAAAATTTTATTCCAATTTTGAGACAGGCACAGCATGGGGAAAAAATAACAGCTGTAGTCTTAGAAATGATGGGGCCAGAGGGGAAATAGCGGCAACCATAGGAGAAAGAACAAGAACAAAGGAGGCAAGTCTGCGGAGAGTTTAGAACACCAATGGCAAACTGGGTCAAGGTTCAGAGTCCAAATTGTCATAATTATTACTCAAGCCTGAATAGTCTCTGAGAGGGCGTGGCACACAATTGAAGAGTTATGCTTCTCGTATGAACAAAATAGATCCCCCTCCTCAGGGGGAGAAGGAGTTGTTTCCACTTATCCTCTTCTCTCCACCCCTATTTACCCACCTTCATGGGAATATCTTGCTTACGTGCAAACCCTTCCAAGCATTTTTGACATGCAGCACCACTTCCGAGTGTGGTAAGACAGACATTCCCACTGATCTCGACCCAGCAATTCCTCTTCTACGAAAGTAATCCAGAAGAAAAAGATTTAGGCACAAAGATGTTTATTATAGCATATTTATAATACTATACATAGGTATTACACTTAAGTATCCAACAACTGAGCAAAAGTTAAATAAATCATGGTGTACCCATTTGATTAAATATCATTCAGCCATGAAAAAAATTATGATTTTGAAGAATTGGGAAATGTTATAAAACAATGTTAGATAAGAAAAGCAGGTAACTGTGTTGTATATATTGTATGAGCTCTATTATGTTGATAAAAAAATAGAAAAGCACTAAATGGAAGGATGCCAAAATGTTAATAATGGCTGCCTCTGGATGGCAGGACCCAGGATTATAATTGACTTATCCTCTCCTTTAAAAAAGAAAAAAATGACGACTTTTCATACTTTCTCAATTGTTTTCAATGACTACATTTAAAAACATCTTTATAGCCAGTGAAAAGAATCAATTAAAAGGAAGTTACCCAATATGACCTTCTCTGCTCTGTCATCAGTTATGAACATCAAAGTAGCTGGACCTGCTAAAATGACGGTAACTCTGCAAACTTTTTTTACTGTACCCCTCTACCCTACTTACAAGGTGCTCTAACCCTGGACTATTGGCTATCTCACAGGAATATTACACCTGAGATGAGGCAAACATGCAGAAGCACAAGACATCTTGCATAGGTAAGACTCTGCACTTCCAGAACAGGGAAAGTTCCAGTCTGGATCTAGGGAAGACAAGTACAGAAAGAACAGATAAGAGATGGATAGAAGGAAGGAGGGAAGCATGGCTCTGGAACATAACTTGGCTCTCTGAATTTAGAACTATTCCTGGAAGTGAAGGAGATCTGGGCCCACTGTCAGACCCTAGAGCTTTTCCAAGGGGCTTCATTTCAGCCCGAGAGGAAAGTAGTTGTTCTCTTTACATGAGGACTCCAGAGTTTGAATCCCTGTAGCCAGAGTTAAGTCACTGAGGAAGATGAGATACACTGTGAAGCTGAGTCTTTAAAGCATAATTTCTCAAATTATAGTGAATTTATGAATTACCAGACTCTTTAAATTGCTCATACTATCACCAGGAATTCCAGGGTAGGACAAGGAATACTGCATTTTTATCAAGCAACCCTCTGCCCCCAAGTCTTCCTGATGTATTAAAATTGCAGTAGCTTTAAAATTTTAAAGACTCTCATTGTCGGCAAAATACCATGTGAGTGCATTTTCTGGAGAAGATCCATAACGATCATCAGATTTTCAAGAAGTTCCATAATTCAAGAAGGCTAAGAACTGTCTTGACAAGCACAAAAGGTTACAACTAAAGAGGCCTCATTTGAGCATCAAGTCAGAAGGGCAAGGGCAAGGTTTAAAAAACACACACACTCAAGGATGTACCTAAATGATTTTCACCTAAAAGTCTGGAATGTTAATAGCTTGTTTTTATTAGCCACAGGGAACTTGGTGCATGGGTGTCCGTGTGCTTTAAAGGCACAGGGGTCAGCGAGACATTAGCTCTGAAGGAGATTAATAGGAGGGAAGGTCAGTGGATTTTCCTAGTTGGACAAGACTCCAAGGTTTTGGAGAAAAGGGAAGAAAAGATGGTTAACTGTTGGGGCTTTACAGTCTGGAGTTCAAGCTGCTATAAGAAAGTACTGTCAAGTAGATGTGGTGGTACATATTAAAATTAGCTACAGTTGAGCCAGGAGCAGCGCCTATAGAAGTGGTCCCTGTGAGCCCAAAGAGCTAGCATCATTCCCTACCTCTGCACATTATCACTCTTGGTGTACAGGAGAACAGACTAGAGCCTCTGACCAAAGAAGATGCTGAGACAGCAGCAAAGGGGACGTGAGTTCTCCTGGTGCTCTGCCAAGAGTTGGATAGGGAGCTGGGTTCCCGCTCACACTCCAGCAGGTGCTCAGAGGGACTGGCTTTGTTGTTACGAGGAGTGAGCATATTTCCACACCTTCTTTGTTGTCCTTCCTAAGATTGTGGCCTGGGAAACAACTATTACAAATATTATCATAAAATATTTACCTCCTGGACCAAATCTTCCTTAGCTAAATTCCTCTCAAAACAAACGTATCATTCATTTGCGATATTGCAATGGACTCCCAGCTGATTTTCCTACCTCCCATCTTCTGCACTACAGCTCAAGTAACAGTCTTTAAAATAGGCAGCTGTTCCCTCAATGGCTACAGAGAAATTTCTTAAAGCCTCAGAATCTTGTTTTTTAAATGAAATATTACCCAGAAGCCCAATTTAATAACAGTTGGAAGGAAAGCTGTTCTTGTTAAAAGTGTAGGTGACCCAGTATCCCCTTTGTTCAGCGCCTCTCCATCCGTATTTTGCTCCAGAGACCCCCCCAGAACCCCAGGTCTCCAAGATGGTTTGCAACCCATTTGCCTGCATATGGCAGAAAAAGAACTTCATAACTGAGCACCACCCCTGCCACCTCTATCCCCTTCCCAGCCCTGTTTCCCACTGCTCCCTGTGTGCCCCTGTACCTCAGCCACATGGAGCTATTAGATCCCAGACATGCCATTTTTAAAAACTTTTTATTACAGGGAATTTCAAATATATGTAAAAGTCAAATAGAATACTACAATGAACCTTGATATACCCATAAACCAGCTTCAATGACTATCAACTCACAGCTAATCATGTTTCATTTATAGCCCCATCTACTTTTCCCGTGAGCTACTCAGAAGCACATTTCCTCATCAAAACATTTCGTCCATTAAAATTTCAGCACATTTCGCAAAGTGACAAGGAATTAATTGTAACCTGCAATATCTCCATCATATCTAAAAATAATAATAGTAATTCCTTAGTAATATCAAATATCCAGTGTTCAAGTTTCCCATTGTCTCATAATATCTCCTTTTTATATCAGGATCCAAATAAGAACCATGATTTGAGATTGATGTTTTTCTTTTGATCTACAGGTCTCCTTCTATTTATTTTTCTTGCAATTAATTTATTAAAGGAACTGGGTCATTTGTAATTCCTTCTATTTTACTAATTACATCCTAATGGTGTAGTTTAACATTTCCCCCAACCTCTGTACTTCCTATAAAATAGTGGTTGGATCTAGAAGCTTGATCAGACTCAGGCTTGATTTTTTTTTTAACTACTTCATACATGATATCTGTCTTTTTTTGTGATGTTAGCAGCTGTTGATGCTCAATGCTTAAGATCTACTCATTAGGGATTGCAAAATGGTGATATTCTATTTCAATCACTCCTTCATTTATTAGATGAAATGTTTCTATAAAGAGAAACTTCCCCTTGCCTACTTGGGTGCCTAGTGAACCATATTCTTTTTACACCTCTGTACTTTTGCACATTATTCTATCTGACTTGAATGACTTCACACCTTCTCCAACTGGTAGAATCCTAACTATCCTTTCAAACCAACCTAAATACCACCTCAGTAAAGCCTTGCCCTCCCTCCTGGCAAAGTTTACTGCCTCCATCCCTGCAACTGGAGCTCCTCAAAGACTAGCCTTAGGCTCTAACATCTGTATAGTTATTGGACAAATATTTGCAGGATGAACAAAATACTGTTATGCACCACATAATGATGTTTCAGTCAACCATGGACCACATATATGACAATGGTCCCATAAGATTATAATGGCAAAAAATTCCTATCACCTAGTACAATGCATTCATTACTCATGTGTTTGTGCTGATGTTGATGGAAACAAACCTACCACGGTGTCAGTCATATAAAAGTAATAGCACATACAATTACGTACATAATACTTGATCATGATAATAAATGATTATGCTAATATTTACTATACTATAGGTTTTAGTGTTATTTTAGAATGTAGTCCTTCTACTTAAAAAAAAAAGTTACCTGTAAAACAGCTGCAGGCAGGTCCTTCAATAGGTATTCCACAAAAAGGCACTGTTATCATAGGAGATGACAACTACACGCATGATATTGCCCCTGAAAACCTTCCAGTAAGACAGATGTGGAGGTGGAAGACGGTGATATTGAAAATCCTGACCCTGTGTAGGCCTAGGCTAATGCATATGTTTCTGTCTTTGTTTTAAACATAACAGTTTAAAAAGTAAAAAAAAAAAAAAATTAAATATGAACAAGCTTATAGAATAAGGATATAAAGAAAGAAAATATTTTTGTACAGCTATACAATGTGTTTGATTTTAAGCTAAGTGTTATTACAGGAGTCAAAAAGTTTTTTAAAAATTTAAGTTTATATTAAATTTAAAAAGTTACAGCAAACTAAGGTTAATTTATTATTGAAGAAAGAAAATTTTTTGTAAATTTAGTGTAGCCTAAGTGTACAGTATTTATAAAGTTTATAGTAGTGTACAATAATGTCCTAGGCCTTCATATTCACTCACTGACTCACCCAGAACAACTTCCAGTCCTACAAGCTCCATTCATAGTAAGTACCCTATACAGGTGTACACTTTTTTATCTCTTATACAATATTTTTAGTGCATCTTTTCTATGTTTAGGTGTTTAGATACACAAATACTTGCCACCATATTAAAATTACCTACAGTATTCAGTACAGTAACATTCAGGCTACAGGTTTGTAGCCTATTGGGCTATACCATATAGCCTAGGTATGTAGTAGGCTATACTGTCTAGGTTTATGTAAGTACACTCTATGATGTTCATATGACTATCCCTATCATGAAGTGAGGCATAACTATAATAAAGGAATCAGAGTTTTACTTTTTAAAAGTCAGTTTCACTTAAGCAACACTATGTAGAATGCAGGTTACAAAGCAACTAGTAATGATCTCATCACTAGAATGAGTTACTAGAATTTAAGACACTCTACAGGAAGTGAAGGTGAAGTCAGAGCTGAGTTACCAAATGTCCAGTCAGACATTAAACAGGACCAGAGAGGAGAGCTGGGGGCTCAAAATACAGAGAAGACATGGTGAGGACCAGGTTAGGCCAGGGGCCTTCCTAGCAATTCCATCAGAAACAAGTGAGAGGCAGGTTGTAGCCATCAAATGGCTGGCTAGGACTCAAAGCCAACCGTATCCCACTTCCTGTGTCTGCACTCACTTCATGCAGTGCCAGGCCTGTAAGGTTTGGGGATGGCAGGCCAAGCACCCGCTATCTTCACGTGAAATATGGGTTTAAAAGCCAAAAATCTCTGTGGTATGTTCTGAGGGAGGGGGAGGCTGGGATGCTTAGCATCTCTGCACAGGGGCACAAAAGAGTAGGAAGTATATTTCCAAATCCTCTGGAGAGGGGAACTGGGCTGAGGAGGTTGATAGGCTGAACCATCTAAGAGGCGAGGGCAGAGTGGCCATACTGTCTGCCCATCCTAACCACAGGATCATGGGTTCTAGACTGAGGTTCCATACTGGAAAAAAGGTCTCCTGAGGAAGTGGGCTGTAGGACTCCATGTTGGCCACAAAAAGGTGGCCCACAGCAGGAAGATACCAGGCCTAAACAATACTACGGCACAGACTTACAATGGTAAAATAGGCAATCACGAGAAAAATAGGCTAGACTTATATGCAGTAGAGTATAAAGATGTCCATGACATATTTTGGGGGAAAAAAAGTTGGAGAATATGAATAGCATGCATAAAATCATTCCATTAGAAAGAAGTCTATGTATGTTGTATAAGCACACAGAGAAGATATCTGGAAAGATATGCAACAAATGTTTAATGGTAGTTATCCCTGGGGAGGTGCCATAAAAGAGAGGGTGGAATTTTAATTCTATAATCTGCTGTATTAAATTTTGTTTTTAAAAAAAGTCATATAGGCTCTTATAATTATTTATTTTACAGACAGGATCTTGCTCTGTTGCCCAGGCTGGAGTGCAGTGGCCCAATCACAGCTCGCTGTAGCCTCAAACTCCTGGGCTCAAGCGATCCTGCCTCAGCCTCCTGAGTAGCTGGGACTACAGGCGTGCACCACCACACTTGGCTAATTTTTAAAAACTTTTTATAGGATGGGTCTCACTGTTGCCCAGGCTGGTCTCCAACTCCTGGTGCCAAGTGATCCTCCTGCCTCAGATTCCCAAAGTGCTGGGATTAGAGGCGTGAGCCACCACGCCAGCAGGCTCCTATAATTTAAATCAAGATTTTTTAAAATAATCAATGTATGAGGCAGGGTAGGGTCAGGGTGTATGCTGAAGGTGCACACCCTCTTGCTGGAGGTGGAGACTCCTGGCTGGTGATGGGCTGTCAGCAGAGGGCACCCATATCTGGTCTATCACTGGTGGCTACTATGTACTTCTATGTTCAGTGCCTACCATGCTCTGTGCTTGGTGTTTTACTTGCATTCTAGATGGAGAGCTTTTCTGCAAGGACAGATCCCCAGCCTGCATTGGTCCCATTTGACCCCGAAAGGCTGAGTTGATGTGGCAACAGGCCTGTTGGAATCAGGATGAGTAACAGGGTAAGGGACAAGAACAGACAGAGTAAAGGAAGTACAGGTTCTTGCTCAGTCCTACCAGTCCACCAGGACTCAGGACTATCCTGAGTAAGCTGGGACTCTGCTCTGCAGGGAGGACTCACTGATGGGGGCAACCTCGCGTGAGTGGCTCCCTTCTATCAGTCACAGGGTGGAATATGGCTCTGCCCTACTGGCTGTGCTCACCACTCTTTGAGGGACAAAATTCTGAGCAGAGAGATACGAAAGCAGAGATTTGTGATTCTTGACAGGCTGCCTGGTAGTACAGGTCTGGAGTGGCAAAAACTGGAGACCTAGTAGAAGAGAAACGAAGAGAAAAGTGAAAAAAGAGAAGGTCAAGGAACAAGAAAGAAGATAGTAGGGAAAACAGGGTGAGACAGGACAGTCAGACACAGGCCTGATAATAGGAAGAATCTGAACTTTTATTGCCCATTTTGCCCAACTGATAAGGTGGCCTTTCAGGATTCTGAAGCCTAGTTTTATAACAGAGGGAAGGAGAATTAAATGGAAGATTGAATTCATGCCCTCTAGGGTTCCAGACCCTAGAGCAAGATCCAAACACTGTAAGAAGACTGTAAGAAAAAGCAAACTTCATTCTGTTTTTCTGCTAGTTACTTCTTTGCAATGGGAAGCCACACAGGTTTCTTAAAAAAAAAAAAAAAGTCCTCTAGTTTTTCAGGATCTCCTTTCCTTTCTTAAACATTTATGTATGACCAGGGTTCAAATCTAAACCCTCTGCTAGGCTGGGTGCAGTGGCTCACACCTGTAATCCTAGCACTCTGGGAGGCCGAGGTGGGAGGATCACTTGAGCTCAGGAGTTCAAGACTAGCCTGACCAAGAGTGAGACCCCGTCTCTAGTAAAAACAGAAAAAATGAGCCGGGCATGGTGGGGCAAGCCTGTAGTCCCAGCTACTCGGGAGGCTGAGACAGTAGGATCGCTTGAGCCAAAGAGTTTGAAGTTGCTGTGAGCTAGGCTGACACCACAGCACTCTAGACCAGGTGACAGAGTGAGACTCTGTCTCAAATAAATAAATAAATAAATAAACCCTCTGCTCTTACACTCCCTGAGCCACCTCATATACTCCCCTAGCTTAAAGTACAACCTATAGGTTGACTGTCAGATCCATATCCAGAATCCAGGCTTCTCTCTCTTGTTCTCTAACCCCACATTAGAGGGGGTTAGAGAATATTGGATACTGCCACTTCAATATCACCTCAAACTCTTTACTTATAACTAAACTTTCCTTTTCCAACCCATCCTTCTACTTGTCACTGTCTCCTGGTCTCTGTCAGTGGCTGATACCAACCAGACACCAGTAACTCATCCATAACTCTTCCCCAAGTCCTCACCCTATATTCTGCCAATTCTACCTTTTAAATATCTGAAGCAATCTAGGTTAGTAGTTTAAAAACACAGTATTTCTAATCAAACAAATCTGATCAAAATCTGACCTTTGCCACTGAGTGTAACCTAAGGCAAATTACTTAAACTGCTTTAAGATTTCATCTTCTCATCTCTAAGATGGGGATAATCATAGTTATGGTAAATATTAAATAGGAATAATGCATGTGAAGCCTATAACAAAGCTTAGCCCCCAAATATTTGCTATTATATATGTTCATGTTATTCCCCTACTATAGGGTTGATGTGAAGATCAAATGTCAATATATTCAAAGTACTTAGAATAAAGTCTTACACATAGTAAGTACTAAATATTAGCTATTACCAACATTACTGAATAGGTCTGAAATTAATAAACTTTTCCTTCTACACTATGACCTAGTCTAAGCCACAATCACCTCTTCCCTAGAATCTTGCAGCTTCCACCAACTGGTCATCTGGTCTTTCCTCTCCATACTGTTCTCTATAGCTAGCAATCTGGTGACTTCGTTGCTTAAGACTCTTTGCTCTTAAGGTAAAGTAATTTACCAAAAGTTCTTTGAGGACAAGGGCCTATGCTTACTACAACATCTCTATCACCAGTATAGGGCCTAGAATATAGCAAGGTGCTTAAATATATGCAGCTTTTTATTCATTCTTTCGTTCAATTAAATCCCTTCATATCTCCCACGGGCTGTGCCTGAAGATTACCTCTTTCTCTCCCAAGATTGCAGATGCACAGAAAAACCTTGGTATCTTGTGAGGAAGTCTTTTCCCATCCCAGTTCAGAAATGTCTATGCATTGTCAAAAGCACTACCAGACTTAACAGACACTTCCACCTGGGCATGTCAGAAAGTAATCTCTAAGCCCCTAACATTAATCTCTGCAAGGATCATTCCTAAAGGTCCTAACATTTATGCGCCTAAAACAACCTAGACTGAAGAGGTATAAGTACCAACCAAATGAAATGCTATCTTTTCCTAATCCAGATTGTGGACATGTACAGTACTTACTTGTTATTTTGGGTTGCCCTCGAAATCATGCCTGAAGTAGTTAGTTGGACACAATAACTGAGCAATCACATAGCTAATGTAAATATAAATTATATACACATATATGTAGAAGAGAAGCACCTGGTGATGGATACAACAATACAATAATATACTTACTATGTGCCAGGTACAGTTTTAATCTTCACAATGTGTAACCATTATTATTCCCATGATGAAAAGCACAAAAAGCTTAAGAAATTTGCCCAAGGTCACACAGCTAAGTAGAAGAGTAAGGCAGTCATTCTGAATCATCTTAAAAATCTATGAGCTAGATTTCAGAGACACTAACTCTAATAAAAAGAAATAAAGGATTAAAGCAAAAGGCATTTTACATTAGATAGCACATCTTGATCCCAGTGCCTTGCACTACTAGTAGAGACATGCTTTAAATGCATCATAGAGAGAAATGTCAATTGCAAATGTGTTGACACTGTAATGTACCTCCAACAATTCAAAATTTGAATCAATGTCCCTAAGAAAGCTCTTCCTGGAGCCCAAGAAATGATTGATGACCCAGGATGAGCTTGAACAGCCCAACACTTCCCCTTGATCTTTCCTACTCTAAAGCCAGTGGTCCCTAAAAAGGGTACATCTCCCTCATGTCAAAGGGCAGCCTCCAGCTTTAGCCTAGCCCTACTCTGGGTCAAGCCCCATTAGGATATGGTGAGGCTACTCAAAAAATGGAACTGTTCCCCTTTGTTCCTGCTCTAGCTCTTCACTCTGCTCTCTTCTGTACACATCTACTTCACTTGCCACATGCTGTACCCCAGCGCTGTGGTATAGAGGTGGACACCACCACCTCCTACCTCCGCTGCCCTGGGAGCTCAGCTTGTTCTAGCAGATGTAGTACCAGTTCTAACTCCCCCCACTCCCTTTTTGCCTTCTTCCCTCTCTACCTGTTTGCAAGTTATATGCTCTATGTTTATTCTTTAGTGATTATTCCAGCTGATACATATATTTAGTTTCACAAAAGTCTTAAGTTAATCAGTACCTTTACTTCCCTCCTGAATATGAAAACCTGAAAATTAGTGTTAATTGAACCCCTCAAATTATATGCTATTGTTGTCCAGTATTTTAATTCTAGTCTATTTTATTTTCCTCCCATAAATTATATATTGCTTTTACGGTTAAGGTTTACTTTTACCAACATTATTTACCAATCTTTGGTTCAGTGTTCCTTCTTGCATCTGACATTCCATCTGAGGTCATTTTCCTTCCATCTCAAGGACACTCTTTTGTGAGTGGAATCTCTGCTTTTGTCTGAAAACGTTTTTTATTCACCCTTTCTTTAAAAGTTTCACTGGATGTAAGCTCCCATGATAACAGTTCTTTTTTTTTTTTTTTCTTAACATGATGAAGATATCTTTTCATTGTTTTCTGGCTTTCATTGTTGATGCTGAAAAGTCACCCATCTGGGCTGTTTTCTATAGGTAGTCGGCATTTTCTCTCTAGCTGCCTAAAATCTTTTCTTTGGGTTTCTACATCTCACCTTGTTGTCTCTAGATGAGTTGCTTTATCTTGCTTGGGGTTCATTGAGCTTCCTAAATCTGAAGTTTGGTACCTTTCTACAGAGCTGAAAAAAGCTGGGCATGGTGGCTCATGCCTGTAATCCTAGCACTTTGGGAAGCCAAGAGTTTGAGACCAACCTAGACAACAGCAAGACCTTGTCTCTACAAAAAATTAAAAATTAGCCAGGCATGGTGGCATGCACCTGTAGTCTCAGCTTCTAGGAAGGATGAAGCAGAAGGATGGCTTAAGCCCACGAGTTTGAGGTTGCAGTGCGCTATGATGACACCACTGCACTCTAGCCCAGGCGAAAGAGCAAGATTCTGTCTCAATTTAAAAATAAATAAATAACAAAAATTTATCAGCCATTATGTCTCTGAATATTGCCTCTTCCTATTATCTGCTCCTGAAGCTCCAAATTGTTTACATTAGATCTTCTCACTCCATTACCCATATCTCAACTTCTGGCCTATTTTCCATTTTTATCCTATTTTATCCATTTTATTTCCTACTTTTTATCTGGAGTATACCCTAGATAATTTCTTAAGAACTATCTTCGAACTCACTAATCCCCCTTCAATTTGTCTAATCTATTTAATCTACCCATTGAATTTTTATCTCAAATTTGTATTTATTTCTAATTCAAACTTTTCCCATATCCCATTTTTTTTTCACTTATTTTCAAACTTGTTTTGGCTCATTAATCAAGTTATTTTGTTATAGTCTATATGACAATGCCAACATCTGAAGTATTTAAAGATCGGCTTCTGTGTCTGTTTGTCCCCATTTTCACTCATGGTGCCTTATTTCTTTGAGCATTTTATCATTTTTGAGCAAGGCTGCTCATTTGCCTTAGAAGTTTATCTATTGGAAATGTTTTGAGGCCTTAAAGGAATTGCATTTGCTTCCGGAAATCACCTGGAGGCATGACCAACTGAGTACCACTTTAAACTTCCCACTTTTTTGGACCACACACACGTAGCCTAAGTTCAGACTGAAAACCTACAGAAGGCCGCCTTGTGGTTACGAATTCTCAGGGAAGATACTCTATGCCTTCCATCTGGCACCAAGATAGAGACAAACAAGTTCCTTGCTGCCCCCTTTTATGGAGTTGTTTATTTCTTGTTCACCTTTACACTGAGGGTATCCAGCTTTATGTGAGAAGCTGATAGATTCCTCATTTTGTTTCCCCTACTCTTGTGTGGTCACTAAAGTAGAAGGTTAAGGTCTGCTGTGTTTGGCCAAAACTGAGTAAAAGCTGTCTTTAGTAGTTACTTCCTAGAATTCTAGCTTTTGCGTCATTTTGAAATTCTGTGGATTCTTTACTTTTATGCCTGCTCAGCCATGTTTAAAAGTATTTTTTATAAATATATTTACCCAGCATCTTAGTTGCTTCTGCTGAAAGGACTTTTCAGAGCATCTAATCCACTGTACTGAAGGCTGCATTAGTTCCAAATATGCACACTGCACTCCCCTTGCCCCCAATTCCGACAAAAGAGTTGTAAAATGACCAATGCAAACTTGCCTTAAAGGTAGAGGACAAAAAAGAATTGAGGTGAAGACAAGTAGTAAACAAGTGACTGGAACATCACCAAAATAACCCCTATTTCTTTTTCTTTTCCTTGGGCACAAATGTCTTATGGCACTCAGGCTATTTGTCCATTAGCACTAGAGATATTGGGGAAAGATAGTAAGGTAGTCATCCCTTTGTGTCCTTAATAAAAGTGAAATAACCTGTCCTTTTCAACAATGAAGACAGAGATGTATGACTCGACTTGATCCATTCATGGATTTCTGGCCCTGGTCATTTCATACTGCACAAAAGAAGAAAAACATAAATCAGGTTAAAATGATGCAGAACAATCAAAATGATTATTTTCACTGATGTCTTCCCTACCTCACTTCCTCCAGCATTCTCTCCATCCATGTCTACCCCTAAATTCTGAGTGAATCAACTGAAGAACTAACGCTTTAGGTGACACAGTCAGGCAACAGGAAAGTCAAGTGGTCTTAAAGTTATATGAAAAAAATTTGTTCCTACCAATACCTTGTTTCTCACTTTTTTGAGCTTTCCTGCAGTAGGTTCTCTCTGGAGTGAGGCAGCCTCCTTGACTTTGGTTAATGGGGCTACTTGCTCCCCAGCTGAGGTACTCTTCACAGCCAAAAGTGACATTTTAGTTAAAGCCAGCAATTCTAGGAGATTCTCTAAGCCCTAGGTGTCCCATATCAAGGGCTAACTTCCCTCTCACCAGCCTGGGCACTACCTACATGATGAGATTTGCAGGACAGTAAGTTTCTCCTACCCACACACCACACACCAGCCTATCACTTTCTATTACCTCAAATCCTTCTGTAAGCCACTCATTCCTTTGAGATAAATGTTGTTTCCTTTATGAATTCTCTCTTACCATGGTGATCACCACACATTTATACTCACCATGCAACTAGTACTACTGTCAGTGGAGTTGAAGCCAGTTATCTTGGTTCTACTTTGAGACTGTAACCTTAAAAGCATGTCACTAGATCAGTGTTGCAAGTTGCAGTTAACTGGCCACATACGTCAGAATAACCAAGATTTCAGATTCCTGAGTCCCATCTACTGAATCAATTTTTGGAAACGGATCATAGGAATATGTATTTTCAACAAGCATCCAGGTAGTTCTTATGTACTTGCTCAGATCTGTAAGTCTAGGTCTAGTTGGTTTATAACTTAATACCAAGAACCTTTACTTCAGATATAAAAATAGACAAGATGAGAAAGAACGATATAGAAAGACTGGCCCCTTAGTTCTTCCTGGGTGAGATGTTTGCAGTTTGTAGCAAAGTACATTTGTTCAGCAAGAATGAGTGGCCAAGTGAGGTCATAGCTTTTAACTCTGTCAGAAAGTACGTCACAGCAAGACTCATTACAGTTAGCTATCACGTTCACAAAACAGCCTTGTTGACGCAGTAGAATGGTTGACCATAATCTTTAACCAATTGCAGAAAAACTCAGGCTTTAAAGGATCCGGGAGTACATGGGCAATCTTGACAAAATCCAAAGGATTCCTAAAGTTGGTGTGAGCAAGAGGTATCAAAAGGCTTCAAAAGCATTACCACATCAGTGTCAAGAAACTTAAGAGATATAGGGCCTTTACAGATCATTCTAACACCTCATTTTAGTTAGATAAGGACACAGAAAGAAACGTTTTAAAAGATCATAGGTCTCAGCTACATAGGATTCTCACAGATTGTAATCTAAGAGAAAGGATCCATCTGTTTCATTCTCTAATCTAAATCTAACCTCTAACACAATGCTTAGCATATAGGAAGTGCTCGGCAAACATTTATTGAATGAGATAAAAACAAATGGACCAATCCAGGAATAAGAGAGAAGAGTAAGATTTGTATCTAGTTCAATGCCAGTGAATTATAAAGATTAACACGGAGATAAAAAGTTATTGACCAGTAGCCAGGTTTTCCTACATAAATAAAAACCATCTCAAGTGGGGCTACCAAACCTTTTTGGAAAACAAGCTGTAATAGCTTTCTGGCTTTGTGTTTCATCCTTCTAGTTGAACACTACAACTGTCAGACACAAATCAAGCCTTAAAAGGTAACAGCTACAATGCTTAAGATTTCCTGGCCTTACTAGCCCAAGAAAGTTTTCATACCCAAGTCCTAATTCAACAAAATGAGATAGGACCAGCAGCAGCAACATAATTTTAATCTAAAAATTCAGGCATACAGAAAACATTTTACATAAATTCTCGAGTCTTATAATTATATGATAGGACATGAAAGCTTCAGAAAAATGTTTCTTTCCACAGGTCTTAATCGTTGGCCTCTGCAGTAAAGACAATCCCTGGTAATCCAACAGGTACTTGCTACCCACACATAAAGAATGTCCTACCAAATAATATGGCCAAGTAAATAGGCCTATTATCTTCTGACTAAAGGATTACATAGAGCCTGAGAAGCAACATCATGGCCCTGTGATCAGTACTTACATACATAGACTTTTTAATTCTATATTTTCATATTTATTAGGATGGCAGTTGGGGTTGGTAGCTTCTAATCTTCTACTCCTGTTATGTTCAAGAGGGCCATGTATTGTAGTAGGCTTTATTTAATGTTAGTTTTGTCAAATGTTGCAAAAGAATCCCAGTGACTAAGGAAGTCATTAATTCTTTATACTTCAGTTTCTTATCTCTAAGTGAGCAATAAGCTCCTCATGCTCAACTTCAGCCACATTCAATTTTTAAGAATCTTCAGGGGGAAAAACATTTCACATGTAATTAAAAAGAATGTTGCTTGATAAAAGTTGGAGCTGAGCTCAAAATAAATCCTGGAATAACCTCCTGCTGGTTGCTCTGGAAAGAAAAAGGACACTGATACATAAGGAAATAAGAGGGAAGAAATACAGCTTGAAGTTAAGAAATGACACAGACTCCCTACATACACACTTTAAAAACTTTATTTATATAAAAAACTCATTTGTTTTTAAAAGCATTAATAAGAGAGAAAGAAAAAGAGAAAAGGAACGGAGCAGAAGACATGCCCCTTAGTAGTGTTCGGTGGGAAGGTGGGATTTTTGGTTCTCTGGAATTGAATGTTTAGTGTTTTTATAAATGAAAGAAAAAAAAAACCAGTTAAAGGTCCCCAAAAGCCCACAGCTGTTCTATTACCCACACCCCACCGAGGAAAAAAGAGCACCAGGAAAAGAGCAGAAGAGGACAAGAGAAGCCAAGAGTGGAGCCAGGTCTGGATGGGGCCTTTCCCCTGTGCAGTGTGCTCTTAGGGTCACAGAGAGCAAAAGGCTCCTTTTTGCCAGGAAAGGTGGACAGGAGTGGGAAAAATGGGAGGGGAAAAGAGGTAAATAAGGAATTTTAATGCATGGAGAAGGGGAGTGGTGGGTTGTGCACTTTTCTCCTACCCCATAGCCTCAATATGTAAGGGAAGGGGAAGGGAGGGATAAAGAATTCCAGTTACATGGAACAGAGCTTTTAGATTAAGGGGAGAAGGCAAATTAAGGAAAAATATTAAACAAAAAAAAAAAAAAAACCCGCATAGCAGCTGATTCCCCTAGCCCAATCTGTTAATATACACTAAAGTGAGAGGGGCAGTATTGGGGGAGGGGGAGGAATTGGGGACAGACCACTTCCCTATATAACCCCTTCAGAGATGATAGTAAATTCTGGGCACCTAAGGAGTAAGAGTTGCACCACTCACTCCTCCCACCAACCTCACTTTGAGATTCATCAAAACAGTATTTTTGCAAAATCCCAACCATATGGTGTAGAGCAAAAGCTTGCTATGGTAAAATCAGAGGCTACATCAGTCCCCAGTGGAGAATCTAAGGCTCTCTAGGTCACGTCTCCCCTTCTTTCTGCTATTTAGGGCCAACAGTGGGTAAGAAAGCAACAAAACATAATTTGCAAAATTATGAGAAATGAGACTGCAGAGGCAAAGAAAGGCACATGGAAGGGAGGGAGGAGATGCACCCAAGGCCAAAGGCACAAAGGAGAGGCAAAGCCAGGGGCAACCCCCACCTTATAAGGGTAAAGGGGATAGGAGTTATATACATCAAGTCCTTTAGCTGGCCAACCAATCCAGGGTGGAGGCAGGGGAGGATAGGCTTAAGGGTAGGAAAAGGAAAAAGAGGGTGGGGGAAGCCAGCTTTGAAGCTTCCTGCCAGTTTCTGACTAACTGCTTCGTGTACATTCCTACTAGACTCCTCCTAGAGGTTCCTCTTCTTCTCAAAAGACACTTTTCTGCTCCTTCTCAACCAAAAAGTCTTGACATTCTCCCCTTTCTATGGCCTTTTGCAAATGGCCAGGCCAAGTCAGCAGACATATCACAGGGTGGGAGAGGAGGGTTACTGACAGCCTCCGTAAGGGGCAGCGGCAGCAGCAGCCCAGGGGAGGCATGAGGCTTGTAGAAGAGATGGAGTCTGTAGGTCCTTGATGGTCCCTGCCTCGGAGATGAGGAGAGCAAGGTTTCTTAAGGTTCTAGGAGACCTTCACTTACTTAAGAGCCCTTGCCAGGTGGAATGTGCCAATGTTGCCAGCCTTCTTTGCTTAAAAAATAGCCATTAGGAATTAGGGAAGAGCTCACAGCTCCCCTTCTCCAAAAGAAAATAAAAAGTCCCTTCCCCACCAGGAAAAAAAAAATCTCTTAAGAATCATCAGTTTATCAGATTGCTGGACATTACATATACAGCATGTAATTTCCAAGTCTTCCCACAGCTTCCAGTGAAGATTCCCATTCTCTCCCTCCCTCCATACAAGGCCAAGAGTTCCAGGGAGAGCTGGCAAAAAGAGCTAATCTGCAGCAGTTTCTCAAGATACGCAAATAACTGAGTCAGGCTTCTTGGGAGAAATTGGATGGGCGGGGGGCAGGACAATTAAACTTCACTGGAAGAAGTTGGGAGTTGATGGAAAGGCAGCAGCCACTTAGGGCTATAAGGGCAGGAGGCAGCCTGGCAGTTGGCACAATAGTCCAGCGAAGAAAGGGAAAATCATCAGTCCATTTCACCACCAAAAAATAAAAGTACATATATTATAAGCCCAGATGGAACGGAGACAGTGGTGCTAAATCTTCTGCTGTGGAGAAAAAAAGAGAAAGAGAGGATGTTAATAGGGTTCAGAATAAGGAGACCCAAAATACACAGTTGAACAAATCTGGAG
Source organism: Daubentonia madagascariensis (assembly GCA_023783475.1). NCBI lineage: Eukaryota > Metazoa > Chordata > Mammalia > Primates > Daubentoniidae > Daubentonia > Daubentonia madagascariensis. The sequence goes on along the minus strand of JAKFHU010002396.1, from coordinate 667,764 downwards.
GAAGGAAGGCAGCACATAATGGAGAATCAGATCACCAGCTGCAGGTGCCAGCCTTTTAAGAGGTAATAATCATAGAAGCAGAACCTCCCGAGCCCACGTGGCTGAGACTAGTGTCTCTGGCCTGATCAGATCAGCGTGATTGGCAAACTGCTGGCAAACGGGAGCCTCCTTCCTCAAGGACGATCCTTGGGAGTGACTAGAGGACATACCACGGGGGGGTAAGACACTTGGTCCCCCTCATCATCCAAAACCAACACATCCAACTCTTCCTCCAGAGATTCCTGCCCCTCGTCCTGCTGTGAACACATGCAATTTGTTAGTATTAGTAAAGAGACAGGAACCTCATGAGTGTGTTCCAGACCTAGGGAAAATCCCAAAATTTGTAAACTCAAACAAAACAAGATATAATAGTAAGAGAAGGGCAAAATATTCGTAAACAGGCAGGGACAGGAAAAAGGTAATGCATGAGAATAGATCAATTAGTGTTAGTTATATCAGTAACAGGTTTACAGACTGGCTTCCTCATCTCAACCATTGCAGAATGATGGCCCAAGAAACCCCAGCATGAGTCAAAACCCCTACTTTTTCCTGAAAACCGTACTAGAAAAGGATGCTATCTTTCCCTCTGTACTTTTTTTATTATTTCATAAAACACACAGGCTTCAAAACAGAACTAGCCTTAGATGGACAACAGTAAACAAAGAGAATTTACCATCAAGGGTGTTGTTCCCTTCAATGGCTCCATATCGCCCAGATCCCCAGATCGATCCAGTGTTCTGTTGTGGTCCCCTCTCTCATTCAATGTGGAATAGTTGTTATCTAGTGAAAAAAGTACACAGAAACATGACATTCCCTTCTTATGTACAATATACAAAAAACAGATAAGCGTGAATCAGGCACCTCTGTTGGGAACTGAGCTTTGCCAAATGCTCCAGAAAGGCATTAAAGTCTGATGACTTTAAAGAACTGACTTAAAAAGAACTTGGATCTAATAGGGAAGACATTATGTATGAAATATCCAGAGTACGGCATATGATAATAAAGCTAAAATGAAGAGATCTGAATGTAAAGGGTATTGGAATTAAGAGAAGAGACAGTATAGTATGATGCAATAGTTAGGAAGGACCTGACAAGGGAGAACAGGACTTCAGTTAAGCCTTTGGGGAGAGAGAGTTTAGAAAAGCGAACGGGAAGGACATGCCAGTAGGAGGTATTGAGCACAATTTAAAGAAACACAGAGTATAAAGAGAGATAGCAAGTGGATCAGGCAGGCTGACACAGAGTGCACAGAGAGAAGACAGAGAAGGAAACTGGAATCAGACTGTGATGGGCTGTAAGTTTAGAGACACAAACTTGAACTTGTATAATCGGAGAGGCATAGGAAGATTTTCTGAAAACCTTTGAGCATGTAGGAACATGATAAAGTAAATTTCTTTACATCCTTTCAAATGGAAATGATCAGCCAGTGCTCTTCTAGGATGGTAAATGGTGAGGGTGTTAGAAAAAAACTACAGTGCTAGTAGCCCTTAGCCTAATGAAATATTATTCCACATCCTCAGGCAGGAATTAATCACCTACCTAATGATTTTGTGTTTGATCCCATATTGCTCATCTGAATTTCTTCCCGATCAGGTTTCTTATCTATATGGAGTCAGAAAGTTATCCATGTCAAAAACCAACTCTTCAAAACCTATACACGTCATAAAAATTGCTCTCTGGTCTGCCCTTCTCCCTTCCCTTCATTCAAATTTCTACTTAGCACCCATTATGTGCCAGGCACTGGTCACAACTGTACAGTTATAACAAAATCCTCATTGGACTTAGAGCGATCCCTTTCCTACAGAGCTTGTTTCTCTTAATCCAAGAAACAAATCCATCTAAGCCAGCAGTTTTCAAATTATCTGGTCCCGAGGCCCCTTTACAGTCTTAAAAATTATGAGGATCCAAAGAGCTTTCATTAGCATGGGTTATATGTATTAATATTTACCACACTGAGAAATTTAAAATATCTATTTCCTTAAAAATAAATTTATGTTAATATTTTTAATAAAAAATATTTTTAATTTTTGCATATCTCTTCTATTAAGTTTGGCTTAATAAAAGATAGCTAGATTCTCATATCTGCTTCTGCATTCAATCTGTTGGGATATGTTATTTTGGTTGAAGTATATGAAGAAAACACAGCCTCACACAGATAAAAAGTTGGAAAAGGGAGGAAATTTTTAATAGTCTTTTCAGATAATTTTGGTTATTCTTCTTTGATAGTATATAATACTCGACAAGTAGCAGTTTCTTAAGGGTTAGCAGTAATGTGGCATCTCAAACCAAACTAACAATCTCTTCATATTCTGTTAAATTAACATCCATTGGTCTGTCTTGCACTTTGAATGGATCAATTACCCACACATGATTTCAAAACATCATGCATTGGTCACTTGCAAAATACTGGTTCATGGAGTTAAGCAGATGTTTCACACGTCACCACACATCATTATACAATTTTTTTTTAAATCACATTCATTAATACCACCACTGATTTCACTAGAAAGTTGTTTCAGTATTGGGAAGTTACCAGGCTCCAGTGGCAGATACAAGTTTTCCAAAATTACAATTTTCACTTGAAAGCCCAGGCAGCAAATACTGTCAGTTATTTTCTTCAAGGTGACAAGCTCACTACATTCACTTTTGAGAAAAAGTCTGCTAAATATCCATGTATGAATAATCATAGTTTATTTGCCAGAAATTTTTTCAAGTAAAAACGATGTTCCATAAAAAAGTGGCTAGTCCAACTAGTAACTCAAACGATAACACAAGTGCTTTTCCTGGAGACAATCATCATGCTTTGATATGCAGAAGTGCTTTATGAGTATTTCCTATTTCATCAGCACAGAATATTAAAAAGGCATGGACTCAAGGGTAGAAAAATAATAAAATAACTAATTTTTACAGCCTTATCAATTATATTCTTGAGTGAAAATGGCTCTTCTTTTAACTAAGTACATGGCAGTGAAGACTACAATGACTCATTCAGTTTGCTGCCACTGCCCTGGTTTGTGCTAAGCCACCAGCAGTAAGCACCAGTGCTTCTGTACCATCAGTACAAATGACAACATTCTTGGAATCCTCAGACCACACTTCAAGAACCAATAATTGGCCAGGCAGGTGGCTCACACCTGTAATCCTAGCACTCGGGGATGCCATGGTGGGAGGATGGCTTGAGGTTAGGAGTTAGAGACCAGCCTGAGCAAGAGCAAGACCCCATCTCTACAAAAAATAGAAAACTTAGCCAGGCGTGATGGCGTGTGCCTGTAGTCCCAGCTACTCAGGAGACTGAGACAGGAGGATCACTTGAACCCAGGAGTCTGAGGTTGCAGTGAGGTATGATGACGCCACTGCACTCTAGCCTGGGTGACAGAGTGAGACCCTGTCTCAAAAAACCAAACAAACAAAAAAGCCCAAAAAACCATCGATCAAGGCAAAAGCCAAGTGTCATAAGGGTCACAATATACACTTTAAAGTGAAAAAGAAAAAATTTACAAAACAAAATATATGATTCATCTCTTGGGGAAAAATGTGTTTGTTCACATGGCAAAAGTGTTTAAAAAACTATAACCCAAAATAGCAGTGATTATCTCCAGGTAATAGAAACAAGTGATTTTTTGTGTTATTTTTCTGGTTGTCTACATTTTCTAATTTTTCAATAATAAACATGTTATTACTTAGTATGACATAAATTTTTTTTTTGAAAGGTCTTGCTATGTTGCCCAGGCTGGTCTTGAACTCTAGGGCTCAAGCAATCCTCCTGTCTCAGCCTCCCAAGTAACTGGGACTATAAAGCATGCACCACTGCACCTTGTCCCTATATGGAAATTTAAAAGAGGAAAAAAAAAAAAAAAAAGAAAGAAAAAAGAGACTAGGGTTCACTTTCCAATGATTTTAATTTTACAAACAAATACAGGGGACTCACAAACAGGCTAATAACCTGTTTTGTTTTGATTTCTAATGCTCAGACCTATTCACTTCTGCATGACAATCCTGGAGCAGAGTATTATTCCTGGCAGGGGTGGGGAACCTGTGGCCTTAAGGTGAAATGTGGCTTTCTAGGTCCTTAAGTGCGACCTTTTGACTGAATCCAAATTTTACAGAAGAAATCCTTTTATTAAAAGGGGTGCAGCTGAGAAAGATGAAGTTTTTCTTGCCTCCTTTGGTGCTTAAAAAAGAACAATCTTGAAATCAGCAGTGGCTAAAAGGAGAAGGGTGTGCACTGTGATACTGTACCTGATTTTTGGTTCCGGTCAATGAGAGGGAGAGTGCTGTCATCATATGAATGACTACTCTGGCTTCGAGAAGTATTGTTTAGATTCACCTGGAGGCAAACAGAAAATGCAAAAATGCCACAGAATACTAAATTCACCCACATCTTACTCCTCAATGGACGTAAACCTCTAAGTTCCTACTTCCAAGTATAATTCTTATGAAAAGGCAACTTTCATAAGGGTTGAATAAATACCCTATACAGTAAAACGAACTAGGATATATGGCTTCTATTTGTGTTCTGGAACAGGAGATTACAAAGGTTCCAAACACTGACGCTATCAGAAGGAAATATAGTCTCAGAATAGTAAACTACTTCAAAGAGCTATGAGGATTTGGGGAAAAGACAAAAAGGCCATCTTCATCCTTTATCACCACCAACTATGTTATGACACAGACGAAGACCGAGCTCTTTCGGTAGCAAAGGACTGTAGCACCCCACTCTTTTGAGAAAGAGTAGATCAAATAGTTTCTACTAATTAAGAGATGGGTCAAAAATAGATTTGGTGTGATCGTGAAAAAGGAAAAACCAAAAAAGACAGAAGCATTACCCTGGGACCAAGGGGGAGAAAAAAGGTAAAATTCTTGGTCTCAAGAGTTATTATACCTGAAAGTCTGATTTCTTCCACCCTTCTTTTTCCAGTGGCTTCCTTAGTTCTTTATATCCCCAGATGGTCTGTAATACGAGTGCTGCTGCTCGGACTTCTTTTTCTGAGCGGTTCCTTTTGAAGAAAGTAACACCATGAGGAATTTGATGTAATACCAGGAAAGAAGATTAGAACCTATACCCTCCTAATAAGAAGAATATAAATGCCAAAATGGGCAAAATCAAGTTTTCATCAAATCCTATATTCTATCCCAAACAGTGACACAAAAAAATGTTTGATGTAAGAGTCTGTTATCAATTTTGGATCAACATTAAGACAGAAAATGGAGCAATACTCTTCATATTTCACACATAAATAAGGGGAAATAACCTTAGAAAGCAAAGGAGGAAAGCTCCTTTCTAGCAACTCCCCTCTCATACTCAAATTCTTCCAGCTGTAATTTTAAGTGGGTAAGCTCACCCTGATTTGTTGATCAACACCAGCTTCTCAATACCCTGTGTCTCTCGAAGCTTTTTGGCAGCCTCCAAGTTCTCAGCAATAACCTCATTGATGGTGTTCAAAATAGAGACCACGGTGTCCTCAGAGAAATTCCAGGAGGAGTTCTGCTGCCCTCCCGGCAGATTCTTCACCAAGTTAGGAATAGCATGTTTACCTATAAAAGTAGGACAGAAGGAATGTACGCAGGGAGAAAAGGCACAGTCAGGTCATGAGGAGTCTTGCACTATGCTTAAATGTATTGATCATATCAAGTATAGGTACTATCCATATGAATCAACTTCATTTTCCTATGGGATTATCATATCAAAAGGGCAAAGACCTGGAACAGTCATGGATTTATTGTCCTTCCTATTCATTTATCTCTTCTCTCCTTCAATCACATTGAAACAGTGTGAATACTGTATATATCACATATACTACACAGTCCTTTCAGATACTCTAATGAAAATAATATATTGAATATTATAATAATTTAATATAATAGAACAGTCATTGTAAATTTAAAAAATAAATAACTTGGGCTCTGCCGCTAACTAGCTGTATTTAAACTAGCTAGTATTTAATTAACTCTGTAATTAAATACAGATGTATTAAATTGCTTAACTTCTGTGAACCTCAGTTTACTTATCCTATTAAAAAAAGAACCTTTGTAAAGTGTGGGGATTACATGAAAACAGAGAAGTGCTTAATACTACCTAATGACCAAGTAAGTGCTCAATAAATAAATAAATAATAGCTATTGTTATTCTGCTTTTGAAGAATCATCACTTCTTGTCTTTCCAAGAACCATTAAATTATATAACCCTCACCAACCCTCAGATTCATAAACCATGGAGGGGTAGGGTCCTTCCCTCAAGTCACTGCAATAAATTCAATAAATTATTAAGCACCTGCTAGATTACAGGCACTATACTAGATGCTGAGGTAACAGCATTCAACTCCTTACCAATTAATTCTTTATTGCGAGCATCCACAGCCAGATTTCTCAGTGCTCCAGATGCAGCTTTCACTACACGCTCATGTTCATTGGTCAGGAGGTCAGCTATGGCAGAAAGAGCCTTCTCTTGACGCAGAGCGGAGCGAATATATCGACCATACTAGAAGTAGCACAAGGTAAGAAGCAGAACAGATTACAAATGGCACTGAACTAGTTATCTAAGTTCTCCCATCTCCAAATTCATTTTCTGAAAGGTACTTACCGTCCAGCGCCCAGCACACAAATTCTGAATTGCTCCAGCTGAGGCTTCTAGGATGGCAGGAGTCTTGCTCTCTTTGAGGAGCGAGATGTATATCCGAATCACCTCTGGCTGAAATAAGAGCTCATAGCCTGCATGAGAAAGAAAAAGGCAGAAGATGCTAACCAATATCTACAAAACAGGCTCTGGCTGGCTGTCCAGCCTTAGTACTCTGGATTTATGGATTTATGCTCCTATATCATTACATTCCCTAAACTCTCCCACCCACTCAATAGCAAACTCAGAGAGCTGATTCCATACCCTAAGAATAATTTATCCATAGGAAGAGCAGAACAGATATCAACTCATCATATTCAACTCCTCTCTTTCCTTCCTCCTTGCCTTTTTTCTCCCACAGCTCACTTTGGCCTTGGCTCTACCACAAGCACTCAGGAGATTCACTTGGTTCATTGATAACTCTCAAGGTTAAAGATTCCTCATCTCAAATCAATTATTTCTAACTTAACCCAGTCATTCTTCCCACTTTACAATGACTAAGTAGAAGGGCCCATTGTAGACTTAACAATATTTAAATTTTTTATATCTATGGGGAGCTGTGAACTTTGGATTCACTGTATTGATGATTATAAAGATCCAAACTGTGAACAAGAAGTTTCTTATTAATAGTGAGGTTAAGTTTCAAGAACTGTAGTGGCCACTTAGGATCCCTAAGTTTCTGCTCTAGATTATCATCAGGACCTTATCCTATCCTCAAGTAACCTGGATAATTTCCTTAACAAGCATTCCTTTCCAAATTACTGCCAAAATACTATGGAGTTTTCTAATACTTTCATCATCACTTCAAATCCATAAGTTGGAGAAGAGAGAACAGTAAACATATTGCAAACTTACCTCGAGCAGGACTAGTTCTTTTAGGGAAATCCACTGTATCATTTGCTGGATCCTCTATGGGTTTTTTCCCTGTAGAAACAAACAAAAGAGGAGAAAGGGGTAAAAAGCTTAAGAAAGCAAAGATTCCACTTGGCACATTTTTCATTCTTCAGTCAGAATCTTTCGATCAGAGATGCATGGAGGGGAGAAGTGGGGTGGGTACTTTGTTCCAGCAGGGGCTATGCAGAAACAAGGACAGAAAACAGGCAGTAGATAGGTAAGACAACAATAACCATTGTTGTTGCTACTGAGTTCTGATAACAGGGACTGCTGCCCAGAAATAGCATGCCATGAGCCATTAGCTCAAAAGAGCTAAACTTGTTTCAGTGTCTTCCTCAACTACATTTTCCTACATGCACTCACAGGGAAGGGTTAGACAAGAAAATACTAGGGAGGCTAAAACCAAAACATGCAAATTAGAAGTAGATAAGCACCTTAAAAGACTGCACTCACCTCTGGAGAACCACTCATCTTCCAGTGCATCACCCAAGGTGGAAAGCAGAGGAGAGAAACAAAGGAAGCAAAATGCAGGAGAAAGATGTCAGCAGGATTATGGGCAAATAAGCAGGAAAGCACAGACAGAAAAAGAAAAACACAGGAAACACAAAGGACATACGGGGAGAAGGCCCCAGATTAGTTGGGTTCTTGTCCTTCACTGCCCCAGTCACTGATACCAAAACCACAACCACTACCACCACCTTGAATGAAGCACACAACACAGGGGAAGCAGCAGACTCCTATAGTGCTTGGCAAGTATTTTGTACCTAAAGCTAATAGTGTTCCTTCCTACTGGGCATGGTGGCTCACGCCTGTAATCCCAGCGCTTTGGGAGGCCAAGGCAGGAGGATCACTTGAGACTACAAGTTCAAAACCAGCCTGGGCAACATAGTGAGACCCTGTCTCTATAAAAACTAAAAAAAAATTAGCTGGCATGGTGGTGCGCACCTATAGTCCTAGCTACTTGGGAGGCTGAGGCGAGAGGATCGCTTGAACCCAGGAGTTCAAGGTTACAATGAGCTATGATCGTGCCACTACACTCCAGCCTGGGCGACAGAGCAAGACGCTGTCTCCAAAAAAAAAAGTGTTCCTTCCTTTCCCTGTCCCACGTTAAAGAGCAAGGAACAGAAACCAAGACTTACCTTTGCCCTTCTTGGCACCAAAGCAACTGGCAGCATGTGGCCCAGTATTGTTGGCAACATTGGGAGGTGCCTCTTGGTAACGCTCTGCCTGTGGGATCTCCCGGTGAACTTGATACGATAGGTTCCGAAGGAGGCAAACACAGTTCTCCACAAGCTTAGGGACAAAAGATAAAAGGCTCAATGAGAGGAAAGAATACCTGTCGTGATTTCTCAGCAAGCACAGCTTTCCATGATTCAGGTTTTAAAATGTTGATCCTCAAATGTACAGCCTAATCCAGAATCTCTGAGGATGCCTCTTAAGTGCTCCAGGCTTCTCAGAATCCTTGTAGCTTCAGGCTAATGGAAAGTCCAACTCTGGACTCACTGGCTTCTACCACAATTTGGCGTGTGGCCCAAAACTTGGATCACTGTTTTTTACTACTTAGAAAATGTACAATCTTAGAAGACAGCTAAGCAGCTTTAAAATAATACAGGTGAAGGAAATTCTAAAGAAAACTGTTTTGTTCTGAATTGAATTTCCACCTTAGAGAGTAGGGGCTGATATAAGTATTTAATATTATTTGAAAGTGTGAGATGATAGGTCTTCACCACAGATACCTCATGGTTGTAGTGAATGGAATTCACTCAGCCATCAACTTACCTTGCTGTCTGAATCCTTCTGCCCAATCTCAGCCTGAACAATGAAAATGAGGGCATCAACTAAACCATCACATTCCCGAAGTTTCCGGCGAGCTTCACTCCTCTCTGAGCTCACATTCCTGAGGGGAAACCAGGAGAAGCTTCAAGATGAGTCAAATCCAGAAATTCTCTCTAAAATATCCCTTGACATCTACAAGCTTCCTCAATACCTTTTCTATGCACTATAACAAATAGTGAATACCTATTATAAGGCACTGCAGTTAAGAGAAAGCTGATTAACAGTTCCTGCCTTCTGAACTTTTATAACACACTAGGGTGGAGGTTAATAATGTATACCAACAACAATAATTCAAGATAGAATTGATACTTCTTGTATGGAAGTACAAATGTAGAATGGGGCAGAGCACATAGGGGTATATTCCAAAGAGAGAAAAATTATATTGTGACATTTATAGAATATAGGAAGAAGAAATCAGGAAAACTTTCATGATATAAAGGCACTTGAGTTTAGCCTCAAAAAGATAAATTAGGACAAAAAGTCATTAGCAGATAGAAGGAACAGACCTTCCTCATCCATGCCCTACCTCCCTAGTACTCTGTACTCCTTTTGTTGCGTTTATAGTAGCTTGACTTGAAATACAGATAATTGAGGGCAGGGACACAGACACACACAAGCCCAGGACCAGACCAGTGCCATACACGTGGTAGGTACTGAACAAATGCTTACCAAAGTAGGTGAACAAAGTCAAAGAGGAATAAAAGTGAGGAGGCTGTGTGGGGAACATCAAACAAACCGACACAGGTACATGTGGAACACATGAGTGAGTGGTGACAAAAGCAGGAAGACAGGTTGGAGCTACAGTACACATACAGATAGAGCAGAGGCTGGATAACAGGCTAAAGAATTTTAACCTTTTTTAGAGAAATTTAAGTCAGTCCTCAAAAATTCAATCTGTGCATTCTCAAAGCCCCTGGTGTTACCTTAGGCAGCCAGCTGTATTGGTGAGCACTGACTCCCACTCAATATGGCGTGGCTTACAATCTTCATTAGGCTCCCGCTCCCAACCAGAATGTGGAATGATCACTTCATCTGTCAAGGCATGCAGTGCATGGTCCACAATTTCCATTTTGATTGAGTCGTGGGATGAGAGATTCCACAGAGTTCCTAGCAGAGACAATTCGTCAGATAGTTCTCAAGCACCCAAGAGAGTATGTTTGAAGAATGTCAAAGAGAATCTCCTACTGCATCATTTCTTAGTCTCTCCCAATGACCAAATATCTTGTAGTGATATTCAAGCTTTTGTTTGTGACCCACAGTAAGAAATATATTTTATATTATAGTGCAATACAAACATACAGATAATGAAATAAAGTTTTGTAAAACAATACTTACTATAAGCAATGCTCTCTGATCTATCTATACCACAGTTTCTCGACCTCAGCACTGGTGATTTTTTTTTTTTTTTTTTTTTTTTTTGAGACAGGGTCTCACTCTGTCACCCAGGCTAGAGTGCAATGGCATGATCATAGCTCACTGTAACTTTGAACTCCAGGAGGAGTTCCTCCTGGAGTTCCTCCCACTCCAGCCTCCTGAGAAGCTAGGACTGCAGGTGCACGCTACCACACCTGGCTAATTGGGTTTTTTATTTTTTGTAGAGATGGGGTCTCACTACGTTGCCCAGGCTGGTCTCAAACTCCTGGCCTCAAGTGATCCTCCTGACTCTGTCTCCCAAAGCGCTGGGATTACAGGCCTGAGATACGGCACCTGGCTACCACTTACATTTTGGGCCATAGAATTCTTTGTTGTGGGGGCTGTCCTGTCCACTGCTGGATGTTTCCCAGTCCCCCATTGCCACCCATCAGATGTCAGTCGCACCCCCTCCTCCCACCCCAAGTTATAGCCGCCAAACCATCTGCAGCACTGCAAATGTCCTCTGAGGGACAAAGTCACCCCAATTGAAAACCAGTGCTCTATACTATTTCTTTTTCTTTCTTTCTTTCCCTTGAAATGCTGATTAGGTTCTACAAATTGTGTTCAATTTACACTAATAAATCATAACCCACAATCTTAAAAACCACTTTTGTAAAGAAATAAAGCAAGGGCCACAAGCTCAAGTATCTATATGGGCTAAGTAGGTGAGTCAAGACAGGGAGATATTTAAAAGACATTATAAAAATGTAGAAAAATGGCAATTGACACTCAGCTGTGTCAATTGTCACCCATGTTTGGGAGACAACTTCCTATATGGCAGCAGTTGGTCAGAGATGACAGAAGGTGTTAGAAATTATTACAAATTAGAGAGCCCATGCTCCAATGCTCCAATGCTGCAATCAGCTCAGATCAAATACTGCCAGGGAGGAAAACAGATCCAGAGTCCTGCTCCACTGCCCCAGCTAGAGTGCAGTGGCAGCATTGTAGCTCACTGCAGCCTCAAACTCCTGGGCTGGAGTCATCCTCCTGCCTCAGCCTCTCAAGTAGCTGGGAATACAGGCGCATGCCACCACACCCAGTTAATTTTTTCTATTTTTAGTAGAGACGGGGTCTCACTCTTGCTCAGGCTGGTCTCAAACTCCTGACCTCAAGGGATATTCCCACCTTGGCCTCCCAGAGTGCTAGGATTACAAGTGTGAGCCACCGTGCCTGGCCCACATTTTTAATAGAAGCCAAGGGTCTGGAATTTTAAGTGAAATCTTCTGAATTTTAAACATTAGCAACCATTTCTTTAAAATTTCAATAACCCTGTGTGATCCAAACAAATCTGTGAGATGGATCTGACCCAAAGGCCACCAGTTAAAACCTTTAACCAAAAGTAAAAGGACTGGAAACCCCTCTATCTCTCAACATCTCTAGGAGGTAACAGTAACCCAAACCTAACAATTTTCCTTCAGCCTAGAACTCACCAGTAATGACTTCAGTAAGGTCCATATCACGAGCCTTTCGGAGCAATCGTACAAGGGCAGGAACACCATCACAGTTTTTTATAGCAATCTTGTTATCCTGGTCACGCCCAAAAGAGATATTCTTGAGAGCTCCACAGGCTCCAAGGTGCACTTCCTTTTTGGGGTGGTCTAACAATCCCACCAGTACTGGGATGCCCTTGAGCTTCCGCACGTCGGTCTTCACCTTGTCATTGCGATAACATAAGTGTTGCAGGTATGCAGCTGCATTGGACTTGACAGCATCCAAGCGGAATCCTAGCATGGCGATCACCTCCGGCAGCTCTGGTTGTCTCCAATTAGGAGGTGGGGGCCCTCCCTTGCGCAGGCTATCCAAGCTTGCTAAACTTCCCCGCTCATGCTGGGCCAAAGGAGCCCAATAGTACTGATCCGATGGCACCTCCTCACCAATCATGTCTTCATAGCTCCTGTAAAGTTTTGGAAGAACCAAGAGAAAAAAATATATCAAGCCATTAAGTCTAGCTTCCTAGACACTGCCATTATCCCTCATCTTCAAGGCAGAATTAACCCCAGCTCTAGTACACTGATCTTATCTCCCCTTTCCATAAATGATATACTGATCAGTTTTCCTTAATGGGACAGGAAAAATAAAGGTAATAATTTTAAAGGCACTTGCAATTAAAAGGTAGATTAAAACTACCTTTTTCTGTGAAGTTTGCTGGCTTAGAAAGTAACAGGCAAAAAAAAAAAAAAAAAAGAAATAAAAAGAAAGGAACAGGCATTCAGGAGAGGTCAATCACAAAGAAAGGGCCAGGCACGATGGCTCATGCCTATAATCCTAGCACTCTGGGAGGCCGAGGTAGGAGGATTGCTTGAGCTCAGGAGATCAAACCAGGCTCAGCAACAGCGAGACCCTGTCTCTACTAAAAATAGAAAAATTAGCCAGGCATGGTGGCACCTGTAGTCCCAGCTACTTGGGAGGCTGAGGCAGGAGGATCGCTTGAGCCCAGGAGTTTGAGGTTGTAGTGAGCTACAATGACGCCACTGCACTCTACCCAGGACAACAGAGCAAGGCTCTGTCTCAAAAAAAATTTCAAAAATTAAAAAAAAACACAAAGAAAGAACCAAATCCTCATTACTTAGCATTTATTTGAATGATACCTGACAGCTATTAACTTTTCTGTGTAGAGATTAAAATAAACCCTCAGCAGAGTTAACCAACACAACTGACTCAGTGCCACAGAAGTCAGCAAACAAAGCCTAAGACCAGTTCTTACAAACCCTTAGCTAAACAGGAAATGAGGCATTTACACACAGGAAGCAGTTGGTGGGATAAGACCCTTAAACACATTTCATATTTAAGCTTCTCCTTATCCTATTTTGGAAATTATAAAAGCCATGTGAGGACCTGGCTTTGGTACTGATGGGGTATAAACTTGAACATTATTTTTCACAGTTCATCCCAAGGTCACATCTGCTACTCAACAAGTATGTGACAGATATGATTTCCATCCTCCAATTTCTCAACACAATACCTCCAGTTCTGTCGAAATGGAGTCTACTAACCAACATCACATTTGGGATGCCCAGCCACTAGAAACAGACAAAGCAATTGAAAGAGAAAAATCAAACCAGGATGAATTCTTCCTATTTCAGTACCACCAACAACCACTAGAGGGTGAGTCTGTCACACTATTATTTATTCATAACCACCAGGAAGGAAGAGACCCATTATCTCTCACTCTGTGATTCCCACAGGAGACAGGATCATCTATTGTGCAGAACTGTCCAAATAAACCGGTTGTTTGTTCTACGAAACCACTCCTACTGTCACCAAATACTCAAGGCTGGCCTGCACAGAAGGCCGGCCTCACAGGTATCAACATCAACCACACAACAGTGATTCACACGGATAAAGCACTTAAAAAGAAAAACAAAAAAACCCCACCAAGACTATTTTAAAATATCATTGAAACAAAATGAGTAAGTTATATAGGTAAGTTTTAAAAGTAGGCTACTAATCAGTATATTAAGATTCCATTTTGGTAGGGGAAAAATAGGGTACGTTTACATGCGTAAGAAAAAGAACTCAAAGGATGTACACCAAAATGTTGACAGCGGCTCTTTATCAATAGACGGTGTGCTGTACTGAGTTTTTTCAAGTTCTGTATTGAGCACAGTTTACTTCTATTATTATTTGAATATAAACAATTACAAAAACAATTACCATAACCAAAATTTTGGTCACTCAGAAAAATCTATCTTGTATCTTCTTTTATAGGCAGTGGATCAGGACATTCTTTCCTTCGTTTTACAAACAAAGCTGTGACCACAAAGATCAAATGACTTGCTTAAGGCTACATAGCTAGTGGCAGAGGTATACAAGTAGAACCAAGGTCTTAGAGTTCAGTGCTTTTTCCACTAATCACTGCCTCACTGTTTTAAGTTTGACCTTGTATTACTCTCCTAGGCCTGGAACAGGAAGCAGCAAATGTTCTTGCTAGTCAAGCAGGTTTCCAAGTCCAATGTTGTTACCCTGGAACAAACCCAAGAACCAGGCCCCAAACCCTCTCTATTTATGTCAACTACAACAGCTAGGGACAGCAGAGAATGACCTAGCCACCCACACCCATCTGGGTCCAATCACTCTTTACTAATGAGGAAGTCAGAAAAAGCCTACTTTTGGTAGAGCCAACACCCTGGGCAGACTGCTTCAGTGATAGCTGTTATCTACCTCTGCTCCAGGTTGCACCAGCTGCAGTCTGGTGCCCCTATAGGTATAAAAATGAGTCACATGGGAGTTGGATCAGCCATCCAAGACACCTGAAAGATGAGTGACTCAGGCTTAGATAATGGGGCCTCTACCCCTGGGCCCAGCCCAGTTCAGTGTTAACCAGAGCTACCCAATGCATGAGGAAAATGAGCAACAAGGCACTTGCTTTAGAAGGTCATAACCCCATATTGAGAAATTCAGCAACAGCTGCTTAGGTACCCTTACCATCAAGACAATCATAAATCTTCCCTTGTTTCTTACTATCTCTTTGCCTGGAAAACACTGTCTCTAATTTATTCTAAAGCAGGGTTGGCAGTCCATGGGCCAAACCTGTTTTTGTACACCCCCAGAACTAAGAACGGTTTTTCATTTTTAAAAGGTTGTTTAAAAAAAGAACAACAACATATGACAAAGATGGTATGTGGCCCACAAAGCCTCAAATAGTTCTATCTGGTCCTTTACAGAAAAAGTCTGCAGACCGCATCCTAAAGCATTCTCTCAAAGCACCAAGGCAAACTATCTATACAAGTCCAAACATCAATCACTCCCTTATTCACATTACCAAAGAATCCCCAAGGACAAGTAGTAAAGTCATAGAGTAGGCAGCTGCTTAGTGACCTTTCAGAGTGTTGCTAATGTACCTCCCCCTAAGGATGCCACCCTCACTTTACTTTATAATCAAATATAAGACCCTAAGCACAAAGCGGCAGGGCCTTTGTGAGGTCAAGGTTTTTTTTAACTTTGGGATTAAAACCACCACAGGAAGGTTCTTATATATACCCTTAACTGTCTCTTCTGGCTCTGAAAGCCTAAAATCCTCAACTCTATTGTTTTTTTGGTTTGTTTTTGTTTTTTTGAGACAAGGTCTCACTTTGTTGCCCAGGCTAGAGTGCAATGGCGTCATTATAGCTCACTGCAACCTCAAACTCCTGGGTTCAAGCAGTCCTCCTGCCTCAGCCTCCTGAGTAGCTAGGACTACAGGTGAGTGCCACCACACCCAGCTAATTTTTTTTTTTATTTTTGTAAAGATGGGGTCTCACTGTGTTGCTCAGGCTGGTCTTGAACTCCTGGCCTCAAGCCATCCTACCGCCCCCACCTCCCAAAATGCTGGGATTACAGGTATGAGCCACTGTGTGTGGCCCTCAACTCTGTTCTTAAAACCAAACCAGAAAATAAAGAAATTCCCAGGAATGAGTATTACATGGCCCTGGGCATCAGACTCCTTTGTGATGCACCCTATCACCAAAAGGGGGGCAGAAACAGCAGAAACTTTGGCATAAAAGCAAAGTCCATTCTTCAGGACATAGACCAATAACCATCACAAGTCATTTTCTATAATTAGAATATATGACTTTCACAATGAAAAAAAGATGATATAGAAGGTCAATACTAAGCAAAATCAGAAAAGGGAAAAACAGGGTGGCCTTCTACCCAAAAAAAAAGAAAAGCAAAAGGGAGGAGGCCACAGGTGTTTCTGATCCCAAAAAGTTCTTAGAAGTACAAGGAAAAGGACCCCTTGTCCCTGTCTCAGAAAGACCCTTTTCTTCCCCTATTCTTGCCTACCTGAGGCGTCGGCGAGGGTCAGAGGGTGTCCCAGTCCGACGGGCAGTGCCATAATCAGACATCATACCATAATCCAGGTCATCATAGCCCATGCTACGCTGGTCATCCTCTAGCCCATAAGGCTCTGGATGAAAACGATGCAGATCCACACTGCTCCCACCTACCCGAACCTGGGGTTGGGGCCCATAAACATCCTGTCTACTAGGTGCCCTGTAGCCTTCCATGCTAGGCCTATACCGCTCCTCAATACGGGTCACCCGGGACAGACTGCCATAGTTGTCACTGCCACCTGGATAACCATCTTCATAGTGGCGGCTATATCCATCAGGAGGGTAGTGGAAGTTCCTGGGAAGGGTAGCAGTGCCTGCTTGCCCCACATAGGGACCAGGTCCCCCATTGCCATTCTTGCGGAAGTCACGACCCAAAGTCTGGATATAGTTGTTAGAAACCGATGAAGCATCCATAGGCAGCCCATCTGGTCCCATAGGGACTGGTTGTACTGTCCGTGTTGTCACAGTCTTCACTACTTTCTTAACCTTCAAGTAAGCAAGAAAAAGAAAACTAATGAAGAAAGTGAGCAATTAAATATTAGACCACTCTAAGAAAAGAAACCCCTACATCTCTAGTTATCTACCTAGAAACGCCTTACAGTCTGCCATCTTTCTTTCCATTGTATAGGAAGTCCGAGCAGATAACCTGCCCTCGCAGTAACTGTGACCATAAAGGAAGCTACTATAGACCTTGACATACCTTCTCTCTTCCCCACTCCATTAGATTTTCCCATATCTCTTTTTTATCTTTTCTCTCTGACCAGAGATCACCTTCTTTATGCCATCACTACAGATTAATGGCCCTTCATTCACCTTAATTAAGTGCTTAACCCCTTCCCTAATAGAGACCACAGGAAGATCTCGTCTATCACTCCCAGATATTATACAAGCCTTAGCATACTGTGGTCTCTGTGCGCCGAGTGGTTCCATCATCTGAGGTTTCCACAGAGACTACAGACATGGCTCCCTCAGGGTCCTCCTCCGTGTAGGTCTCCACAATCTGCCCCGGCTCCTGCATCCTGGGGATGGTGCTATACAGAAGGTGACTGTGATCCTATATGGAAAAGAGAAAAACGAGGAAGCTATTGTTAAGCCATATGTATGAACAATCCATCCTAATGAGAAGCATAAGTGATGCCACAGAAGACAGGGACTCCTCATGCATCTTCTGAACTTGTACAAAATGACAGTAGACATAATTTCCCAGTTCCAGTCATTTAACAAACATGAACTGAGTTAACTATAGCCACATCGACATCCAAGTGACAGAGACAGCGGATTCAACTTTCCAGTTCTGATCATCTAAGTGAATATGAACTGTGTTACTGCAGTTTCATCTACACCTGAGTGACCCTTCAAAAGAATACCACACCCAGTAAGTAAAGAACTTTTAAGATAAACCAGAAAATCCCAGTAAGAGACATCTTTTGACTGGCTCTATATTACTCTTCAGATACTGCCTAAATGCTCAAGACCAGCCAGATTTTAGGTAGAGTTTTCTGCAATGTAGAAACCTGCCCTCTCTAGAAAAGAAATGCAGTGCCTGGGGATCAAAATGGGGGGTGGACGATGGGAGGGGTAATGATGAAGACCAATGGCCATTAAAATTCATTCCAAAACAAAACTACATATATACTTTGGAGCTCCATTTTATTTTCCTAAATGAAAGAAACTAATTAACAGGTGTTTATAATGTGCCAGGCACTTTACAAGACACCAACATGCTCTTATAGGCTAGGGAAGTAAGATATGAATGAAGCAACCCAGGCCTTGAGACAAAAAAATTACCTGGGGTCCGTTGAGTTTCAAATCTGAAAATTTCTGTCTGTCAAGGTCAGCATCGCCCACAAACCGGCCGTTCTGAAACACAGCCCATAAGAAGATAATTCATTTTGTGGCCTTCCTTTGCTCTATCAAACATAAATGATATTTTTCCAAACAGGAAAAGGGCTTTCAAGAAGATATTTGTGGCCTGGAGTCCTTGTGTCAGTACTCATAAAAGAACCACATCACTCCTTAGTCTTAGCACTTTCTTCAAAATTGGAATCAGGCCTGGAACTCTGGCAGACTGAGTCTCTGAAATGTAAGAATGTAAGCTCCATGAGGGCAGAGGGTTTTGTTGTTTTTTGTTTTTTTGGTCAGTTTTGTTTATGATGTATCCCTAGCGCCTTGAGCAGTACCTGGCACATAATAGGCACTCAAAAACTACTTGCTGAATAAATAGCAGAGACTCAGATAAGTTCCCCTACAGTCAACCTTTTTGGAATGCCATTAAGAATATAAGGAAAGTTGGGGAGGCTAAAGTGGGGGGTTTCCAAAAGCCTTCTTTATTGTTTCATGAACCTTCATGCTCTATTACCACTGGAAACTCCCATTCCAGGCAGTGTTTTAAGGAAAGAAGCAAGAGATATGAGTCTCCCTTTCCAAATATGAAGAAACAAGTACCCCAACTCCCCTCACAAAAACAGAAGTCTCAACATTGTCATCACCAATTATTACAGCCACAAAATACATTCCAAAATGTCATTAACTTGTTCCGTCTGCAGCAGCAAGAAATAATCTAATGACATTATACCATGTAAAAACACATTTGCCTGCTCCTCTTCCAATAGAATACAGTGAGATCCAGCCACCTTAGGAGACTTTTCCCCCATTCCAACCCCATTACATAGAGAGTGTAATGCTGCAGAGAGAGGAAGTTAAACATTACTTTCAGGAAGAAGGAAGGGTGTGGTTTCATTGCTGAGCAAAAGTTAAAAATAAGAGAGAAACCACGTACTAAATCCTGGAATTCCCCACCACCTCCAAGCCTGATCAGTCCTGCTTTCCCCTTTCTATATCTATCTGTATCATCCCTAACCCTCTACTCCAGTTCCTATAAAAATCCTAGGAACATTGCAAACACACAGCCTCCTTCAAATTCCTGATTATCCCCCAATTGGAATTCTGTCCTCTCACCCAACTGCAAGGCTCCTCAGCATGAGGGACTTTCTCTATCTTAAAAAATAAATAAGTTATCAATGAAAAGGATTATCAGGGCATGAGCATTGTTCTGGTTCCCATCCAGAGATCTATTAAGATGCTGTCTATCAGGCAATGCCTACCACATGCACGTGCGCGAGCACACACACACACACACACACACAGATAAAACCTCAGACAGATTACATCACAGCAAAGTCAGACTAGAAAAACCAGAGGAAACACAAGATCCTTCTCATTTCTAACACCAACTCTCCCAAGTCACATCATAGAGTCAGCCAACCCAGAGACCACTGGCTCCTGTGGTTATTTGGGTTAAACAGCAGCATGATGCTCCCTTTCCAACTCTAACCAATAGAATTAACAATGACCCCTTCCTCCAAGACATGATTTACACAGCCAAGAAAAAGAGCATACAAGGACAACATGGAGCAGGAATACACAATTTACGGACACTGCCACACCTTCTTAGGACAGACTGTTCCCTTAGGGAGACTGAATTGGAGCTGAGAACACAAGATGCCCAACCACTAAGCAGGCTTTTACTTATCTGAATTTTTGATACCAAGAAAAAAAAAAATCAGAGAAAACAAAAGTAACCGAGTATACCTCCAAACTACACTATCTTACCATTACTAGAATTGCATCCTAACCGAGAAAAGCTACTCCAGTAAAAGAAGTCATCAGATGGATGCTTCCAGAGATTAAGTCCACCCAACTCAGCAACAATATTCCTTATCTTTTATCACCCCTGGAAAGATTCACCATGAAGCACAGGCAATGGACAGCCCATCACCAAAAGGGGAGTAGCTTCCCAAGAAGGATCATAGCCTCTCTGTGACCATGCCAAAGTCCTACCTGCAGGTCTTTTGGAGAGAGGGGTTACCTGATGCCGGCGGGTGAGGGTGCCGTTGGCCATGAGTGGGTTGGCATCTTGTGGTGAGACCCGGACGCGTTCCAGTTGCGCCGAGACGTGGCGCCGTTCCTCCTCCAGCGCCCGGGTCAGCTTCTCAAACTGGGCCTCTTGTTCCTTCACAGAGGCCAAGATGCTGGCGGTCGACTCCACCTCTGAGTCGTCCATGAAGGTAAGGGGCGGAGCCGCCGCAGGGCAGGGTATAAAGGAAGGTGGATCACAGAGGGAGGAGGAAGGAGGGAGAAGGCCCCCCTCACTTCACACTAGTGGGAAGGGGTAAGAGAAAGGAGAGAAAAGGTCACAGGTCAGAGAAGACAGATGAATTATTAATCCCAGAGCCAAAGATGCCCTCTCATGGTTTTACTGCAGTTTAGAAAGCAAGCCACCACCAAGCCTGGGAGCCCATCACCAGAGTCTGCTCAGTGTCCTTTGCCCAATACCCTCTTCAACAACCCACTAGAAATAACTATTGAAAGGAAAGATTCAACTAGATCCAAGTCTCTACACTGTTGGTAGGAGAGGGATAATGTGGCAAACTGCTGTAGTCATGACATGAGATTAGATTATTTTTCCCTAGAAAAATTTGCTGGTATCAACTCAATGAAAGCTGTAACTCCATGGTACAGACAAGCACTCATTGTCCTACAGGAATAAGCCACTTCTAGAGATAATGGGGCAGTACATAACTTACTTAACCTCTCCCAAATCAGAACACTGAAACTGCTGCAATGGCAGCAAAATATACTAAATTAATATGCTAAATTAAAATGCCAGTTGAGAAATGGAAGTAGTAAAAAAGTTTCCACCACTAAAGGTAGGCAACAAAATTAAGGCCTCCATGTTTAATACATTTATGAAAGGGCCTTTCTACTTTCCGAAACCATACTACAATATTGAGGGCAAAACGTGTGCCTTGACTACCAGAGACAAGAGAGCAATAGAACTACAAAAAGCTCTACGTGTAAAAAGGCACTATTTGCAGGAAACTTCACCTCTTTGGAAAGGAGGAAAAGGAGTGTTAGGCTCAAACTCTACAACTGTGCCTTGCAGTTCATACCCTAACCTCAGACATCAATGGCTAGAACTTCCTACATCTTGCAATCCTGCAGGAAGCTCTAAATAGACTATCTTTTTGCCCCTTTACTTGTTCCAACTCAGGGTAGATAACCAAGTACCTAGAGGGGTGACGGGTGCTATTTACAATAAAAGATAGTTATATAGAAATGAAGTGGTCCTCATACCCTTATTATATAAACAGCAAGTTGGCTAGTAAATGAAGAGCATTATAGTCATACTATTGGACTTAACGGGTTTTCTGTCTCACAGCTATGGGAGATTTTATGGCCAGTTCAAAGTATACAATGTTGAAATTCAGGCTTTAGAATAAATCTTCCCTATTCCCCACCCTCTCAAGCCCCAAAGAAAAAAGACACTTAAAAGATTTTTTTATTCTTAATAAACATGTTTCCATACACACCTGTTAAGAGGTCGTAATTGATTGGTTTAACACAGAGAACTGCCCAGTCTAGATTCAAAAAATCATGGAAGAAGCATCCCAGCCACCACAACAAGGAGGAAGCAGGAAGGAGAGAGCTGCAGAAATATTTGGAGGAAAAATGGGAATGAGAGGAAAATAAAATATACCCAATACACAACAAGAGGAGCAAGGGCAATATTAGGAATGAAAGGTAGTAATTTAAAATATGATCTGGAATTGCTTAAGGTGACAAATGCCTTTTGGACTTTGTTGCATTCAGATACCTAGGCCTTGGAAGTAGTTTTCACTAAAACCTGGATTCTACTATCAATCAGAGTTCCTCTACTTGTACTTCCATACAGAATCAGTAACAGTTTATAATATAGATAAAAACCCACTTAGCCCCTGTTTCCAGCAACCAAATTGGGGAAAAAAAATTGCTGTTGGAATGCCCTTCCCCCTCCTTCTCACCCCTTCAGCAGAAACCTCAAAGCCCAGTCCCAGCATGCCCACAAAGACATTGAGAAACCAACTGCAATAGTAGCAGTGGGGAAGACATGTGGGGACTGGCCTAGGCTAAGCCTTCTGCTCCAGTTCCCTTTCCCACGCTCCCCAGAGCCCCACTAAGCACAAATTCTTGGGCCTGTTTGCCTCAGAGTGTATGCAACATTCAGCAAGCAAGAGTACCCAGAGGAAACTGATAGACAGGTGCCCAATAAACTCCTTAATTAATTCACTGCATAAGTTTAGAGAATGTGGTAGCCCTTCCCTAAATTCCTCCCACCCCAGCTCTGGGCTCCCACAATCACTCATAAACTCCTGTTCTATCTTTCAGTCCAAAGCCCACTGCTACTTTCTCGTGTTCCCACCCAATAGACCATTCAAAGGTCTTTCTTTAATAAACACCATTATTTAAAAAAAAAAAAAAAAAAAGTTGTTCCCCTTCATCTCCATTTCTTCGTTTTAAGCACTTGCCCTTATCTGCTATGTACAATGACCTATGAACCTTCCACACCAAAAGGACTCTGAGCTCAAGAGAGATTCTTCCAGTTACTGAGTTTCAACAGGGCCTGAACTGCAGTTACTACTCCAGCAGTCTCCACCCTATAATCTTCTTTACAAATACAAGCCCAAACTACCACTACCATGGGGCATACAGTGAAACATTCCCTGCTCTAGAGAGAAAATGTTTGTCACTCTGTCATAGATGGCCATTTTTTGCCCCCACAACTTAAATTCAATGGGGGAAGTTAGGAAGGAAGGTAAGAACAATACCCAGGGCTCTAGGTCAGAAAGCAGTATCTGGAGAAACATTAGCCTCCCCCAGCTTCATGGCTTTAAAGCTGACCACCTGGCTCTATTTTGGAAAAGAAGACAGAACAATTAACTAGAAAGAAAAGATCAGATTCCTAGGTCTAAAGCATGGGGAGATATAATACCTGAAAGAAGGCAGAAGCAGAGGCTCTGTGGACACAAGACAACTCAGAAGACCAGTCCCAGTCCTGGCTCTGCCACTAGTCAACAATGGCAGTAAGTCCCTGCCATGTTCTCATATGTGAGATGGCAAACTCTAACTCAGAGTTGCTGTGAGGACCAGATGAGATAATGTATGTTATACAAATATGAAGTATTAAGTTGTTTCAAGAGTTAGTTTCTATCTTCCAAATACATTACTTCATGGTAATGTCTCAGCCCCAAACTATTTTGTGAACTAGTAGATGAAATTAACCGGATCAAGAACATAACTGGCCTCTACCGAGTGGATGAGCTGGTTTCCCACTCCAACTCTATTTACTAAGAGGTCCCACCTAGACCAGTGTTTGTGGGATAGAGGGCACTTCTCTAGTGCCTGGCAGTAGTCACAGCATCACACATCTATCATAAGTTTTTGATTCCTTATTTGAGGCCTTAGCAGTTTATTACCAAGGAGAAAGGGAATATGAGATGAACTGACAATTACTGAATGTTTTAAATTTATTATCCTGGCAAATCCTCACAACAGCCCTAAGGAAGTTTTATTACAAATGAGAAAACAGACTCACAGGTGAAGAAATTACCCAAGGTCTCACACTTAATAGCAAATTTTGAACTTAAACCCAGGTCTATGCCATTCCAAAGCCTGTGTTCTCTTTCTATGCTATGCTGTGAAGTCCAAAGAGAAGTGCAGTACAGGATGGATGGTCCAGCCCCTCTCCCCTACAACCTTTGAGAACTTTCTTCCTAACTATCACAGGAAAAAAGGGAAAGAAAAGGTTTCCATTTTTCTTCAGGCTATAGTTGTCTATAAGGTCTACATATAAGTGAGAGAACAGGAAAAAAACGGGAGGAAAAAGAAAGCCTGAGGGGGAAAGAACAAAGCTGTTAGGCAAGCTACAGCCAAGGTCTCACAACTCAGGGACTTCAGGAAATAAGAATCTTCTCCATGCCACACACCATAAAAAGATTACGCTATAGACCATTAACTGACTTTGGCAGATAGAGTCAGGAAAGTTTTATGAGTCCAGCCCAACACCTTTCCAGGTTTGCCACTTAATATTTTCAAATGGATTACACTTGCTCTCACTGACAAAAAAGAAAAAGACCATTAAGGAATTCCCGAAGCAAGAAGGGGGGTACATAAAATGAAACCTGTTATTCTCCTAAGACCAGATTTTTTTTAAAATAGCTGGTTTTGCTCTTAACAAGCCATAGGTCCTATATTATTGGATTCCACCCACACTAGAAAGATCTTCCTATTACCCAGAGTCTACAGCAAGGATCCCCCATTCAAGCAATGACAATGATGAAAATTCAGTCTCTTCTATAAGAACTTCAAACCAAAAGAAATTAAATTGAATCAAATACCCAGAAGGACCAATTAGACGATGCCAACCAGAGAGAGGGCAAAAAAATCACTTACCAGTAGTCCTCAGAATGATTTGTTCTATTGTAAACTGGCTATAGAAATATAACTTGGAATTATGATTCTTAGAAGAGTATAGCCTTTGGAATATGACTGGGTTCAAGTCCCAGCTCTATTGCTTATTAGGTATATGACTTCAGGCAAAGTACCACTTAATCACTCTAAACCTCAGCTTTCTTTTCTGTAAAATGGAGAAATGAAAATACATAAGGGTGGTTGTGAGGATTAAATGAGATAATCCATGTAAAGTGCTTAGAAAAATGTTTTGACACACAGAAAGCTATTAATACTGTTACTACTATAGGGACTAGAGTTTTGGTGTAGTTGGTAGGGCTTTTGAATAAACCAGTCTCCCCATGCTCTCTTCTTCCATTTCCAGCAGCACTGTAAACTATAGGAATTCTTTATTCTTAAAGGGAAAAACAAAATAAAACTCCAGACTAGAAGTCAAAAGACCTGGGGTCCAAGTCCTGGCTCTGCCAAAAGCTACCCAGGAAACCTTAGAGAAGTTATAACACCCATAAACTTCAATTTCTATTACTTTTCAGGGTTTAGTTTTAATGAGCTAATATACATAAAACCATAGGCTGAGCGAACTCTAAAGTTCACCAATCTTTGGGTTCTTGGGAAAGAAATTTTATCTTCTGCAGCCAGTCCCAAAGGCAGCTCTCCTCCTTTCTTCCTATTCATTCTTTATAAAATCAAAACCAATATCACAAATTTATGCTCTCCCTTTAAAAACAATGATAAACTGAAATTCTATTTCCTTATCACTTTAGGGATTTCAAATGGCTTTTTTGAAAAGCACACTGAGGCCAGGCACTGAGCCACACTGTGGCTTACACCTGTAATCCTAGCACTTTGGGAGGCTAAGGCAGGAGGATCGCTTGAGCCCAGGGAGTTTGAGGTTGCAGTGAGCTATGATGAGGCCACAGCACTGTAGCCTGGGAAACAGAGTAAGACCCTGTCTCAAAAAAAAAAGAAAAAAGCTCACTGAGCCTCCTACTGCAGAATACCGATCAAAAAATATAATACCTGTAACAGAACTGTATTACATAACATTCAAGCCAGAAGGGTGGGTCCTCCAGATACCTAAAGGCATTTATTTGACTTAACTGGCATTTGCCTCCAAATTCAAAGCAATTTCTGTTCAACCACAAACATAAACATAGAAAATTGCCATTTTGTTTCTAAATCAAAGGAATATATTTTGTCAACAGTTTTTCTATGGCTTCTTATCAGCTCTTGTACCCAGAGTCCAGAGTCTAAGTACTCCCCCAACACTCCACTTGATGTTCCACCTTCTGAAGCTCAGTCAGAACAATTCTAGTATTTCTCACCTCCCTGGGAAGACTTACCTCTACGCTAGCCCCAAGTTCCGGAGCTGATTTGCATTAAGACCTAAAGTCACATAAACCCATATTTTGGAAATGGCCTTGTCTTAGTGTTAGCAGTTTCTGTGCTTCCTCGTGGATCTGTTTCATGCTAAGCCCAGCTTCTCCATTTAGAGTACCCAAAAGGCTGACTAAAGAAGTCTTACTTTCACAAAGAAAAACTGGGTCTCACTGTGTCCACCATGAATCTCTCTCATGAATTAAGGGAGTCTCTGGGCAAATCACCTTCCTCTTAGGAAAGAGTGATGCATTCTATCTGACTGGAATGTCACAGAAAAGAAGGACTTTAAAACAAAACATATAAAAGGTTTTTTTTTAAATATTCTTTGTTAAATGGAGGTTGAGCTGGCAATCTCTATATATCAATAGAGCAACTTAAACTTATTTCAGTCTTATAATCCTTCCCTGAAGTTACCCGCCAGGATTTAAAGTTTTTACTGTGACTTTAAAAAAAAAAAAAAAAATCACCTCCACCATCATGACCTCCTAAATTCAGGGACCAGATAAAACATTCTTCTTGCTCTCTTTTCCCCTCCCAAGTATTCTGGGAACCCCCCAAACCATAACATACTAAAATGGTTAAGTGCTGGGCTGGCTTTGAAGCGAAGGAAGGGTGTGGCTCTCAGCTAGTGAGGGGGCCCAGGACTGAAAGGGAATGGAAAGAAACAAAACCTGCTTCTCTGTGGAGCATGCATGACACACACACAGGACTGGTCTAACAAGTCCTTCTGATCTCTCAGGCCAGGCTGCCTCCTTCTCCTCCCCCATTACCCACATGCCTCTCCAAGGCCCTCCACTGGGACAGATAACACTGAATTTTCTCTCAATCCCAAGAAAGTCAGAGACACACAGAGTTACTTACCTGGATACCTTTGCAACCTTGTCAAAGGTACCTCACCTAGCCTTAAAAGGAGAAAGCAAGGCTTTAGGGAGAGGCCGATAAGGAAACAAAGATAAGAGGGAGGGGCAAAAAAACAGAGGGAGGTGTCAGACTAGAGGAAGGGGAGAGGCCAAATGCCTTTCTCCTTCCTACCAAGAACAGAGAGAGAAAAAGGAGGAGGTCAGGTACACAATGGGAAACGAGAAAAAGTCTAATCACAATGGAAAGGCACTGTTTAAGTCTCATGTCATAAAAGAGAAATCCTAAAATTAACTAGGACACCTTATACCCTTCCATACCCTAGGCTAGAAACAAAAAAAAAGTTCATGGAAAAGCTTAACCTTAGAGTTTACTAGAGGTCACCCAACTGTTTGAGCTCACATTCCTTTTTAAAAAGGCAGCTTCTCACCAAACACCCTTACTTTCTATCTATGGCATTCCTTCTACCTCTTTGCCCATCATCTGCAGATAACTTGGGAAAGGGGGAAGTATGTAATATTTACACAGTCCCAAATCCTCAAAGCTCTAAAAAGTGAAAAAAGACATCCCTTCCATCAGGTTTAGAGGTATTACCTTCCTTTGGGGACAAGCAACAGGGAGAGACAAGGTGTAAATCTATGAAGAAATCAGAAGTATTAAGGTACTATTTCAGCTACAGGACAGATAGCAGGAGGAAATATTTCTCCCTATCTGAAAGAAAAAAGAAAATCCTACCCTACAGAGGAAGAAAAGTTGTATATTATTAATTATTGACCTCCCTATAGGAGTTATCACACATAATCCTTTCAAAACCCACTGGGGTAATGGCCTCTTTTTATGGATAAGCAGACTACCTATATATCGTAAGTATTGTATATATCAGAAATATTAAGTATCCTGCCCAAGGTCATCAGCTAGTAAGTGGTAGAAATGCTTATGTTCTACTCCAAGTCCATATTCCTTCTCCTTGCTACAGTGGAAGGAGTATGAAATTTCTATGCTTCCTGTGGTTAAAAGTCATTCTTGCTCCAACAGAGAAGTTAACCCAAAGTCAACTTTGTGGAGAGGGGAGGCAGCAAGAAAAGATGGAATGGAACTAGCCAGACCTTTGGGTCTTACCTGCACTTTAAAGAACAAGACCTTACTCAATTCTGGGGAAGAGTAGCTTGCAATCTACCTCCGATTTATTTTCCCTTTTATAAGGAACAAGTACTCAGGAGGAAAGGTGCTAGGGACAAAAGAGATACTACTTTGTACAAATCATCTACCTTTCCACTGGCAAGCCTGCTCTAGAAATCTGGCTACATGCCACATTCTCTGATCACCTCCCTATCACAAGAAAGAAAATCTAATCACAAATATCCCTGCTTTCATTTTTAATGTGACACCTCACTAAGCCAAAAGCAAAGATCTGGGTTGGGGTGGGAAACAGAAGGAACTAGAAGCAGGGAAGATTGTGCTAGCCAGCATCAGAACAGAGGGGAGGGATTGTTCTGGCGGTATGTTAGCAATCTGCCTCTAGGGCAGCTGTCCTCCTGGGCAATCAAAGGCGGGTTTGTGTATGTGCTCAGGGACCAGCCAGCTTGGCAAGAAGTTGAGGACTTAGCCACCCAATCCATAAAGTGAGAAGAGATGCCTGTTTCACAGCTGGAATGGAGGACAGGGAAAACACAAAACAAGGGAGAAAAGAGGGAAGGGGCTAACAGAGGGTGTTACAGGTACTATTTCAGTCTAGACATGGTGGGGGGGAAAAATCTCAGGAAACTACCAACCATTCCCTAGTTATGTGCAAACATTAAAGAATTGCCAGGAACTCTCAATACTGAAGGGTAAGTCTCCTCCTGCTCTGTATATAGTAAGGTGCCAACTGGAAGGATAAGACCTAAAATGTAAAGACCTCAGCATTACCCGTTTCTTTCTGTCCCTTTCAGATGCAACAAAGTACCTGCAGTATATACAGTGAATGAGCATTATTTAACATCTATCCCCTTCTAGAATTCCTTTCTTAATTAAATCACAGGATCCGTAAATAACAGTAGCACACTCAAAACTCAGTAAGCTCCCTGATGCTAAGAGATCGAGGCCATTTATATAACTCAAGTGCTAAGACGCAAAAGTCCACAGTCAGAATTCACACTCTCTAACCCCTCAGCGTAGCTAGATGCTCTGAGACCCATTAGACACACAAAGGCTGCTCTCTTCTCAGCAGAGCTCTATAGCAGAGCTGCTCTCCAGGGACAAAGAGATTTCACAGGAGAACCACAAAGACATCGCCCCTCTCCGTTCCCCCACTCCCAGCTTTCTCACTTCCTGTCACAGTAGCACCAGACCACAGTCTCCCAGAAACAAACAAATACAAAGTGCTGGATTCTGGGCTGCTGGCCAACTGCATTCCAGGGCATCCTGTCTACCAATCACGGGCCAGAGCCCCCACTTTGCCCTGCTCGGTTCCTTATCATGTTCGGGAAAACAACCCTCCTCTCTGCCCCAAGCCAACACTACGTAGGACAAAGCTCAGGCCTTTAAGAATCAGCAGAAAGATACTGTGTGTGGATCTAAGAGTTTGGAGAGAGTAAGGGGATTTTTAAGATTCTTACTTGGCAAGTTTCTTCACTTTGGAGGCACTGTACTAGGATTTTAAAGCTACTGCTGCTGTTACATTCCGCTCAACCACATGTGACACATCCCCAAGAAAGCTCCATCATGGCAATTTGATCACCAACCTGGATTAAGTCAATGGAACATTCCCACTTGAAGAACTACTTTAGGACATATCCTCTGTCACCTTCTCTATCATTCATTTTCACTGTTTTTAAAGTCTTTCAAACTCTTTTTCCTACACGCATAGAGCTGATTCCTAAGACAGGCCCCACAGAGAACAAAGGCAGCAGACTCCACCCTACAAAGAGACAGTTCATCAGGTGCTGAGAGCAAAGTTCCCATCTTCCCTAGAGAATAAAAGGAAGACCACTAGGAATTGCGCAGAAGCCCTGGAGGCAAAGATATCAAGACAGTAACCTCAGCTTTCCTGCTCACTACCCCCTGAAGTGGGTCAGGGGCTGTACATTTGGAATCTGGTCAGCAAAGAAAGGCTTCCTTCCTAATAAGGGTCCTTGGGGGATAAATGATACATTTTTCTATTATCTTACACAGCCCATTGGAAGTTAGCGCTAAACCCCAGAAGCAAAGAAGCAGACAGAGGTCAAGCTCTATTAGCCAGATATTCTTGAAATCCAAAGAAGTAACACCCTTTGCCCAAAGGGCTCAATTCCCTGTGCAAAAAAACAGCACAATGCTCAAGAGAGTTCTCTAACCAGAGGGACATTCCAGGAACTAACCAGTAATATGCTCTCACTTCTCATCTTTTCTCCTCCCTTTCTTTCTCCTAGACCTCTCCTCCCTTCTTCCTGGACCCGCTAGAAATACTCGGGGCTGAACATTGATCTAGGCAGTGCATGATGCAAAAGAAGCTAAGTCTGAAACAGCACAACTTGGATTTAGTCCTTATCAGGATCTGGTATAACCAGGTGGAAGGGGTAGGGCAGGAATATACACAATAGTCAGCCATTCTAGGGTTGGACAGAAAAGAATATTTAGCAACACTATGTTTTAGAACAGAACTCCAGCAGCAAAGCCTAGCCACTGCAAAGTGTATCACTGAAGCACACACACAAAAGTTTACAAGATCTAGCATGGAACCAGACTAACTAACTTTTGCTTTCAAGAATACTAAAAAATTAGCTACAATTGTTAGTATTCTTATCCAATTCTCCCTCATTCACAGCCCAGGCTAAATAAATCTGAGTCAATTAAATACCATAGTGTGGATATACAAAAGCAGATAAAAATAGTACCATTTAGTTGGGGAGAGTTTTCTGAGATACAAAAGGGGGAACCGTAAAAGACCCCAGAAAAAAGAACCAGGCACACCCATGTCAATGCTGCTGCTGATCCAAAAGGATGCTTGGCAGCTTCTCTGCATCAAATTGAGCAGGTGAGAAAGAAAAGAAGTGCTGACTCAGAAATATAGTCATCTTGGGATACGAGGGAGGGAAGGAGACAAGTATAGCCAACCGATTACAATTCAACTTAACTTTACCAGAGTTCCCAGTTCTAATTGTAACTCTGGCTGTTTGCAGACAGATTTAGAAAACCCAACCAAAGCAATAATGAATGGGTAAGGAGAAAGTCCCTGGAGGGCCCAAGACTTAAGCTGAATACTCTCTACGGGTAGGAGGGATGAATCTGTTTTGCTATCTAACGTCCCACACCCCTCTCTTTCCAAAGCAGGCCCAAAACTGAAAGAATTAGAGGGGGGGAGGCAGAGAAAAGAATGTTGACTGGGAAAGGTTTAGCTACATTCCAACTAGCCGACATCCCACATAGTATTAAGAGTGCCTGAGAATCCAAACCCACTACATGAGAGCTGCTGGACTCTGCTAACACACATCCAATTCCTGCACCACCCCCCACCCCAAACACTCAGAAAAGAAGGGTAATTGAGATGGCCTGATGAAGGCACCAGCTGTTTCCACCACCCTTCCCCCCCCCCCCAGACCACAGTTCAAACTCACATCAAACACTTAATACAATTGACTGGTCAGTAGGAAGAAGAAGCCTGGACTAAAATAGCAGGAAGAGTGCCAACTGGCCCCACTTAGAAGGAATGCTTTCTTGGCTTAATTTAAAAATAAGAAACTGTTGTCATCCACTCCCTTCTGCACAATTATGTTCTCCTTTCCACATCCTACCCCTCAGTTTCAAATGGGTTTCAGTTTCTTCCCTACAACTCCTTGGTCTATTTTCAAATGTCAGAAAATACAGAGGAAGTGTATATAAGGTTGAATGTAAAATAATGTCTGAGAGATTAGAAAGCTTCCTGGACTGCAACAGCCAAACCTAGGACAGGGCTCCCACATAAGGGCAAGGAGACGAGAGCAAACAGCACTTGTCTACATGTTTCAACTAAGGAAAAGAAAGGAGCAAATGTTATGCAACCACACTTGGAACACTGATGGTAGCACCATTTCCTAAGGCACGGGTAGCCAGTTAAATGTACTAAAGTGACTAACCCCTCCCCCACCCATATTCCAAGTTGGACAGAGTTAGCCAGGGAGGAAGGGAAGGAAGCCAGCACTTCCTTTTCAGACAGGAAGTTAACATTGGCCCTTCCTGTCCAGTTTTAAACAATTTGTCCAGCTGAGTTTCAATGCTAACATCCTCTCCTGAATTTGTTCCACAGTTTCAAAATGGACAGGGGAAATGCAGACATGGTCTAAAAGTTTCCCTTCCCTCTAACAGGCAAGTCCTCCATACCATGCTAAGTGTTGCCATAACCTCCAATTCAGGCAGTAACATCTATAATTCCAAAACAATACAGGACATGGAGGCGGATAACTTCACTTTAAATTAACCACCTTTTCACCATGTCTACTGCTAGGAACTAGTCTTCTCTACTTCTCATACTAATTAAATAATCAACCATCTGAGAAATAACATACATATGTAGCTTAATTCAAATGCTCAGGTTTTATGTTCCTCAAACCAGAGTGATCAGAATCACCTAGGGAGTATTTCTGAAAAAATACAATCCCCCGTCTACCTCAATTTCTGGAGAAGTCTGAGAATTCATGTTTTTAAAAAGCCCTTATAGTGATTCTGATAGCCTGCTTGCAGGGAACCACTGTCCTGTCCTATCCCTGACAACCCTCTCACCACAACATTCCTCTTGAAAGAAGGGCACTGGTATTAAAATACATTATTTGAGCCTGTTTTACTGCTCACCAGATAGCTCAGATCATTATTCAGCCTGGATTAGAATTTTGAAAGCATGAATTTAAATATAAGGACAGCTGGAATGGCACTGTCTACATCCCAAATTCTAGACTCAGAACCTAGAAGGAAGAACTGTGTCACTTGCCAGCACCACCTTCTTTGGAATCCTGAGTTGCTGCATTGGAGAACAGCCCTATTTACACTGCAGATTGGACAACACAATTATTTTCAAAATGTCTTAGTTATACTTTCCTCCAAGGAACAAAGAACTGTGGCCAAATTTTCAAAGATTGGTCCCATATTCTATCCCAAAAGAAGCCCAAAGGCTTAAATCTAGCATTCCAAGACTCTAGAAAATTCTAGCCCATTTGACAAAATATAATAGAAATAACCAGAAACTCTGGATTTAAGTGTTACCTCTGACACTTATCCAAGTAAGTCACTTTAACTTCTGGTTTAAGTAAAGAGCAAGTGAGTAGCAAAATGTCTTAGAGAAATATTTCCATAAGGAAGCATGTGTCACTTCAGAATTAGGAAAGAAGAAATGGCATTAAAAGACATATTCTCTTTAAAAAAAAAAAAAAAAAAGACATACTCTCAAGACAACCACAAACATCTTGGCCCCATCTATATATGCTGAAGTAATACGTATCAACTAGTTATTTTAAGCAACTTCAAATTTTGGAGGAATCTGTGATTGCCTGGAGTATTTCCCATGCAAGATGATACAGCTACCTGACCAAAGGAGGACATGGAAGGAAAAAAAAAATGTTTCCCGATTGAGGTCATCTCCCAAGGATGACATTAAGTAACAGGATGACAACTAGATAAGTATAATTAAAGGGAAGAACAGAGGGTAACCAGGTCAAGTACCAGGGTTGAAAATTCCAAACAGAGAGAGGGAGCCAGAGAGACTCTTTCACTGAGGGACAGACTAGCTAAACCAGAAATCTTGACAGGGAAAGTAAGAGTAGGTGAATCAAGACACAGGTACTCTGGTAATCAAATATCCTTTTACTTTCCTACATCAGGTTGCCACAGAACATCAAATCACTAAATGGTGCTTCCTCCTCAACTTCATTAAAGTCAACTAGGTAAAGTGGCTCAGTATGTGCTTTAATAACCCCTAATGCCTAAACATACACATGGAAAGGGAAAATAGAGACATACAGTTAGTTATCAGGGACTAATTATCTCCCCCAACATACAAGACAGAAATATGTAGATGGTGACCTATAAAGGGGTCCCTGAATCCAGTAAATCCCAATGACTGATTAGGGCTGTGGGCAAACAGGAGCTTTTTGGTCAAATGAGCAAAAGGAGAAGCAGCAGACAAGTGGGGCAAGAGTAATATTTGGTCAAAAGCACATAAACCAAACCAACAAATGTTGTACTCAAAAGGAAATTGTACCGGGTCTAGGCTGTCACTCCTCCTGTTTATAGAAAATTGATTCTGTAGATAAGAAGATGGAGAAATATACAGTATTTCTCTGAGGAAGAAAAATTTTGATCTCACTTCCCAAATACACACAAACTTATTCTAAGTAGTTGCCTTACTATTATTCTCCAACACAAGAGTCATCAACCTATGCAAATTTGCCACTATGCAAATTACTTGCTAACTATACTATACTTTTATGGAGTTTCCACAATGGGAGAAAGATGAAGGCTGGCTCAGATGCTACCTCAACTTATAAGGAATACACAAAAAATTGGTAACAGCTGTTGTCTCTGGGGCCTGAAGTGAGGAGACGACTTCTCAGCATACAACAAGGGCCTAGATTATTCCCCTTCCTCTCCCCAGTACACTCCCATTGGACCTCTCTGGACAGTTCTCTTACTTCTCCCCTCCCCCCATCCCTCTTGCTCACTGGCAACAACCAGCCTCAGGGCCTTTGCACTCTCTACTGCTCATATCTACATGATTCCATCCCTCATTCCTTCTGGTCTTTTACATGAGGCCTTCCCTGTCCACTCTATATAAAATAACTTCACTCCCAACCTGGCAATTCTTATCCTCCACCCTACTTATTCTGCTTTATTTTTTTCTTAATAGCATTATCACACTCTGACATACTACATATTTACTAGTTTAATTATTATTTGTCTCTCACAACTAGAATGTAAGCTCTGTAAGGACAAAGTAGTAGGTCTGTTTTGTTTACTGCTATACTTCAATGCATGGCATACAGCAGATTCTCAAATTTCTTTTGAATGAATGAAGATGTTTCACTTCTTCAATTAATACAAAAAGTTAAATTTTAGAAAAATAAATCAACTTTGTTTCATTTTTCTCTCCAGTTGTGATCTTGGGCCTATGAAGAGGCCTATGTAGCCTTACCTGCCTGTTTGGTTGACCTTCAGCAGGATAGACATTCAAGTGGCCAACTGTGCCCTGGTTTACAAAGTAGCCAATGGAGAGTAGAACTGCACAGAGGTCACAGAGCTTCCCCCATTCCAACAAAGAAGCAGCAAAGAAATCAGATTGGCATCAATTTCTCTTTTAAAACAGACTACGCTATTTTAAAAGTGTATTGAATATACACTAGCCACTTTATTTCAATGAGCTTTACTTCACTTGCAATGAAATGGGAACTGCAGGTGCTTTGATAAGGTATTGAAAAGTTGACCTAGTTTCTATAACAGTGTCTTATGTCCTCAACCATCAGAATATATCTTGGTTTCTTAAAATATAAGCTCCCTAAAACAAAAATCTTTTCACTCCACAAAGAGACTTCCTAATGTGCTACTGTATTCCAATACAGAACGTGGGAAGCATGTATTATACAAAACTGATAATTTACTCTGGGGAAAGCAAATTTCTTTTGCTCTACTGTCAACTGAACCTAAATGAGTAATTAATTAGGAAATGTGGATGAGATCTGAAAATCAAAGATAAAAATTAATCTGAATTACTAGAAGAGATCAATATTCTTGGGTTACAACTGCAATTCGAATCTGGATCTAACTGAAATAAACCAAAAGTGGTATCCTGATACTTGTACCTTTAGCACATGGGTACAGTTTATTCTAGAATAAGAATCAGAAATGCCTTCCATATTGTTAGTGAGGCAAAGTGATACCCATGAAAACCACCAACCTGAGGGGAAAAAATGATAGGGGAGGCAAAGAAAGACAAAGGGAGATACCACAGAGAACAGAAAAGTAAACAAAAAGGAGAAAATGTAGAATTGATAGAGGAAATGTGGTTAAAAAAAAATCTGGGTAGCTGGGTGAGGGAGTTATGGTAAAAGGCTATGGAGTGCCAACAGAAACTGGCTTAAATACTATTCAGAACACAAATTTCATGGCTTATTTTTTTTTCTACAACTGCAGAGCCAGACAATCATGGGTTATTTAATATGAAGAAAAGGAGAGAAAAAAGAAGGAAAATCTAGGCTGGAAGAAACCTACAAGTTTCCAGCAAGGCTGCATCTAACACATATGTATTTCCCACAGGCCACAGCTTGGCTTTTCCACATATAAGGGCAGACTCCTTTCTTAGAAACACACTTCTCACAGGAAGTATTCATGAACTCAAAATTTCTACATGTCACAGTTTTGCAAATGTCCATAAATAAGGACTGCAAATAGAAAATGATGTTTCCTGAACACAAAGAGGGAGCTTATTTCAAGAATTGGGATAGTAAAAGCCTGCCTTCATTTCTATGTAATTGTTTCCTGTACAACCATTCATAACTGAATGTTATCCTACAAAATCCTAGTTGGACAAGCAAAACTTAGAGGCAAAGAATCTGATTCCAAGTCAAGAATAGTAAACCCAAACAAAACCTTTTTCAATCCATTCTCTGCCAAAGTTGAAGAAAATTTACTCCTTGGATGCTAGAGTTCTGTCTCTTGTAGATATATAAAGATGGGAGAAACTTGTATTGCAGGTTTTTTCCCCTAAAATATCAAAGTCTCTGAAGAAATTACTGTAAGATACTCAAGCTTTGGCACTTGTTTCTCTTCCCCCCACACCCACACCTCATTTTACTAAAATTTACCCATTCTCATACCCCTGTTGTTTTGGACAACCATGTCCACACAACTCCCAAAGTTGCCTGTCACTAAGAACACTTTTTTCCTCATTTAAAAAAATTTAAAAGTTAGCTTACACATCCAGGAACCCATTTAATTCTGTAAAGTAAGCATCTATATCTACCACAGAACTTCAGGTTTTAAAAGAACTTAAAGGACACTTAGTCCAACAGACAAATGAAGTCTGAATTCATTGAAAGCATCCGTTCTAGTAGCAAACACAAGGCAGTACTAAGAGCTGTGCACTGTTCTATGAATTTTATATATATTAAATCAATTAACTGTCACAACAATCCTATGAGATGGTTAATATTATCATCTCCATTTTACAGACAAGGAGACCAAGGCACAGACAATTAAGCAGTTTGCCCTAAGTTACACGGATCCTACGTGGCAGTTTGGCTCCAGCATCCATGCTCTTAACCACTATGCTATGCAGCCCTGCCTCACCATATTGTGGAACTCTCAGATTAGAAATTCTCCTTTTGGTCAGCATATTGATCAAAAAATATAGAATGATAAAACGTTTGTGGCAAAATGTTAACAATTGGTGCCTGGGTAAATGAAGGGTATACAGGAATTACGGTGCTACTCCAGCAACTTTCCTGCACATTTGAAATGAAAAGTTAAAAATTGCTTTTGTCATCATACAATGGGACATATTTTGTGAAAGTCATGACCAAATTACCTATTGCCGATCAGCAAAGAAGGCTTTAAGAAAATTCTTTGGATTCTTATAATGACTCTACTATATGCCTGATTTAAACAGCTCACACAACATGCCAATCAGATTGAAGGGCTCATTGGAGAGGAAGTGGCCCGAAAAAATGAAGAACACTATCCCTGAATAGAATAGTAAATTTAGGCCCTATTCTCAGTGCTTACTACTTAACCAACATGCAATTCCAAGTAGAATTAGGGGAAAAAAATTACTTCCAAAAAATACATTATATAACTAACTACAAATCAATCCACACCCCAGTTTTCTCCCTTGTTAGTTCTAACCAGAACAGTTGTTCTTGCCTCCTTACAATCTCTCTGCCAGCCTATATCAACGCTCTATTGGAAACCTTGGGGGCAGCTGCATTTTTTATGAAGAGCAATCCCTATTTCAGCTTCTTGTGGCAATTTAACCCTTTTCTGAGGGAAGAGAACATGAAAGAATATGTGTAGTTATTCACATCTTTATTACTGAAAGCTCATTCCTTTAGGCAAGTCTCTTGTTACCATTTTCTAAATTACCCGTGAAAACTAATTCCAGGGGTTTTTTGTTTTGGGTTTTTTTTTTTTTTTTTTTTTTTTTTGAGACAGAGTCGCCCAGGCTTGAGTACGGTGGCATCATCATAGCTCACTGTAACCTCCAACTCCTGGGCTCAAGAGATCCTCCTGCCTCAGCCTCCCGAGTAGCTGGGACTACAGGCACACACAACCACACCCCATTAATTTTTTCTATTTTTAGTAGAGAAGGGCCCTTGCTCTTGCTCAGGCTGACCTCAAGTAATCCTCCCGCCTCGATCTCCCAAAATGTTAGGATTACACGTGTGAGCTACTGTGCCCGGCCTAATTTCAGTTCTTAAACTCATAAACTTCCAAATACACCACATGAAAAAAATCTCCTGAAGTTTCATGGCTGAAGCAGTGATTAAAAAAAAAAATGCAATGATATCCAAACACACTTTCTTTGAAACACTGATGTTCAAACTATCATCTCAAGCTCTTAATGTTTTTATTAACAAGCACAGAAACCACTAACTTCCAACCAGGGCTGAAAGTAGTACTTCCCTGCTGTTGCCCTAATATGCTCTAGGTAACCAGTTTCTCTCCTCTAGAAAATGGCTACTTTCAAGGTTTTCAGTGGTTGAAACTAACAGCTGCCTACATTATGAAATGAACTGACTAGGATCCTTACTTTTTACACTCTTCTTTGGACTACTTGCCAAGAAAGGAAACAGAATTAAAGAAAAGCTAAAACTTAAAATCCTCCATTATTTCCAGAAACTTTGCTTAAACATAGAAGGAAGGAGACTCATAAAAAGTTGAAACTATTGTAAAAGTTGCAAAATTACATTGCAATTTTATTAATCTATGTTGTTTTGCTTCCTTTCTCAACTTCCTTTCAAGCCTTCCCCACAAACCAGTCCCTCACTGATTCCCATCAAGGGCCTTATTTAACCAAGGCTTACTGAGCACCTCAGTATGTACCAGACACTAAGACAGGTGCTAAAAAGATACAGAGATAAGACAGCACCTATACCCAAGCAGCTCACAGTCTAGAGGGAAAGACAAGTATAAATAGACAATTTCAATAGTGTGATAAATACATTATTTGAAGTACCTCCTACAAGCCTGCCCCCGCAAGTTGATGATATCACGCCAAACCACATACCTGAAAATTCTCTGGAAGAGGAAATTTTACTGATAATCAAACGAAGTTTGAGACAATTCCAGAAGTTTAAGAAATTAGGACAGCAATGGTGCACGTGTGGAAAGATCCCTGTTCTAGAGATTAAAATAATACCCATTCTAGCATATCCAGCTCCCCATGGGCTCTAAGGAAAACAGATCTTTTACATACATCATCCCAACAGTGGTTGTGGGGAGTGGAAGAGGGTTAAAAATCTGAGCACCCACCCTGCGCCAAGATGAAACACTCCTGCCTCTAGCAAGGGCTCATTTTAGTTCTAGCTGTTGTTTCCATTCTCTCTGAAGAATGGCAGTGTATTAGTGGTTAAGTCCATGGACTTTGTAGTTAGTCAGGCCAGGCTTAATCCAGGCCTCAACCATTTACAGGCAGTGAGATTTTCAGCAAACCTCAGCTTCTCTGAGGCTCAAATTCCTTTAAAAAAAAAAAAAAAAGGTTGTTGTGGAAAATTAAATAGTTCATGCAAAATGCTTAGTACACAGTAAAAAAAAAAAGAAAAAGAAATCATGGGGGCAGGGGTGGGGGTGGGGGAGGTCCTGGCAGTTGGTACCAAAATAGAAAGCAATAATTATACAGAGCTAATCATTTTGTTATTCCAATTGATAGTGATCTATGCTTAATTTATTTGCATCCATCCAATCTCACCCATCCCTAGAGAGCAACTACCTTATAAACCTAAGGGCAGACTGTAATTACCTGGAGCTTTTCTTTCTTTCTTTCTTTTTTTTTTTTAAGATTTTTAATAGTTCCAATTTTACACTAGCCGAGAGAATATATTCTACCTTCTCTGCATGTCCAGGTTGGAACCCTAAGAAAGGTACTAAACTCTAACGACTCAAAAGAGACCCCTCATCTGGAACACAAGACCACTACCTTACTCACATAACAAAGAAACCAACAGTACATAAGAAGCAAACAAGGAAAGAAAAATCTGTACCACTCATACTAACTTGTCATCATTTTTTACCCCAAAACCAAAATGAGAAGTAAAATAAAAATTAAAAAATAAAAGATTTACTTATCCACACTCCTTACTATAATTCCTGAAAGAACCAGTGGAGATGAGGTACAAGGCAAATCTTCCATCTTCTCACCCCAAAGGCTCTATACTACACACTAGCCAAAACAATGCCCTACTAGGTGGAAACAGTCCTGGACACTAGTTAACCAGGATGCTCACTGCAGCAACACAAAGCCCAGTATTTAAAGCTAGATCCAAATCACCACCACTCAGTCATCCAGAACCTATTTTCAAACTGCCTTTGTACTCCTCCTTCAGATTCCCTCATCCCTCCCCCTAAAGGTTGAGTGCGAAACCGACACTCGGCAGCAACATGACCAACCCTCCAAAGATCCACCAAGAAACCTTCCTAGGCTGGAGTCAAGGCAGAGAGAACATTTAAAAGAAAATTTGGGAAATATTAAACTACAACTCAACAGACTGTACACATTGTATTTTTTTCCTTTTTACTGTAATTGCTATAATTATTAGATCCAGACATCAAAAATTTCCTGCAGCCCTTACCTAGATTATACTAAAAGGAGGAACAAAGTTCTGTTCCTCCTGAAGCTACAACCTCACAAGGATGAAATCATCTTTCAAGAAATACCCCCTCTAGAAAAGGAATTCAAGTAAGTCTTCTAGTCTAAAAAAATGGGGGAGGGGGAACAAAATCAAAGGATTATTAAAGATACATACCAGTTTAAAGCTAATGAGCAGCTTACACATTAACGCCCATCTTGTTACAATTAGGGCAGTTATCTACTCCAGCTATAATTTTCAGACTGAATCGCATTTTCAAAATGAGAAGGAAGAGAATACCCCAGTTTTCAGCTACTGATGAGTTGGCTATATAATTATCTAGAATCAGTACTTTTGCAAAAACAAATCTTAAGATTAAATATAAGATACGAAAGCACAGTCATGAGTCTTCAGCTCTAACAGATTTGATTTCATAGTAAGTTAACAAAAAACTCACCTCCAAAAAACAACTTTCAACTTTTTATTTTTAAAAATAAAAATTCTCCTTGTGCTTTCTCAAATGCATTGTAAACATTAAAGTTTGTATAAGTAGTTTCTCTAAACCTAATCTTATTCCATCCATGGCCCTTTCAGAAAACACAAAGCTGAAAATATTTTCAGGTGTGTTGCCACTTTACTCAGGTGAAATAAAAAGCATGATTAGAATTTCCTTATCCCTTTAAGCACATAAACCAAATACTATCTTAAAATTTGCAGATTTAACATACAACACCTCTACAAATCTTTACCATCAAAGGTACTTTTAGGGGGAAGAAGGGGATGGAAATTCAGTTAACATAGATCCATTTGTTTTCTTTTATAAGGCAAAGCAGGGAGGCTACGTCTAGCAGAATGAGGCTCCCACCCATTGCACCTGGAAAAGTAAAAGAGGGATCCACCCAGGAACAGCAGGGCTGAAACCGATCTGGGCCGTTCAAACTCTCCGGAGGAAAAAATAATACCATTTAAGCTGCAAAGCTCCCTGCAACTTTCCACTTCCACAAATCCAATGATAAAAGGGAAAAAAGTTTTGAAACATATGAAGAACCATCTGTATAACTAGCTTCCGATCCGGACAAATTCCTTTCCCAACCCACACGCAACATGCCAAAAAACCAACTTTTGATTTGGGCTCTGAAAACAGAAGTACGTTAGCTTAATCCAGAAAAAAACATAAAATCAAAGAACACACCAAAATGTAAATTTGCACAACTGTTCTTACCCCTCTGTAAGAATCTATTCAGCTTCCTTATTAGAGAGACCTAGAAGTTTGTTTCTAGGTCTCGTATATTTTACCTTTTTTTAATGTAATAAAATACCAAAATCCCCCCAAAGCATTGAAAGTAGAAAGAAAATAATAATTGCTTAAAAGTCACCCATCAGCATAACAGACTCTCTCCCGTTTTAAATTCCCTCTGGTTACCGTAAGACAAAAATTCAAGTTGGCTTATCCTCCTTTGCCCGTCTGTACACACATTTTTTTAGAAGGCACACACCTCAAATGTGGACTTCTAAAAACCAGTCCTTTAAGAAAGAAACCCAAGCCTTCGCCAATGTGCTGAGAAAGACAAATCCAGCAAGGCAGTTGATTTTTCGCCACCTCTTCCTCCTTTCAGGATCCTTCCTGCTCTTCTTTCTCTCTCTCCCTCTCTCTTTTTTTTTCCCCCTCAGATCCAACACCTAAAATGGAAGTTGCACCCAGCCAAAGGCAAGGGAGCCTGGGTGGTGACAAACTGATCTGGCAGCCCTGCCCCCTCGCTTTCCTAAGTGATGTCAGCCCCTGTGAGCTTCCAATAGGAGCCAGGCATAAATCAGGGAGCTGACCCTATCCAATAGGAAACTTTATTATAGGAAATTAAAAAAAAGAGAGAGAGGAGGAGAAAAAGAGACAGGGGGAAGTTTTATATATATTTATATTTAAAGCGGAGACTGTACAGTCCCTGAGGAATTACTGCAGAGCTGGGGTAGAGGGCGTCAAGAAACAAGGGCTTTTTAGAATGGCACACCTAAGCCTCAATTCTCTTTGATGGAGGGTTCTTGCTCCCTCTCCTGTCCTATCCCGGTGGGGAAACAGAAAAGAGCTGATTTTATTTGCCTGCTGCTGTTTGGCTTGTTGCTTTCTACCCCAAAGCATTTTCCCAAAGGAAGACAGGAAGGGAAGGAGAGAGAAATCCTAGAAACAGGACTACTGTGTGTTGATTGGGATGGTAGGGGCTATCTGAGGTAAACTCTCAATTTCATTGTTTTGGTTTAATTGCATTAGAGCTAATTAGAAAAAAAATGTCTAGACTTGTTAACAGTGTTTAGTCTCTATACTCTGGACTAGAAGGAAACAGAATTCATTGGGCTGTTGAGGAAAATCACTGTCTTCCCATTTGGCCCCAAATCAAAATAATGTGGGTTTGTGGGGGAGAGGAAATGGAACCCAACAAACAAGCAATGTATTTAGAAGGGATAACAGTATTGGTAAGGACAAGTAAATCTCACATCAAGAAAATTTTATTTATTTGTGAACTTCAAGCTTAAGATGATATAGTTCATACATTCTCTTTTTACTTTTGGCCTAAATAAAGGATTATCAGGATATTCTTTTTCTGAGTTAAGAAACAGTATTTTTAATATGTTCTTAAACAGACCATGAAGGACAGGGGTTGGATTTTTTTTTTACATGCATGACAAAAACTAGTACTTTATGGTTATCCACTGATTACTAAAACGAAGATAATGATGAATTGAAGATTTCCTTTTTCTTTCTTACTGAAAAATCTAAAACCTATCCTGTAGACTGCTGCCAAATGAATCTTCATAAAGTTTTCATATTCTAGTACAGTGCTTAAGGGCATAGGCTTTGCAGTCAGACTGCCTGACTCCACCTCTGTAAGTACACATGCTCAAATATATGTAGTACTATATGACCTTGGCCAAATTAAATAATCTCTCTGAGCCTCAGTTTCCTTAATTATAAAATGGAGATAACTATATCTCTCTCACAAGACTGTTGTGAGAATTAAAATATACATTAAGTTCTTAAAAAAATGTATGGCATATAGTATAAACTAAGAATGAATTATTATTATTTTTACCCTGCCCCAAAACTTTCAGTGGCTCATCACTGCCCAATAATAGCAACCAATGATGGAGTGTCTACCACGTGAGAGGCACTTTGAGCTTACTATGTCTAATTTTTAAAACATCACCGTGGAAATAGTATTACCACCATTTTACAGATGAGGAAATCAAGGCTCAACAAGGTTAAGAAAACTGCCTGAGCTCATCTGGCTAAGAAATTAAGTGAACCCCTAATCAATCTGACTCCTAAGCCCATACTCTTTCTATCACCTTACACTATGGTCAGGAAAAAGGTTAAATAGCTCATCTGCTTACAAGGTACCTCATTTATCCACTTAATACAGTAAAGTAACACTTATTAACCATAATCTGACTTTTCCTTACCTACCTAAACTGGAATTCCACTCCTCCTCAGCATGAATGTGCCCTTGTAATCATGCTGATCTAGTCATTATCCACTCCCTCATATGGTCTATAGTTTCAGAGATCCTCATATCTGGTCTATAGTGGCCAAAAGAACTTCTCCCAGAAGTGCTGGCAGACCAAACAGGCATCACAGCACTTGGTTGATGGGCTTTAAACAAACTAGAATGGGAAATGAATACATAATAACAAAGATATGAACAGCCTTTAAGGTCTCATTATCT
Organism: Daubentonia madagascariensis; assembly: GCA_023783475.1. Lineage (NCBI taxonomy): Eukaryota > Metazoa > Chordata > Mammalia > Primates > Daubentoniidae > Daubentonia > Daubentonia madagascariensis. The sequence continues at coordinate 623,153 of JAKFHU010002396.1, read as the reverse complement.
GTGAATCTTCTCTTTATCACATCTTCTACCTCTATTCTCCATCTATTCCTGGTCGTCCATAGCAAGTTCAAAAGCTAAAGATAATTACCAAAGGAAAGCAATCAGCGCAAGAAATGTTTGTTCCTAGATCAAAGCCATATTCTAGAATATTCTACAATTTTCTAGAGATGGATTTGTCTTGTTTGTTTCCTTCACATCACTGCTGACAACTTGCATTTTGCCTTCCTTTTTCTTTTGTCTTTGTGTGTGTATATTTCTGTCTCCCCCATCAGAAGATAAGCTCCATGAAAGCATGAACGTGTCTTTCTTGTTCATGGTGCATCTACAGAACTCAATGTTATATCTCATATTTAGCAACAGCTGAATGAGTGAATGCGGTCTCTTTGCTTACAGTTATGTAATCCTGGTCAAGTTATTTAACATTAATGAATCTGTAGATAACATTCAAATTAGAATTATATACAAATCAAAAAAGATAACTCAGTGGTGAAAAAGATGTTAAAATTTAAATTTATCTGAAACAGCTATCTCCAAATAAAGCATCACAAGCATTAATACTGACTGAGGGCAAAACTATTTACACTCAGTTAATAGGAAAAAAAAAAAGACTAGTTCCACTTGGGCTATTTTGAGCACTGTGAGCCAGGTAATCTACTAGATGTCAAGGATAACAAGATAGACAAGTTTCCTGTTCTCATAGAGTTTAACTTCTAGGGGGGAAAAAGAAGATCAATAAATAAATGTCAGATGGAGCACTATGTAGATTTAAAATAGATTGATGAGAATGACTGGTGGCTTGCTCCAGATTAGATGCCAGGGACAAACGCTCTGGAGAGGTGACATTTAAATTGAAATCAGAATGGTAAAAAGCTGCCAACCATGAGAAGATATGAGCAGTGGCTACTGCTAATGCCAAAGCCGGGAGGTGTAAGGCTGAAAGATACTGGACCCAGAAGAGGGTGTTAGGAATGAGGACGGAGGGGATAGGTGAGAATCAGAATATGAATGGTTCTATAGGTCAGAGAAAGGATTTTAGATTTTTATTCTTAGGTAGAAGAAAGCTAAAGGAAAGCCTTTGGGGGTTTTAAACAGAATGACATGATCACATTTTGAAAAGATCTGGTCAATGGATTTATGCAAAAATGGATTAAAGAGGGGCAAGAATGAAAGCAAGACTAGTTTGAAGGTTATTATTGTACTAGTCAAGTTGCAGTGATAGGGAGTTGGGTTAGGGCAGCAGTGAAAAATGGAGAGAATACTTGGAGGTTGACACAATTAAAAAAAAGAAAGAAAGAAAGAAAAACAGAGAGAAATCAACAGATTGAAGATATGTTTTAGACATACAAGATTTTGTTTCGTATTTTGTTTTGTTTTGTTTTCTTTTTATGCATGAAATGTTACATTCAGTGCTGAGTTTTACAACCCTCAAATTTTAACTTCCCCACCAACAACCATCACCACAAACAAATACAGAAAAACAAGATACCATAAGATGGTGAAAGATCAGGGAAAAGCTGACAGAGGCAAAAATGCATATTTAAAAAAGAAATATTAAAATTATGATACAGGGCAGAGTGCTGTGCTGTGATGATTCTAGTTCTAAAATAAGACTAAAACTGTAAGTGCCAAGGAGAAGAAATAAAAATATTCAACTCCAAAAAAACACTGGCTATCCATACAAATAAAAACAAAATATTTTTATTCCTTTCTACCCTCTGGTGAAAGTCATCCAAAGTCTGTCATTTTTGAAGCCCTGGGTAGGATGGCCATTTGTCATTCCCTTTAGAAATTCTCCTAACACAAGATTTAACTAAAATGGTGTTGGTTTAAAAAAAAAAAAAAAGAAGTCCTCTCTACGTCTTGAAAATTAATTTAATCCTAATGGCAATACATTAATGAAGGGATATCATATTTACATTTTTCTTACAACTCCACCGGCCCATTCAAGTCTTGATTCTACAGCAACAGATGCCATAAACAAGCACTGTTCTGCCTTCTCTCTTTTGCTTTCCTTGCTTCTTTGCGTGTGTGTGCGCATGTGTGTGTGTTGCTGCTGCTGACATGAAAATCTGTCCTCCTTCCACTAAGTTTTATGTCCTTTCACGAACTGCTTCCTCTTCAAAATAAGACAACTGCAACCGAAACTGTTCCTTGTTTATTTTTCCATCTTAGCAGCAGAGGCTTCAAACTGGAGAAACTAGGACCTCACTTGGAAATGCGCTCTCTGCACCACCATTTCAGTCAACCATCTCAAATCCTTTTTGAAAAGGTGTTAGATATCAATAAAGACATATTTGAGCCCACTATACTACTCACCCTTCTACGTTTTGTCCCTTTGCAGGTTTCCCTTCTCTTAAGCATCTTCCTTCCTTTCTACCTCCAGTTGGCCTCAGCAGGGACTGCTCCATTTCAATTCACCATTCTTTGTCACCAATGGCTTTGGATTCAGCCATTCTCGCTCAGACCTGGACATCACCGAACACCTACGGAGAGGCAGTACCCCAAGCCTGGGCCCAGCTTCTAATGCACACAGGGGAAAGAACCACCGTCCAGATTTATAACGTGGGTTGGCATTCTCTGTAAATATTTAATCTTGAGATCATTTAATTTTTAGTATCATCCCTGACAATAGCTGTTTCTAGTCAGGAAATGCTAAATAAATTATCTCTGGAAGGACATGGGAGACCATTCCAGGGAGGAATTTCTACAACCCCTTTGGGTCACCAGTCCTCCAAGGTTCGGGGTTGGAGTGGACTCAGCGAAGAAATTGAATTTAGAAACTATCCCAAGGACCTTATTCCAGAGCGTTTCTGGCTTTAGGCGATATCTAGATTAGAAATACGGGGGACAAGGTGTGAGTACAGCCATCCACAGGCTCCTTCCTCCATGAAGCCTGGAGCGTTCTTAGCAGAACCAAGGCCATTTGCAGCCCCTTCAAGAGGAAGACGGAGGGTCCTTCAACGGCCTTGGAGCCTGCCCTATTAGAGTTTCCTTATCCTCTTTTCCGTGTATTTTCATCGAGTGCTCAGAAAGAAGACGGCTTCCACAAGAATTCCTCCCCTGCGGGCCCTTCCCCCTACCTCCAGCAGCCCAGCCATCTTCCCTCGGCCCTCAAGTCCCTCGAGACTTAGCCTCCCGCCCGAAGCTCTCTTCTGCCTCTGATTGGTTCTCCCGCGAGCCTTCGGCCAATGGGGATGACGTATTCGGCAGACGTAGGCCCGAAAGCTCCGGGCGGGGGAGGAAGGACTTCGGGCCTCGAGACGCGGTGCGCGAGGGCGGCGGCGCGAGGTGTGTGGTGCGGCCCGCGTGGCCTCAGGCCCTCGCTGTCTACACCGCCCATTGCACGTGGGTGCCAGGGCCAGCGGAGGTACAAGGGCACCAGAGGGTGCCTGCAAAGCCCGTACGGCCAGAGGCGGCCGTGAGGGCCAGTCGGGCCTCCGGGATCCCCACGCTCCATTCCCAGAAACCTTCGCGCCGAGAGGTCTCTCTTCAAAGGAGTTGGGCCGGGGCGCCCGGAACGTGCGGGGCACAGCTTTGCAGGGGCCTTCCCTGAAGCCGTGCTTTCTCCGCCACCCGCGATTCCCTTGGTCCTGGACGGGGAGGGGAACCGCTCAGGCCGTTGGCCCACCTGCGCTGCTTTGCTTAACCTCTCGTCGCGAGGCAGGACATTGGGAGGAAGCAAGGCAGGCTGGACGGAGTTCCCAAGCATAGAGAGGACAACAGGAGCAAACCCTACTGCAAAGTTATTCCAGGTTGGGTCTGGGGACAAGGCCAGGCGTTGGTGGATTGGGAAGCTTGCCCAGGGCCCTTGCAACAGCTGCCATCCTCCATCCACGTCTCTCTGGCTGGGATCGTAATTGAGCCTGCCCTTTCTTAATTTACCTTTCCACTCTTTTCTTTCCTGATAGTTTTGACGAGAACTGTTTGGACCCTCAGTGCCACCTGACAGAAAACTGCATGCCAGGAAAGGAACACAGCTGTGCAGTGAGTGTGGGGGTTTCAGTGCAAAAAAGCTGGACATGTAGTAAGCCTGAAGTCAGAATATCCAGTTTTTTGGGGGGAGGGGTAGCATGCTTAACTATCCTTGTTCCATCGTTAGCCAGGTAATTAATCAGACGAACTTAGAGGCCACATTCTTTGCCAACTTCCAGGGTCAGTCAGGCTCACTTTGGTCAAAGTACATCTGAGCCCAGGGCGGCAATGTCCTCCTTATTTCTGTGAGAAACCTTCCCGCCAGGTCCAAAGGCTTCTCTTTATTGTGCACCCTCTGCTGGTTAGTGTGATAGACTGAGCTCAGAGGAAGAAAGATGCATACAACTTCCTAGAGATAATTTTGTACCAAGTCTAGTTTCTTTCAAAGTGTAAAATTGAAAATTATACCCATGGAACTGGGATGTGGTGCTCAGAAAGAATATGAGTAGTCAGCACTGTAGGAGTTGAGTCTCAGTGGTAACGTGAATGAGGAAGGTTGAAGGATGATAATAACAATAGCTGCCACTTGGGGGATGGTAGTTATTTTGTGCTAGGCAGTCACTGTGCTGAGCAGTTTTACCTGCATTGACTCATTTAATCTTTAAAACAGCCTACAAGGTAAGTACATCATTCCCATTTCATGGATGAGGAAAATACTCAGAGAAGTTAGGTCACCTGCATGAGATTATATAGCTAGGCTAATTAACAGAGCCGAGATTCAAGCCTAGGCTGATCTCTGAGCTTCCACATGTAACTACTATGATGATTTTCTTTCTTGAGATACCCTTGGCACGATTTCTGGGCTGATGTTTCCTCAACTCATACTATTATCTCTCAAAATTTCCCTGCCATTTCAAAGACAAAAAAACAAATTAGTTATAACCGTACTTCTGAAATGTATTATCTCATCTACAGGAATCTGATCCGTGAAACCTAGGTTTGTTAAGAGACTACCAACATGTGCTCTCCTGCCAGTCCCAAAATCCTATACAGGAACCCCCGCTTCCTCCGGTTAGCTTTTCTGCAGCTTCATCACCAGCAGCAGAGTGGTGTGTTCTGTGATGTCCTTCTGCAGGCAGAAGGTAAGAGACTGGCAGGAACTCAACTGAAAACTCACCATAGAGTACAATAAAATGAGTTCAGGGCCAGGGGGTGAAGGACAAAACCAGGAAAATGTTATTGCCTTTGACCACTGGAAACTATTTGATAAAGAGCTATTTGTTTCTAGGACAGTTACTGCTTAATGTCCCAGAATGGAATTGTGACTATGCTTCTTTCTTTTAAAAAATGAAACTAATTGTAAAGTTTTGCAAGCACAGAAATTTTATAAAACATGGATAATATTCTAATGGGATGTTCATGAAGATTAAGCACTTAGAACACTGCTTTTAATATACTAACCACAATATGTGTTAGATGATACTATTACATATTTTCCCATTTTCTTGCCAAGCTGTTGCCTGATTTTTTTTTTAAATCTCATTGACGATTTTTGTTGTTTGCTATTAGAACTAAAAATGTATAGCTTATTCCCCCCTTTCCCTTCACACTGGAAATGTTAAATCAGCATGAAGTAGACCCTGGTATAATGTAAAAGGCCCAAGATTAGGAGTCAGAGGCCCAGAGTTTCCTAGCTTTGTTACTTAGTAACTAAGTGTCAAGTGGGCAAGTAAATTCATCTCTCTGGGGCTCATTTTCTTCATTTATAAAAAAAGATTATGACAACCAACATTGTGTAGCACTTTATGGTTTGCAGAGTACATATTGTATAGTGTCTCATTTGATTCTAACAGCCTTGCAAGATAAGTAATGGTTATATGGTTCCAATTCTACAGATTAGTGAATTGAGGCCTACAGTTAAGTGACTAGCCTGTTGGTTCTCTTAGTAAGTGAGGAGGTGAGATTTATTCTTTAATTCAAAATAAACAGAAAACTATCAGTTGCCTTTTGTGTGCTAAACACTGTGCTAGCTTGGGCATACAGTATTTATTAAGATAAAGTCCCTCCTCTTAAGAAAATCTTATAAGGGGGAGACATTCAAATGTCCAGTACATTCAGTATATTAAAAATATAATTGGGTAAGTGTAGGCTGACTTAGGAGCATAAAAGAGGAGCATCCTTCACAGACTTGGGGAGGCTGGGGGACAAGGGTTAGGGAACTTTTCTTGGAGGAAATAACCCCTTAGGTGAGATCTGAAGGACAAACAGAAGTAGGAGGAGGTAAAGATTTTTTTCTTTTTTTTCCCTTTTTTTTTTTTTGAGACAGAATCTCACTCTGTGACCCAGGCTGCTGGGCTGGAGAGCTATGGCATCAGCCTAGCTCACAGCAACCTCAAACTCCTGGGCTAAAGTGATCCTCCTGCCTTAGCTTCCCAAGTAGCTGGGACTACAGGCATGTGCCACCACACCCAGCTATTTTTTCTATTTTTAGTAGAGACAGGGTCTTGCTCTTGTTCAGGGCTCAGGCTGGTCTTGAACTCCTGAGCTCAAGTGATCCTCTTGTCCCGGCCTCCCAGAGTGCTAGGATTACAGGTGTGAGCCACCATGCCTGGTCAGGAAAGATTTTTCCAGGCAGAGAGAACAGCATGTCCAGAGGTTCAGAGATGTGACCAGGTTTTGTAAATTGTTCTTATGGCTAGAACACAGACTATAAGAGGTGTACTGACCAGAGAAGAACAGAAAAATCAGCAATCATGTTAGGTCTGAAGTATCATGCAAAGAAAGTAGGTCTTGTCCACAGGACACGAGGAAACATATTGAACAGTTTTAAGCAGGAGGTCATGATCAGACACCTGGCTTTAGAAACAACACTCAGGGTGCATAGCAATTACTGGATGGTTATTGAGCTGAGATAGGAGGCTGTTTTGTAATCCAGGAGAGAGGGGATGGTCGCCTGAACTAAGGCATTGAGAATAGACAGAAATGAATAAACTATTAAAGAGAACTTACAAAACTTCCTGAAGTAGTTAAGAGCAAAGACTCTGTAGCCAGACTCTCCAGGTTCAAATCTTGCCCCTCCTACTTACTGTGTAATGTGGGCATGTTACTTACTATGTCTCAATTTACTCATCTATAATGATAGTAGCTACTTTCAGGATTGCAGTGAAGATTAAATGAATTAATACTCGTAAAACCCTTAGAACAATAAGGCACATAAGGACTCAAAAATATTAGCTTTAAAAAAAACTGATACTTGATTGGATGTGGTGGGTAAGGGAGAGAAGAATCAAAGATGATTTCTAGTTTTCAGGCTTGGACAACCAGGTGAATGTAATACCTTATTTTGAAGCAGAAAATAGGGGAGGCTTTGGAGGGTGGGGAATGATAGTTCATTTTCTGGAAAAATTGCATTGGAGGTGCTTGTGAGGCATACATGTAGACATGTAGGCTGTGTCATGTTTACTCTCTCAGGAAAGATATCTAGGCAGAGGTATGGATTTGGGAGTCAGCAGCAAGCCTTTGGTAATTGAAACCATGGGAGAGACTCATTGAGATTGCCTGAGGAAGTGCCCATAAAATGAGAAGGTGGCTCAGAACAGACCACTGCCTGGTAGGTAGTGGCTAGAGCTCAGCAGAGAACTAAACCCTGATTGTCTGCCTTCAAATCTCATGCTCTTTCTGTTGGACCACAAGCTGCTTCTATAAAATTTTTTTGAACTTTTGTGAGTCAGTAAAATTTATTCAGCAAGTATTTAATCCTCTACTTTGTGTCAAGCACTGAATTCACCTCAGTGAGCAAAACAGACACGGTCCCTATCCTCAGAGTTTACAGTCTAGTGCAGGAGATGGACAATTATCATACAGATAGGTAAGTGCTATGATAGCTACTGAGTACCTCTCTGTGCCCAGGAGCACCTAACCCAGACTTGTGGTGGGGTGAAGGAAGGCTTTCTAAAGGAAGTGATGTCTAAGCTAGATTTTCAGGATAAAGAAATGAATTAGTTAGGCAAAGGTAATGGCAGAAGGTTCCAGGCAGACAGAAGGAACAAATCTCTCCTTTTACTTGAAGTTGCACGGAAGGAAAATAAGAGACCGGGCAGGGCTGGGCGCAGTGGCTCACGCCTGTAATCCCAGAACCTTGGGAGGTCGAGGTGGGAGGATCACTTGGGTCCGGGAGTTTGAGGTTACAGTGAGCTGTGCACTCCAGCCTGGGCACAGAGAGAGATCCTATCTCTAAAAATAAATAAATATGTAAGTAAATATAAATAAATAAAAATAAGTAAGGGGCAGTACATTTGGGTAGTTAATGTCTGTTTAGCCCACGAACATGCCAGTCTAAATGAGATAACAGAAGTGTTTGGATTTCTCTCCAGGTGAAGCAGTCCCAGCCCACTGCTGCATCCTGTCAGCCTGCAGCCCCTTCTTCACAGAGCGCCTGGAACGGGAGAGGCCCGCTCAAGGTCGGAAGGTGGTGCTGGAGCTGGGGGGCCTGAAGATCAGGACGCTTAGGAAGCTGGTGGACTTCCTATATACTTCAGAGATGGAAGTATCTCGAGAAGAAGCTCAGGATGTGCTTTCTGCTGCCCGTCAGCTCCGTGTATCTGAGCTGGAATCCCTTCAGCTAGAGGGTGGAAAGCTGGTGAAGGCCCCGCAGGGCCGAAGACTGAACCGAGAGTGCTTACAGCCCCCAGCTGCTGCACCCATCTCTGCCAGAGTGGTGGGGCCCACCCGCCGTCCTCGAACTCCACTGCCTACTACCCAGACTCCCTGTCCTCTCGGGGCAGTGAGATTGAAGTCCTCGGGGAAGGAGGAGGGGTCCCAGGAGAAAAACAACCGACAGAATGCAGAGAACTTGTCTGGCACTCTTCTGCTCAAGAGGAAGGCCAGAGCCTGCCCAACTCCACAAGAAAAAAGCTCCTCCAGCCACAGTCAGGGGCTTAAGGAGAACAAGAATGACCCTGCTGTTGGTCCTACAGCGCTTTCCCCACCCAGCTTGTACCCCTCTGTGGATGAGCGACTATTACCCAGAAAGATCAGGCTAAGTCGCTCAAAGCCGTCTCCTGATATCTGTACATCGAATCCTTCCAGCATTTTAAGCGGACCCAGCTCAGTGCCTGCAGCCCCTGGCCGGCGTCTTTGGCGGCAGAGGAGTATAAATAAAGAAGCACCAGAGGACAAGCAGAAACCAGGGAGAGCCAGTCCTCTACAGAGCACCCCAAGTCCATGTGGTCTTGGGAAGACAAGTGGGAACAAGAAGCGGAGCCCTGAAGTCAGGGCACCCAACTCAGACTCTGCAGAGGAGGGGCAGGTTGGGAGAGTGAAACTTCGGAAGATTGTCAATGGGACCTGCTGGGAGGTGGTACAAGAGCCTCCCCTCAAAAACTCTCAAGATAGCACCCAGATCCCAGAACTTGGAGGAGACTTAGAAGAGCTTTCAGGAACTCAGCCATCCTCAGTTAAAGAGCAGGAAGTGTCATCTGCTAGAATAGAACTGTGTGAGGACTCCCCTGTGTGCTCCAGACTACAAAACATTCTGCTTTCTGCTAGCCACTCCCCAGACCACCCAGTGGTGAAGTCCGAGTTTGGGTCCAGTCCAGAGCTCGTAGGGAAGGAACCTGTGTTGGATATTGACTGCAGAGAACCCTATGCCTTTGACACAGCCTTACTGGGGCAGCCCTGTGAAGCTGAGGAGTACCGAATCACAAGCGCTGCTGCCACCAGTGAGCTGGAAGAGATCCTGGACTTCATGCTCTGTGGCTCAGACATTGAACCACCTATCGGGTCTCTGGAGAGTCCTGAGGCTGAAGGCTGCAGAACCCCTAGTTACCACCTGACAGAAACAGGAAAGAACTGGATTGAAGGGGAAGAATGGTGTTTGCCAGACCTGGAACTCTGGCCCAGGGAGCTCACAGGATTGGAAAAGGAACCTGTTGTTGAGAACAAAGAGCCAATTGAGCCCCTTAGCCCCCTTGTCATGCCCTCTGAGAACAAAGAGCCAGTTGAGCCCCTTAGCCCTCTTGTCATGCCCTCTGAGATGAGCGAAGGAGAGGTGCTTTCAGTGGGAGGCTCTTGGACTCCAGACCTTGAAATTACCAGCTCCCAGCCACTGGATGGTCAGGGAGACAAACTTCTCCACATTGACTCCCTTGGCCCTCCCCAAAGGTCTTATGAGGACCTCTCACCTCCCTGCTCAAACTGGGTGGAGACTGGGCTCGAAGTGTCCCTAACTATGGATGAGGTATTATACCCTGCTACAGAGGCAGGCAAGGAGGTATTTGGTAACTCAGAGCTACTGGGCCCACTTCCTGCCAGCTCTGAAGAGGAAGAGATTGATGTGGTGGACTGGACAACAGAGGGGAGGCTAGTGCCCACTAGTATTCCCTCTGTATGGCCCGACCCTTCCTCAGAGTCAGAAACAGAGGTAGATATACTAACGTAGTAGAGGGGGTTGGGGCCCTGGGCAGGTGGGAAGCGTTGGCTAGCAAAAGGCTTATTGGCAGAGAAGCTAGCACATGCTCTCTCTCAGCATAAGAGGCAGGTATACCCTTGGCTATTTGTAGGTCCCTTCCTTGCCTTCCCAGGCCTTGGGAGCCAGGCAGACGTTAAGGAGTACCATGGGTAGAAAATTATGAACTTGAACCATCTTATTTCTTTGTAATCTATTTTCTAGTTAGTGACAAGTGAAACAATAAACTGTGTGGTCCCCAATTCCAGTGGGTCATAGGTAACAGCCAAGGCCAGGTCTGTCAGGTCATGAGACAGCTAGTCACTGCTAATTTAGAACACCTTCCGTGGTGGGGTTCTGTGTAAGAGAAAAATGTTCCAGAAGAAGGTATGAAGCAGTGATGGGCAGAACACTAAGTGGGTGGGAGTGATGAAATGTTGCTGGGTACCTAATGCGTGTGGGGTTTATTCATTGCCAGTATGTAAAGTCTAGCTAAAACCTCTGCAGGGGCCAGGAAGATGTACTTCCATCATCACTTCCAAGAAGTGAGTTGAAAAAGATAGAGTTGCTTTTTTAAAAAAATAAATTATTTACTCCCATAGTTTTTACAAATATTTCACATGCTTTACCAGAGACCCTAGGAGTTCCAGGTCAAATGGCCACCTTGGGCTATAAAAAATACAAGGACCACCAACCCCACAAAGCTGGCTTTGTCCATCTCTTAACATGTAAGTTTTACTCTATTACTCAAATACTTTATTTCAACTTTTATTAAACAAACCAAATCCAGTAACTTTTGCAATGCCTTACTAGAGGGCTGCCTCACAACTGAACCATCATTTCTGGAGGGGAAGAAACCATGGCTTCAGGCACATGACTGAAGTTTGGCCATGTCCCGTCATAAATGCTCCAACATCACCAGGGACAGAAAGCTGCAAAAATGAGAGGGGAAAGGAGGTTAGAGAAGGGATCCAGGTGATAGAGGAAGACATTCCTCCCCCACCCCCAATTCACAACCCAGGTGCTGAAGGACTGCATACCTCCCCCAAATCTCACTCAATACACAAGTGCAGGACAACATGCTAAAGCACTGTATGAAGCACTAGTGACAAAGACAAGGTCAAATCCTTGTAACCAGGGGTGACAGTACTGTAGCGCAGTGTTACCACATGGCACTATTAAAACACTAGGAACAAAAACGAGTAGGGGTAAGCATACATGAAACAACATGAAAGATTCTGCCAGTAAAAGAGGAAAATCACTAACATAAAAATATAAAAACAATTGCCAAAGATTTTGTTTCACTCATTAATAAGGGAACCAACAGGATTTAGAACTGGTTCAAAAATTAAAACATGAGCCGTGAGAAAGGCAAAGAAATTTGCAAACAAATGCAAAACTGGTTCATAACCTCAGGGCAACAATCAACTGCATCTCCAAAGGACACGAATTGCATGTCTATAAAGAAGTACTTACATTACCATGAATATTCAACTTAGCTCAGAGACAATGAAAGATGGAGTTGGCAAAGAGCAAACAAGATGGGAAACGGTACTTTTTTTTAGATACTGTGTGAAATGAGTTGTAGCGATAAGGGCTGCTTTCCATGTAGCCACAGCAAGATGAATCCCCTCCCTTCCTAAACACTAACCCCCACCCCATTTCAAACCTCAGCATGAGGACTTCTGCCCAAAACGCCCTACGAAAGGTACTTCTTCAACTCTTCCACCACCTCTTGAGGTTCAGGGAATTTGAGTTTGCGTGGAGGCCCCTTCTTAATCCCAGTCCAGAGCTCCGCACCTGGGAAAGGACCGAATAAAGCGAAGTTACTTTGGAACTCACAAGCTCCCCTCCAAAATCGGGTAGCCGCGGTTTCTGAGACCAGCGCTTCCTCTATTGGGACCCCATGCCCCCCTTCCCGCAGAACCGGTCCCCGCTCACTGCTGCCGTCCGGGCGCTGCAGCGTCACCTCGAAGCTGCCCCTCCGGGGCTTGCCAGGGTTCACCTTCACTGGAAGCTCTGGAGCCTCCAGGCGCAGCGCCTGGCTCAAGGCCGCGGCGTTGCGCCCATAGACGCGTCAGCTCGTGCTAGGGAGAGACGGGGAGATTAGAGACTGGAGCCCTTGGCCTGCGAGCCACTGTCCCCGCTCCCCTGTGACTCTCCAGGCCCCTCACCAATGCTCGATCACGACGGTCGCCTCCTCCACTCCCTCCCCACCGTTCGCCAGCTTCTCCCGCTTCTCGGCCGTCGCGACCACCGAGGCCTCGGCCTTCCGCTTCCTCCCGCGGGGAGGCATGGCTCCTAGAGCCCGGCTGGGAACAGAGCCGCCCTGGGATGTGGGGGAGAGGGAGAACGGGTGGAGACGCGACCAATGAGCAGGAACTGGCCAGCGGACAGCCCGCTCCAACCTCCAAACCTCAGGCTGGAACCCCCGCTCCCGGAGCGGAAACCTCTCCCCAGCGAGCGGAAAGCACGGCCCGCAGCGCCCACGTGGCCTGGAGGCGGGACCTTCGGGCACAACCACTCTGCACGCAGGGAGGGTGCGCGCCGGACCAAACCATCCAGCGAGCAGCGGGCGGGGACCGGGTAGGTCCGACAGCAAGCCTCGCTTCACGCACAGGCTTTTCTGTACCTACGCGTCGCGCTCAATGGTGTAAGCGCACCACAACCCTCCCCGCGAACCCTACTCCCTGGGATCCACGGACCCATCCCAAACTAAGTCCACAACCGAACTCCGTGCGGTCTGCACTCTAGGGTGACGGACGCTAGATTTACCCCACTTGATAATCCTGGGGATCAATGCCGGGCATTTGGTGAAACAAAACAGGTTGGCCTTTGACACTCAGGAGATGGGCAATTCCTCTGTGGTTGCCTGGCTTTTTTTGTTTTTTGAGGTAGGGTCTCACTCTTGCCTATGCTACAGCTGCGTTCCCCAAACCTTTCTGGCACCAGGGACCGGTTTCATGCAAGACAATTTTTCCACAGACGAGGCGGGTTGTTTTGGGATGAGTCAAGCGCATTACATTTATTGTGCAGTCAAACCTCTGTGCTTATGATAATCTGTATTTGCAGCCGCTCCCCAGCGCTAGCATCACCGCTGTAGCTCCACCTCAGATCGTAAGGCATTAGATCGAGTATCATTAGTCAACTAATATTTAAGGAGCGCATACATGCCCAGTTTACAATAGAGTTCACACTCCTATGAGAATCTAAGGCCGCTGGTGCTACGAGGAGGCGGAGCTTATGCGGTGATGCCAGCCCGGGGATCAGCTCTAAATACAGATGAAACTTCCCTTGCTCTTGCTGGTGCCTCACCTCCTGCTACGCCGCCGTTCCTAACAGGCCACTGACTAGTCAGCAGCCAGGGGGTTGGGGACCGCAGGGCTAGAGTGTAGTGGCTTATCATAGCTCACTGCAGCCTCTAACTCCTGGGCTCAAGCAATCCTCCAGCCTCAGCCTCCTGAGTAGCTGAGGCTACAGGCCGACACCACCACACCTGCAGTCCCAGCTAATTTTTAAAAATTCTCCCTACATTGCTCAGGCTGGTCTGGAACTCCTGGCCTTAAGCAATCCTGCCTCAGCCTCCCAAAGTGCCTCTGGCTTTATACACAAGAGAAACACACAAAGGCACAATCAAAAGGAAATCCCAGTCTCTTTATTATTGAAAACCATAAACTGGGTGTGGGGAGTAGATAGGATGGTTAGTGAAACCCCAATCCAGTCCAGGGGCTTTCTCCTCTAGGTGACAACACACAAAGGAACACCTCACGCCTCTATTCCCGTTCCTCCAAACCCCCACAAAATAGGGGGAATTGTCCAATACTGTCTTCAATGATAAGAACTCTGTGGTTAAAGGTTTCTCCTTGGGACCAGTGACAAAGTTAGGCTTATACTTTTAATGAAGGCCATAAACCAAGCAAGAAGGGCCTAAGGAAGCAAGGGTCCTTGAGGGAAAATTCTTAGCATTCTATACCCCAGCATCTTACATTAGGGTTTAATCTATGTCTAACTAGGCTGTGCAGGTCCACTAAGAGGAATACTGAAACCACAGACTGGCAGAGATGTCTAAGTGGTTGATAGCAGTTAACACACCGACCCAAGCTTGAAGGGAAACCATTTCCTCCTCCATCATATGAGATCTCTCCCTTCCTCCAGTGAAACAGTTGGCCACAGCAGGGCAGGCCTTCCTATAGGGTGCCTAACAATTCCCTGGATGTCCCTTTAAAATCAGAAGCAGTACCTTGCCCCACCCAGGAACAGCAAAACAGGGAAAATATAAATAAAAGGCCAAGGCTTCAGGCTTGTGGTTTTAGAAGAAGGCAGGGCCTCAGAGGAGCCTGGAATTGACAAGAGAGGAAGCACTGGCAAGGCAGGGATCCTATTTGTCCTTCTTGTTTTCCCCATCTGGCACTGTGGTGGGAGCTGGGCCCACAGGGTTGCTCCTCGGGGATACTGTCTCCAGCCTTTGATAGCTTCTTGGCCCGTTGGTATAGCTCATTCAAGTTGAATTCTCGGATCACATTCTCCTGCACAAAAGAGACGCACACATCAGGATCTGGGTGGGAAAGGAGTTCAGAGCCTAGGAAGTAAGAAGTATTTAGACAAAGTCTCAGAAAGAAGGGAGGAAGCAAAGGACAGAAACCTGTCCTAACCTAACATTCCTCTTTTTTAGGTACCCAGAAAAGTCAACTAATATTTAAGTACCCATAAAGTACCAACCACTGTGCCAAGAATTATACCTACATTATTTAATGTAATCTGCAAAACAATCCCGTGAGCCAAGTGTTACCGTCTCCAGTATGCCAACGAGGAACCTAATGCCTACAAACTATATTTGCAGCACCCTTAGAGACTGAGCCTGAACTAATAATTTTTCCCCAGTACTAGAAGGTCTGGCACATAATATAAATTTGCTAAGTGAATAAGTGAAGTCTAGTAACTAGTCCACACTCTCAAAGCTAGTACGCAAGTGGCAGAGTTGTGAATCAAACCCAGGTTGGGCTCCAAAGCCCATTCACTGTTCTACACCCTCCTCCAAACCACATGCCCATCCTTTCAGGTACCTCAGAGAAGGTCCAAGAGACAGCTCGTCCTTTCTTGTCAATCTGTGGTCGCCGCATTACTTCTTTGCCACCTTGGAACAGGATCAGGGTAGGAAGTTGCTTGGTGAGGGGTGACGTGCTCACTTTGTACCTACAGGGCCCAGAAGGGACTCTGTAAATGCATCTGTATACATCACTCAAAGTGATTCCCTGCTCAGACCCTCTGCCTAGGTCTTTACATACCGTGTACTAACATCAGTGTAGCGTCCAACGTCCACCTTCCCAAAATTTAGCCCTGTACAATTGTACCTGAGAAGAATATATTATTTACCATACTGAAAGAAGAAAGAATGAATTAAGGGAAGTGGAAATGTAGATATCTGAGGATGGGAGGGGACAATGCCTTTGGTTGCCATGTGCAAAAATCAAGGCCAAAAACTATGAGAGGGAAGGCAAAGCATCTCAACCTTGCACTACTCACTTGAGGGAGAGGTCAGCATAGATAGGAGCAAAGGATTGGCAGTCATTAGACCAATTGGCAAAGAACTCCACAATCCAAGTGACCCTCTTGTCCCGCTCCAGTTCCTCCTGCCACACACAGGGAAGAAAAGTGAGCTAGATCACTCAGGCTCCTGGGAAGGTTCAGACCTTACTTAGCATCTAATTTCTCATCCTGGCTTCTCCTCTCCCTCAGCTCCCATAATAAACCACAGTGCCCTTGACTTCCATTTTGAAGCACTGTTGTTCCTCCCGGTGAGTAGAGAGCATGATTACAAAATCACCCAACAGGGACCCAAGAAACAGAAGGGAGGAATAGCACTCACATCAATGGTTTTGTCACTGAAGTACTTGATGTATTCAGGGCCCATATACAGCGGGGGCTTGCAAGTCATCAGGAACACTAAACACAGGAAGAAGATGTCAGAGGAAACATGTAAGACCTTGTGCTGGGGATTTACTTCCAAACCAATTCAAGGATTTCAGCCACCAAAGAATACACATTTGTGGACATATGTAGACCACCAACACATTCCCTTCCTCTTAAAATACAGTCTCCGTAGATTCTTATCATCTGAGCTACACACAGAATTAATTAGGTACAAGATATGGAGGAAGGGTATGGAGAAACCTGTTTGGGATTGGAACTTGGTTCCAAGTCTTCATCAACATAGTCTTACAAAGAATCTGAAGAAAGACAGTCTCCTCACCTATGCAGAGTGTGATATAAAGCAGGCCCATGCGAATGTCCAGGCGGAAGAAAAGAATTGCGTTGGCCACTTTACTAAACATGAAGATATTGCCTATATGTTGCTCCACGGTGACTGAAACACAGAGATGTCACAGGTCAGGCTGGGCTGCACACTCCTATATCCTATTCTTTGTCCCTCTTCTTGGGGCACTTTGAAATCAAGAGAGGGGAGGGGATAGAAGTCCAAGATCAAATTCAGCCTTGGCATGAAATGTGGGACCAGTTCACCAGATGATGCCCTTCCAGAGGGCATTAGACCTCACCCTGAGAGACTGACAATCACGCAAAACTTACTGGATCTGCGATTCTTCATCATCACAATGGCACTGAGAAACATCAGGATCTCCACTTCTCTCTGGAACAGAAGCATAGTGACAGGAATGTAGTGAATAGAGCTGATTTGGATGGGTAAGGGAACCAAATATGAAATAAAAACCAAGAGATCCAAACTGGCAATGGTAACAGTAAAAAAATAACTGAAGTCAGCTAAGGTGTACTGGGATAAACACCAGCCAGAAGATCTAGGTTCAAGTTCTACCCCTGCCGCAAACCAGCTGGTGTCTTTCATTAAATCACTTAATCCCTGAGTTTTGGTTTCCTCGCCTGAATAGTATTTATTTTGAAATGCTACTGTGAGGATTAAAAAAGATAATGGATAAAAAAAGGGCTGTAAAAAGTATGATATGATATAAACCCAAAAGATATTATTACAATCAACTCAGTGTGACCCTGGTAAAATAAAACTTCTCTAGGGAAGCTTTCTCAATAATAATCCATTAATACAATATCTGGCTATTTCATTTGTTTAGTTTTGCTTAAGTCAAGTCATTCCTCTCCACCCAACATTCATAGTGATAATCCATGCACCTCTGATATAATTCGAGAGCTGAAGTGGGCTTTCAGAGCTGTCAAAAGCCCTTTTCAGTACTCTTGGCTTACAGTTCTTTCTTACCTTCTAGAACGTAAGCACCAAGTGAGCAAGAGAGACAGACAATAAATATGACAAAGACACAAACAAGATAACTTCAAAGAGTAATGACTGTAATGAAGAACAAGGATCATTGAGAGAAAGCACAGGGTGGGAGGGAGCCTACAGTTTAGATGGATACCCTTCTGTTTACAATACAGAGAGCCAACTCATTTCAGACAAACCAATCAACTGTGATTTACAGCTAGGCGTCAGGGACCTAGGTTTTTAGCCTCAATCTCCAACAAAATATAACTGACTGGATTTAGATATGGACATGTAAAGCAGGGGTGACAGAATATGACAGACCTTAGTAAAAATTATACCTGAAGCAGAAATTAGGAAGGGTTTTCATGAATGAAACTGGGGAGGTTGTAACTGGGACTTAACATTGTGGAAAGATGAATTTTAAAAGAGAACTGTAGTCAATCAGGAGACCAAATGTAGGACCAAAAGGAACATCCTCCAAAGACAGAAAATGGGTTTGTAGCAAAGACTGGCTAGCTATACTCCAAATCCTATTTGCCCATTTCTTCTTGGGCATCCTGCAGCTAGACTCTCTCCCAGTCTTCTTGCATCCAGTTAGAACTGTGACTAATACTCCTTAATGGAATGTGAGTGGAAGTGATTTGCCACTTCTGGGCCCAGGCAATTAAGAAAGAGTGTGCTCCTGCACTCCAGCTTTTTTTTTGCCAAGTATCCAGCTAGATGATGTGGGGATGACATAAGGCCATAGGTTGAAGACAGAATGAGACTGGGTTCCAGAATGACTATACAAAACAGAGTCCCTTTGGTTTTGTTTGTTAGTTGTTTTAAGACTTTTTATTATGGAAAATTTCAAACATACACAAAAGTAGAGAGGATACTTTAATGAACCCCTACTATCCAGCTTCAACATTAACCAATATTTTGCCACTATGGTTCCCTTTCATGTACGCTACCCCCACCCTTTTTTTGAGAAACTTAAAGCAAATTCTAGCTATATAATTTCATCTGTAAACACTTCAATGTTTATCTCTTACATATAAGAACTTTTTTAAGAGATGGGGTCTTGCAACGTTGCCTAGGCTGGAGTGCAGTGGCTGTTCATAGGTATGATCCCACTACTGATCAGCACCACATTGATGCTGAACTTAGTGCAGATACCGGATTAGCATAGTGCACTACAGCCCAGAATTCCTGCACTCAAGCCATCCTCCCATCTCATCCTCCCAAGTAACTGAGACTACAGGCATGCACCACCATGCCCAGCAGGACTTTTTCTTTAAAACACAACCATAATACCATTATCACATTGTTATGCTGTGAAATATATAGTCACATGCTGCATAACAACTTTTTAGTCAATGACAAACCACATATACAATGGTGATCTCATAAGATTATAATACTATATTTTTACTATACCTTTTCTATGTTTAGATACACAAATACGTACTATTGTGTTATAATTGCCTACAGTATTCAGTAAAGTAACATGCTGTACAGATTTGTAGTCTAGAAGCAATAGGCTACACCATAAAGCCTGGGCGTGTAGTTGGCCATCTAGGTTTGTGAAAGTACACTCTATAATGCTTGCTCACGCAATGACCATACGACCTAAAGACCCGCATTTCTCAGAACCATCCTCAGCTGTCCATGGCTGTATTTGGTCTTTGTCCAGCTTTCTGACAAACAGCTCCCAAAACCCTTGGAATCTCTGGAGCGGTAAGAATGTCTTTTGCATGCTGAGATGACTGGTAGCTGGCGGCCCCTAGGCAGCTTCAGGATGGGGGTTGGTCACAGGAAGACGAAGGCATGATTAGAGGGCTGAAGGTTAAGCCGCTCATCAACAGTCAATGATTTAATCAACCATACCTATGTAATGAGGCTTCCGTAAAAACCCAAAAGGACTCTAAGAGTCCTGGAGGTTCCAGGAGCTTCAGGATGGTTCCTGGAGGGTAGCATAGCCAGAGAGGGCATGGAAGCCCCACACCCCTTTCCACATAACCTCGCCCTATGCATCTCTTCATCTGTATCCTTTCTAATATCTTTTATAATAAACTGGTAAATTTAAGTAGTGTTTCCCTGAGTTCTGTGAGCCATTCTAGCAAATTAGTAGAATCCAAAGAGGGGTTAGTGGGAACCCCAATTTATGCTCAATCAGTCAGAAGTAGAGATGACAATCTATTTCTTGCAATGCTATCTGAAGTAGGGGTAGTCTCGTGGAACTAAGCCCTCAACTTCTGGGATCTGAAGCCATCTCCAAATAGGTAATATTAGAATTGAATTGGAGGACATCCAGCTGGTGTCCACTGCAAAACTGATTAGCTGGTGAAACCCTCACACATTTCTTGATGACCAGAGGTCACAGGAAATGTTCTGTGTAAGAGAAACTGAGTTTGCTTTTTCCTACATCACACACATACTTAACACAACTAACAGTAATTCCTTACTAGCATCTAATACTTGGTCCTTATTCAAAAGAACCCAATTGTCTTTGACCCAAAATGTCTTTGTACAGCTGTTTGTTCAAATCAGGATCCATGCAAGATCCAGATATTGCACTTGGTTGATGTATTTCTTTGCTCTTCTTTAGTCTCTAATGGATACCGGCTCTTCCTTTTTACCCTAGGTTATTTATCTGTTGAAGATGTTGAGTTTCATACTGTCAGCTTTCCCACTTTCTGGATTTGGCTGCTTGCATACTCATGGTGTGTTCTGATCAGATGATGATCCTCTATCTCCCATATTTCTTGTAAAGTGGTAATGAGATCAGGAGGTTTGAATACAATGAGATGCAAATTTTTGGCAAAAAATACATCATAGATAGTACTAAGTATTCCCTACTGAATCACTTCAGGAGATGCATTAACCTTTCATCTGATGGTTTAAGCATCCACAAATGATCATTGCCTAGATTTATTATTTCACTGTGGGTTGCTAAATATTGACTTTTAAATCCTATCATTTCTTCTCTATTTATTAGCTCAAACTCTTCTATTAAGAAATAAACATTCCTTTATCAATTATTTGTTTATTGTGAAAGAGAGCATATACAGGAAAAGCAAAATAAATGCTTGAATCCTTCCTTTTATTTAATAAAATAGAAATAGGTAGGCCAGGCATGGTGGCTTACACCTCTAACCCCAGCACTTTGGAAGGCTGAGGCAGGAGAACCGCTTGAGGCCAGGAGTTTGAGACCAGCCTAGGCAATAGCGAGACCCCATCTCTACAAAAATTTTTTAAAATTAGCTGAGCATCTGCAGTCCCAGCTACCTGGGAGGCGAGGCAGAAGGAACGCTTAAGCCTGGGGGTTAGAGGTTGCAGAGAGCTATGATGCCACTGCTTTCTAGCCCAGGCAACAGAGTGAGACCCTGTCTCAACAACAACCAAAAAAAGAAAGAAAGTTACTTTTATTCTGTTAAGCCACTAAAATTTTAGGGTTTATCTGTTATTGCTGCTAATGTTATTTGCCTTACTCCCTAACTTCCCAATCACCAAGGTAAACCAGTAAACCATAAATTTTCCAAGAAAATGAAAACTGGCTGTTAACCCTAAGTAGTTAAAAAAAATTCTATCAGAGTAATAATAAAATATAAAAACTTCCAGTATTTTCCATATTATTAGAGTACATAGAGAAATTAATTCTATAAAAGGTCCTTGACATTTATTAAAACCTTTATTACTATCTACTTATATTTTTGGGTCCCATTTTCATTGAGGTGGTATAGAATATCAAATAAAATAGTATCTTTTGAAATAGCATGGCTACATTTGAGCTAATTAATAATACCATATGGGAAAGGACAGAGGAAGCAGGAAAGAATAAGGAGGGGAAGGAGGAAACAAGTTAGGGAGTAGGTTCTGGTACAGGTCAAGACTCATTTTGGGGGCTGGAAAAAAGACAAATTCTGGATGATTCTCCTTCATCTGAACACAGATATTGCTTGTAGGGGTGAAGGGAAAGCTTCCCCCCAACTCTATACAGGTTTGCAGAAAATGCATTTACAAAAGGCTGATGACAGGAGAAAAGGCAAAATTTATCAAGGTGCACAGACACATGAGCACAGACAAAGAGAAAAATACCATTAACAAAGAGTCAAAAAACACTGTTTGTCTCTTTATCCTCTCCAGATTTAAGATTAATGGGAGAAAAGCATTTCTATGACCAGTTTCAGGTGAAGTAACTCTAGTGTACTTTTGGTATGAACATTCATATAGCATGATTCTTTTTCTCCCACAAGTAGTCTTTGTTTTTTCCTTTGTCTTTGTCCTCCTGTGCTGTTTTGTCGTAAAGAGGGGTACCATAGCTTAGAACATGGGACTAAAGCCCTTATAAGCCCATTGTTCAAGCAAGTACCCCACAGACTGGTGAGTTTTATGGTTCTCACCAGGTTCCCCTCTCATCTTGTTTTATATCCCTGAGAGCTTGACTTGTGAAAAAATGGGAGCTCTCTCTATTGGTCTCTGCCACCTGGGGGTGTGATTTTCAGGTCAAATCCAGTGGCCAGTCTGAAAGGGTTGGGAACCCTGACATACATGAGATATTAAGCAATATACTATTTGTTCTGAACGTGCTAAGCTCTCAGGGGAGTTTGTCTTAACGAGAAATCTCATCCATAAGGGGCTTTTACTGTTTCAACTCTTGTTGCCTTTTTAGTCCTGTGAAAGTCCAGTCCAAGGAGGGCCTACCCAGTGTCACACATTAACAGGTCCGTGACTCGCAGATCCACACAAACTTGTGGGATACTAGAGGAACCACACACACAGACACCATCCTTAACTGTCTGTGGCAAGAAGAGTCTTTTGCTAACTCAGCCTATTTCTGAAAGGGAATCTGGGGGGGGATGATGACAAATTGGCTATATTTAAAAGAAAACTTTTAAGGCAGCTCTCTTTTAACAACCATCTTATTGGTACCTGTAAAAAGATAAACTCCCTTGGCAAGATTTTAAAAAGACAGAAATCAGATTCAAAACAAAGTTAAAATCTTTTGTATGCTCAAACTGCCTGCTTTGGAGCCCCTGTGGGATCTGCAAAAAGGCACTATGGCCTGTAGTCTAGTGGCTAGGATTCCACCATTTCACTGCAGCAGCCCAGGTTCAATTCCTGGTAAGGGAACCAGTTTCTTGGAGATGTAAATCCTTCAATTCAGTGGGGGGGGGGGGGAAAGAAACACTTACAAAAATTAGTTTGAATTATTTGTTTTGAATTTATATTTGTGACTCTCGCCTTTTGGGGTTCGTGTTTGTCATTGATCCTTTTTCCTTCAATGGACAGCTATCTTCCTGCTCATCTCTAAGTCTCCTTTTTCTTCTAACTGTCTTTTGGTGAGGGGTCCTGGATCTTGTGAGGACAGCTTCTTTCCACCTCTTAGGAGATGCCTTGTGCATCCTTAGTTAAATCAAAAAAGATTTGCAGGGTTCTGAGTTATCTGCTAGATACCTTTGGTTTTTAAAAAAAGAGGAAAAAAAAAGTTCAAAAGCTAGGAATATTGGCTGTTTGTCCCAGCTGAAATCTGATAAGGGACTTAAATGGATTTTTAAAAAAGAGCTCTATGGTCAGAAGTTGGATTAATTAAAAGCTGATATTCAGGCTATAACTTTATTTTAAGGCCTTTCTGCTTTTTCTCTTCTGGATCCTAGTTTCTCTCACTGGGAATTTTTTTTCAGTAGACTGGAACACCCAACCCCCTTTTTTTTGAGACAGGGTCTCACTGTTGCCTGGGCTAGAGTGCAGTGGCATCATCATAGCTCACTGCAACCTCAAACTCCTGCGCTCAAGCAATCCTCCTGCCTTAGCCTCCCAAGTAACTGGGACTACAGGCGCGCACCCAGCTAATTTTTCAATTTTTTGTATAGACGGAGTCTTGCTCAGGTTGGTCTCAAACTCCTGGCCTCAAGCAATCCTCCCTTCTTGGCCTCCCAAAGCACTAGGATTACAGGCATGAACCACCACGCTCAGCCAAAACCCCTTTTTTAAAAGAAAAAAATATGTTGATTCTTCTATGCACTTTTCTTCCTCAGAGGCATGATCGCTGCTGAGAAAAATGCAAAATTTCATTGGCCTTTTTAAGAAACTTAAAATCTCCCCAAATTGGCTCCTCTAAGACTTGTTCTTCCATTTACTTCTACTTCTTCCTTTTGCCACCTTCAATACCACAGGGGATCCAGATGGGACTTGTGGAGAGCCTGAGACCCCTTGAAGAACACAAAAATAGGCACACAATCCCCTATTTTCCTCACAGAGGCCCAAAAGTCATGAATGGGTTCCTCTCAGGTCTAAAGCTCTACCCTCTTTTGCATTAAACTCTCTAAACTCTTTAGCTTTTATATACATACATGTATACGTGTGTGTTATATGTTGTGTCTATATGTATATATATGTCTATACATGTGTTTGTATATTGCCTACATGGTACCAAATTAATTTATAAATAAATAAGTACTCCTAAATTACACAACTAACCCAAATGCTTTTCAAGTTCCCATGACTTTAATAACTCCTTGGTAAATAAAGCTATTTTAAAAATTGTTAGTAAAATAAAATTAACATGTCTTCAAAATTTAATTCAGACATTTTTACCTAGGTCTACTGGTCAGACAAATTTATGCTGTTTCTGCTAGATGTTTTAAGGTTCATAAAACTGTTGCTTCTATGATATTTTAAATACTTGCCTGATTGGTTTGTGAGCTAGCTACAGGGCTCCCCTGAAGCCTCGTACCCATCTTGCTGTGAGCCTATGTCATTGATTTAGAGCCTCTAGATTCTGGGGTCCAGACAGATGGCCATGGTGAGGCCTGGGGACATATGTGTGTCCACAGCACTTGGGCTACCAGCTGCATGAAAAGCCAAGCCCAATATGGACTCCTGGCCATGCTGGAAAGGTTGGATCCTACAGGCTTCATCTTCACAGCTCTGTCCTCTGTCCTAGGCTCTGTACCTGGCGTATAAATGCAGGATCTAGACAGGCCTTGCCTGTCATAGATGTCCTGGGTGCCATGTGGGTACCTGGGACCCAGGACAACTGAGGGAAACATTAGCGAGGGTACCTTTGTTCAGTATCTCAAAGGCCTTAGTTAAGACAAGACTGGCTAATACAGGGTTAGCCTGGTTTTGCTTCTTCAAAAGAAAAAAATAAGTTAAATCACTAGCTTTGTTTTCCATAAACAATCCAAATGTAATTATTAACACCAAGTAAATTAGGTAAATGTGAATGAGATAAATGTTTATAAATAAACTTGTCAGTTTCAAAAAAAAAAAAAATCTTTTCAGTAATTTAAAAATCTTGAAGTCATGTTATATTAAGTAATAAATAATAAACATGGTATATCTGAGTAATTTCTAAGTTGAAATACTAAAACATTAATTATTAAACATAAGTTTAAATTTATATACTTTGACATCTTGTTTTTATGATATAGAAAAGCTGAATACATCTAGATCTGTTAATAAACATAAAACAGTAGAGAAAATATAATTTTCTAAAAATAATAAAATGGTTTTTATCTACAAATGCTGATAGAAAACAGTTACTTCCTAGTTTTTTGCTAAGAATTAAGGTTACTAAGAGTTAAAATTACAGTTTATATATATAACTAAAACCACTAAAAATAAGAACAATTCCGTATACAAAGTGTACCAAAAAAAGGCAAGATATGTTTTTGGTGAAAAAGGTTATAAGGAAGGCATGAGGATGTGGTTTTTGTTGGAGGAAAAGTAATTTGTCTATTTTAGAAGTTATTTAGTGGCTGTTTCAGAATAAATGAATGGAAGAATAAAATGATATAGATAAAAACTAAATGGATATAAAAACTTGGGGAAAGAAAGAGAGTGGAAAAAAATTCTAAGAGGTTATAAAAGATTTATGGAAATTTTATCTTGTATGGTCAAAGCTGAAATTAGACAGATTGTTTATAAGGTTTTATTAGAATTAGTTTTAGTATTAAAGGCACACTAATCCAAAACTAAAATTTGGTTTTTATTTTATGCAAGATTTTTGTGTAGTACTGATAAAAAATAATAGATTTTTGTTCATCTTTGAATAAACTGCAAAAAAAGGGGGGGGTAGGACAGAAACAGATTGTGTGTGCCTCATGCTGTCTTTGTTAGGTCTTTTGATTATGTGGAAAACCAAGTTTCCTCTCTATCAAAGAGTAAAGGTTTTTGCTTTTTGAAATCTTGTAATTACCACTTTGCCTAAGTAAATTATTATTATTTTACAGTGACCTGTGATCCTATTTTGATCAAGTGTTTTAAAGCCTTAGATATTTGACAAACTTCCCCAAATCAAAATGCTAAATTCTTTTTGACCTCAAACTAACGTTTGGACATTCCCAAAGTGCCCCTGAAAATTCAAGAGAGATACGTTAGGCTTATTTTGTATGTATGGTAAATGATACAGGAAGCACTGTCAAATAAGAAATGATGTTTATTTAAGCTTTTTTTTCTGAGTTATATTTGTATGGATATTTATCAATATGTGTTCCAAAATTATATGAGATTCCTAAAACTCTGCTATGCCTTGGTATATGTTATCAGTCATAATTATGTCTATTATCATTTACCTTTCTCTCTACCTGATCCCTTCAGAATACAAAAACTATTCGTGAGTATTCTTATTTTATGACAATATTATCATTTGCATAAGTTCAATAAGAATCCGTTTTCTTTTATAATAGGACACAATTGAAGACAATGGTTATTTTGCCAAGGCTTTGACTGGAATGCCATATTTTCAGATATGACCAGACAACTTTAAGGAACTGAAGTTGACCTTATAAAGCCAACAGAAGCCCTTGGAAAAACTGGCCTGATACCCTAAATTCACGATTTACATGGTTGCTTTGCAGTGAGTAAAGAATGACACTTTCTGATAAACCCAGGAACCTTAAGATATTTGGGGGACCTCACGAAGAGAGGAATTCACCCAATTCGTACAGTATTATAGACACAGTCTGAGGATGAGTCAACTGCTTGGCTTAGCTTCTTAGTCCCGAGAGGCTCTTAAAAATCTAATCTGAGATTCCTTATGCAAAGTTCCAGCAAAGCCAACTTAAAAGAGCCTGTATGATAAATCACTATTCTTGCTAAACTTATGTAAATAACCAGGCCAAAATCTAAACTTATTTTGCAAATAAATTGGTCTTACTATGATTTATCTTTGGTAGAAATGGGAGACTGGAGAGAGAAAAATTATGTTTCAGAAGAAAACTACAGTGCACCTGTTACGAGATTCTAGCCCTGTCCATTGATTTTGACTGAATCCTAAATTTTTATTTCCTCCAATATCTGGCTGCAACTCTACAGACTAACATTTTCAAGTTTTCACCCTCCCTTCTCTGACTTGGAATCACTAAAAATTAAAATTGCCTTTTTCCTAAGGCCCTACAAGCTGAAGCTAGTCAACTTGGATTTGAAAAAAAATACCACCACAACAGCTTGTATTTGGACAAACTTCACATGCAAACTACTATCTATGAAAATCTGTCAGATTACCACTTATCTTCCCAAATGACTGCCTTCCAGGCTCTAAAGAAACTAGTTTATAGACTAGTCCAGACACTAACCTTTGTTTTTCTTGTTTCCATAGAAATGCCTCTTATTAAAGATCTGTTTGCCGGCATCACATATTGAAGCCTAGCTTGGAGAGCTCATCTACAATGCCATCTCCTGAAGTGAGACACAACTGTTTAATTGGACTGGCCTATCCCCAAAAATGAGAGATGGTTTAATGGGATCCTTCGCCACTCGATTACTAACCCAATTTCTCTCTCCACAGGCACCAACTCAGCTTATAGTATGCAAAACTTCTAGAGAAGTTTCAGAGGAAATGAAGGAGACTAGGGAATTTCACCCACAAACATAGCACCCTGGTATGCTGATTATTTTAAATTAAGGCCCTCAGAGGCCAGCAGACACTGGAATAAGTTTTATTCTGATAATACCTTACCTGCCTAATGTCCAGACCTGCCAAAGAAGCAAATAATTACTTCTGGTCCTTTCCCTGCGTTTTCATTATCTTAACTCATACTGCAGGAAAAAAAGACCTGAAGCCTGTTAGCACACCTGGCCAGACTTTTGTCGCAAACCACTGTCCACTTTGTGGACACAACAGACTTTGTCCCAGGCTATTCACTGTATGTTCTCCAAGCCCATTGAATCCCCCTAAAAATCATTTACTATCCCCCTTATAATCATCCACATTTCCCCATTTCCCTTATCCCTATGAAGAAGGGTATAAAAGCATCTGTACCCCATTGGGCTATTTGGCAATCATTCTCCTGTGATTCCCTCCTGCTATGTACCTTAAAACAAAATTTGTATGCCTTTCTCCTATAAACCTGCCTTTTGTCAGTTGATTTTTCAGCGAACCTTTGGAGGGCAAGGGGAAGCTTTCCCTCGGCCCCTGCATGCTATATAGCAGAGGGCATACAGCTTCAACTTTTGGGGGGGGGGGGCAGTCCTTTCACTCCTACCGAGGAAGTACAGCAAGGAGCTCGGAACAGATTTCTTTACAAAGTATTTTTTACAATTCCCTTTCAATAGGCCTGAAAATTTTATTCATTTTTGCATCCTCAGGATCCAGCATAGTGTCTAGCATAGAATGTGCACTCTGGAAATGTTTACTGAATTAAGAAATGGCTGATACAGTGTAAAGGTACTATGGCCAGAAGAGCAGTTTCAAGTCCCAGACATTCACTAGTCGTGTGACCTTGGGCAAGTCGCCCTACCACGCCGAGATCAATTTCTTCATTAATAAAACAGAGATACCACTGCTTGCCTTGTAGCTCCTCAGAAGGCTTCACAAAATGAGCAGTACTGTAAAACGCTGCACGTGTGTGGAGTTTTAACAGGGCCGTTGACTAGTATGAATGGTGAGATGGAAAGAAGCCTGAACTCAAAAGTCGGAAGACCGTCATAAGTCGTGCAGGGGCAACGACTAACAGGCTCCCTGTTCTCCCATCTTAAACACAAGGTTTAGACTCGATGACGGTCAGACCCTACACTCTAATAATCTGTAAGTCCGCTACAGGCTCGGAACCTCAGGTGTCCTCAGAAAGGTAAACCCCGGGGTTTCGAGATGTACCCGTAGGGGCAGGGACAGTCAAGGTCGCGGGGTACTAAGACGGCGGGGCGCTCACCCAGTCAAAGTCACAAGGGTTGCCGTCTTCGCGTTGGGTGGGGAGACCGTGGCAGAGCGGCGGCAGTTTCCTCACGAGTAGGAAGGCAGCAGAGAGCAGGGCAGACAGAAGGTAGTAAGGTCGGGCCAGCCATCGTGAAAGCCGCGGCACCGAATACACCAAAGCAATTAAAGGTGCCAGGACCGCCATCTTTTTGGCCTTTGCGGCGCCCGCCACTCACGCCGTCGGTAGGTTTGATCCCGCCTCCCCCACCATTGAGACCTCTATTGCGCCAAATCTCGAATGCACCGCCTCTGGACCCGGAAGTAGATCTCTGATTGGACGCTATGGCAGGTAAGAACTGAAAAAGGGATCTAATACTTTATAGGTCAGTCTGCTGTCGCTTTTTCCACCTAAGTCATTTTATTGGATACGCGACTGTGACGAGCAAAGACCTCAAAAAATTTAATAAGGTCAAATAGCACTTCCCGAACGTTCTAATAAAGCGACGGAAGTAGTTGCTGGAACAGGGTAAGCGAGGCCTGAGACATCCAATGATAAGCGGATCCTAGAGAAAGAGGGCGGTACCCCGCGAAAGGGTTGTCCAATGAAAATCATCAACCCCGAGACATCGAAGTAGCGCCGGGGCGGAGGGGACGATGGAGAGTTTCACGGCGCTGTTCAGCGCTCAGGCTGACCCGCCACCGCCCCCAACTGCACTAGGCTTCGGACCAGGAAAGCCTCCACCTCCGCCTCCGCCTCCTCCGGGGGGGGGACCCGGCACGGCCCCAGCCCCCACCGCGGCTACGGCTCCTCCCGGCGGGGACAAGTCAGCAGCTGGTTGTGGCCCCTTCTACCTAATGAGAGAGCTGCCAGGTGAGTACTCGGCCTGGCGGAAACCAGCCAATCAGATCATAGAGAGGGGGTGATGGGCGTGGCTATCAGTCCGCCTGGTGGAGGTAGTGCGAGGTAACTGAGGCAACGCATACTGGGACCGTTCAGCTCAAAGTTGGAAGGCTGTTAGAAAGCCCAAAGGGATGACTTGAATTCATGGGATGAATTGGGGGTGGGTAGGCGTGCATCTCTGACTGTTTTTCGCTCCGTATCCGGGCTCTGTTCCTGACACTGATCATGGCTCCCTAAGAAATAATCCAGGATTTTGAGTCTGGAACTCGAGAGGCCTGATTTATTAATAACATCCTTGCAGACCCAAGGTTTTAGTTTCAAGTCTGCCACAAACTTGCTGTTGGTTTGGAGCAGGTTGCCTTTCTCAGGGCCTCGGTGTTTCCTCGTCTGTTCAAAGAAGGGCTTAGAAGTGAACCAAACTCTTGTCTTCAAAAAATTATTTTGTTGAGCACCTACCTACTGGGTACAAAGCACTGTTCTAAATGCTGGAGAGACAGCTGTAAACAAAACTGACCAGAGCCTTGCCTTTTTTGGAGTTCACATCAGTGGAGGAGGCAAAGTGTAAACAAAATGATATCTGGTAATGGTTAATGCTAGGAGGAGAAAACATGATAAAGAATTAAGGGGGTAGAGTGGCTTCAGCTACTGTGATTAGAGAAGCCCTGAGTAGATAACATTTGCACTAACACGTGAGTAGAGACAAAGAGCCAGCCATGTATGGACAGGAGGGAGAGATAAATCTCAACATAAGAAATGAGGTCAGAAGCCCTCATGTGAGAAAAAGCTTGGAATATCTGAGGGACAGAAGACCCGTTGGTCTCCAGTGAAGTAAAGAAGGGGGAAGAGTGGTGGGAAAGTTAGGTGGAGACCTTTATAAAGCAATAAAGGCATTCAGATCATAAGTTCAAAGGGAAGCTATTTTAATGAGCGACATAATCATATTTGTTTATTTTTAATCATTCAAGCAGCTACATGAAGAATGAAAAGTAGGGAAATCAATCTAGTTGCTGCTCAGTAGTCCGGGAAAGAGATGATGGTTTGGACCAGGGCGTAGCAATGGGGAAAAGAAGTGAATGGATGCAGGATAAATGGTAGAGGTAGGCCGGGTGTGGTGGCTCACACCTGTAATTCCAGCACTTTGGGAAGCCAAGGCGGGCGGATTGCTTGGGGTCAGAAGTTCAAGACCAGCCTGAGCAAGAGCAAGCCCCCGTCTCTACAAAAAATAGAAGAATTAGCTGGACATGGTGGTGCTCGCCTATAGTCCCAGCCACTTGGGAGGCTGGGGCAGGAGGATGGCTTGAGCCCAGTAGTTTGAGGTTGCAGTGAGCTATAATGATGCCACTGCACTCCAGCCTGGGCAACAGAGAGAGACCCTGTCTCAAAAGAAAAAAAAGAAAAACAAAGAATGTTAGAGGTAGAGCCAACAGGAATGAATAATTGAATATAGACATGACAGAGAGAGAGTAATTGAGGATGACTTGTAAGTTTTGGGCTTGATTAATTGGGTGTGTGGTAATACCGAGACTTGGAAGATGAGGAAGGAACAAGTTTGAAAAGATGGAAATCAAGAGTTGTTTTGGACATGTTAAGTCTCCAAGATGCTTTTCAGTTCATCCCAACCCTTATTGCCACATCATGACTTAAGGGAAATAATAAGAAATATTGGTATGGTACTTTGAAGTTCACAACACACTTACATGTAATAGTATTCAATACTTAGAATAGCCCTTTGAGGTAGGCATTGTTATCTGCATTTTATAGTTGAAAAACTGAAGCATGGAGAGGTTGACTTTCCTTTTGTTAGTGGTTGATGTCCACCAGCAGTTTCTAAAGAAGAGATTAAAATCTTTCTTTTGCCTTACATATTCTGATTGTACCTATTTGTATCAGTTGACAAATACTGAGTATCTGTTCTGGACACATGCTGGGTGTATGAGGAAGGTGAGAAGGGGAGAGAGATTAACAAGCCCATTCCTTGCTTTTTTAAGGAGCTTATTTTAGTTAGGGATGTAAAATTTGTAGTTTAAGGACAGTGACTGTATTTTTTGTCAATTCCAATCTCATCCCTTTGTGGTCATGCCTCACACAACTAACTATATCTTAGCAAACAATAGAACTACCTGATGGTTTTCAAAATGTGTTGTTATCCAAGATGACAGCAAGAATAAGATGTCACTTGAGCTGGACCTTGAAGAATTCATATTGGTGAAGAAAATTAGGAAGAATTTTCCGAGAAGGAAACAATGCAAGGGGTGTTTTCTTTTCTTTTTTTTTTTGAGACAGGGTCTCACTCTGTCAACTGAGCTAGAGTGCAGTGACATGAGCATGGCTCACGACAACCTCAAACTCCTGGGCTCAAGCGATCCTTCCGCCTCAGCCTCCTGAGTAGCTGGGACTATAGGAGGACACCACCACATCCAGCTAATTTTTTCAGATTTTTTGTATAGACAGGTCTCACCCAGGCTAGTCTTGAACTCCTGGCCTCAAGCAGTCCTCCCACCTCAGCCTCCCAGAGTGCTGGGATTACAGGCATGAGCCACTGCACCCACCCTTAGGAGCACTGCTTTCTAAAATATCTGAGAATGTGGGTGCCATGGATTGAAATAGAGAAGCCATGAGTGATATGGGCAAGATTTGGAATTTCCAAAAAAAAAAAAAAAATTGAATCTTCATGGAATTGGCTAAGAAGTTGGGAATACAAGATCCATTTTCAGGAGAGGAGTCAGGGCTGGGGAGAGAGATTTCTAAGTCATCTTGATAGAACTAATAGTCAAAACAGGAAGTTTGAATCTTCAATTCAGCTGATTAGTAAAAATAAAAAATAAAAAAAGACCAGGAGGTTGAACTCTTTAGATTTTAGAAAAAGCACACAATGCCTTCTCACCTGAACCTTAGCATAACCACCTGGAAAGAGGAAAGCTTGCGGAGAGGGAAAATATCAGAAGACTCTAATGGCAGGAGGCAGTACCCAAAGTTATGAGGAGAGATACTGTGACACTGGTCTCCTTCCATTGCAGTAGACCAGTCTTCTGAGGTGTTTGGCAGTAAAGGGAAGGAAAGGAATGGAGTAAGGCCTAGAAGTATAGAGGAAAAGTACCTTGTTTATTTAATAAATATTTATTGAGTACATAATGTGTGCACTGCTGTGTTGGGCACTAGCAATTCTGAATGAACAAGACATTGTCTCTGCCCTCATGGAGCTCACAGTTTGGAACCTGAGTTTTCCCAAGTGAATGATTATAAACAAGCCACTTTTGTCATTTGTATCCTGTGTGTCCATCATAATTACAGATGAAGTTTTAGTTAGATATTTCCACCCTTGTCACTGGGTCCTTATTAAGTAACTAATAAATTTATATTCTTTGAGAAAAGTTAGCCATGCAATATTTATATTGATAATGCCTTGCATGTATGTAATACTTTATACTTTCCAATATGTTTTCATGTGAACCTTGAAAAAAAATGAAGTGTACTTAAGATAGCTATTATTCCATTCCACAGATAAGAGGGAACTAAGGCATGAAGGACAGCCAGGATTAGAATTCTAGTTGCCCAACTTCAAATCAAACATTTCTTCCTTCTAGGCAAAGCATTATACTCAGTATCATGAGGAAGAATAAAGATGTTGGTAACAAAAATGGTAGCTAGAAAAATCTCCTGGCTCTTTTTCTATGTCAAGGTGATTAGTGTTTCTTACTAGTTAAAAAAAAAAGAGAGAGAGAGAAGGTCCTTGACAAGACCCTCAAGCCACTGGGTCACATTTGGCCCTTAGCATAGTTATAGCTCAGCTGTAAGGTACTGTTATCTTGGTTGTGTCAGAGAATATAATTTCTCACTAGTACATCTTATGAAAAGCACTCAGAACAGTGTTTAGCATGGAGTAAACATCGTGTAAGTTATTATTCTGGTTAATCCAAGGAGAGGGGAATGTTTCCTTCATTGGGCTAGAGCAGTTTCATTTCTGTCCTATTTGGATTTTTGCCTATCTTTCCCCTTCCCATTCAAACTTACCATTCTATAATATTATATTTTTAGTGTTTTTTTAATGTTTTCTTTTGCTCTGTTTCTTAAATTTAAAAATTTTTAATTCTCATTTAAAAGATTCCTTATTTAGGTTAAAACATAGTCCTTAACTTTCCCTCTGTGTCAGTGACCCAAAAAACTCTTAAAAATCTCTACTTTTGGGACTAATCTTTTTAAATTTCTATTCTGTGTTCTCTAGGTAGTACAGAGCTGACAGGCAGCACCAATCTGATCACACACTACAACCTGGAACATGCCTATAATAAATTTTGTGGGAAGAAGGTGAAGGAGAAACTAAGTAACTTCCTTCCTGACTTGCCAGGGATGATTGATCTGCCTGGTTCCCATGATAACAGCAGCCTCCGCTCCCTCATTGAGAAGCCCCCTATTCTTGGTGGCTCTTTTAATCCTATCACAGGGACCATGCTGGCTGGCTTCCGCCTCCACACTGGACCGGTGAGTCCCCTCTTGGGGAGGAAGAAGGCAAATGGGGAGGCCTAAAAGGCATGGAGGTGGGTTTTCTGTCCAAGTCTGTTCCTTCATAACTTAGTGAGCAGAACAGATGATGGAAGCAGGGTATTTCCTCCCTGTACTCACCTGGACCTTCCTTTGGTTCCTTCAGTTGCCCGAGCAATGTCGTCTGATGCATATTCAGCCTCCCAAGAAGAAGAATAAGCACAAGCACAAACAGAGCCGTACTCAGGATCCTGTCCCCCCAGGTAAGAAGTGGTTCTATTCAAAGCAAAAAAAACCTGACCTTCAGAATCTGATTTGACCTTCCACAGTTAAACCCGGTTAAGCTCCTTACAGAGTTCTGGACTCCCCAATTCCCCCGAAAAGGAAACCAGTGTACTTCAGGGTCTCGTGGGCAAGTAGGGACTTGGGACAGGGGCTCTAGCAGCACCTCCATATCCTTTCTGGCCATTTGAAAAAAGCAATTGCCCCTGACTTGAGGTTTCCCTGCAGTCTTTAGAGTTCATAGCAGTAGAGGATTTTGAGCTCTACAGGTGATAGGCACCTAATGTCTCCTACAGAAACACCATCTGATTCGGATCACAAGAAGAAGAAAAAGAAAAAAGAGGAGGATCCTGAACGGAAAAGGAAGAAGAAAGAGAAGAAGAAAAAGAAGGTAGAGTAGGGGCCTGTTGCCACAGCCCAGTGAATTTCCCTACATCTTACCTTGTCCTAAGTAGGGTCCTTTGCCTTGAGATGGACCCAAGACTGAAAACCCAGGGCAGGTTGCAGGTTTTTCCTGTATGGCCTAGTCAAGACCAAGGCTAGTTCCTGGTTGTTCTTACCCCTCCTTCTTTGTCTCCCCCAGAACCGACATAGTCCAGACCACCCAGGTATGGGCAGCTCACAGGCCAGCAGCAGCAGCAGCCTCCGCTAACAGGACCACTGGACTCTTTGCCAGGATGGCTTTTCCTGCTGTACTGAACCTGCTGTGAAAAGCTGCCTTCCAGGCTCTTGGACACTGCTTTGGGAGCATCCTGCAGTTGGAACAGAGACCAGCTCCTACCATATGCTTTCTTGAGATTAATACATTAAGAGAAAGAAGGGCCATGCTTTTGTAAGGCTCAGCCCAGTTGGCTTTTTCACAGACATCTCTTCCTCTCCCCCAGGAAGCTTTCTTTTTCCTCTCTTTTGTGCAAATTGTCTGATTTAGGACTTGATCTGTTAGGGTTTTTCTTTCAAAAAAAATTACATTTATCAAACTGGCTGAAGTGTTGCTGCCCACTAAGAGGTAAGTATCTTTCTGAGAGGCACCTAATGTCTCCTAGGGCATTGCTAAGATCTGAGGGGTTTGGGTCTTACCATTATATTATCTCATTAGCAGGCAGGGAAACAACCAAAATGAAATTGAGGAACATGGTCCAAAAGTGAGGCAGAGTTTACTAATACTTCTCCACAGCAGACACATAACATTCTGCCCATTATGTTGAGAACCAAGCACCTGATCATCAGGCTCCATCTGAAGAGCTAATTCACTTGGGGCTCAGCTGCATGTTGTAGGTCAGTTTTGTTTTGAAACAAAATAGCCAACTGAAAAAGCACCCTGAGTCACCAAGTGTTTTTCAACAAGATAGGTTTCTTAGGCCAGAGGTCTGTAATCTTTTGAAATGAACCTCTGGCAAGCAAAGGTAAATGCTGCTTCTCTTGTCTTTTTAAGAACTTTTGACCTGCTTCATTCCTTAGTTAAGACAATGAGATTATTAGGCTGATGTGAAAACATTTCTAAGCTTCTATGACAGGAGCAACGTAGCCAGGTGTGGTGGCTCACACCTGTAATCCTAGCACTTTGGGAGGCCAAGGTGGGAGGCTCACACCTGTAATCCTAGCACTTTGGGAGGCCAAGGTGGGAGGATCGCTTGAGACCAGGATTTCGAGACCAGCTTGAGCAACATAGCAGACTCCCGTCTCTACAAAAAAATTTTTAAAATTAGACAGGTATGGTGGTGTGTGCTGGTAGTGCCAGCTATTCAGAAGGCTGAGGTAGGATTGCTTGAGCCCAGGAGTTTGAGGCTGCAGTGAGCTATGAAGATGCCACTGCACTCTAGCCTGGGCAACAAAGCGGGACCCTGTCTCAAAACAAAATAAGACAGCAACAAAAAAAGGTAGCCTTAACTATCAAAATGTAAAATAAATCCCTTTAGTTTTTGCAACTGGCTAGGTAAGTGAAAACATCCATGAGAAAACCTGAACTAATGTAATATCTGACTAAATTTAACACAGAACAGTTAAAATCTGTTGCTTTGAGCCAAAGTTGTTCCTAGATAAGTGGGTGGAGAACCACTCATTGAACTCATTTTAATGAAATTTTAATTTCAGAACAAGAGTTTGTATACTTTAAGTTATGGACAGTGAAAATAAATAATTCTGGTCACTTTCCTGAGATTAGTGTCTGAGGATGCCTGTTTAAAATTAGGGCACAGCCTTTTGCTTTTGTCAAATAGAAGACAACATTAGATATCTAATTAACTAACTGCCACCCATATCCAGTCAACCTGCTTTTTTTTTTTTTTTTTTTTTTTTTAGGGTTGAGAAAAGTTTATTTACCATTGGTGGAAATGTATATTGGTATCACAGTTTTTTAATTTATTTTTTTTATTTCAGAATATTATGGGGTCAACCTGCTTTTAATAGGCTTTCATACCTTAATCACTCAGCACCTCACCTTTGGCTATTTCCAAAATGAGCTTTACTTTCGAGAACCAAATCCCTCTATTAAGGAACAACTGTGACACAATTCCAGAGTTCTCTAAGCTTTGAAATGACAAAAAGCTTTGGTGGTTGCAAAAGACTTTGTTTTGGAATTTTTAAAATCACCCCAATAAAACTAGGACCTGTTTTAAGTGCTTAATTTCACTATAGTCCTGCCTGAAGATGGGCTGGGACCAGAGAAGCTTATGAGGGTCTCATTATGATGACTTCCCACCAAAGATCATTCACCCTGCCTTAACCAGACAAAATAACACAAGTCAGGGGGAGCTGGTTAGATCAGGATTTTTTTTTATTCCTTGTTGGTTTAAAATGGCTAATCAGAATAAAAAATAAAAGGGCCTCTGTGTAGAGGCTGGGGTCTCCCCTATTTAGAGGTTAGAACCCAGGTATCCCCTCCACCCAGCACCATACTGAGGTGGGCTGAGGGGTAACCCCCAAGGGACAATCGGAGGGGCCTAAGCCTGTCACTCCTTCTCTCTATCCCCAGTTTTTGGCATGTGATGAAAAATATTGCTTTTTGGATTCTTCTCTCTTGGCCTTTGATTTTAAAATCATGTTAACTGTATAAGCTAGGGGAAGCTTTGAAGGGCTAGTTGAAGAAGCCTACCCTAATCCCCCAAGAAGGAGCATCATCCATTATTGTTTTTTGAACTAGGCCAAGCTCTTCCTGATCTCCCCCTACCCCACCACCAGTGTCATGGAGATATGACCCCTCTCCTGGGGAAACTAAATGCCATTGAGCCTAGAAAACTAACTCTTCTCTCCAGGTTCTTCCCTCTTCTGACCAAGACCCCAGATTCACCTCTCCCCAGGCTTTCCTGATCACTTAGCACCAACAAGGGATGCTATTTCCTTAGTTGGTAACTGGGACAAGAGAGGGAACCATGGGGAAAAGGAAGACTTCGATGTCTCTCCTCTTTTCCTGCTGGTCTAAGGAATGGGAAGAGTTAAGATCCCCCTCCTTATACATATCCCTCCCTCGTTTTCCCATCCCAGGATAGATATATAATTTCTTTGATATTTATAATATATATATATATATATATATATGTACACACACACCTGGTAACGCAGAAGAGGAAAAAAATAGAATCCGTAACAATAATAAAAAAAATTATTTCTGGTTTAAAAATGATCTGATTCCCTCCAGGGCGAGCAATTGCACAAATGTCCACTGAGTCTGGTCCAGGGATTAAGGAAGGGAAGGTCTTAAAAGGTAAAAGGGGGGTCGCTGCCCCAGTCTCAGGGCCCCAACTCTCCGACTCCCCAACCCCCACTGCATTTTAGAAAACACTCCTCATCCTCTTGGAATTGGTGGTCTGAAAAATGTCCATGCAGGGGAGGAGAGCCCCTTGAGGGAAGGAAGGTGGCCACCTGGGGCCCTTTGGTGTAGGCGCAGAGGCATAAGGGAGGGGAGGCGCCGGAGGCTCACACCGAAATCTCATAGGTGGTACCACCAACCCCTGACACCTTCTTGACTCCTCCCCTTGTGGGGCTACTGAGAGGTGGCTGGCCTGGGCCAGGGGAGGCTGAGCCTATACTCTTAGGCTGCCCATTGGATTTGCTGTAGGTGGTCTTGAGCTGTACTTCATCTCTGGGAAGAAAAGAAGAGACAGGTGTCAGGAAGTAAGACGTAAAACAGAAAAGGGACACAGTTTAAAAGATTAAGAGACAAAAATGATGTACTTTTCTATATACATACTTTCTTACCCAAACATTCCCTTTTGTTTTATTGTCCTGCTTAAAACAAGCCTGATTCCCTATCTCCCCTATTTACTATTTCTAATAGCAGCTATCTCATATACTTATTCCCAGGCAAATTTAGGAAGATAGGATTAAGGAAAAAGCATTAATCTTTAGTCTCTTAACAGGAATTGCCTATGAACACAGGTGAAGTGAAAGTGAAAATGAAGAACTATCAGGATACCCGAGTCCACTTACACTAGGATGTGCAAGCAAAGCCCTGATACCTTCTGCAAGGCAGCATGCTAATTTTAAGTCAGCTGAGGGCCAGAATGGCAGTAATACTTACTTGGGTGTCAGTAATGGCTGCAAGGCCACTTCTTCTGTCTCAGAAACACCAGACGGGGCTTTTTGGCTGCTGTAAGACATCGATCGGCCCAGGTATGGGGCAGTTGGGCCTGGCTCAGGGGACCCTAGTCCCCGGCCCCTTAGCCCATCTGGTTTGCCAAAACGGGGGGCAGCTGGGCGTCCCAGTGGAGTCTTGCCCAAGGGTGATCTCTTCGAATCATCTGAGGAAGAACTAGTACGAGGCGCATGGCCTGAGCCTGGTGTTGACTGAATGCCTGAGTCCCCCAGTCCTGGTTCTTCCTCCCGGCCTGGGAGCGGGGGTGACTGGCGCAGCAACTTCTCTCGCTCCTGGAGGGAGGCCACAATGTGGCGAGACAGATTGTCGTAACGGACTGGTGAGGGCTCTCGGTGTGTTGGGCCAGTTGACACCAAACGTGGGTGCCTCTCGGCTTCCCGTTGCTGGGCCAGTCGGGCTGACAGGAAAGGAGAGGTGTAGCCTAAAGGTGGATCTGGCTCAGGCCCTGCCTGCACTGACTCAAAATCAGGGCTATCTGAAGGAGTGAGCAGGCTGTCATAAGACAGGCTTCCATTGCGTGTCTGGTTGGCCAGGCTCTTATAAGAGGTGGAGGTGGTGCCCTCTGAACGAATGGACTGCAACTGGCCCAGCTCAAAGCCTGTGCCCTGGGCTGACTTGAGGCTGGAGGATCGTGAGCCGCTGGATAGTGGATCAAAATGAAAGCTTTTGCCAAAGGTGGGAGAACGGAAGCTGTCTGGCTCCAAGCTGGGCTCTGAGCGGTAGCTGGGATGGCGGCTGCTCTCTGCAATTGAGGTTGGCTCCTTCAAGCTGTCCCCACGACTCAACTGAGGAAGAAAGTAAAGCAGACTCTTAGCGCTTCTCTTGTGACAGAAACTAGACCACAGAGCCCAAGGAGTCAGTCAAAAACAGTAGTTATTATGTGCCAGTAATATGCTTAGAACTTTGACAAGCATTATGTGGTTTAACCCCTGAAGCAAATCTGTAAGTTGGAACAAACAATATCTTATTTTAAGATTCAAGAAAACAAGGCTTAGAGAGGTTAAGTAACATGTGGTGGCAGAACTGGGTTTTGAACTCACATCTAACATGAATCAGTGCTTTTATCTATTATGCTGTATTGCCCCCTCTGATGAAGGACACAATTATCAACCTACCAAGGAGATGCAATTCCATGAATGCCAACAATTAGTAAAATGCCTTTGGTTTTCTTCTCTTCCCTTCTGCCTTTTCTTTCCCCCAATCTTTTTTTCCTCCAAAACAGCTGGCATATGTTATGACCCCACTTCTTAGAGCACCCAGTACCTTGGCGCTGGAGGAATGAGGCATGGCGGCTGATGTACTGCTGCTACTGTAACCCGGCCGATACTTGTACATGGTAGGTGTAGGGGGGCTGTCCTTGCCCAAGAGGCTGCTGTCTGCAGGAAAAAAGTTCCAGGGGGCACTACTTTACAAACTATTCTCTTACTCTGCCTAGAGT
This sequence comes from Daubentonia madagascariensis, assembly GCA_023783475.1. Classification (NCBI taxonomy): domain Eukaryota; kingdom Metazoa; phylum Chordata; class Mammalia; order Primates; family Daubentoniidae; genus Daubentonia; species Daubentonia madagascariensis. Next base: position 582,737 of record JAKFHU010002396.1, on the reverse strand, counting down.
TCCTTAAAGTACAGAGGGAGTACAAGGGAGAAACAGATATACCCAGTAAAAGAGAAGTCTAGGGAGCATGATTTTGCTGAAATCAAGATTAAAGACTCATAGCACCCCATAACTCAAGGTGGGTGACTGCACAAAACAGGTCCTAGGATGTTCTCTAGTCTGTCTAGAGGCTGACAATTTCCCCCACAAAAGTCCAATTCACTGCCAATAGCTAAGTGACATCCCTTCTCTTCCAGCTGTCCAAAAAAGTGGCTTAAGTACCAACTGTTGCATGTTTAAAGCCACAACACAAGTAATACCTCCCAGCCCCTGCATGTCTTCTTTACAGCTCACAAGTAAACTTCTCTCTCCTCCCTTCTAGTTTTCTAGGATCTCACAAGTCCAGGCAGCCCTTACCCTCATTAGTAGCCAGGCTGAGGTGTGTTCGCAGCCCGGTGTAACGGCTCAGGTCCGGCTTAGGAGGAGGTGGAGGTTCAGCATCTGCAGACTGGCTCTCTGTTATCTCCAGGCTTCCCTTAGACTGGATAAATGAGGGGAGGGAAAATCAGATTTGGAGAAATGGGAATTAGGGCAACTCAAAGTATTAAACTGGTATAAGAAACGTATTGGGGAGTCAGTAATATATTCCTAAACTGGGACTGGAAGACAAGGCAGAAGAGTCAGTTTGGGGACCGAACACAGTGGCTCACGCCTGTAATCCTAGCACTTTGGGAAGCCGAGGTGGGAGGACCACTTGAGACCAGGAGTTCAAGACCAGCCTGGGCAATAGCAAGACCCATCTCTACAAAAAAACAAAAATAATAATAATAAAAACATTTTTTTAAAAATTCACTTTGGGGATACGAAATGAATAGACCTGAAATCTAATGGAGAAAAGATTTGTATTTAAATTTTTTTTTTTTAAGAGACAGAGTCTTCCTCTGTTGCCCAGGCTAGAGTGCAGTGGTGTGATAATAGCTTACTGCAGCCTTGAACTCCTGGGCTCAAGCAATGCCTTAACCTCCTGAGTATCTGGCACTATAGGTACACACTACCACACCCAGCTAATTTTTTTATTTTTTGTAGAGATGAGGTCTTGCTATGTTGCCCAGGCTGGTCTCCAACTCCTGGCCTCAAGCAATCCTCCCGCCTCAGCCTCCCAAAGTGCTGGGATTACAGGTGTGAGCAACCGCACCCAGCCATATTTAAGTAATTTTAACATAAATCAGTAAGTGATAAGTTCTATAAGAAAAATGTAAACTAAAGCAAGTTTCCATCTCTTTGCCAGGGATAAGATTCCCCAAGTTACCTAGCTTTACGTCCCTAAATTCCTCACCTTAGTTCTCCTCAGTTCTCCCTGAATGCCATTATCCATAATCTTCACAGTTATCTGCCCATCTGACACTTCTGGTCGTAGGAAGGGAGGTCTGATGACAATTGTCTTCTCTTTCTTTGGTCTCCCCAAATACCTGAGTGTCAAGAGTGAGAAGGCTTTCATTCATTCACTTTAATGTCTACTGGTTGCCCACTATGTGAAACATTTTTACAAATAAAACAGTCCTGCCAGGCCAGTGAAAAGGTTAGCATTAAACCAATTTCTTTGATTCCATGAAGAACTGCAGTAAGACTAGGCTTTTGTGAGCAGATACCTAGCTCAAAGCACTTAAAGTAAAAGTAAATCTATCTTACCCATCCTCAACTCTCAAAGAAGATAAACCTTAATACGTAAAGAATACCAACTACACTCACAGGGTCCACTGAAGGATGGACATGTCTCTATCTTGCAGGAACTTACCGTTCTAAGATAGGGAACCCTTCCCAAAAGGCTGTCTTCCACCAGACCACCCCACATCAGAACAAGCACAAAGAAGACAAAAGTTTTGAACAAGGGTGAACCCCAGACTGAAGGGACAGGTGTACCTGGGTGCTGGAGAACTGCAGAGTACACGGCTGACGTTGTTACAGCAGCCATTGGTGAAGGGGTTCACACCTCCCCGGAATTTACCCGTAACCTAGAGGAAGGGAAAAAAAGACCAGATCAGTCAGAAGATGGGACCTTCACCTCCAAAGGCCAGAACACAAATCAATGATAAATTATTGTGTACCCACTATCTGGGGGATACAAAAATGAGTAAAGCACAAACCTACCATCAAGAAGCTTATACTGGCCGGGTGTGGTGGCTCACGCCTGTAATCCTAGCTCTCTGGGAGGCCGAGGCGGGAGGATCGCTTGAGCTCAGGAGTTTGAGACCAGCCTGAGCAAGAGCGAGACCCCGTCTCTATTTTTAAAATTAAAAAAATAAAAAAAAGAAGCTTATACTGTGATGGGTAAGAACAGGGACTCCAGAGTCAGGGTCCTCACTGAAAATCCTCAGTCTACCTCATGGTGGCTGTCTGACCCTAAACATCAGCTTCCTCATGTAAAATGGGATAAGTAGCTTTCTGAATATTGAAAACTAAGATGATATGCATAAGAGTAAGAAGTTAATTTAATATGCACAAAAATCATCGTTTTCCTTTAAGCAGTACTATAAGCTTCTTGGGGGCTGGCCCAAGTCTTTAATTGTTTCTATATAAACTCAGAGTCTAAATTGTCCAATATACTGTGGACATTCAGTAAATGTTTATTAACTAAGAAATGGCCTTTGTTCTCATGCTTACATGAGGAACTAGGATGACCTCGGCCCCTACCACTAATCTATGCATCATCATAAAAAGTATTCAGGGGTCTCCCGTCACATCTCTCCATACCTGTTCATTGGTTGTGCGTCCCCTAGCCACCAGCACCACATGAAATCCCGTGAGGCCAGCTACAGGGATGAAGAATAAGCCAGCCACACACATTACTGCCATTCTGATGCCAAACAGTCAAGGAGAACAGAGCAACATGGTCTCACCTTCCCCAGCCCCTACTGTAGCCTTTTTCCCTTTGACCTTCACTAACAGAGGACTCAACTTTCCTTATTCCTCCCTATCCCAATCTCACGACCCACAGGACTTGAAGGATACGTGACAGCCGTGCGAACCCCTGAGAGTTCCTCTATGTGGTAGAGGACATAAAGGAGGCCAAAGCCAAACACACCCATAATGTGGGCTGTCAGGGAAAGGAGGAAGAGGAAGAAATAACGGTAGTTCCGGCGACCAATACAGTTGTTCACCCAAGGGCAGTGATGATCAAATTCCTAGGGACAAAAAGAGATAGACTGAGAGGCATTCCTGGACCACAGGACTAGATCACTCATGTCAAGAAGAGGAATAAATGGCAGAGCTTAAGTTCTACTTTCAGTAATTTATGATCATGTTCACCACTTAATTTCAAACTAAAACAGGCTCATATAGTTTATCTTGCTCTATAAATCTGCAAGGGAGGCCAGACGCTGTGGCTCAACGCCTGTGAGCCTAGCACTCTGGGAGGCTGAGGTGGGAAGACTACTTAAGGCCAGTTGTTCAAGACCGTACTGAGGCAAGATCAAGACCCCATCTCTACAAAAAAATAGAAAAATTAGCTGGCATAGTGGTGCGTGCCTGTAGTCCCAGCTACTCAGGAGGCTGAGGCAGGAGAATCACTTGAGCCTAGGAGTGGCACTGAGCTATGATGACGCCACTGCACTCTAGCCTGGGCAACAAAGCGAGACTCTGTCTCAAAACAAACAAACAAACAAAAAAACCATAAGGGAGACCTTCCAGAGGATGGTCAAAGGCCAAGGCCAGCTCTCAAAGTTTATCCTGTTTGACCAAAGAACTCTAAAAGGGACAAATGTCAGGCTTCGCAAAAATATCAAAATTCATGAGGCAGATCTGGCAGGCAACTGCTTATAGCTAAGTAAAAATGGATTGGAGTCAGTAAGGTGGTACACACCTGTAGTTCCAGCTACTTAGGAAGCTGAGCAGGCAGGGAGGATCAATTGAGTTTGAGGCTGCAGTGCACTGTGACTGCACGTGTAAATAGCCACTGCACTCCAGCCTGGGCAATATAGTGAAACCCCATCTCAAAAAACAGACCAAAAAAGACTGGAAAAAGGGATCAAAATAAAAGACAAGGGATGCAGAAGAACACGCAGGAAGTTAAATATAACTAAAATTTACATGCAACAATGATTTTGTGGAAGCAAGAGAGAATGCAAAGCCAGGACAAATAACCAAAAAGATAAGCCAAAGGATGGAAGGCTAACGCTATGACTCTTGGTGTGAGGAAAACCTATGCCACTTGGGGTTAAAGCTTCCCTCCTGTAAACATCATTGCTAACACCTTTTGACAGACCTAGACCATGCAGCCAAGGTAGTTAGCCAGGACTATAATTCATCCAAGGGGCCAGGCACAGTGGCTCACGCCTATAATCCTGGTACTTTGGGAGGCTGAGGCAAGAGGATCACTTGAGGCCAGGAGTTTAGACCAGCCTGAGCAACACAGCAAGATCCCCATCTCTACAAAAAATAAAAAACAATTACCCAAGTGTAGTGGCATGCACCTAGAGTCCTAGCTACTCAGGAGGCTGAGGCAGGAGGATTGCTTGTGCCCAGGAGTTTGAGGTTGCAGTGAGCTATGATGATGCCACTCCTCTCTAGCCTGGGCAACAAAGCAAGACTCTATCTCAAAAAAAAAAAAAAAATCCAAGGCTAAGAATCTATCTATGGTTAGGAAGAAGACAACGTAGGTTAAGCATTGAGTCTTACCCTACGCAGGATTCTTACCTCCACACAGTTGTCACAGACACTGCAGTGGGAACATCGAGGAGGACGGTAGAAGCGGCAGGTGGCACACCATTTCATGCGCACCTGGATGCCCTTAATCTCCACTGTTTTGTAAAGGGGAGCTCGGAAATCATCTTCCTTGTCCTCATCCTCTTCAGCTGTAGAGAGGAAAAGTTAGTTGAAAAACAGCTATGCCAGAACTACAGTAAGCACCAGGGATGCAATGGTGCTTAAAATATGGCTTCTGCATTTGAGGAATTCACAGTCTAATGGGTGAGAGAGACTAGGAATTAGTAACTATAATACTGTGAGATCAGCTCTGTATGCAACACTATGGGAACACAGATGAGGAAGTAATTTATTCTGCTTTGGGAAGTGAGATTTAAGAGAAAATGACTCAGAGGTGGCTCTGATATGCATATGCTGATATTCTTTGGTTTAAGTATTATGAATATATTTTAAAAGAAACAGATAACTTTACATATCAAAGTACATATATAATGAGTTTGCATAAGAGTCCATAGTTACAAGTACATGACTGAACTACAGCAACCCAAGAGAGGAACTAACATCAAGCTTTTTTCCTTGTACAAATCCTTCGCCCAAAATGTCTTCCCCCTACTCTATTATTTCCTATATATTTATTTTGGTATTGTTTGTTACTCAAGCCCCAAATGCCCTTTCTCTCAATTTTCAGCTATTCGATACCCACCATCCCATTTCAAAACTGCAAGGACAGGCCCAGGTGTGGTGGCTCACACCTGTAATCCTAGCACTCTGGGAGGCCAAGGTGGGAGGATCGCTTGAGGTGAGGAGTTTGAGACCAGCCTGAGCAAGAGCGAGACCCCGTCTCTACTAAAAACAGAAAAAATTAGCCAGGTGTGGTGGTGTGCGCCTATAGTCCCAGCTACTTGGGAGGCTGAGGCAGGAGGATCGCTTGAGTCTGGGAGTTTGAGGTTGCTGTGAGCTATGATGACGCCACTGCCCTCTAGCTAGGGTGATAAAGCAAAACTCTGTCTCCAAAAATAAATAAATAAATAAAGGAAATAAAAAAAAATCTGCAAGGACATTATTTGCCTTCTCATCTACTGTAAGAAATTGTTATTTATTATTCATCTAGAAAAAAATACATGTGGGAAGGAAAAATTAAATAAGTGATGGTGTAGGGATTAAAAATTAAGTTTTCAAATTTTACTGATGGGGAAATTCTTATAACATAAAGAAGTGAAAGAATGCAAAGTAAAAAACTGTACAATCAGAAAAATCCCACTTTGAAAATAGAAATAGACAAATATATAGTACAGACATGTGGTGTATATAAATGTAAATATATATATATAAAAAATATGCAAAATATTATAAGGATATATACCACAATATAACAGTAATTATTTCTGGGCTGTGAAATTATAGATGATATTTTAAAATGTTTAAATAAAAGGATTTTTCTTTTAAAGGAAGAAAATTCAACTGCTTATTTTGAAACTTTTGATCCTTCCACACCATCATCTACCTGAAGTTAGCTCTTTCTCCTCTTAAGTACTATAGGTCTTTGATTACTCTTACAACTTATCATACAGTGTATTTATTCATTTGAATGTCTTCCCTATCTTCCTTTCTAGACTGAGCTATTTGAAAGCAATGACCTTTTTAAAAAATCATCCCAAATGACCACCACAGTGCCTTCCATATAGTATATCAATAAATATTTGATGAATGAACATTGAAGCCTCATTAAAATAGCCTTCCTTGGCTTTAGGGACACAAAGTTCCTTCCTATCACCTAATCTTTGAAACAGAAGTCACAAATGAAGCACAGTGATGCAGGCTTTGGGAGCACAATAAATTTCAGAAAAACTTCATCTCACCAGAGTTGCTATCCCAATCCTGTCTCACTCTCACAAGATAACCTCACATTTGAGAGGAAAATTAGATGTCATCAGAAACAACCTTTGTCAGCTTCTCTTCTTTCCACCTCTTACTCCATTGATGATGATTCTAACTCTCAACTCCTATCCCAGAAACAGCCTACTTCTTCTGTAAGTATAACCTTCCAATATGCACTGGAAAGCATCTCCTCCCTCTAGATCAGCAGTCTTCAACCTTTTTGGCACCAGGGACCATTTTCATGGAAGACGGTTTTTCCACGGACTGGGGGGGGCCAAGGGGGAGATGGTTTCGCGATGATTCAAGCACATTAAATTTATTGTGCACTTTATATAAGGAAATAATTATACAATTCACCATAGGTTGGGGACCCCTGCTCTAGATATGCACTTTCAATTTTCCCCTTTCTTCAGCTTCAGCTTCACTCTCTTCTCTGGTTCCATCTCCTCATGCTACAAACATGCTAAAGTCTTCTGTATCCTAAAACACCCCGTCCTCCTTCTCCCATAAGATATTATTCCATCTACTGCCTTCTTTGCTTACCTCTTAAAAGAGTAATTTTAATAGTCATTGACTCTGCTTCTTCATTTCCCATTTAGTGCCTTTCAAGCAATTACCATTTAGTAATTTAGCTGTATCTCTTCCTCATATATACACAAACACACCATTAAAACTATTCTTGTTAAGATCAGTTACTTCTTAGTTACCAAAACAATGAGAAATTTTGAATGTCCATACTTTTGAAGCTCTCTAATTTCTGATACTGCCAACCATCAGCTACTTTGTGAACTTTCCTTAGTTCCCACTCTGGCCCACTTGCTCCTCCCACTAACCCTTCTTGCTCAGTCTCTCTTCCATGGCTCTTCCTCCTCCTCTGCTTGTAACAGTGTCAGTGCTGATCCAGTCTGACCTTGGTTCTTTCCTAACCTCACTCTTTCTCTGGACAATCTTACTCCTGTTGCTTCAAGTACCACATGGTTGAAGATTCCTAAATCAATGTCTCTGACTCTGACTACTCAGTTTTCCACTGGGTAACTCTACCTGGATAACCCGTAAACATCTGAAGTTCAACATACGTAACAGTACACAGACTTCCCTCCCAACCTCTTCAACATACCTATAACTCGTATCTTGGTTCATAAAAATCAGGATCCAACTTATCTCCCAAGTCAGGAATCTTGAAACTATCCCAGACAATTCTTTCACCCCTCCCCCAATAAGCTGTTATGAAAAATTGAGTCTACTTCTGCAAAATCTATAAATCCAGCCTTGAATTCAAGTTCTCATCTGGGTTGTATTATTGCCACTATCTCCCAAGAGGTAACTGTATATTCTTGTAAGAATTATTTTTCTAAAAGGAAATCTGATCCCGTGAGTTCTCCAATTAAAGACCTCTTGCTGTCCAAAGGAAGAAGTATAATCTATTTATTTTAGCATATAAAGTCCTTCACAATTCAGCTCTGGGTTTATCTCCTGCCTCTTCTGGCACCACCATGCCCTATATCCTCCAGCCCCACTGAGCTCACCATTTCACGACTACAAGCTTCTGCATATGATGCTTCCTGCACCTAAAAATGCCCTTCCCTTCCATATTCTACTTGAAGTCTTTCCCACCTACTTTTAGCAGCATTTCCCCAATTTATCTATGCAGATATAAGTGCACCCTTTTCTACGTTCTCAAAGAACCTTGCTCATGCCTCCATTATAGTTTACATCACACTGTTATTACTGTAATTCATTGTGGGTGTTACTGTACCTAGCAAAACTGCCCAACCCATATGCTCTAAATGTATTTTTACCGAATGAATAATTAAAAATCAAAGATTTGACCCAAAGTGAATCATATGGCTAAAAGTTATGACATATATTCCTGAAGACCCTGCCCTGATTTTCATCATCAGGCTATAAAAGTATCCCATAATCCCAGGACTCTTAACGCCTAAGATCAACTGTATATGCCCAAATCACTATTTTTCAAAGTCAGTAAGGAGCTTCAAAGAAAGGAGAGGGAGATCTTACCTCGAGGGAAAATTCCTGGGTCCATGAAGGTGGCCATGCTGAAGTTGGCCAGCACAAAGAGAAACACAATCGCATTGTAGATGGGCACTGCAGGTGACACATACAGGCTTAGCCCTGGACACCTGCAGATAATAAAGAAAATGAAGGGCTGCCTATAACACTTTGGACACCAACCATACTCATAAAACTCTGTAAAGATTCAGCCCCATACCTATATATAAATCTTGTGTGGTTTACCTTTGCCATCCCAAATTATCTTTATCCTTCCCACGAAGTGGGTCTAGTTTCCCATGGAACTGCTCACTTTAGATAAAGGTACAAGACTCAGAATCTTTCCTATCTTAACCCCTTGCACTAAGATCTGTGTTCTTCAGATTCATTCTTAACCTGTGGATCTTTCCACATGTTTTGGAATCTGTCCTTATCTCCTTTCTAACCAGATGTGAGAACTAGGGACTGACTATGTAACTGACAGCAGCTACATTCCCTTCTCTGGAGCAGCCTGAGGCTTCTGGATCCTAGCCATGTCCCACTGACCTGCACAGTGGCCCAGAGCATGGAATAGCACTTGCCTCTCCAGCTCCCCCTCCCCCTTCCCAGCTGCCTTTGAATCACTTTCAACAGCCTAAAATTTCTTCACTGTGTCAGATATCCCTGAGAGTTTTATTCAACTAAAGGCTAGTTCTCAAGGTCACGAAATTTTTAAAAACACAGATATGAATGGATACCAACACACAGACCTACAGAGGTCTAAAAATGAAGCAGAGGAGTGGGGGAGGCAAAAGGAGGGGATATCAGACCAAAGAAGTCCTAAACTCTGTAGAAAAAAGAAACTGGCCATACATATCCAGTATTCCAAAGCATTCAAATCAGGAGACACGCTTTAGGTAACTTTTCTTTGACCAAAAAAGAATGAATGTTCTTGTCCAGGATTAAGCTCAGTTTCTTTCAGGATGTGAGTCTAAGTAGGAATGCTTCAAGAGCTCTTCTGTTCGTGCTCTGCTGACTTCCTAGGAATTGGAATTTTCAGAAGAACATCTGATGTGCTGCTTGCTTTGTCAGGAGTATCAAATGCCCCCTCTCTTGTCTCAGCTCAGGGACAACTCCCCACTACAAGACGGTGGCTAAATATCCTAATCTGCTTTGTGGCTGAGAATTTAATCTCCAGAATTAGGGCAGCATCTGTCCTTGTCCCCTTTATCTGGACCACTAAGATGGAAAGGAAGAGCTCACTGAAGGAAAGGAAGAAGGGGGCCAGGAGAACAGACGGCATATGATTCTGGAGGATTAATCCACAGCAGTCCTAGACTCTGTCAAGAGGTGATCTGTCCCAATCAAAACAAAAAGCACAACCCTGAACAGTGATTCAGGACAGTTTGCAGAACTGAGCTCCTTAACGAGATTTAAATAAACCAAAGATAAGGGACAAAACTGTCACAAAGCATTTCACAAATCTTTACCACCACCATCTATTTATTCAAGTTCCATCCAGCCACTCATTGAAAAAAATTTTTAAGTAAATACTCATTATATACCAGGCTTTTTATATAGTAAGTATCAATTAACTATCTGCTTCTCTTGATGGGTCAGTACATAATTGGGAGGCAAAAAAAAAAAAAGGAAGCTGGAGAAAGGGCACCAATTTTAAGGACAAAATAGACCTTCAGTCACAGTTTTATGCTACCATCAAATAAAGTTCCCTATGGAATTTCCTCTGAGTTCTTTGGTTCAGAAAAGATGTCTCCTACCTCGGCAGTGTTTGGGGGTAGAATATAAGCAAGAAGGAAGAGTCCCTGTACAGCCCCACCTCAAAGCCTAACCTTCTAGGTTCCTTAGGAGGGAGGGAGAGAAACTGAAAACCAGTCATCCAGGTCAGAGCCCCTCCCTAGTTCTTAGCTGTTGCTTCAATTTCCGCCTGGGGAAGAAGAGAAAAGGTGACTCACTTGACTCCTACAGCCTAGGAAGATAATTAGAAGGGAAAAAGAAATTAAATCCTTAGAACACTGAGGTGCCCATAATTTTAAAAGTCTCATTCCCAGAATTGGCCACTGTGGCTACCGTGGCCTCTTGAGCTTCTGAAAGAAATAAGGAAGGGTATCCTCCAATCCTGCAGGAAACTAAAGTGAGTAAGAATGAGATATCAGCCCTTCCATAGGCCCATTTGTCAGTCTTTCTGACCCCATTCTTTTTTCAGTTTCATTTTTAAGCAAAGTAGCTCACCCAGTTTCCTGGGTATCCTGCCAACCTACCCCTGGATGATGAATTTTACCCCTACAACCTTCTTGATATCAACCCATCCCAGATGCAGTGTGTAATCCTATATTGAGTTCCAATATCTGTTGACAAAATAAAGTCTGCCCCCACAGTGGCAGTACCTACAAATGCCACAAATAACTTAACTTCATGGGCAGTATTTGCTTCTAGATTTACAGACCTATTGCTTCTAATCTTAGCACTCCAGCTGAGGGAACACCCAACCAAGGAGAGGCATGTGTGAGCAGAGCCTGTTCCTGCCATATTTCAAATTCTGCTTGGCTTGAGGAAAGGTTTTCCGTTGCTATAGTACTTTGCCAGATTCCTAGGTGACCACCCCAAGTGGCCTGTCTGAATCTGCTGCCTTTGATGGAAGGAGATGAGGCCAGAGCTTAGGAGGAGTTGTTGAGGCTCGTCCTCAGACTACGGCAATAATCACAGAGCTCAAGAAGCTTAGGGAGTGGCCATAGCCCAGAAGGCTGGCTGACTCATTGACAGGACTCCCAGACCTATACCAGCCCAGGTAAAACAGGTTCTTCTGCCCACCCATTCAGCACTCCTGTTTTCAAGGCCAAATAAAATTGGGAGAGTGGGTTCCAATATCCACACTCCTGAAACCCTGTTTCCTAGCCCTCTCTAACATTTCCTATTATAAAAATGGTTAAGTTCCTGGAAAGAAAAACAAAGTAGGAGTCCAAAAGCCTTGGATTTTAATCCCTGCCTCAATTAATACTTTGCTATGTAGCCTTAGGTGATCCACAGGAAACACTCCAAGCTTGTTACTTCAGCTATATAACACAAATATGAGAATGAAGGAGAATATCTGAAAAGCTTCTGGAATTCTTTCTAAGCCAGCTGGCTTAATACTGAGCGTTCACTGGATGGAAGACACAAGAAAACATTATTAACTATCACCATCATCATCAATTATCATTCCAGCTCCACCTTCATCCTTAATTCCACTTCCCCTGAGCTACCAGGGATTCAAGGACACTTAAAACAGAGGCACTAAGCTCCTAAAGAATAGGTGTATGCATTCCACCCATGCCTAGCATATTGCTTGAGCATATGACTAGTGTTCCTTGTTGATGAGAGAAGGCTGGAATAAATGTTCCACTTCCTGCCCCTGGAGGTCCTCACTTAGGACTGCTTTCCTCAAGATTCCATGGGAAAACAATTTCTCCCTTTATAGGTGGGTAAGTTTCTCTTTAAAACACTTGATTTGTGGTGCCTCTGTAACTCAGACTTTCAAGCAGCTGAATGTTACATGTAGGACCTGGGCACTTATCCCTGGATAAGAAAACAATGTGGGAAGGAAAAGGAACAACCTCTGCTCAATTAATGCCCTAAATCATGAAGCTGTTCCCACTCAAATCAGGTGCTAGCACCTCTATAGTTGGGGGGAAAAAAGACCAGAGGGAGGGCCATTGAGGCTGCCCACCTCTCTCTGGGTAAAAGGGTCAGAAGGGGCCAGAGGCAAAAACTGAAAGGAATCAAGCTATATCACGGATGGGAGCCTGGAAAGATCATCTTGGATTTCTGAACAACCCGGACTTTTATCCGCCCTTTAGAGGATCACCTGAAGCAGAGACTCCACCCCCAACCCCTCCCCACTGGCTTTAGAAATGGACAAAATGAGGCACTGACTGACTTGACTAATTCACAGCTAGAGAAGACTTTAGAGAAGATATAATTCAGTGATTTCAAAAGGTGTGGCCAAGAGCCCTAAGGAGGTCTCAGGGGATCCAAAAGAGACAAAGAGGAGACACCAAGTGGCTGGGCCTCTACATGCCAACCTCATTTGAATCAGTGCAGTCCTACTTTTTATGTTTTTTATATATAAGATTTCATTTGAAAAAGGGTCATGTTCCTTAAATAAACTGCTCTAGGTCAACTACCTCATATAGAGAGTAAGAACCGAGGTCCACAAAGGTTAACAGACTTTACCAAAACCAGTTTCCTGACCCCCAAAGAGCACTTATCCCACTTACCTAGCATTGACCTCTTGCCAGTCCCAAAAGGAGACTAAACTATGACATATGAAGATCCAGGTAGTTATCTTAAATGCAAAGTCTAGTACCTAACTCGAAGGGGAAGGTTATTTTAGAGCAGACACTCTTCCCTCCCAAATAGTGAAAAGACAGGATCCCCACCACTCCTGCTTAGTTTTAGTACTGGACAAATTCAGTGAATGGCAGAGATTAGGGTTCTAGGGGGAAAGCCTCAATTGTCCTATTCAAGCTTCTCTGGGGCAGAAGATCACTATTTCTTTGACATCCAAACTCAACTGGTAATTTCTGTTCACAGCTTTCCCCACTTGACAAAGAAATATGGAGGTTACATTGCTCCTAATTAGTTGAAGCCTGCATGCCTCCACTAATTATGTCTGTCAGCTGAAAGGGAATCTTCCTCCTACACACCCATCCTCTAGGTCCCAAAGTAATTCTCACCTGGGGCTTATACTGATGTAAGAACAGCCAGTTGTAGCCTAGTGAAGAGAAAAGGAGGATAACAGAGTAGTTACAGATTTAAGGTCCCACATAGGAGCTGAATCAAAGAAAGCCTTCCTCTTACCTCTCCATTTGAAACCATGAACACTTTTATAGGTTGTATATGGTTTTAAACAGGGGGTTCTCCAAGAAATTGAACCTCAAAAGGGTAGAATCCATGGGACACCAGTTTTTGAGAACAGTGGTGCCTCAGCACAGGTAAATGCTTATAGAGGAAATACTATTGTCAGATGGAGGAGAATTTCAGAGGTACCAAGAGCTAAGTGATAAAGTAAGATAAACAGGGTGTTTATGCCTTCACAAGGTGGGCAGGGAAGACCCTTGGGGGAAAGGTGAGCCCAGAAATTGGCCATGTGGAAACTAATGCCAGGGAGTGGGAGGGGAACTCCAGCTATGACTTAGGGCTCTTCTAACTTCAGACTAGAAGGAATAATTTCAAAGAGTCAATATTGCCCTCCAAAATCCTTTTTCCTGGGGTTGAAAGACAATGGAATAAGAAGGGCCCCTATGCTACTGGCACCAGGGAATGAGAAAGTAGGTTAAATAGCTTCAACTATCCGTTGAGAAAATGCCTATGTCAGGAGAACTCTTTGTGGGCAAACTGGTATAACCAGCCAAGCACTTCAATGGTTCCAGATTAGCAAATTAAAAACAAGGATTCTGCTTGCCCTATCTCAAGAACAGATAGGTTGAAAGAGAGAAACCACTTAGTCCCTTGAATTTCCTAGCTTCTCCAAAGGCTTTGCCTCTTGACAGAAAATAGACCCTCCCCAACTAAGCAGGTCTAAGGGTGTCAAATTGGTCTTGTACATACCCCTCCTGACCCAGCACTACAACTGCTACAAAGACACTAAGATGTAAGTGTCCCTTACTAAGACACTAAGACACTAAGATGCAAGTGTCTACTTACTAGTTGTATTAGCAGAAACCAAAAGAAGTTCTGAAACCAAAGACTCACTCCTCCTTATTGGTAGCCAATGCATGAAGGACAGAACACTGAACATGTTGAGTTTAAGCAAGAGAAAAAGATTATGAAGAAAAGAGAAGTCAGATATAGATGAGCAGGGCTGTCTCTAGATCCTTGAGGGATTCAGCAGGTGTGTTCAGGCTGCAGCACCGGGGGCCAAAAAATCTATGACTTCTATACTTTAGAGGAAGAGATGAAAAGTAGGATGATGCTCAAATTTGAGATAATCATTCTTTCCTTCCTTGTTTAAAAACTAGATAGAAATACATCAGCATTACTTTACTGACTCTTGTGGCAAAGTGACCCATTTTTCAGAATTTCTTTTGGCATCTGAAGCTCAATTTCAGGGGTTTCTTTCCCTCCTATCTAAGATTTAATTGCTGCGTAACTGCCCCCGCCCCAATAATTCCTGCTTCAATGAGCCCAAACTGCCTTTATTCCCTACCATATTCTTCCTTTTTACAGCAACCTCATATTGCTCTGAATAGCACCTCACAATTAGGTTTGAGACTAAACTGTAACAAAGAGAACTTCTCAGAAGATCTAGCATGTTCTGATGATTCCAAGAGCTGCAACTAGAGTGCTAAATCAATGACTCAACAGTGTAAGGCTCAGAAGACTGGTACACGTTAAATTTATACACAGGTAACACCAAAGATGCTTGCCAGATGGTCGACAGCTAAAAAACTGGGGGAAAAGGGAAGGGTAAATCACTCCATCTCCTCCACTAACAAGCAGATGAACAAAATCTGAAGAGCTAAGTGGGAATGATGCAGATCCTGGATCCTAAGTGGGAAATCTTTCAATACCACTGCTTTCCCCAACAGAACCAGGGAATGGGAGAATTACTATCATTCCCTTCAACAGGAACTAATGTAAAGGGACTCTTACAGAACACTCTTCCTAAATAAAACTTGCCTTTTCCCAGTGTTCACTTCCCCAGGTTTCAGCTCTTAATTAAGAGTATAGAGAAAACCACCCGAGTAACACTAAAAACCAAAAGTGTCTCGTTGGTATATCCTATGAATCAATTCTGGAATTCCCCAGTACTTGTTTCCATAATCTCAAACCTAAGCTTCAGACATCCTGGGGAAAAGCCATTACCATTTGAAAAGCCTCTAGTCTAGTCTAGTCTAGTCTAGTCCTCTTTCTCTCATAGAATTGATTGCTTAAGTTGCTTCAAGCCTCTCTGGTGGTTTCCTCCCACTTCCTTCCTAGTTTAAGATCATCTAATGATGGAGCTGGGTAGGAAAATAACAAGACATCTATGATTCCAGAGTAAGGGAAGAAGGGGAACGTAGAAGATTCAATGGAGTAAAATTTATAACATGGCTGAAAGGATAGGCTTTTTCACACTTTTCTTACATATCTCTAGGATTTGGATTTACCCATATCACACACCAAGCACTCAAGAGAAAGCATACCTCCTCACCCCCCACAGAGTCCCCCACCACCACCACTGCTGGGAGAAAACTCACGTAAAGGCAAAGAAGAGTGTCGTAGCTCCCACTAAGAAGATGGCGGCTGCTGAGACCGGGACATACTTGCTGGGTTTGAATCTCTTTCCAGACTCTGCGGGCATGTTGGAGCTCTAATGGGAGATCTGCCCTGCCGCATAGCCCAGGCCCACACAGCGGCAGAACAGACAAGAAATTGGGATGAGGGAAACAGAGAGTACAGAAGGAAACCAGGGAAACAGAAAATTTTAAATTATCACCCTTCCCCCTCCCAAATAAAACCAAAGGTCAAAAGATCTCAAATGAAAAAAAGCACATGGGAGGGGGAAAGGTGATTCTAAATGATGAATAACCACCTCCCCAGAACAAGGCAGAAGGGGAGATTAAGAAACACAACTTGTACAGTTTAAAAATTGGAGACAAACAGTAGGCCATACACATGCAAATGGTTGCAGGTGGAGAATATGGACAGTCAGACAGATCAATGTATAGCTCATGGATGGAGGCAGGTCTTCCAAAGGAAAGAAGGGGAGGATATCAGGGGAGAGCAGAAAACTTCGGGCACAGAAAAGTTCTTCTGAGGCGATACCGCAGTACCTCCACAACTATGCTTCCACAAAATGTGAGCTGCACCTAAAAAGAGGTGTGCCCTGTGTTTCTGTATTAATCCAAGAAGGAACCTGGGGCCACTTCCAGCTTTAAGGAGAAGCTGTTTTTACTGCAGTCTTGTCCCTTTTAGGCAGTCTTCTCAATGCCACCACTCGCACACCTTGACTTCACCAGGGCTTGTACTTTGGCAGTGGTGGTTTAATTTTATTTATTTCTCTCTTGATGGCTAAAGCTGGACAACAGCTGTTACAAGGTTGACTTGTAAATCCCTTTCTTTGAAGGGGGAGGGAAAGCAGAGAGAGAGCAAGTTTGTCTGTCTTCAATCTCTTCTTGTTATTCCCAAGCCCCTTTAAGGGCTCCGTTTCCTATACAGTTCATGCAAAACTAAAGGGAAACTTAAAATCCTTGAAACCATGTTCTTCCCAATAAGCAGAATAAGATGAAGAAATCAATTCCACTTGATGATATTTTAAAAGATTACTGAGGATGAAAGAAAAGTTCCAAAGATGCCCCTGTTTCCAGGTTAGTCACCGTCTCTGATCTTTCTTCTTCAATCTTAAGGCTTTCCGGATGCAGAGTTCAACCGGGTTATGGTGCCTCACCTGGAGAAAAACAAAGTATCTTTATCAGAGAAATTCTTTCAGGGCATTTCTCAAGAACACCAAGGCTAAAATCCCACAGGCTGCTCCTTTGTTAAAAAGTGCCTTTTGAAAGAAAGATTATTTTCCACTTCATTTATATGTATATGGGAAAGGACCCTGAATTGGGAGGAAAATGGATTCAGAATCCTTGAATCTTCTAAGTGCTGTTCAGACTGGAAGAAGAACATAGCTTTACCTGGCCTAAGGTTATCAAAGGACTAGCTCTTGTAAGGCAGCAGTCCCCAACCTTTTTTCCACAGTGACTGTTTTCATGGAAGACAATTTTTCCACAGACTGAGGGGGGTGGGATGGTTTGGGGATGGATTCGGGATGATGGTTGCGGGTTACATTTATTGTGCACTTTATTTCTATTATTATTACATCGTAACATATAATAATTATACAACTCACCATAGGTTGGGGACCCCTGTTGTAAGGGAACAATCTCACCTGACACAAATGGGCAGTAACAAATACCAAGAATATCAAAATCTAAAAACAAACAAGGGCACAGCAGTGAAGGACAGTCCTAGAACAGAGATTTCTCTTTGGGCAAAGAGCACATTTATCACTACAGTGAAGAAAGAAAAAATTAACTTCAAAATTAGGACATCAAATCTCATTTCCTTCTGTGTATGTCTCTCTCTCTCTCACCTCTCTATGCTTTTTAGTTGTAACCCTGAAGAGGAAGAAGCTGAATGTTTGGTCTTCTGGAATCATTCATTAAAGAACCTGGGTGAGAAATGTTCTTACCCAGAAAGGAGAGATGTTCTCTATGAGAAACTGAGTCTACCATAGGGGCTGGTCCTCTTCTTCCCAATTCAACAGTTTTTTATTCCTACATTGGCCTATTAGGAAGTAAACTAAGCCCCACCTACCCTAATATGATTAATAGTAACAATTATTTCTGTTGATGACAGTAGCAAAATAACACCAGGACCTTGGACTTTACAGGATGCTTTTCATCTAGTGATCTCAAAGCACTTAACCCACATTATCTGGTGACACAGTCCCTTATCCCATTCTGTAAATTGAAGGCTAGAGAATGCCTGAGGCCATGCCATGAATCACTTGAGCAGCAGGTTGAGAACCCAAGAGCTCACATGCCCCTTTGCTGAAACAAACTCTTCCTATCTCTTTCTCATCCAGTAAACTACCTTCTCAGTGATAACCTGGAATCTGCAGACCAAAAATTTTACTTAAGTTAGAATTCACAGAGAAAGCAGTTTTATTCCCCTAAAGCAGTCTAGCATTTTTTTTTTTTGAGATGGGGTCTCGATATGTTGCCCAGGCTGGTCTCAAACTCCTGGGCTCAAGCAATCCTCCCACCTCAGCCTCCCAAGTAGCTGGGACTACAGACACACACCACCACACCTGGCATAGTCTAATATTTCTTAATACCAGAGGCAGAGATTAAAAATATCAAGATTCAGGTAGTGAAATACAAATGTGCCCTGGAATTTATCACTTCCTCTCTCACCTGTGGCATAGAAGGCAAAGGTACCTGCCTTCAAGATTCATCATCTGTTTAAAAATAGGGATCAGAGGGCCACATAGCAATATTAGAATAGAGTGAACAACCAGAGATTACAAGGAATTGTTACAGTCCTAAAAAAAGACAAATCCTCTCTAGTTCCTCATCCTATGATTATTTAACTCTCAGTTTCCTGTATCAACGCCCAGCCTTCTGAATTTAGGCTTAAGTAACTTTGTTAACAAGAAGCAAACTCTTCATTTGTAGGCAGTACACACTATCAAAGCAAACTTTTCCATCAAAACCCCAAAGATTAGAGAAGATGGAAAATTACACTACTTAAATTTTACCTATAGTAGGATACCATATATTATTTCAGATTATATTTTCTACAGGAAAAAAGTCACATGGACTAACATTGCCATAGTAATGCAGAGTCATGAAAGGCCATACGATTTTGGGAGGACAATACTAGGATACAAAGAGATCAGCATCTGAGATGTTAGTGCGATATACATTAGAAGGGACAGGATAAAACCTAAGAAATTATTGAGTATAAATAAAGACAAACTAAGTCTTAGCCGAAGGATGCGCTGCGGACAACAGGATGAGACTGGAAGGGTGAGTGTGGTTCATCAAAGTCAACAGTCTGGATCCATACCAGTATCAGAAAAGTATACACGAATCTGTACGACATATTTAGGCACAGAGTAAACCATGGAGTGGAAATATGTATATATAAAACAAACAAAAAAATACAGATTATGTGGTTTGAAGGCTTTAATAAGGTTTAATATGGGCACCTCCTTAAAAGGGTGAATTTGTACGAACAGTATAACTGACACCACACATATTGTTCCTTGAAATAAAGTGGTGTAATAGTACAATATAGTAAAACTGAATGCACAGTAATGGAGATGCCATGGAATAATCCACACGCCAAGATATAGAAGAGCCAAGTAGAAGTTTAATTATGGGTGAGGTAGCAAAGTACATGGCAAAGTAATTCTTGTAAACGTTAGGTGGGTTTTAAAGAATGGGTCATAAAGAGCACTCTGAACAGATTCGATACAGGACAGAGGGACAAAGGGATAAAAGGATGGGGATGCAAATGTAAGGGCAACCTGGACAAGATGGGATTAACCAGGAAGTGCAGAATCCAAGGCAGAAAAATGATCTAGAGTGTAAACATGTATGTGGTCCTACAACTGCCTTCATAACTTTTAAATCACTTTCTTACTTCTCATTTCAGTGTTTTCATTTGGCGAAGTGGGTAAAACACTTTCCACCTCCCTGCCCCACGAAGAAATTCCCATAGGTAAAATATTGGCAAACACATTCGAGCTCCACTTGTACAAAGTACGAAGTACTAAAAGCACAGAGCACCCGGCTGGTGGGGGTAGGGGAAGGAAGTGGACGGGTGGGAGAGAACAGGTAACAGGATGAAGCTTGAGCCAAAATAAGTACCAGCAGAGTGCGGGCCAGGGACCCGAACCGCAGAGTGGAAAAGGGGAACAGCACCCACTCCCCACCGCGGAGCTGGGGCAAGGAGAATCACCCCACGGGGCAGAGCTGACGACCGCTGAGACCGAGCAGACGGAATCCACAGCGGCAAGGCCCGCTGGGGCGACGGAGCGGGCTGCGGGGCACGGCAGAGCCCGGGGGCGCAGGGCTGGGGGCGGAAGAGCCGGCGGCTGGCCGCCAGGCGCCAAGCACCCGGGGTCCCAAGCCGGGCGGCCCGGCACTAACCCGTTCCGAGCCCTGTCGGCCGTAGATTACTGGCCTCCACTCGTCGTCCGTTTCCGCGGCCCACGGGTCCTGCCACGGTTGGATGACCCGGCCCGAATGAGGGATGGGGCCTTAACCCCCTCCCCCTGGGCGGTCCCCCTTCCCTAGAGGTCACTCTCGCCTCACACCTCATTGGTCTGGCACTTCCGGTTCCGCAGGGGCTAGTGTCCTCGGTACTCACCCCCGGCGCGGTGCCCGTCACCGCCGCCGTCGTTGTCACCGCCGCCTCCCGGCAGTGCCGTCCGGCCTCTGAGAGGCAGAGCGCGGCCCCCGCACGCTCACGCCCGCCCCGCTCCCGCGCGCTCCCGCCCGGCGACGCTCGTCTTGGGGCCGGCGCGCGGCCGTTGCTCTCAGTGCCGGGTCTCGAGCCCTCCCAGCGTTCCCATTGGCTCCCTGGCCCGGGCGCGCGCGACGTCTCGCGCGGGGCACGTTTCTCTCATTCATGCGGCTTGCGCCGCCGCGCCCGCCCCCGCTCACTCTCCCATTCACCCATAGCCCCCACCCCCACTCCGCTCAGGAGCGTGCGCGCGAACTCCGCGACCGCAGCGACCTCGCGCTCTGATTGGCTGCAGGAGCACAGCGGCGTACGAACGCGAGAAACGAGACCGCGCGCGCAAGGCCGTCGGGTTCCGGCGACGACTGGGAGAGGAGGATTGGCGTACTGCGCAGGAGTCAGGAATGAGGCACTGGCTGGGCGAGTCTGCCTTTTTCTTGCGTCCTGGCTTCTATTCCTACTGTATTCAGGCAACACTCCTCAGAAATAAAAAAGAATTATGTCTTTGTACTGGAAGTACCCAAAAGTAAGCAGCTACTCTCTCTAATTCAGCAAACCCCTTTCAGGTAAGTGTGGTACAGTCCAGACAGGCGTCTGGCGTAACCAATTACGGATAGGCCTCGCCGGCTTCCTGCTTCAGCCCCTTCACGCATTGGCCAACCGTAAGGTGACTAAATAGACCTCACCCCGCCCTCCCTTGTTTTTTTTTTTTTAATGGCGAAAACTTTATTTAAAACAGTCTTACTAGCGAAGTCTTCGGTCCGGCGAGTTCCCTGGCCCCAGCAGAATTCCAGAATGATGGAATGGTCTGGGCCGTAGCTCTCACGTGGAGGGGGCGCCCGGACTAGAAAAGCCGGTGTGGGGCGAAGCTCTTGCCAAGGTCTGGGGAAGAAGAGGAAGGGGAGCGGGCGCGAGCCTTGGAGCTGTAGTGCCAGCGGTGACAGGGAAGCGTAGTGAGTGCGCGCCATCTACGGTGGTGACAGCCCCGGGGAGTGCGAGCCGCATCTCGGCTTCGCTTAACTCCGTTAGGTTCCAACTGCAACACAGGGGATGGGCGGCCGCATCCCTAGCCTCACCGAATCCGAGAATACACGCTGGGAGGAAAAGGTTCTCTAGAATAGCTCCTGTCCCTGGCGAGCTGCTGGCCAACTCTTCGTAGATCATAGCGCTACACTTTGCCCTAATTAGCCCAAGACAGCTGTGAACCCAATAGCAACGCCACGTGTTCTCTCCTTTTTCAGCTCGGGCCATTTCTCTTTGAAAGCAGCTCTGGCTGTTACATAATGGTCCTACAAAAAGGTGTCTCACCAGCCAATTCTCTGAGGCCAGTGTTTCTCACCTGTTAATGATTCTGAATCCTGCAGTCTTTTCTCAGGTTTGGTCTCAAATGTTGCTGGCTTAACTGTGGCTCTGATACTAAAGCATTAGGTAGCAAGGTAAAAAAGAAAGATCTATCTTCTCCTGTTTTCTGGGGTCTAGTCTAGTACCTGTTCTTAGATGGCATATATTATCAGTTCTAGTTCATTGTTGCTAAGGGCTTCAATACAGCATTTATTGCAACACACTCGAGAGTTCTTTTTAATTGCTGTGTATATTTTAAAATCTTTACTTTGGACCGTTATTAAAGGTAAATTTAAGGTATTATTGGAGATACAATATTTCTTTTACTAATCGAGTATTTTCTACTGTAAATCATGTCGTTTCTTTAAGATGAAGCCAAATTTCATTTTTCTGTTGTGTTTTTCTCGGATTTTAAGATTTCCTCATTTCCTTCACTTCACAAATTAGGCATTTTTATTTTCCTACTTTCAGCTAAGAATTTGTAAATAGTGATGCCTCTAGGGTAGACAGTGTTAAATGGGGAAGAAAATTTAGCTTTCCACCATCCAGCCACACATACTGAACTCCTCTGGGACACTAGCTTGAGTTGCCAAGCTCTTTCTTAGCTGGATGAGCACTAACAGGTATAATCACCATCCCAAGGTTTAGAGAAAGATTCCATTTTCTTGTCCAGCTTTCCTTGGGATCACACAAGGTGTTTCCTGGAAAGGATGTTTAATAGAACATAAGGTTGAAACTGCCAGTCATTTCTGAAAAGTATCCAGAGTAAAATCTAGGCTAAAACAATGGGATACGCAGGCCACCAAACTTTAGATTATATCAAGTAACACCTTATAGTTTTTCTAGTGTAGTTTACCTATACTTTTTCAAACCCTCTTCATTTGCATTCTCATGCCTATAGATGGCAAAACCACAGGGTTCTTAGTTCGACTCACTGGTAAATAAACGGCAAACCACCACCCTTGGGTTTAGAAGCCATCAGAGGAAATGCCCTGTCTTCAGCACCAAAACCAACAAATGACCTCTTTATGCTATCTTTCCTCCTGTCCTTAAATGTCTCTGCTTGTGTTAAGGACAGTCCCTCCCCTTGTGCTCTGGATCCCATCCCCTTTACTCCTGCATTTTCTAATTTTTTTTGTTTGACAATTTATTTGAAAAATGAAAAACAAAAGGTGTAGGACAACTGAAGTCGACCCCTCAGGGAAAGGCAAGAATGTTATGTGAGTCTGCCTAAGAGCAGGATTTATGGTCCAAGGGTTTTGGGACCTAAGGGCAAGATTAAAGTAGAAATCTTAGAGGCATTCCTGGAACAGGAGTTAATCATAAATCAACATAGTGGATTACCATCCAAGATGGAGTTGCTTTGCCCTCTACACCATAGCACCAACCCCACCTCCTGCCCCTCCATGCCCCTTCTTAGCAAAGCTTCTTAAAAGAGTTGTCTATAGTGTTGTCTTTACTTCCTCAGTTTACATTATCTCTTCAATGTATTTTTGTAGAGCTTTTATCCCCACCATTCTGAGACTATCGTTTTCAAGGTCAATACTGACATACATGCTTCTAGATCCAAACTGGTCTCCTCTGCTAGCTCCCATTATGCTTGACCTCTCCCATTTGGAATGCTCTGCAATTCCATGCTTTGCTTCCTTCTCATTCTTCATCCAGTGTTACTGCTTTAAATGCCCTCTATAGGCCAGTGGCTTTCATGAACTTTGAGCTCTAATTTTCACTAACACTCCAGATTCCTGTTTCCAACTGCTTACTGCCTACGTTACTTCTACATATAGAAGACTAATAGCTCAAACTTAACACTGCCAACAACTCATGATATTCCCTTGTCCCCTCCCTGAGTTTCTCCAATCTCATATCCAATCTAGTTACTCTAGTAAAAATAAAAATCTAGGAATCATCTTTGATTCCATTTTCTTTTCCTCACCACTCCCATCAGCAAGTCCTACCCATTTTACCTTCAAAATATCCCAAAGCATAGATAGATCTCAGCAGCTCCACCTCTGCTGCCCTAATCTGCAATTCCCCAAAAACACTCACATTGTGACTACCACAAAAGTGTCCTTGCTTCTACACTTGCCTCCATATTCCACTCTCCACAAAACAGTGATCTTTTCATAAAGAAAAGTAGATCAATTTTACTCTCTGCTGACCCACCCCTCCCCCATGGTTTCCCACTGCTTCTAGAATAAAGTACATTCTTCACCCTGATTTACAAAAGCCCTAGTTTATCTGGTCTTTGCTGCCCCCTCCAGCCTAATCTTTTACCACTCTCCCTTGGGGTTCACTACACTCCAACCACACTGGCTTTTCTCTTCATGAAATTCATGAAGCTTCTTCCTTAATTAGGGTTTTGCACTGTTTTCTCCACCAGGAAGGTTTTGTCCCATACTTCACACAGCTATTCAGGTCTTAGCTCAAAATGTATGCTCAGAAAGGGCCTTTCCTGACCACCCAATCTAAAGTAGTGTCCAGTCACTCTGTTTCATATCACCCAAATTTAAGTCTCTGTATAGGACTTACCTTTTTAAATGTTTATTTTATAATGTAAGCTCCATAAAACTTTGTCTATCTTGTTCACCATCTAGAATGGTTCCTGGTAAATAGTAAGTGCTCAATAAATATTTGTGGAAAAAAGAAATGGATGAGTGGCATCAGATACTTAAGTAATCCAAGTCCAAACTAGGGACATGAGACAGTTCATTTGTAAGAAACCAAAAAGAATGGGCTTTCCCAGCTTCTTGGCACCTGAAAGCTCAAGTTACACTTTCACTGAGGACCTGGCTCCAATCAAATAGACAAGGGAGCCACAACAGAGAAAATGAGCCATCTCTGGGTAATCATTAGATCTGAAATCTCATCCCAAGATTATCACCAGCCTCTTTAACTCCTCACAGTAAACTCAGCACTGACAAAAGATTTGCCATCTATTTACTTAAGTGCAGAGGAACTATCATAAAAATTCACTTGCTTGACTCAAAAAGTTCTTGGCCTTCCACTCCTTTCAGCATTTTAGCAATGAATCATTCCAACACTGTTTCTACAATGCTTAGAGGGAAAAAAAATGTTTAAAAATTACTCCAACCTCTATATGGCAAAAATATTTATTAAAATAAGTTTTTCAAGTTTGAACTTTTTTGGAAGGAGCCCATCCAACTCACACTTTTATCCCAGATAAATGAGATAGCAAGTACTATATATGGAATATAAAGCAGTGATTTTAACCAATTATAGTCTGTTTTTTCCTTTTGAGCTGAGATTAGAAGAGTCAGGTTATTACTACCCATTTTTAGAGATAAAATATACATATATGCTTTCCACTAGTCCACAGTTTACTGGTCAGCTGGCCTCAGAAGATTCTCATATCTCAGCCCATCTGCCTTTGGTGACAGCCAAAAGATCTCGATGCCCCAGGCAGCAAGGCTTCCTGCTGATCTCTACTTAAGATCCATGAACCGGATATCCATGATGAGAAGGAAGTTCTTAGGCAGTGGGCGGGGGGCTGGAGACAGGACAGTAAATACCTGGTGTTCCAGGTCCACACTGGTCACCACAATAAAGCCAGCCACACTTGTCTCAGAAAGGTTCTCCTCTGTACCCTCAGCAGTGCTAACACTCAATAGATGGTGCACCATATCTCGGCCAGGGGTGACAGGTACTAGCTTTAGCTGATTGTCCTCTTGAGACATGCCCAAAGGCAAGCAAGAGTCTGGGATGGTGGGTGCCCCAACTTTGTAGATTTTCACATCTGAAAATTTGACATTGAAGGCATGGGGATAGAAACAGCCTCGGAATCCATAGAAATACTCACGGATGCGCTCATCCCTACATTCCCGCCGGAAGTCCTTGGAGCGCTCCACCACACCCCCTGATTTAGGGAGCAGCACAGTGCGTACAAAGTGGGGCAGGTCCCTTTTCAGTTCATTGTACAATCGTTCTTGATCCAGAACCACAACCACATCCACCTCAAAAGCTGAGGCTGCATGCACCAGGGCCTGGTAACCAGAGCCCTTGACCCAGCCACAGGTGTTAATGACACAGCCACTCACAGATGCCCTTCGGTTCACCTCACATCTTTGGTTGAACACATCTGCTAAACGTGATGTAATCTGCAAAAGAAAGTATCAAGGTGAGAACAACAACAACAAAAAAGACAAAGCCATGGCTATTTTGTCCTTCTTTAGAATAAGTGGTATTAAATACAAGAAAAATAACATTTTTAATGACTGTGATTTTGGCCCCATAACATGGATTTAATTTTTATCTCATGTTGCTGCTTCTGCTTCCTGTTTTATATAAGTGGAAATTTAATAAATTACTAAGAATAGGTCCACAGAAATGTTTAAAAATCTGAGCCTGACTTATATTTGAAACTGCCTTTTCTGAAATCATGTGGCAGAAATACCAGCTGAGAAAGAGCAAACCATGCAGTTTTAACTAGAAAACTTCCCCACAACTTCCTAGCCTGATAGCAGCCGTTCCCTCCACCCCACCTTGGCTGTGGCTGACCTTATTATAAAGCTTGATGTTGGTACCAGGAGTGGTGGAACCAAAATGATACACCAGAGGTGCCTGGATAGAGAAACCCTCTTCCACATCTGCTGGCCGCTCAATGTAGAGGGCCCCCATGGTGCCAGGGATGGACACAGAGCCCTGGCCCACATCTAGCTCCACGTAAGTGGGACGGCGGCCCAAACGCACTGCATAGTTGAGCAGTAGGCGACACACTGTGGACTTGCCCACATCAGTGGGGCCCACTACCATCACTCGGGGGCCTCGCTCTTCTTCCTTTTCCGCCTGCCTCCGCATCTGTTCCAAGGCTGTGTGAGTGTTGAGGTAAAGCAACATAGGAGTGTCCTTGGAAACATAAGCCACCTCGGTGCGACCGCTCAGTTGCAGAGAACAGCCATGCCAAGTGAAAACAGCCACCTTGGCACCAGCATCAAAGGTGAATTTCTTGTTTCGGGTCAGCTCTGTGCCAAAGATCTCTGCCATACCAGCCAACAACTCCAACTGAACTGACTGAGATGCCTCCACCTCAAAGCGAAGTTCTGTTTCTCGCTCTAGTTCAAATTTAGTTGTTGGCTTCTTGTCATCACTGGCCTCCTCTCCCATCCTTTCTGTGTAGCTGCTGTGCCTAAAATACAAATTAAATACCAGATCTAATCATAAGTCAGTCCTCTGTCCAGAATCCTCCAATGAATGTTTCCCCTTACCTTGCTTTAATTTTCTCCACATTTCTTATCATCATCTGTGTCACTATATATATTTACTGTCTATCCCCCTGCCTTAGAATATAAGGCTTGGGCATTTTTGTTTGCTACTGTATCTCTAGCACTTAGAATAGAGCTTGACAAACTGTAGGCACCCCAATAAATACATTTAGTGAATAAATGACTGAGACGTAAGAGGAAAACTATACCTACAGGTTGACAGAAGAGTTGATTTATCACCTTCATCGCTCCCTTCATTACTCTATTGGTGAATGACCAGACTTGAGAAAGCAACAGACGCCCACTTACCAACCCTCTTAGTCAACAAGAAAGGACATCTGCAATCCGAATACAAAGCAGAGGACGCCGGGCTTGGACTTAGAAAACAGCATAAGGCCTGGCTCTGCAACTACCAGTAGTGTTTCACTTAACTTCCCTGAACCTTTTCCTCAGTCGTTAACTGGAGGTACTTACGCTTCCTCACAGCGTAGTTCTGGGGATTAACAAGAATCGTGGGAGGAAAAAAGCACTTCGTAAACTATAAAACGCCATGGAAACTGTAAAAATTACTTGTGCTCCTGGATCGTAGCTCTAGGTACAGCATTTGTCCCAATCTCCCCCGAAATCTCACCGAAATCTGCCCAAGCCCCACGGAAGAGACAGTTGCGTTCCTGAGTTTATTATCTCACCTGCACGGCCACGAGCCCAATCGGTAATGTCCAAAGCTCTTCCAGGAAGGTCCTGAGCCCAACTACAAGGCACACTCGCGCAGACCCACGCCGGAAACAAACGCAGTTCCGTACTTGCGCAGTGCAAGGAGACGCATCGCGCGACGCCCGCTGGGATGTGTAGTTGCGCCGGAACAGCAGGGAGCGGGTAAGCTCGCGCGGCCGCTCAGCCTTCTGGGAGTTGTAGTTAAAGGATTGTTTTGATCGTGACGCAAAGGTGGGCGGGGCGCCGGCCGACATTGTGGTGAGGCCGGCGGGTGGAGGCGGGGCGGTCACGCCCCCGCGCGGGGCCCGGACCCGACGAGGGACCGACCTCAGCGGGGGCGCGTCGGTTGCGGGGTCTCGCCGGGGTGTTCCTGTTCTGCGGCCCGGGAAGGGGAAGGACGGCCAAGAAGGGAGAGAGACTCACTGTCTAGGTCCCACGACGGCCTGCTTGCCTGGGCCACAAGCCAGGAAGTGGGGAAATTAGGAAAACCTCGTATGGGCTGCGGGGTTGGGAAAGCGGAGGAAAACCAGCCTGTCAGAGGCCACACTGAGTTCTGAGTTGTCATCCTCCACCTGACATGAGTGCTTGGCGCATAGGAAGCATTCCCCCAAAACATTTTCTTTAATGAAAGAATAAAAGTCCAATGATGTCTTCCCGTTGCTTTATAAGTCGGTCATTACCCAACAATCTCTCTCCCAGTAAGCGGGAAATTTTGCTGGAGACTCTGTTCCCCTCCCACCCCTAAATTCCTGACGGTTATACAAGGTCAACCATTTACCCCGCAGCCAACAGGTTCGGCCACGTCTATAATCCCCTTCTCACGAGTTGAGTTTTGGAATCGTGTATTATTTGCTATGCCACTTGCTCACTATGTGACTTTGAGCAAATCAAAGGCTTCATCCCTCTGAAACCATTTTTTTTTTTTTTTGGTCCGTAAAATGGGAATAATGACAGTACTCAACCTCTTAAAGTCCTTTGGAAGATTGGAGAGATGATTCATATATGTAAGCACAATGCCTGTAACATACAAAATATCTGATATTAGCTTTTAAGTTTTTATTGAAGGCTGAGAGGGACTATAATAATACCATCCATTTGTACAATACTTAACACTTTTCAAAGCCCTCTCCTTTTATAGCCACCCAGTGTAGTCAACTTTATTGCCTCCAGTTTCAGATGGAGGAGGACCCAGAGGACTTCTGAGGAGGACTTCAGAGAGGTGAAGAGACTTGTCCAAACATTCACAGTAATTAGTAAAGCTAGGACTCAAACCCAGAGTTTTGGAGTCTGAGTCCAGTTACCATAATAATAGGAAACAGTTATATGGTGTTAGATGCCAGGGACTGTTCTAGGGCTTTCCAGGTGTAAATTCATTTAATCCTCAGGAGAATCTTGTGCAGTGGGCACTTTAATCCTCATCCCCACCTTACAGGTGAGTACTTTTTTCAGTCCAGCTCACATGGTTAATTCAGACTGAGGAGTCTGGGAAGATTTTCTGGTTTGCCTTTCTCCTGCTGGCCCTACTTAGCAGGCACTCTCCAAGCAGTGCCATCCTCACTTGTCACTTCTCACAGTTTTCTGTGATGGTTTGCTTTAATTTTTTCATTCATTCGCCATGCATGCATTAGTTTTTCAATTAACTATTGGGTATCCCCTAATCTTTCACTATTCTTCAAAAATTCAGTTCCAGTCTTCCATTTGCAAATTTTCTCCCTGAATGAGCTCACCCTCTCCCGTTAACATGCAATCTATCTCCCAGATCCACACTCTCTCCCTTGAGGCAATTTCTCCCAATTACCTGAAGGTCATCTTTATTTGGATATTGTATAACCATCTCATGCTGAATTTAGGGAAAAGAACCCCTTCTCCCCCTTTTAGACTGCTCTCCATTTTGCTTCTTAAACACAGAGTCAGGGCGCAACATTGCAAGCAGCCGTGCTTGCCTACGCTCTTTCCTCCCTCGCATCTCCACCCAGCCCCCAAATAATACTGTCCCCAGACGTCCTTCTCATTCTCCAGCTAAATCCTGGATCATTTTCTTCCTGAGTTAATTTAAATTCATTAGTATCCTTTTTGTTTCCAAACTTTCAATCTGTGCCCTAAAAACGAGTCATCTGCCTTTTCCTACTTCTCATTGTTCTCGATGGCATCTCCTCAAATTCCTCCACCACTTGTGTTTCCTTTCTTATCTGCTGCCCAGACAGGAACACTTCTCTCTCCGTTCTTTACTCAGCTTTTCCTCTCAATTCCAAATCTCTGATACTACCCCTCAAGATACCCATGTTGTGTCTTCAGAATTTACCTTAAACCCCGGAATCTTCCCTGATTAAATATTTAGAATTCCCTTTTTTTTTAAATATCCAACTAGCAATGCCTCCCATTACCCACATTTCCCTGCCTTAACTTTTTTCCCCCTCCTAATATTAGAGAAGAAAAACAAACTACCCACAGCACTTCTTTCCAGAAGTCCCTATCTTTGTGGTACTTCATTAGCCTCTGTTAGAAATCGGGGGTTTCGTCTTAGGTGATATGTCCTGTGTCCACATACGTTAGTGACATGCACAGGATAGCACTCCATTAGAAATATTCAGAGTGAGATGAAATTTAACTGGAATCCGACAGAAAAATGGAAAGGAAAGATGTAATTTCTTCACAAGACACAAATTTGGCATGTGTCTCTGGAGATGTCAGAATTTAATAGCAAATCCCCCCTAGGTTTAGGGGTAATATGTTGAGAATGTTGTTTTGAAATAACACCAACCACTGTTTACTAAATGTGTATCCTGTGCCAGGCACCTTTTAGGCATTTCAATATTATCTCACTTTACTTCACATCTCCATGAGGTAAATATTATCAGCATCATTTAGCAGAAGAGGAAATCTAAGGCACAAAGCAGGTCATTAGCTTGCCCAGTGGTTCCTGGCGGGCAACTGGCAGAACTAAAATTCTCTTTGAGACCAAAGCCAGACACCTGGCTCATGTCTGAAGATGCAACTCAACTGCTGTTCTGTGAACATTTATACGCAAGGGTCTGTACTAGTCACTGCAGTCCTGGGATGTAGAGAGAAATTTCCCAGAGGACCTGGGAAAGTTTACAGCCCAGTAGAGAACCTTATGCAATGTAGGTGTCTCCATTCGTGAAGCACAAGTAATTTGGAGGTAGTTGATAAGCGGTTCCTGCTGCGAGATGTCATATTTGGTCTATGACTCCTTTGGGGGTATTAAACTGAAGCTTTGAGGCTTGGAAGCACCCGGTACAAGTTTGGGGGCACAGTTTGCCATCCATGACAATTAGTACATCCTTCTTTTCCTGCTTCAGAGCTGCTGTCCAAGCTGAAATGGGAAAATGTATCATCATGAATGTGTGTGTGTGCTGCCTGACTCTGCATCCGTCTCTTGCTTCACCAGCCTTGCCACCTCCTTTCCTGCAGCCCTGCCACCCTTACTCCATCCCTGCCCAGCCCTGTCCTTCCCCCAGGTTCTTTCTGCCTCCTTGGCCATACTGCCTTCCTCCTTCACAACCTGCCTCTCCTCTTGCCCACCACCACCACCACCAGCACCATGTCCCCTGCATCACTCCCCCAGCCCCATCCCTGGATGCCTGCCCCCTCCCTTCCTCCCGACCCGCCTCCCGTGTGTCTCCCAGCCCTGCTCTGACGTGGGAGGTGAGGGGGGGTGGGGGGATGGATGACTCACAGTGTTATGATGCAGTTCCACAACACACAGCCACATTCACCCACAGACCGAGGTACAGAAGGAGAGACAACCTCTGGCCCCCCAGCAGCTGGCCAGCTTTGCAGCCCCAGTCTTGACCCCCCCACCAACTACCCTCCCCCACCCCCATCCCTTTCCCAATTGAAGGAGCGGAAAGAGAAGAGAGAAGAGTGAGCAGAGAGATTGAGAGAGAGAGAGAGAGAGAAATATATACGGAGATCTCTGGAGCAGACCTCAAGGTGAGGGGGCAGCCCTTCTCCAAATGAATTCTTTTCCCCTTTGCAAATTTCCTCCTCCTGCTGCGTGTTGCTTTCTCCCCTTTGCAAAAGCATTATTCATCCACCCTTTGTCCTCCCTTCCCCCCTCCCCGCTGCCTCCGCTCCTCTCTCTCTCGGCTCCTCCATCTCTCTCCAAGCTCTGACGATTCCCGCACTTATTTCTCGGCAACTTCGGCTGCACCATCAGGCATCACTGTTTGTTGTTTTGCTTCTGGTGCAGACCCCCAAAGCCTGCCCCGGGAGCTGGCTGTGCTGCTAATTATTTGGACCATACCATGCCGAGAATGCCAGCCTAGGGGGGCTGAAACCTCAGAGCAGCTGAGAAAATCCATTGTGAGCAGGTGTCCCCCTCCCTGTTCCCCCTCTGAGAGGCACAGGATTTGCACCTGGTTCCTTGAGCCTCTGCTGTCAGCTGTCAGTTCCCCCCGCCAGCCCTCCCTCTCCTCCACCTCTCACGGTCCAGCCCTGTCTCACTTCGGGGGAACATCCTCTCCCCAGCACTCGGCTTGCCTTTGTTTTTTTCCCCAGTCATTTGCCCAACTTGCTTCTCCCTGTGATCTGACAAGGGGGAGGAAATGACCCCTACTCCCCCTTCTGTGACCCTCTGGCCTTCTGCGCAGCCTCCCCTGGGCTTGATGGGGAAGCAGGGGAGAGGGAGGGAGGCGTGACGGATGGAGCTAGGGAAGGAGCCCGAGAGCAGGGACCTGAGCCACCCCTGTTCCTCCGGCCCCTTGAAGAAGGCGTTTCAAGGTGGCGCATGTCAGAGGGGAACTCGCAGGCAAAGTTGAAGGCAGACCTGTGAAGTGGACACTGAGCAGTGGTCTCCTAGTGAGGAGGGCCCGTTTGCTGTGGCCAGAGCCCAATGTCACCCTGAACTCAGCCCAAGGTGTCTTTCTGAGGCCCAGCCAGGGGGTGAGGACCTGAAACGGAAGATGGTCTCTATTGGGGGTTTGTGGCAAGACAGCCTGGCGGCCCTGGGGGAGAATGGAAGAGCGGGGGTGCTTGCCACCGCAGAGGACAGGACCAGGAGAGCCTGTTTGTCCTGGCTAATCGGAGCCAACGCTGCCTCTTCTCTGCTTCGTCGTCTAGCATTGCCAGAGCGCCCAGCTGGCATCTCTGAACCAGACTTGGACTAAACCACTCCTAACGGGCCAGAAGGAGAAGGCAGCAGCGCACCTGCCTATCAGAGCCAACAGCAGACACCTCCCTCCTTATCTTCTGCCTCCAGCACCCTCAGCCGCTCTGAGGCTGGAGTGTGGGCAGACACCAGCATCTTCCTCAAGACCCCTAATCAGAACCGAGCCATTATTTCATCTTCAGTCACCCACAGAGTCACTGCTGTTTGTCCCCGCCCCTGGGGAAAGGTAGAAAGAAACATTTTCTGCCTCCTGCCCCAAAGCACAGCGTTTAAAAACAAGAGCGTGCCCCTTCCACCACTCACTGTGGGTGTCATGCTCACACTCTACCACACGGCCCTGCCCAGCCCAGAGTCTGGCTTCCCTGACTTGTTACCCACTTCCCACTGGCTCCAGCTGTCAGATTTGCCCAAAGGAAAGATATTTTCTGTCCTCCGGTAGGGTGCCTAAGACTTTAATTGAGGGACAAGGCAACAGTTAGTAAAGAACAGTAGAGAGAAAGAGAGAGAGAGAGACCAAGGGGCCCAGAGGCTGGGAAGACAGCCAGGTGCTTTTTCTGGGCTAGAATAAGCAGGTACAAGGTAAGGCCGGCCACGTGCATGAGAGGTCTTTGGGACCTAAGGAAGCATTGACAAAGTTCGAGTGAAGAGTCCCAGAGTGCAGCACCCTGACAGCAGCAGAAGGCTGAAGCAGGGTGTGTACACCTGCCTGCCTGCTTCCCCCCCACACCTGGCCCCTCCCTCCCCTACAAAATGTATGAAGGACCAATTGTATTGCAAATGAAGGCCAGGAAAAAGAGAAACCTCCAGGCATCCCCAACTTTTAAAAAGGCCCTGAGCCTCAGAGACCTGATGTCTACTAAAGCCTGTGTGATGCACAGACTCACAAAAGAACTGAAAACCAAGGAGGGGCACTTGCAGATGACGTTGCTCCCATGGCAGCGTTGTGCCCGCAGGCTGCTCTCTGTGGAAAATGCTGGAGGCTGCTACTGCCCCAGGAGGGAGAGACACCAATTCCCTGGCTGTGGCGCTAGAAGCCTGGAACTGCTGCCAGGCTCGCCAGAGCAGAATGGGGATCCAGGGGATAGGGAGAAAAGGCAACTGGATGCTGAGGGGGGTGGATGGTGATGGGGGAAGTAGAGATAGGGGTGAGCTGAGCCCCATCCCCTCCACTCCCTCAGGAGGGGTCCTCATGAGGTCACAGCTTCCCTAATGCAACTTCTTCTCTTCCCAGGTGACTTCCATTTCTATCTTGTTCTCGTCTGGGGGGGCCCTGGCCGGGCAGCCCCCCACATTTCTCCCGCCCTGAAACACGGCTCTAGCCAACCTGCTCCGCTGCTTCACCTGCGACCGTCTGTGTGGGGGCTGCACGGCACCAGCCCCTCCGGCCCACCAGGGCATCGTCCTCCAGCCCGTCATGCCCAGCTGTGACCCTGGCCCAGGCCCTGCCTGCCTGCCCGCCAAAACATTCCGCAGCTACCTGCCCCGCTGCCACCGCACGTACAGCTGTGTCCACTGCCGTGCGCACCTGGCCAAACACGATGAGCTTATTTCCAAGGTACGCTAAGTCGGGGCCGCCACTCCCCTCCTCTGGAGAGCCAGGTTAGCCCGAACATCGCTCAGGGTGAGGCACAAAGCCCTTCCTCTCTCCCCCACGCCCCTGTGGGGATTCAGCTGTGGGGCTGAGGGCGAGCTGGTAGTCACTGTCTGTCCTATGTCTCCACAGTCCTTCCAAGGGAGCCATGGCCGAGCCTACCTGTTTAACTCCGTGTGAGTCTACCTCTTTCCTTGTGCGTGTGCGTGTGTGTATGAATGACTTTCCTCTATGGAGAACGGGGGTGAGCCATCAGAAGGTGAGCTTGCACCTCTGGCTTTTGCCTCCCCTTTTGCAAGGGGGCTCAGGAAATCAGCCTGCTGTTCTCTGGTGGGGAATCCGGGCAGAGCTGAAATCATAGCGTTGGAAAAAGAGGGCCCAGGCACTAGTCATAGAGGGTGGACCACTGAAGGCAGGGGCTTCCAGCTCTCTCCAGGTGGAAGTTCCTTCGGGCTGTTTGGGAGCT
The DNA here is from genome assembly GCA_023783475.1 of Daubentonia madagascariensis. Taxonomy (NCBI): domain Eukaryota; kingdom Metazoa; phylum Chordata; class Mammalia; order Primates; family Daubentoniidae; genus Daubentonia; species Daubentonia madagascariensis. The sequence goes on along the minus strand of JAKFHU010002396.1, from coordinate 547,722 downwards.
AGACTGACAGTGACCCCACTGGGTGCTGGGTCCTTCCTGTTTCCTGAGACAGGGTCAACGTGGGCTGTGGGCCAGCTGAACAGCGCCTCCTGCTCACCGGGCTCCACTCGGTAGCTGACATTTTCTGCGAGAGCTGCAAAACCACACTGGGCTGGAAATATGTAAGTACCTGGGGAAGAGGGTCACCCTCTGAGGTAGACAGTCCCCATGGCCCTCCAAGCCCCAGAGACCACATGTCAGTTCTTTGCCTGGTCCTCAAGGGAAGAGGGAGCCAGAAACTGGGTTGGACTAGGTTGGGGACCTTTGGGGTAGGGGTCACACAGGTGGCAGGTAGTGGGGCCTGGAGGGGAAGTGCAATGTCCTACATCCACTGCTTCCTCCTCCACCAGGAACAAGCATTTGAGACGAGCCAGAAGTACAAGGAAGGGAAATACATCATTGAAATGTCACACATGGTGAAGGACAACGGCTGGGACTGAAGGGTCAGGCAGGCTGTGCCCTTCCTCCGCATGCCCCACCCTCCCCACGCCTGCCCCTGGCCCTGCCAAGCAGTCTATACCAGCATGAGTACTGCCCTACCCCTGGGGGAAACCCAGCTCCAACCAGCCCCTCCCCTGCCCCCCCACATCACTACCAGGCCCCTTTCGGAACAGGGGTCTGGGGGCACCCCAGGGGGGTTAAGGCTCAGGAGTGGGCAGCAGTCAGGGAGAGACAGAACAGGGGAAAAAGGATGGTTGTGGATCCTTCTGTCCCCAAGGCCCTGAAAACTGAGGCAATGGCAGGGCGTAGCCTCGGGCAGAGCAGACCGTGGGAGGAACCCGCTTCTGCCCCTCCTCTGTTCGAGTGAACAGAGGACAAGCTTTGGTTCATGGGACTGGTAGATCCTAGGCCACAGAATGGCAGATGAGAAAAGGCTTGGGTTCGAGTGAAATTTTGGTCCCAGACACCGGGAGAGATCAGAGTCTCTGAGGGTGAGCAGTTTCCCACCCCCATTTCTAAGAGAAAGGACTCAGGGGTGGAAGGAAATACTCAAATCCCAGACCCTGGGAAATAATAAAAGAATCACAGGAGTTTCCATTTCACTCCACTTGTTAGTTTATCTTGGCACTAAAGAGGCACTTTCGAGTATCTAACCTTTGCCACTGGGTGGGGCGGGGAAAGCTGCCTCTGGAACAGCCCCCACCCCCAGCTGGCTGTTTCCAGAATGAGCAGTCTTCACGGGCATCCTCCGAGGCCCCAGCCACTGTGCCCTGGGCCCCAGCACCCTGGAGGGGAGGTGGAAAATCAGTGCCACGAGGCCAGACTTGCCCGTGGCTGCCACCAGCGAATGAAACTTTTGTATGATACATAAAGTGTTTGGGTCTATTTTTAATAAAATGGGGAAAAGCAACTGTGAGGCACTCCGCTTTTGGGTTTCTCTCCTCGTGCGTGTACTGTCCCCATCTCTCTCTCTCTCCCCCTCACACACACACACACACACACACACACACACGCACACACGGTGGGGCGGGTCCTTCCATACCACTAGGCGGCAGCAGTTGCTTTGTCTGTGGCAACACTGCCACTTGAGTTTTCACCAGGGTTTAAGTATGCAGGTGAGGTTTCACTTAGGAAGAGAAATGGGTTTTGTGAGCTGTATTCCAGCTACAGCATCCAAAACAGCTTGTGTCTGCTGGAGCCCTTGACAATAAGTCCGTTTTTGCCTGGATCTAGGATTGGGCAACTCAAACAGGCTCATCCCAGAACAAGGGTTTTCTTGGGTCTCATGGCTCTTCTGCCTAGTCTTGTAAGGTTTTGGGTAGTGCATGGATACACTTAAGGCTAAAAGGGAAATTGATCAGCAAAGGTGCTCCCCTGGCAGTTGATAGGAAGTGAAATAAAATGGTTCAGTGACACTATGTGACTCAAGGTGCATTTTTTGGCAGTGATGTAAAATTCCTACTCTTTTTGGGTACCTGACACAGGGGAGACCATATACATCATAAAGATCACTTTTTGGTAAGCTATACGGTAATTTCCCGACTCATTCATTGATACTACAAATATTTATAGAGCACCTATTACCTACTAGGCATTGGGAATTCATGGTGAACAAGGCAGCTGTGGCCCAACTTCATGGAGCTTTAGGTCTAGGGGGAGGACATACAATAACCAGGCAATCCCAGTAGAATGTGATAGGGGCTCTGAGCAGGGATGTGGAGGAAGCTCAGGAGCTCGTAGGAAAGGAACTTAGCCAGATTTGAGGAATCAAGGAAGGCTTCACAGACGTGATGACCATGATGCCACTTGCAAGATGAAAAGTTGGGTAGGGAAAGGGCAAGAGTGGAGGGAGTATTTCAGGCAGAGCGTGTGTCAAGGAACTCAAGCTCAGTTAATTTGAGGAAATAAGTTTCCTGTGGCTGGAGCTGGGTTAGAGATAAAAGATGAAAGGAGAGATAGGCAGGGGCCATAACCTATTTAGGGAATCTTGATTTCACCCCAGCTGCATCGGGAAAACATGCAAAAAATTCTTGTCTTTTAACAAGAGTGGAGTGGCATTATCAAATGGCTGTTTTGTGCCCAGACAAGAGGTTCAAATACAGTTTTAATAGACTGAAGACAGTAGGGGACATAACACTAACCATACTGTCTCAAATACTCTTGTTGACATCCGAACGGAGCTGCTGTCCGGGCAGGAGAAAGGAGGCCGAGAACTGGGAGACACTGAGGCGAGAGGGAAAAGGAAGAGGGCAAATGCCAGCCCTGAGGAACGATGTCCAGCATCCCCCACCTGAGCGGCCCCGGGGGCCTGTCCCTCTCAGGACCACTTCTTTTTTTGTGTGTGGAGACAGGCTCCTCGCTCTGTTGCCCTGGCTAGAGAGCAGTGGCGTCGTTGCAGCCCACTGCAATCTCCAACTCCTGGGCTCAAGCAATCCTCCTGCCTCAGCCTCCCGTGTAGCTGGGACTACAGGCGTGCGCCACAACGCCCAGCTGATTTTTTTTCCTAGGGACAGGGTGACAGGGTCTCGCTCTTGCTCACACTGGTCTCGAACCCCTGAGCCCAAGCAATCCACCCGCCTCGGCCTCCCAGGGAGCTAGGATTACAGGCGTGAGCCACCGCGCCCGGCCTTCAGGCCCACTTCTTGTACCAAAGTTCAGGAAGGCTTCTCAGGCCTCAAGCTCTACTATTGAAAATCAGGCACAAACTAGCTGCCGTCTTAAAGAAGCTCCCCAAATATGCTTCTCTGTCAATTTACTGTAACAAGTTCTTATTTAAGCCAACCAGGCGCTGTGGGAGACAGAGAAGTAAACGGCACAGTTGTTGCTGTCAAATTCTTTGTAATCTGTCCTGAAAGAATCATTCTGTGGTCTTGGCTCAAGGGATCCTATTAATCTCTAAGATCAGGTCACGGGCAGCACTTTCCAAATTGTGGATGCCCAGACAGGTGTGCCCTCAAGAAGCATCATTAGCAAACATCCTGTGACCAAGAGGGGTGGTGCTGATAACTGCAGGTGGAGGCAGGGGAGGGATGAGATCTTTCAGTGCGCCGGATGCCAGGGGCACACAGGTCCTTTTTCCTGGGAAGCAATCCCTTCAAGTTAGCCCTTCTTCCTTTCCCGTGCATTCTCTTTCTCTCATGAAGGTCTACTCTGGGCCTAACAGCAATTCTCCCAACCTTCTCCACCCACGCCTCAGTCCAGGCTCAGTCTAGGAATCCTCAGCCAAGGAGTCACCACCACTTTTTTCCTTAAAGGCTTGAGACGTTGTAAGATACCTTCATACAACCAGCAGATGGCATCAAAACCTTCCACCCCTCAACCCAGGAAACCTCTCTCCAGATAGGTCTACAAAAAGATGGGTGAGCTGTCAGACTTAGGAGAGGGTTATATCTAGGCTGTGCAACGTAAGAGCTGTATAATCTTGGCCAAACCGTTTAGACCTTTCTGGCCCTCAGTTTTTTCATCTGTAAAATGGGGATGTTACCTACCAAGAAGTTATTAGGGTTCACAATAATGTAAGCAGTGTCTAGCATAAGCGCTGCACACAGAAGTAGCTCCATAAATGTGAGCAATTAGTATTGACTACTAAGTGAGGACTCCCAAATTCCCACACCAGGCTGACTGGTACCCAGGCGGGAGAGGAAATGGCCATACTGAGGAGGCAGCCAGCGCTGGGTAGCACTACACGGCCAATGCCCTTTTAACATTGCACTGCTAGTGACAGGTGCAGACAGTAGCACAATGTGAAAAGAGCTCTGGCCAGCAGCAGAGGCATGCCGGCCCTGCCTCCTCACCTTCTCCCAAGCCCTGGCCCAGTCAGCACACAGGTTCCCTCTGTCCCTCCTTATCGTCACTGCAGCTTCCTCCCTTCTATACCATTCCTAGTGTTAATCCTGTTTTCTCTCCACTCCTCCTTTTGCCTGCTTTCTCAGCCCCTCCCTAGCACAGAGACCACTTTTGTCTTTGAGGTTTTGGGGGGGGGGACAGGGCCCAGTGAGAAAGCTGAGGGGATACCAGGATCTTGGCACTCAGTCCTCAAAGGAAATGTCTGCTAGAAATCCCAAAAGTTTGGGGGACACATGCATGAGGCTGTGTTTATTGGGATTTGTGTTTCTGGCAGCTTCCCTTCCAGAGGAATTCGATGTCCAGAACCACAGAACCTTCTACTCTTCTCTAAAGTTCTCTCTCCTTTTTAATTTAGATAAAGGGGAGTTCTAGTCTCAAGGCAGCAATCTCAGATGAACCTCTAGGACCAGAGAGTGGGGGAGTGTAGTTATAGGTCCCCAGGCAGTAGAGAGAAGCTTCCAGGTGCGGAGGCGGAAGCTGCTGGCGAAGCCCCACCCTTGCATCTCCTTTTGGAGGTCTTCAAAGCACTTTCTCCATTCAGCATTAAAGAAAATGGTGAGGGTGATTCCCTCTCTTGTACTGAGAGTTAAGGATAGGCTTTAACTGGCAGTGGGATTAGAATCTGAGCTGTTTCCTGTCCTGTACAGGGACTCTGATTAGGGAGTCTACAAGCTCATCCAGTATTTCCCATCCTATCCTAGCCTAAGGGCCTTAAGTACAAACAGTCCTGAGACTAATTAAAATGTAAAGCCAGAAGAAGACGACTGCCCTGGCAGGATACCTGGATCGTCAAAGCTTAAGAGCCAGGCAGGCTCTAGTGTGGCACATTCCCGCCATGGCCCTGGGAGCCCAGCTCCAGTTCTGACCTGGAGAACTGGGTGCAGCCCAGAGAGGCACAGGCTGGGGGGTGATTCCTCCTGTGCCGCGATCAATGGAGACCTCCGAGGCCATGGAGCGGCCTCTGGGAGACGCCCTCTTCCCCACTCCACAGCCAGCAGGAGGAATGGAGGACAGAATTCCAGTTGGGAGCTCTTCCTCTGGGCTTCCCCTCTAGCCTCTTCCCACCCCCTCAGGAAGCAAGAGAGGTTCTCTCCTGCCTCCCCAGGCAGAGTTTGTTCCTGTAATCTGCAAACATGGTGCCCGGCCCCACGGTTTGCACAGTTCTAATGGACGGAAACCAAGACCTCTCTGGGCTCAGTCTCCAGGCCTCTCTGTTCTTGGGGTTGGGCAAACCAGTCCCAGCTGGGAAGTGGATCACACCAACAGGGGACAGAGGGGCCAAGGCAGGGCTGCCCCGCAAGCTTCAGGAAGGCGATGGGAAGAGTCTTCCCCAAGGAGTTCCCAGATCCCTCCTTAGAGAGTGAAGGGAGAGGCGGCGGGGACCAAGAGCCCCTCAGCCCTCACACACCCAACTCATTCCGGAGGAGCGGGGCCTGCGACTCACCAGCCAGCAGGGCCCCTCCCCCACCTTGGGCCCAGGAGCCAGCCCCCAGCTCCTTCCAGAAGCGAGTGTAGAGACCGAGGAGGAAATGGGGGAGGGGAGGCCCGGCTCAAGTTCTCTCCGCTCCCCCTCCTCATTGGCCACCATCTTCCGGCCCCTGCCCCCCAGAGCAGCAGGGGATGGGGCCCAGCCTGCGGAAGGGAGAGAAAGGGCAGGTGGGGGGTTAGCTGGAGCAGCAGGGGCAGGGGGCTGGCCCAACTGTCTCCTCCCACCCCCTCCCCGCAGCCATGGCGACGGGAGGAGGAGACGGGAGGGTCCTGAAAGCCATGTTCTGTGAATGGGATGAGAGGGGCAGCTGGGAAGTGGAGGGTGAGGGGCGCTCTCCCTCAACACCCAACTGTGCTCCCACCCCCCCCGCACACGCACACACCTCGAGGCTGGACCACACAGGCGTGCGCGCGCACACACACACACACACAAAACACACAAACTCTCAGCCATACTTGCTGCACAACTCAGCCCTCACTACACACTCACCCAGGCAGCAAGAACCGGGGTGTGAGCGCACAGCCCCCCGCCCCGTGCCCGCACCCCTTCACACCCCGCAACGGTGAGCGCGAGAGCCGGCCGCACACCCTCACCCCGCCCCCTGGCTCACCCCGCAACTTCTGGAGGTGCACAACTGCCTGCCCCGCTCCACCCCCCGGCCCCCGCGTTGCCCTCGGAACGCACCCGCCGAGCCCGCGGCGCCCCGCACCCTCACACACACGCCCGGGGCCACGCACGGCCCGGCCTCGGCCGTGCCCGACGGAGCCCCCCACCACGCCCCCCGCTGGAAAAATGACAGTGAGGCCACCTCAGAAAGCCATGCCTGGTGCTTCCCGGTTACAGTGTTTCGGAAGGAAAAAACAGAAAAGATGCCCACGAGTGGGGAATGAAGAGGGAAAAAGGAAGACGAGAGAAAGAGCCCAGACCGCCCCCACCCCTCACCAAGAGAGAATAAAACCGAAAATCGGTGGCGTTACCCTTCTGGGAGCTCACGGTACCTACACATTGCTCTTCCACACGTTCCTCTGCCTGCCACCTCCTTCTTCCCGGGCTCTTTCTCTGCCCTTCCCTCCCTCTTGGCTCCCCTCCCTGGCCTCGCTCCCCCTCTCTCACGCCCTCCTGCACCCCGCCAGCCCCTCTCCCGGGCCGGGCTCGGACCCCGCGCGGCCGCCCTCCACCCGCCGGCCGGGGCCGAGGCTGCGAGGCCGGCTGGCCGCGGCGCCGCTCCCCTCTGCGGTCTCGCTCTTCCCCCCTCGCCCCCTTTCTCCTTCCACACTCCCTGCCGTCCATCTTGAATACTTGGGATTCTTGAATGGAGTGAGCAGGATCCGCTCCCCCAGGCTCCCATTGGCTGTGTGTTAACCCTTTTGAAACGAGATCCTCCCTCCCATTGGCTGCCAGGCTCCCCTCTTCTCCCCCAACCCCCATCCCCTCCGCCTCCCTACAGCCCGCGAGGTCAGGGCGCTCCCGGCGCCCCCTCCCCTGGCCTCTCGCCCCCCTACCTCCACTCCAGGACGCCCCTCTCCCCTCTCTGTCCATCACGCCCCCCACAGGGCTGCAGGTGAAGGCAGATCCAATTCCCGCCAAATGCGGCCCCAAGGTGGGGCTGGCAGAAACCCTGTTCCCAGATGCCCCTTGTGCTGGACTTGGAGACCTTGGAAGATGCAAGGGGTGCAATTTCCTGCCAGTCTCCAACCCCTCCTTGGCCAGAAGTACTTCTCCAAGGGGGAATCCATGCAGCCTTTTAGCCTCACCCAAGGCGATGGGAGAGTGCTCCCCAACATCCGCGCCTCCAGGGCTGGGCAGGAGGAGGGCAGCTCGAAAAGGAAGATCTGGGGCTCTTCAGAGGAGCTAATTCCCTGAGTGCCGCAGGGCAGGCCTGACCCCATGAGGAATGTGCAGCATCTGGAGCTCTTGCTCAGTCAAAAACATCCCCTCAGACCAGCCCTGCCCGGCCTGGGCTGACTTGCTGTGCGCCCAAAGGGGGCTCTGAGTTGGGAGGGCCCAGAGAGGCATGGAGGAAGGAGGCAGCAAGAAATAGGGCAATGAATCAGGCCTGGGAGTAGGGTGCCTTGGTTCTAGGCCCAGATTTGCCCTTAACATGCTTGACAAGGTCATGCCCCCTCTCTGGGCCTCACTTTCCTCATTTGCAAAAGATTGGTCTAGGACAGCTCTGTCCTTATGGAAGTTTCAGTGTGAAGACAGAAATGTTCTTTACCTGCATCATGCAATATGTAGTCACTAAGCACATGTGGCTATGGAGCTCTTGAAATGTGGCCACAGTGACTGAGGAACTGGCTTTTTAATTTTATTTAATTTTAATTACATTTGTATAGTCACATGTGGCTAGTGGCTACTGTATTGAACAGTGCAGGTCTAGAGTTCTTGTGGACCTGCTGATGAATAACATTCTATGATTCTTGTTGGAGAAAAAATCCTTTCTTTTCATCCCCAGGTGTGAAATCCTCCAGATCCAAATCCCAAATCACAGGGCATCAATGCCCAGGAAGTGAGGTTCAAATTCCTGTCACCTTTGTCAAGAGCCCTTTCCTTATGGATGTCAGACACTTTTCTGACAAGGAAGCCGAGATACACATACCCACTACACAACGAAAGATTGTAACCAAAAGGTAATTTGCAGGTTTGCTCAACCTTCTTGTTTTTTCAAGGATAGAAACCAAGATGTTGGTGGGGTAGGGGAGGGTGTCACTTGCCCTAGGGCTCATAGCAGGCTGATATATTCTCTCATGAGTTAATATGCACCCATAAGCTTAGTACATCTCTTTGGGGCTCTTATGCAGGCACACACATACACATCCATCATTAAGTTCATTCAATAAATGTGCTTTTGTGACCCAGGCCAAATGGGAGCTAGGATTGAAATCAGCTAGTGTAGCTAATACCAAGGATGGCCAGCTCCATGGGAGGGCCAAATAGGCCCTCCAACCAGCAAGTGAGACCCCAGAGCTCCTGGGTGTGCTAGGGTTACAAGAAGATGGGCAGGCCAGAGCCCACTCCCTGAATCAGTGTGGTTGAGACATTCCTTTGTGGCATTCCCACCATGAGAAGAGCAAGCTGAGGGATGGAAGAAGAATCACTCTGAGTTCATCCTTGGACTGTCCAGGAAACAGAATTAGCTGGGACTTCTGGAGGATGAGGAGGGCAGGGAGTCCAGGATTCTGGTAGTTACAGGCTAGAACTGCTACATACAGGGCCCTAACCTAGCGGAGAGAGAACCACTACAGGGAGCTGGTAAAGGAAGTGGTTGCCCCAGCCTGAGCTGGTACAGTATTTGTCCAGTCCTCCCTCTGGAGGGCCTCTGCCTGGGAAATGGCTTGTGTCTTCAATACGTCGTTACTACCAGGTGAAGTTGCTAAATGACTGCTCTGGTGAGAGTTAGAGAAGGAGTTCAGAAAAGGGAAGAATTGCTCCCAGTGGGGACTAGAATCCAAGAAGGCCCCTGGAGGAAGCTGCATCTGAGACTTGAAGAATAGAAAGGATTTGGACACAGGAGGTGAGAAGGAGGAGGACAAGAACATGCCAAGGAGAGGGTACAACACTAAGGCTGGGAGGTGGGGAGATGGTAGGATGTGTTCAGTATTGGTTGGAAATTCAGCGGGAACCTAGGATGTACGAAGGGGAATAGACAGGATGGAGAGGCAGGCTGGGAAAGATTGTGGAGCTCCTGAACACATCCCTCGAGCCTCTACTCAGCTCCAAAGACATTTATTTTCCTTGAAGATGCTCTTACCCCTTTCCTCACCAAGAGACACCTCCCCCCTATTCATCCAGCTGCCCCAGTGCCTCCACCCTCAGCTCTCTGCTGCTTCTGCCTTAGTCTTCGGGCACCCAGTGTGTGTTCCACAAACATCCTTCCCAGGGCAGAGTGGGCTCCAGCTCCCCGTCAGAGGATGGGCTCTCGTTGGTGCCTCTCAGCTCAGTCTCCTGTCTCTGCTTCCTTTTTCACTCAACCACCTTCCAAACCCCCACTTAGCCCCATGCCTTCTCAGGAAAGAGTCAAAAATGGAGGCCAGAGGCTGGGCACAGTGGCTCACGCCTGTAATCCTAGCACTCTGGGAGGCCGAGGTGGGAGGATCACTTGTGCTCAGGAGTTTGAGACCAGCCTGAGCAAGAGCGAGACCCCATCTCTGCTAAAATAATAGAAAAAATTAGCTGGGCATGGTGGCACGCGTCTGTAATCCCAGCTACTTGGGAGGCTGAGGCGGGAGGATCACTTGAGCCCAGGAGTTTGAGGTTGCAGTGAGCTATCATGATGCCACTGCACTCTGGCATGGGCATCCCGAGTGAGACTCTGTCTCAAAAAAAAGAAAGAAAAAGAAAAAGGAAAGAAAAGAAAAAAATGGAGGCCAGGAACAGTCAGACATGGTCCAACCTGTTGCAGGAGTATAAAAAATGCACCCAGGAGCTACTTGGCTCCTAGCCACTCTACCCCACCTCCACGTTCTTCCCTCCTCCTACGGGAGTTTTCAGAATGAACCTGGGCTTTGCAGTCACTTCCCTTCCCCACAGCAATCCAGGGCCATTCTGGAGGTGCCCCCTTTGCCTTCCTCTCTATTCTCCATGGTCCTATACAGATATGGGTCCCTCCATCCCTATTTGGGCACACCACATAGAATTCTGTAAACGTGAGACAGGGAGATTATCTGTCCCAATCGTCTGCCTCTTGGAAGGACTGACTTTGAAAGTTTGGAGAAAGAGTTGCCTCCCTGTTTAAACATCAGTGGGGGTAACTTGGTTGCTGATAACATGGCTCCTAACTCACTGAGATGATGGAAGCTTTTTCATGTGAGCCTCTTCCATTTCCCCTTCGTCCACAATAAGATGCCTCTTCATCTTTACCATCCTGCTTCTCTCAAACACTTACGTGTCTGAGCACTGCCTGTATGGAAGGCTCTGGAATCATTGCTGGGGAAACATTGCTGGCCCCACGGTGCTCACAGTTGAGGAGTACAAGGCAGACACATAAAGAAAAAGTCACACTATAGCAGGTACCCAAATAGATGTAAGAATCTTCTTTCTGAGACAAACCCCTTTCCCTGAGGTCTTGATCCTGTGCTTGCTTCCTCAATTGCCCCATTTATTGCACCTCCAATCCCTTTCCACAACCTCGGATGAGGGTCAGTAACTACAGCCCAGGGGCCAAATCCTGCCTCTGCCTGTTTTTTGGTAAATAAAGTTGGTTGGAGCACAGCCACGCCCGCTTGTTTACACGCTGTCTATGGCTGCTTTCTACAGCCACTATAATGGCAGAGTTCAGCAGTTGCAACAGAGACCGTATGGCCAGCAAAAGCCTAGAATGTTTGCTATCTGGCTCTTTACAACAAAAGTTTGCCAACACTTAGTTTGTGGGTTGTCTTGAACCTGTCATCTCAGAAAGATGTAACAGAACTCAAGAAAGGCAACTGAAATTACTCTGAAATGGGAGTAGAAGGACACCGTCCAGCCTGTACCTGTGCTAAGTCTTCCCCCAGCCTGTCATGAAACTTCTTGCCATGACAGTCTGCTTTCTACATCTCTCCTTCCTATCCCACCCCCTCTGAAACCCAGTCTGGCTTCTGCTGGCATGGTTCCCACTAGGATGCCAGTGACCTCCCCATTACTGATTCACCAGTCCCTTCTCAATTCTCATCACCTGTAGCCTCTCTTTAGCATTTGCCACTGATTGAGTCTATCAGTTTTGAAATGCCCGTGGCTTCTGGAAGACTAGTCTCTGCTGGATTGCCTCCTACCTCTCCAACTATTCCTTCTCAGCTCCCTTCCTGTGAGTTCTCTTCCCTCCCTTGCTGCCTAAATATACAGATTTGCAAGGATTTGTCCTTGGCCTTCTTCCCCATCTGTGCTCTCTCACTGGACAAAATCATCCACATGGCTGATTTCAACTGTCACTTCTATACTGATGGCTTCCCAATGTATAACTTCTGAACCGAAGGCCCAGATTTCTAACAGAAGGCTGTGATTCCTCAGATGTATGTCTTACTAGGCACAAAAGCTGAATATGTCCAATATCAAACACATGTCTTCCTACACCTCTGCCCTCACCTAATCACCTTTGTCTCTTCTTCCATCTGCCCCTTAATTGTTGCCATTCCCAAGAGATCTGCCCTTGGACTCTTCTCTCTTTGGGAGCAGTTTCAGCCATTCTTACAGTTTCAACAATTACCCATGCATGAATCACTGCCAAATCTATATCTCTAGATGTATGTCCAGCTGCCTCCTTACATTCCCAAAGAGATGTGCAAGGTGGACAGCTGGTGCTTTTGCCTGCCCAGATTTTTCTGGTAACTACACCTTGGTTTTCTTTTGGAGAGACACATATTTTCTGTTCTCCATCTACATGGTTCACATGAGACTGACCTCATCTGCCTCTTCAGGGGCAGTCACACAAACCGGATGTATTAGTTGTCTATTACTGTGTAACAAATTAGTCCAAAATTGAGTGGCTTAAAGCAACACACACTTATTTTCTCACAGTTTGTGTGGGTTGGGAATATGGGTAGAGCTTCATTGGGCCCTCTGATCATGATTTCTTATGAGGCTGCAATCAAAATGTCATCCAGGCCTGGGGTTTAATCTGAAGGTTCAAAGGGGGAAGGATCTGCTTCCAAGTTCACTTTCATAGTTGTTGGCAAGGTTCAGTTCCTCAAGGGCTGTTGGACTGAGGGCCTCAGTTCTTTGGTGGCTGTTGGCTGGAGGCCACCCTGAGTTCCTTGTGATGTGGGTCTCTCCAACACGAAAGCTCACATCATCAAATCTGGCAAGAGAGAGTCTTCTAGCAAGATGGAAGTCACAGTCTTTTGTAACCTAAGTCACAGAAGTGACAGCACCTCCATAATGCCATATTCTATTGGTTAGAAGTGAGCTACTCAGGAGGAGGGGATTACACAAGGGCATGAATACTAGAAGGCAGGATCACTAGGAGGCTATCTCAGAGGCTGTCAACCACACCAGACTAGCCAATTAAATCATAATAATTGATTTGATGATGGGTATCCAATCAGACTTGACCACAATTAGGCCTGAGATGTTAGCTGGAATCTTTGGGAAAGGGGCATTGCCAGGGCTGTTATGCTAGTAGGAGAACATAAGCTTGAAACTGTTTGTGGCCATAACAGCTGCCGCATGGGTGAGACTCTGCCTAAAATGACAACATAATAGAGAAAAGCAGAGGTGAGAGAGGGAGGAGATAGACACCTGATAACATCATTTGAAAACCTGAAAGAGCTGTGCCTGTAGCTAACCCCCTTGAGGAAACCAAGACACTCCCTCTTCTCCTATATCAGTGTCAGTGGTTCTGTCACCCGTAACCAAGAGATTCAAACCTGCTTCTCTTCTTAGGTTCTATTTCACAGTTAAAAGCATAACATGGTTGTTTAGGCTGAAAACCATCGCAAAGTCATCTTTACCCTCCCTGATCTGCTGTGCAAATTGGAACAGCCCATGCAACATGAGTTCTTGTAGAACCGTAGGAGAGACCTCCTATTTGCAAAGCTAGGCTGTGTGCTGAGGTCACCCAATGAAACACAATTTTAAATACAAGTAAACATGTTACTCTAGGCCATTAGAATCTTACAGAATTTCTAGATGTGAGTCACATGATTTAGAGGATAAGAATAGTGTATCTAACTCCCGTATTAAAACACACCATAGACCAAAATGAAATTCTGATAAACTGCCCGGTGAGCTTGTGGTTCAGAAGACACCTGGGTTGGATTTGTGAAGTTATTCTGTCTCTAGGCAGATTTTTAAAAATTGTATAGTTTGAAAGTCAGACCGGGCACGGTGGCTCACACCTGTAATCCCAGCACTTTGGGAGGCCAAGGTGGGAGGATTGCTTGAGGTCAGGAGTTCAAGACCAGCCTGAGCAGGAGCAAGACCTCATCTCTATAAAAAACAGAAAAAATTAGCTGGGTGTGGTGGCACGAGCCTGTAGTCCCAGCTACTCGGGAGGCTGAGGTGGGAAGATCACTTGAGCACAGGAGTTTGAGGTTGCAGCGAGCTATGATCATGCCACTGCCAGCCTGGGCAACAGAGTGAGACTCTGTCTCAGGAAGAAAAAAAAGTCAATCATACATAATTTCTTTTTTTTTTTTTTGAGACAGAGTCTCGCTCTGTTGCCTTGGCTAGAGTGCAGTGGTGTCCCCATAGCTCACTACAGCTTCAAACTCCTGGGCTCAAGCCATCCTCCCAACTCAGCCTCCTGAGTAGCTGGGACTACAAGCATGCACCACCATGCCCAACTAATTTTTTCTGGTTTTTGTAGAGACGGGATCTTGCTGCTGCCCAGGCTGGTCTTGAACTCTTGGCCTCAAGCAATCTTCCTGCCTCAGCCTCCCAAAGTGCTGGGATTACTATACCTAGTACTGAGCCACTATACCTAGCCCAATCATAATTTCTTTTACATCCTTCAGGTTACAATCATAATTCTAATCCTTACCTTTCTTTCCCTCTACCTCCTTCATCCAAATTGCCCTAAATCCTGTACATTCTGCCTACCCCTCAGACGAACCCTCTCTCCTCCATTCCCTGCCAGTTTATTATCCACCTTGGGGCTTCGTATCATCCTCTGAACAACTTTCCTTTCACCCCCACCCCAACAGAGTGAGAATCTACAACACAAACCTCAGGTCCTTAGTCTGCTCCAAGTTGTGATGGCTCCCTAGTACCTAGACAATGCTTCCCAACTACTATTGGGTCATGGAACCTTTTTTTGAAAAGCTGAAGAAAACTATGGGTAACTCTTTCTAGAAAAATCTGTATATTGTATTATGGCATATATTCCAAGGGGATCATGAACCCTCTGGAGTCATTCACACACCATTCCCTCAACACACCTTTTCATCTCCCTCTAGGCTAGAACTTCCCCAAGAGGATGTATTCCAAATTTTTATTTTTAATTCTCGTTCCGTCACCCAGGCTAGAGTGCAGTGGTGCAATCATAGCTCACTGCAGCCTCGAACTCCTGGGCTCAAGACATCCCCTCTGCCTCAGCCTCCTGAGTATCTGGGACTGCAGGTGTAAGCCCCTTCACCTGGCTCATTCCAGACTTCTTAGGATAGCATTCAAGGCTTTCCAAACTTATTCTGTCTTGCCTTTCTAGCTGCACCTTCTACCTTGTGCTGTTACATTTATTTTATATCTGATTCCCCACCAAACCAAGAGCAGAGATTGAGCCCTTTAATTTTTTCTTGTTATATTTCCTCAGATAGAATGAAAGTTTCTTGGGAGCAGTAATCAGAATGCCTAGCTTAGTGCTAGATAAGTTGTTGATTGACTGCTAGATTTACTAATTTTCAGCAGCAAAAGTGTTTTAGGGTCATAGGCCCAGCTGATATGACTACAATGTTCTATGCTCCAGATATATTTGGAGAGAGTTTTGATTTCAAACTTGTCAGTTTTAGTGGACCCCATAGATATGGGGACTTCTCAGACTTTGTGCCATGATTTTAGTTTAGAAAATATAGGGCCCCACTGCTGAACTTAATCACATTTGCCAGTTTTTGGTTCCAAGAATTCCTTTTCAGTAGCTGGGGCTCTTTGGGATCCTGGACAAACTTAAAGAACTGGTCTGGTTAGTGGATTCTTAAGAGAGTTTATTGATTTCTTATTGTAGCCCTGACCTAATCCCCACCCCCAGGACAAGCCCGGGCAGGAATGTCTCCCACATCACTCCAACATGGATATTCTGAGGAAATCTTGGGTAAGAGAAAGTCGCTCTTCCTTGGCCACGTTTCAAAATTCTTCCCACATTTCAGTCATCTCCCATGCCCCTTACATATGCTGGGACATTTCGTATCACATGGTGGGAAGTAGAAGCGAGACATTACCAGTCCATTAAAGTTCTGGAAGGACAAGAACTCTGTCTTGCTGAACACTGTTTGTCTAGTACTAAAACAGTGCCTAGCACATAGTAGGCATTCAATTAATACTTGAATGTATGAATGAGAAAATGGGAGAAGTCAATGATCCAATTTGTAAATATTTGTCTTCAGAAATATGTGTGTGTGATTTCATCCAACCATAAGTGCTGAAGGATCTGGGCCCTATTAGACATGTCAACACAAAGAACGTGGCTTCACATTTCTTGTATGTGCAACATATGCAACATTGACAAATCAGATGCACTTACTGTGTTCAAGGATCTCACAGGATAGTATCAGCATACTATGGTTGAGTTATCAGTTAAGATTAGATTCTACTTTATGACCCAAAATGGCCACACAAACTCCAGCCATCACTTTTTATTCCAGCCAGCAGAAAGGAAGAAGGACTGAAGAAAGGTGTGCCCCTCTTTTAAGAACACCTCCCCAAAGTTATCTATGTGCTCTGTTTGCATCCTATTGGTCAGAGCTTAGTCACATGGACTTCAAGAGAGAAAGTCTTTATGTTAAGTGGCCAAGCACCCAACTGAAAATGAGGGGTTCTCTTACAGAGGAAAAAGTGGGGAACAGGTTGGGGGAAAGGGTTGATATGGTTGGGGAGGGGTTTGACATGGAACGTCTGACCTTGCAAAACCAGAGAAACCTTTCTGAACTCATGCCTACACTCACTGCTCTTGTCTACAGAGTGTTGGTCACCAGCCCAATCCCACCCCTTGGATTCAAGGTCAGAGTGACATGGTTAAAAGCACAGCTGCTAGAGTCAGATGGCCATAGGTTCAAATACATCTCTGGACCTCTCCTTTCCTCCCTTTGTGAAGTGAGAAAAATATTATCCATAGTGCAAGGCTGTGGTGAGTATTTAACTACTGGAAAATCCCTGGGACAGAGCCATTGCCTATGAGTGATGAGTGCTCCTGCTGCTGCTGCTTTTTTTATTGTGGTAAAAAACACATAATGTTAAAACTTACCATCTTAACTTTTTTTTTTCTTGAAACAGAGTCTCACTCTGTCGCCCTGGGTAGAGTGCAGTGGCATCTTCCTGGGCTCAAGGGATCCTCCTGCCTCGGCCTCCCAAGTAGCTGGGACTACAGGCCAGCCAGACCACCCCAGGCTAATTTTTTCTATTTTTGGTAGACAGGGGGCTGGCTCTTGCTCAGGCTGGTCTCGAACTCCTGACCTGAAGGGATCCTCCCACCTCAGCCTCCCAGAGTGCTAGGATTACAGATGTGAGCCACTGAGCCCAACCATCTTAACCATTTTTAAGTGTACAGTAGAGTAGTGTTAATTATATACACATTGTTGTACAACAGATCTCTAGAACTTTTTCATCTTGTGAAACTGAAACTCTATACCCGTTAAACAACTCTTCTTCCCCTCCCTTTGTCCCTGGCAGCCACCATTCTACTTTCTGTTTCTAAGAGTTTGACTTTAGTTAGATACCTCTAAAAGTGGAATCATGCATCATGCAGTATTTGTCTTTTTGTGATTGGTTTATTTCACTTAGCATAATGTCCTCAAGGCTCATCCATGCTGTAGTGTATATGACAGGGTTTCCTTCTTTTTTAAGGCTGAACAATATTCCGTGGTATGTACATACCACATTTTATTTATTTGCTCATCTGTCGTGGACATTTGGGTTGCTTCCACCTCTTGGCCATTGTGAATAACCTGCAAAAACAGTGCTTCTAATCCATTAGGTTTTTATTAATAATAGGAAGAGTAACAGAGACTAGTTCCCTCCTTTCTTTCAATACCTTTGAGGGAGCCCTTAATTTTTTTTTTCTGTATGTAAATAATTGTAACATTAACCTTCTTAGGTGGAAACAAACAAGGCAGATGGACAAGGGAATTCCCTAGATACTACACATCAATTAGTGGAAAGGGAAAAGGCCTCACAGGACAATAACAGAGCATAGATTCTCTTTAGGTGGCCCATTTGAATAGATAAGGAAAGAATCTGCAGGGCTACAGCACTGGCATTGTTGAATCCTAGAGCAGCAACAATGCCAGACTCCAGATGCTTACTTACTTAAAGGGTAAGAACCATCCCCTCCCTTCCTTCTAAAGCCATCCATTTGTGGAGTTCCAAATCCTGATCCCAAGAATCAGGGCAGCAGGGAGGGGGAAAGACCACCCAAAAAGAGAAGTGTAGCTCCCCTGGTTGAAAGATAACTTGTAAGGCAAAACTCTAGCTGGTAATAACTCTGAGAAGCTATGCTTTGGGCTTTGGTATTCCTTCCTCCAATGGTGTCCCAAGGAGACACATAAAATAAGAATAACATTAATGTTATCATTGTAAAATAAAAACTTCACCCAAATATGGACATTGCATACTTTGAATCAAAAGTCTTTGGTGGGAGGCCAGGCTTGGTGGCTCACGCCTGTAATCCCAGCACTTTGGGAGGCCGAGGTGAGAGGATCGCTTGAGGCCAGGAGTTGGAGACCAGCCTGGGCAACATAAGCGAGACCCCATCTCTACAAAAAATAAAAATTAGCCAAGTGTGGTGGTGTGTACCTATAGTTCCAGCTACTTGGGAGGCTGAGGCAGGGGAATAACTTGAGCCCAGGAGTTCGAGGTTGCAGTGAGCTGTGATCATGCCACTACACTCCACCCTTGGTGATAGTGTGAGACCCTGTCTCAAAAAAAAAGTGTTTGCTGGACATTTATAGGCATAGGTGGTGCCAGAGAAGCATTTTCTGAATCAGGTTCATAAGGAGTTTCCTAGTGGTTGGGGTGAAAAGGCAAATACTCGGCAATATGATACAGATTTTACAAGGCAGTATATGCTTGTGGTACTTGGAGGAGGAGGAGGAGAAGCTATTAACTAGGAAGCGCAGAAAAAACTGTTGGGAGATGGGGGTTTGCACTGGGCTCCAAAGAATAGCAGCACCTGAGTGGGCAGTATCTGGAAAGCCATTTGTTTTGTTTTATTTTGTTTTAGCCAATATGTACCGACTGCCAACTCTGTAGGTGCCATGCTCTGTGCTCAGAGCTGAGGATAATGACCAAAAGACATGGTCCCTACCTTCCAGGAGGTTTTCAAAATTATTTCAGCAGGGGAGCACATTTTCTAATGAGACCCACCCTGAGCCCCAGAGGAATCTCCAGGAAATGGAGCATCTAGCTAATGAAGCAGAGCTAGATGGCCAGATGACAGTATGGCTGTGGTGGCAGCATAGGAGTTGGCTCTGAGCCAGCCAACAGACAGGTGCACTGTGGCCAGGAGCCCACCAATGTGGTCCAGGGGTGGAAACCATCCCCACCCTGGTGGCTCTGTTGCCATGCATTTTCTGCTCAGCCCCTGACCCTTGGCCCTTGGGGTTGGTATTTGGTCTCCTAAAACTAAAACTAAACTAAAGCAGTCTTTGGCTGTTCAGACTTAGGAGAGAAGATGAGGAAAAGCTGCCCACGGGGCTTCCAAGAGGAAACACTCAGCCAGAGCAGGTTCTACAAATTTGGGACAGTGAGTTGGGGCGTTGCCTGCACAGAGGTGAGGTGAGGTAGGGGGACTGCGCATCCTGGAATATGCAAATAGCCAACCTTGGTTTGAACCATCTTCAGCCTTCCTAGCTGAGTGACCCCGGGCAAATTCTTTCTTAGAGGCTCCTTTTCTTCATTTGTAAATCTGGCAAAACAATTCCAAGTCATGGGATAATTGAAGTTTCAATGAAATACTGAAAATAAAGGCCAGTGTGGGGCACAGGTGAAAAGCCTGACTAAAAGGGGGTTATCAGGGGCGAGAGGAGTGTGGGAGCTTCACAGGTGCTCTCAGGATGTGCAGAGAGAAGAGCAGAAGGCAAACAGCTGAGCCGGGGCATGCCCATATTTATGTTTTTAGAGAGGATTGAATATTCGGCCAAAATGCTTTTCACTCCGTGGGGCAGATCTGGAGGAAAAAGGAGTGGTGGGGGGAGGGGCCAGGAGGCCAGGAGGCAGGCTGCACGGCCCCCTGCCACTCCAGGATGATGGATGAGCCTATTTCAAGGCTTCTAATTAGTGATGACTAGCTCTGAGATCCTTCCCTTGGGGGACTGCTCCCTACTCCTCCACGCCCAGGAGGCCCTCCTCGGGGATAGAGGCTGGGCCTGGGATGTAAAGTTGGCCCCCAAACTCTGGCACAGATTTCCAGAGGATGGTATGCATGTAATTTTGTACATGTGTGTGAATATGAGTACATGTATTTGGGACGCTTCTATCAGTGTATGTGTGTATGTATGTACATACATCTGTTGTGTGCACTTACATGTCTATGAGTGCACATCTGTGCTAAATTGCTAGTCAAGAGAAAGATTAAATAGGGTATGAAATGAAAAGAATGCTTTAAATGCTAGACTTTTGTCTAGGTCACTTGAGGCAGACTCTCAGTTTCAGAGAAGTCACTTGACCAGCCCCTCTCAGTTATGCAAACGATAGGCAGCCCCTGTCTGGGAGAGGAAATAAAGGAAGGATGCTCCTATGGACGCTGCCACTCCCGGAGGTCCCTGGTAGCCAAAGCAGATCAGAAGGGAGGAGAAGCGTTTTTTTTTTTTTAATTTTATATTTTTTGGAATGAGGGCAGTCCATATTTCCCCAACATTTCTTCCTAAAATTCAAAATTATTGGGAGCTTTTTGGATATATGAGTGTAATTTCAAACAAGGCTTAGGACAAGGAATATCAGTAAGTTCTCTAAAATAAAATTACCTTGTGAGAAACGGAATCCTGGTTCCTGAGCACAAATTCTTGAGCCAGACACTGGGGTCTGCTCCCAACTCCACTGCTTATCAGCTCTGAGACCTTGAATAAGTAGATTAATTGCTCTCTAAGGCTTCATTTTTCATCTATAGAAAGGGGATAATAATAGTGTTGTGCTATTAAATATTATGTAAACTTGAGTTAGATAAATTTGAAAAATTATAAATCTCCCTAGATTAAAAAAAATCAAGGGTTGCGTAATTTCAAAACTGATGGGCTGAGTTGATTGCGAACTGTACTCACAACTATTGCTACATGACAGTGGCACTTAAGCTGGTAAAGGTAAATAACTGCCATCAATGCTCATATCGTATGAATCAGCTGTTGTTTATGTATGTCATAACTTCTAATAGTGATATTAATGACTAATGTGCTGTTATTTTAACACTTAGCATTATAATTTGAAATATTTTCTGTATCCTAGAATGATGTTATCTCAGAGTTCATTAAGTGATGGCATAAGTACTAAAAACACTCTCCAAAATCAATAACTTTGTAATGGAAGTTAGATATGATAAAATGCTATGAAAAAGCCCAAATAACTGTCATGACATGCCAAGCAGTTAATTTAGGAGTGCTTACTCTGTGAAACATTAGAGATTTTGTGTTTAGGAAATAAAAAATAGCATAAAGGCAAAACTATTCTGTAACGGTTGAAGATTTCTCTTCCTACCTGTTACAGTTATTCTTCCAGAAACCATAGTGTCAAATTATCTAAGTTTTGAATTATCCAATGTCTTCAGTAACATATCCTTTTCATAAGGTGTGATCTCCCCTTAAATGAAATGATGTAATCCATGTAAAATTCTTAGCACAGTGCCTGACAGCATGGTAAATGCTTATTGCTTGTTAGGGAGCTGTGCTGCTATTGTGGTTATAAACCATGCCAAAAGAACAAAGCCCTAAGGATTTGCAGGGACCAGGCTGGTTCTGATACAGCCTATGGCTTCAGGTAGGAAGCCTTCCAAAATCCAGGCAGAACCTGAAAGTATTGATCTTTAAGAAACAGTAGCTGAACGAGTATAAACCATTAACTTTAGAATCAAAGTTTAAGTTCCCACATTAGCTGTTTAAGAATCTGGAACAGCAAAAACACTGTCACTTGAAAAGGCAAGTGTCCATAAGGCTACGCAGGACAAAGTTTCGACAGCCACACCAACAGGAAGCAGATCACTGGAACTGTGGAAGTGGGTCTGTGGACAGACAGGCTTTTGCCTATTCCAGAGTAGAACGGCAGGGCAGGGCAGGGCAGGAGGGTGGGAGTCCTCGTGTGTGTCTATGAGTGTATGACCCTCTGTCCATCTTTCTCAAGTAACACATACAGGCAGAGGAGCTGGGGGTTGTTAAATATGCCACAGAGATAGCAATAGAAGAAGAGTAAATTTATATGTAAGCAACTTGAAACTTCATGTAATAAATTGTTTCTAACATTATAATGATATCAACAAAAAGCCCTTGATTCTTTAGGGGAAAACTAAGAGCAGCAAGTTGCTGAGGAAAGTTGCTAATAGTTTCTCTGAAACTATGTAAGACCATTTATGGTAGATTTGGAAAAGTGGCCAGAATTATTCATGCTTTCTTAAATCCATGCCCTTTGCAAAATGACTTTGCAGGTTTTTTTCTTTAAGAGGTGGGGATTCTTTCCTTACTCCTTGAATCTGAGCTGGTCTGGTGACTTGCTTTGGCCAATAGAATGAGGCAAAAGTGATGTTATATTACTTCCTAGCTTCAGATTCAGAGGCCTTTCATGCTTCTGCTAGCTTTCTTCAACTTTTGCCATCTCCATGTGAAGAAGACCAGACCAGCCTCCTGGAAGATGAGAGATCAGATGGAGTAGAGTTGGTCAGCTGACTTATCCCAGCCAAGGGACGTGTGAAAGAGCCTGTACAAGCTCAGCAAAGTCAAACCTTCCAGCTAGCTCCCAGCTGACTGCAACAGATACATAACCGAGGCTACCCTAGGCCTGACTCAATGTCTCATTAGCTAAATAAAGGTTTATCATTTTAAGGTGACACACACCCTCTTATAAGAAAAGCCTCAGAACAGAAAATATTTAAAATCTCTTCACTTCTAGATTTTCTGTGGTTTCTAGATGAGTAAGAATATCCTCTTTCCCCCTACCTGGATGCAATGATTCATTCATTTAATCATTCACTTGTTCAATAGATTTTTTTTTTTATAGTGTAAGGTACTGTGATAGGCTTTTTGGAGTTACATGGTGCAGGGCTTAAGAAGACACAGATCTGATTTATCTGTATCTTTTTATGCCCTGCACCATGGCATAAGTTTGGCAGAAAGGAAATAAGTCTGGGCAAATAAGCTACTTAGTACATTTGAATTCAGACAACATGGGATCAATTTATAGTTGTGTGACCTTTGGATAGGTTTGGATAGTTAACCTCTCTAAGTCTTGGCTTCCTCATTTCACAAACAGTAATAATATTACCTGGCTCTCAGCGTGATTGGGAGGGTCAAAGAGATTTGCAAGGTACTGTGCCCACCGTGGGTCAGAATCACATTCCACCTCCCAACTTTGATTGTTCACATTTCAAGTTGGTGCTGAGCACCATCTTCAGTATGTCAGGATCTTCCCAAGGAGGGGGAATCTCTCTGAATTTGGGAGGTGCCTTTGCTTTCAACAGTTCCTCACATAAGGATCTGAGTAGGATATGCCCAGACAGGAATCTGGCATCAGTCTGAGAGATTGACTTTTGGGAGACTGTGAATGGAAGGTGTGATAGTTAAATTTAGGTGTCAACTTGACTGGACTAAGGGATGCCTAGATAGCTGGTAAACATTATTTCTGGGTATGTCTGTGACAGTGTTTCCCTAAGAGATTGGCTCTTGAATGGGTAGACTGAGTAAAGAAGATTGGTCTCACCCATGTGGGTGTGCACTGTCCAATCTGTCAAGGGCCTGAACAGAACAAAAATGTGAAGGAAGGGCAAATTTGCTGTCTTTGCTTGAGCTGAGACATCTATCTGCTCCTGCCCTCAGATGTCAGTACTCCTGGTTCTTGGGCCTTTGGACTCAGACCAGAACTTATACCATTGGCTCCCCTGGTTCTCAGACCTTCAGGCTTGGGCTGGAACTATACCACTGGCTTTCCTGGGCCTCCAGCTTACAGACAGCAGATCATGGAAGTTAGCTTCCATAATTGCATGAGCTAATCTTTCATAATAAATCTCTTTGTATAGATAGATAAATAGATAGATGATATATAGATAGATTCTCTTAGTTCTGTTTCTCTGGAGAACCCTGAATAATACAGAAGGGCACGCAGAGATCACTCTGCAAATCAAGACTGGTGTGAAGCAGTGATCTCTCCATGACCGCAGAACTATAAGTCAAGTCTGAGTGACTCTTGTTTGGTTCTCAGCCTTGGCTGGGGGACTGAGCTGCAAAGAAGGCCTGTGAGGTAGGACTGGCATCCCGAGGTTTTTGCCTAGCTAGCCTGCCCTGGAAACAGTCCACACAGGGAGCCAGGGCCTGAAGCACAGTCTGAGAACCAGGAACAAGCAGTAGTAGGTGAATGACAAGGTAAGGGATAAGATATGAATACCCCCTATGCTATTTTTCTTTCTCCTTCAGAACCCCCTGACTTCAACCAGAACATGTGTGAACAGAAAGAACATAGGGACCAAAGTTTGGGCTTTGGGGAATGAACCTGCTTGGTGACCAGAATCTATGATGTACCTTACCTGCCTTGCCAAGGTTTATTGGAAGCCTGGGTGACCCCAGACTCTACGTTCAACTCTGAGCTTGACAGCCCCAGCCCTGGGCCATAGAGAATGGGACCAGCCCAAAGGGCCGAGAGCTGGAAGCCTGGCTGTAGCACCCATTTAGGTCAGTTACCACACTGCCCCCCATCAGCATATTCTGTGAGAGAGGGATGGGGAAGCCAGATTTTGCAGGCAGCAGAAGTTCCTGGAGTATGGGGCAGCAGTGGTGTGAGCATATATCCTATTGGCTTTCATGGCCTTAAGGAAAACACCCACCCTACAGAAACATCTCAGATAGGACCAGCTTGATCTGAATTGAGACCTTATCTGAAAATCAAATTTTCTCCATGTCAGGCAGATGCTCGATAAATGTCTGTGGACCGATGGCTGAATCTCTCTGTGTGGCCATGGGGGAGTACACATAGCTCTGGGCTGTTTGTGGTTGGGAACCTGAATGTCTGAAGTGTGGGTGAGAGAGCTGGGGAGTGGGCAAGGATGACAGGACTAGAGGGTCTGATCTGTTACCTTATCAGCCTGAGAAGCCAAAGGACTAAATCCAGAAATCACAGTCAGCATGTTTGTTTGGGTTGACAATGCTACAACAAAGAGAGAAGGGAAAGAAGAGAAAGGAGACCAAGAGCGAGGGGGGATGGAGAGAAATAGAGACAGAGAGATGAGAACAGAGACAAAGAGATGGCATGAGAAGGAGGCAGAAAGGGACAGAGGGAGATAGAAGAGAGGGATAAAAGCTGGAGTATTAGCCTGGCGTCTTGGTGCATGCCTGGAATACCAGATACTCAGGAGGCTGAGGCATGAGAATCTCTTGAGCCCAGGAGTTTGAGGCCAGCCTGGGCAATATAACGAGACCCTTTCTCTAAAAAAAAAAAAAGCTGGAGTATCAGTGAGTCCAAACTAGAAATGAGAAAAACACCTTCAGAGACATCTTCAGACATGAAAAGAACTCTCTGTGTTAGAATCTATCTTCCTATCTGTCTCTCCCCCATCAGGAGATAGGTTTTGAAAGCAGGTGGTAGGTTTAAGTCATATTTACATCCTCAGTGCTTAGCATACTGCCTGAATGCTAGACACTCAATAATAAGTTTTTTAAACAAGCCAGGCATGGTGGCGCACACTTGTAGTCCCAGCTACTCAGGAGGCTGAGGCATGAGGATCGCTTGAGGCCAGGAATTTGAGGCTGCGGTGCGCTATGATTGGGCCCATGAATAGCCACTGTACTTGCCTGGGCAAAGTAGCCAGACCCCATCTCTGAAAAAAAAAAAAAGTTTTTCAAACAAATAAAATATTAAGAAAAGGTGTAATTTTAAGATAAAAGAATGGTAAAGATACCATTTACCGTGGAAGATAGCAGCTATGAGCTTAGACTTAAGAGTCATGGAGAGGTACAATCAAATCCCAGTTCCATCATTTCCTAACTACAGGACTTTGAACAAGATCTAGCCTCTCCAAGTTTACCATATAAAGTTATTGTGAGGATTAAATGTCTGCAAAACTCTTAGCAGACTGCCTGCATAAGTTCCCAACAATGTTGGCTACTGTTATTACTGTTGTCACAGTTGTTGCAGGCAAATAAGCAAGACAGGGACTGTGATAAATGGATTGCATAAACAGCCCCCAATTAATGGCTCTCTGCCCCATAACTTTGTAGTGCCCTTCCATCTAACTCTAGGTTTGGCTGTGTGACTTGCTTTAGCCGATGGGACCTCGATGCAAGCAGAAGTGTGAAAAAGAGACTGCCCATTTATGACTTCTTTCCACTACAGCCTAGCCCGTTGGAAGGATGTGGGGGACCTGTGGAGGAGGGCTGAGGTGTCCCAGCTGAGGCCATTGAAGACCAGTCATCCCCCAACCAACCCACCAACTATTACGGATATACAAGTGAGCCCAGGGAAGACCAGCCAGGCCCAGCCCAGATCAGCAAGACCACCCAGCTAACCTCGAGACTTATGTAAAATAACAAAAGGTTGCTGTTTTAAGCCAATAAGTTTAAAGTGACTTATTACACAGTAGTAGCTAGCTGGTATAGGAGCCATGGTAGCTCTTGTCCTCTAATATTGAAGCAGCTGATATCAAAAGGCAAAGGAGAGAGGAAGTCATGGTCTGCCAGGTTTTATTTGTAGAGTCTGGTGAACTTGAACCAGAGAAAGCTGCAAAACGTGGCTTGGAGAGCATGGCAGAGCCATGGGGAAGGGCTGATAGAAGCAGGTCCCTCTGTCAGACCCTGAGGGAGCCCTTTAGGTGGAAGACAGAGCCCTTGAGGTGGGAGGTGGCCGGGAGCAAGCCAGGCAGGCAGCAGCAGGGCTGCCACTGGAAGAGCTGAGGCTCACCCTAACCTGGCACCTGCAGCTCTCAGGCCTTGGGGTCATACACCCGCCCCATGAAGACAGGGAACTTGTGCTGCTGGTCCCAGAGCAGGAAGAGGAACGGCTGCTGCACGTCAAAGACCAGCAAGGTGCGGGCCACGGAGACGGCGGAGGCTGCAGCCGCCTCCACGCCAGTCTCTGTCAGCTCCAGCACCGTCTGGTGCTGCATCGCAGAAACCGCAACATCCGGGTCCTTCGTCAGCCTGCACAGGTCGAGGTCATAAGAAAAGTCAAAGAATTCTAGGGCAAAACCAGAGAAAAACAAAGAGTCAGAGACCAATACAAAACCCTTAGATGATGGAGACCTTTGTCCTGAATTTTGTGAGTTTGTCCTGAGTCCCACTACTGTCTTCCTCCTCCTCCCTTGTCAGGTTAGATATGGTGTCTTCTGGTCCCATGCGTGGAATCCTCTATTAGTGGGCCCAACTGCCACTCCCTCTCAAGAGGGGACAAGCCTTGCTTCCTGACCCTAAAAAAAACCCCTGAAAAATGATGTCATTGCTTCCTTGCTTACTAGGACCTTGGAAGCAAGGTAACTTATCAGAGACAGATTGTG
Organism: Daubentonia madagascariensis; assembly: GCA_023783475.1. Lineage (NCBI taxonomy): Eukaryota > Metazoa > Chordata > Mammalia > Primates > Daubentoniidae > Daubentonia > Daubentonia madagascariensis. The sequence goes on along the minus strand of JAKFHU010002396.1, from coordinate 520,615 downwards.
TATTATACAACGAGATTATATAGAAGGCTGTGATGCTGTGAAATAATGAGAAATGAATATATCGGTCCTTGTCCCAATTCCAGAGCTCCTAAAACCCTCATAATTTCCTGAGCAATAGGGCTGCTTAGGAGTATCTTTTGTTCTAATATTTGATCTTTTACCCAAGTTCCTGATAAACAGCTCCTAAATACCTTGAAATTTCCTGGGTGATAGGAACACCTGTTATACTAATGGGTTGACTCTGTTGGCTCCTGGATGGGGGCTGGTCACCATAAAGACCAAGCCATGGTTAGAAGCTTGGAACTTTCAGCCCCAACCCCCATCCTCCGGGGAGGGGAGAAGAGCTGGAGATTGAGTTAATAATCCATCTTGCCTACAAGATGAAGCCGCCATGTGAATCCCCAAAGTACAGGGTTCTGAGAGCTTCTGGATTGGTGAACACAGACACGTGCCAGGAGGGTGGCATATACCTACTCCACAGGACAGAAGCTCCTGCACCCAGATCCCTTCCAGACTTTGCCCTGTGTATCTCTTCCTCTGGCTGTTCATCAGTATCCTTTATCATATCCTTTACATAATATATTAGTAAACATAAGTATTTCCCTGAGTTTTGTCAGCCATTGTAGCAAACAATCACACCCTAGGAGGGAGTTGTGGGAACCTCTGATTTATAGCCGGTTGGTCGGAAGCACAGGTGACAACCTGGTCTTGTAACTGATGTCTGAAGTGGGGGGCAGTCTTGTGGGACTGAGCCCTTAACCTGTGGGATCTGATGCTATCTCAGGGAGACAGGGTCAGAATTGAATTGAATTGAATTGTAGGAAACCCAGTTGGTGTCCACAGAAAATTGGAGAAATGCTCAGTGTGGAGAAAACACCCCACACATTTGGTGGACAGAAGTGTTGAATGAAGTATACAGAAAAACACTTTGTTTTTCCTCTACAGGTGCCATTATACCGGGAAATGAGATCATGCGTTAGACGGTCAAGTTCTCTAACAGGACATAAAGTGGCAAAGCTGGACGTGAGGTGAGCGGTTAGGAAATGGAGTCTCTGTTGCCTCTCCTCAACTCAGAAACCTCCAGACCCTCACATCCAGATAACTTCTGGCATATTCCATGGAGTGGTTTACTGTTGCTAAGCGTCTCTGGGGAAGGAGCATCCATAACCGTAACCCACCTTGGTCACTTTTCCCACTGCCTACGTCATCATGAACCACAGGGGAAACCGTCAAGAGAGCTGGAGACCTGGACTGGTATTTTGGTTTGCCTCTAACTAGCTTAAGGGTAAGTCATGGAAACTTTGGGTAAGTCATACAAAGTTTCCTAGTCTTGGTTTCCTCAGTGATGCAATAGGATAATAGTACCTGCCTCTCTAACTCACAGGGTTGAGGAACAACCTGAGATTATGGATGTAAAAAATACCCTAGAGAATGCTGACCACATTTTAGGGACCCCTCCCCTTTTTTCTCCTCTGATGGTGTGAGAGTAACCCCACGCTGCCAGAGCTCACCCAGTTTCTCCATGATTGATAGCATGTCCTGGCTGGTCTTCACTTTGATGCGGGGCATCATTAGGAGAGTGGGCTGGAATTTGGACATGTCCAGCTTCCTCATGATGGCCCTGAAGACAGTGGGGCTGAGAGCTTGCTCCACGTCTTCAAGACGGTGTTTCAGGCTCTGGGGCACCAGGAGCACCAAGCTCAGGTTGTGGGAGAGCTGCAGCTGCCCCACCTAAGAGAATAAGAGATGCACTTTGTCAGTCTTCCCACCCCAGCTCTCTCCTGGCCCCCATCCTCTGTGTCCCAAGGCCATCCTGCAGTCTGCTGCTATGGTCTATACTATTTCAACAAGCAGCAGCCAGACCTAGGCTCCCAGGCTTTGCCAGGAAATGGGGATACCCAGCTGGGTGAACAGTGCTGGTCTGACTCTGTGCTGGTGAAGGGCAGAGGAGTGAGCACGAGTTTCTGATTACACCCTGACTCTACCACTGACTAGTTATATAATATGGGCAAGTGATTTGATCTCTCTGAGCCCTGTTCCCTTCCTCCCGAGTGTGTTGCGCAGATAGTACATAACATGCCCAATGTACCACCGGAGTTATCAGGTCAGTCCCTTTAAAAACTGTGGATGGCTCTTTGCTACCTATGAGATTAAGTACAAGTTTCTTAGTGCGGCATTGAAGATTGTTCACAAGCTGATCTTAGCTACCTTTCCAGATTGCTATTAGAAGGACTTTCAACTGAAGAACAGACAAAAGTATGTGAGAAGTGCAGAACCCACGAGTTTAATACAGGGGTTCTCAACTCAGGGCAAATCTGCCCACCAGCAGACATTTGGTAACATCTGGGGACATTTTGGTTGTCACAGCTGGGGGGCAGGTAGGGAGGATGTGTGCACAGTGCTATTGGCTTCTATTGAGTAGATGCCAAGAATAATGCTAAATTCTACAGTGCACAGGACAGCTCCCCACAACAAAGAATTATCTGACCCAAGATGTCACTAGCGCCAAGGCTGAGAAACCCTGTCTAATAGGATATGAGACTATCATTAAATGGCATTATGGTTGGGGTTGAAAGATGAACAAGAAGAATCTAGAAGAACACAGAATTCAATTGGACAATAAAGAAAGTTAACTGAAAGCAATCAATTGTTGAAACCTGAAAAAATGGCCCAGAAGAAGGAGGTTGTAAACCAGTATCAATGGAAGAGGGTAGACACAGGGTCCCTCTTGACATAGGCCTCAAAAACAATGTACTCATCTGGGCAGCACGTGTCCCTCAAGTCCTATGTATGGACCATGAATTACTGACCAAAAATTTATCATACTGTGCTCTTTCAAGCCAGTAACTTCGGCGTACTTGAGTTAGTAAATCTAACTCCCTTACTAAGATAAATACCCTTAAGTCCCAGGAAGATTTAGAATTTAGTATGGGAATGACAAAGTAAACCAACTCCATAATATTAACACCAAGTGTTAAGTTCAGGGTAATCCTTATGTTTGTTATTTAAAATAGTGTCTGTAATTTTTAAGAGAATCTGACATGCTGGTTTTATGCTTTTAAGCAAAAAGTTATAGGATAACTTCATTAAGTGTGAGAATGATATTAGAATGTTGACTAGAAATTGATTGACTCTTCAAATTTAATTTTCAGTTCACAAGTGGGCTTTAGGTGCTAGGACCTTATGGCCAAGCAGACTTGTAATTCTTTCCTGTCAGGTATTTGACATGTTTTTTGTTTTGGTTTGGTTTTTGGGTTTGTTTTAAAGACAGGGTCTCTCTCTGTCTCCCAGGCTGGAGCACAGTAGTGCAATCATAGCTCACTATAACCTTGAACTCCTGGGCTCAAGGGATCCTCCTGCCTCAGCCTCCCAAGTAGCGAGGACCACAGGCACGTGCCTGCCTAATTTTTTGATTTTTTGTAGAGATGTGATCTCATTCAAGTTGCCCAGGCTGGTCTCGAACTCCTGGCCTCAAGTGATCCTCCCACCTTGGCCTCCCAAAGTGCTGGGATTACAGGTGTGAGCCACACTGCACCCAGCCTTTGACATGTTGAAAAAGAAAATCAAGTATGTTAAATTTCTAAAAGGAGCTTGAAATGCTCATGGGAATATTAACTAACCATGTTTGTAAATAGGACAAATTATTTAAATGAGTTTTATCTGTTCAATATGGCTTAATTAAAGAACAAATGAAAGTTAGTTTAGTGTTTTATATAAATATTACTCTATTATAAATAATGTAGCAAGTTCAGCTTAAAATTAAAAGGCCTAAGTAAAACTTTGATTTTGCATTTATAATGTTAATACATTAAATTAAATATATGTTTAAAACCCAAGGAATTGTAAATAGTGGTTTTTGTGTACAAAACTCTTCTTCCTCCTCCTCTGGCATTAAAAAAACTCTGTTGATACCTCCCCTATATATCCTGCATCAGAGTAATGCCCTGAACATATCATATATATTCACTCTTCTGTGCCTCATACATGCTGTCCTGGTTCTGTTAAATGAGTCATGAATGGTCCAACACATTGGATAGGGATGGATGGATGGGTGGATAAGTGCATGGATGGATGAATAAATGAGCAACAAATGGTCAAAGTAACCTCTGTGAAGTTTTCTAGCCACTCATACTAAGTGAGTAGCTCCATTTGACAACCTCTATTTCATCCATTCAGTTATTCAGGAAACACTGAATGAGCACCTACTATGTGTGGCATTGTGCTAGGCACTGTAGATATAGAAGGAAACAAGACAAGTTCCTTATCCAAGTAGAGAGACAATATCTCAGGAAGATGGACAACACTGTCATCAAAGAAGCAAATAAATGGCAATTTCAGATGATGATTAGCACCATGAATATAATAAAATAAGGTGATGTCACAGGGTGAGGAGGGAGCTACTTTAAGGGGGAGAAGGCCTCTCCACCAAGATAACCTTTGAGCTGACACCCAAATGACCAGAAGAAACAAGCTATGTGAAGATCTGAGTGAAGAAGGATCCAGACAGAGGAGAAGCTAAGGAAAGCTCCCAAGGTGGAAACAGGCCTGGCATGTTCCAGGAGCAGGGTCTTTACTTTTCAGCCTGGTATTGAGACATTGGGTGTCTCCCCTTGTTTTCCATCTCATAGATCTGTGTCTTGCTGTCCTAACAAAGCAGAAATAACTGGTCACTGGGCACAAAATAGTTTACTAATTAGAATACTCCGGGCTCTATATTTTATCTTCCCTCCCTGTCCACTCATTCAAATTATATTTGTTCACTTTCTCCTAAGGAACATGAGCCTTTTAACACATGTGCAATTCAAGCGCTTACCACATATGTGCAAATACATGGCGATACCTATACACGTGTACACATGTATATGCATGATGCACACAGGTACACACAAACACACAGGACTTGCTAAGCCACCAGGGTCTCCTGGTGGGTTGACTAGAAAGAGAAACAGATGCATAGAACAGGAACATGACTCACTTTTTGCCATTTGATGCAGTAGAGATGCATGAAGAAACTTTAGAATCCTGTCTTCCAGCCTAAAACACACAATGCCTGCCTCGGCCAAGGCTGGAGAAAGGAGAAGGAGAAGAAAGACAGGGTGGAAATACAGATGGGAAGAGTAGAAACAATGAATTCATAAGAGTTTTCCCCAAAATGATGGGACCATAGTAGAAAAGAAGTCAGGAGACGCAGGTGGGTCTGAAACAGGAGTGGGAAGTGCCAAGAACTTACCTTGGCCTTCAAAGTTGGGTCAATGAAATGGGCCACAGGGTACTTCTTGCTAGTCATCATGGGCACTTTTATAACAGAGTCTTTGAAGTAAAAGGGCTCCATCCTGGTTCTACTGTGAGAAAATGCTGTCTTCCACTTGGCTGGAGGGAGGAAGCGGGAGAGGATTGCTCTAAAGCAGGTAGAGAAAGGACGAAGAGGAGCTAAAAGCCCTGTTAGCAAAGGGGGCACAGACATACTGGGATCTGGTGGTAGAACTTGGGGCTAGGTGGGCTTTGAAGCCAGGAGGGGAGGAAGAACCCAGAATGGGAAGACCACCTAGTCAAGGGCCCCCTTACCACTCAGGTAGATAGCATTGAGGAGGACAAGGCGGGTGTCAGAAGGCAGGCTGTCTAGCAGCTGCCTGATCTTGTGGTTGGTGTTCTCGGCCACCCAGGTGTTAATGAGCTCCAAGTTGGCATCACTGTCATTGCCCAGGACTCTGGGGCTGCTGCCATACAGGCTCTGAGAGGCGTTCACAAAGCTGTCCGTTATGGCCAGGTCTGAGGGGTAGGTTGAGAGAGGGAGTCATGAGGGAGTCCTGAACACCTCATCCCCTTCCAAGAGCAAGCTTTGAGGGAGCATGCTTCCTGTGGCTCTTTCTGCTCTAATGAACACAGCATGTTGGCGCAAGGGTCCAGTCCACTCCTCTTATAGATGCAGCACATGAGGCCCAAAAAAGGCAAACCCTAAACTAAGAGCAGGAGAACTAGTCCTAGGCCCTTGCTGCCTCTGCTTGCCATGTGACCATGGCTTAGCAAGATAACTCTTCTGAGATATTAACATCCATTTGCCTGTATTTTCCCTCTTTCTTCCCTTAATTCAGCAGGGAACAGACTCTGCTTCCTGGACTCAGTGGAAGCTTGTGACAAAACTTCTTGGCTTTTGCTCTCCAAAAGACTTCAGTCCCCTCAAGAAAATAGTATTTGAAAGAAAAATCTATCCTGTACTAAATAGATTAGAGATATTTCCCCAGGCTTTGCTGATGCTTAGGTACAGCATGAGACCAAGAACCTTAGCACAACCCCAGGGTAGGCCTGAGAAGGGGACAAAAGCCCTAATATATTGAATGCAAGTAGTATCTTCTACCAACCTAGTAAGAAAGAGGATAAAGCAGACTTATTGCTTTATAAGTAATAAGTAAAGGCAACATTTCTTGAGTACCTCTAAGCTATATTTTCCCCATATCTAAAAAGAGAGTGTTTTTTAGATGACGAGGCGATAGGTGATTTTTCTTGCTTTTTTTGTGCTTTTTTTTTCTTTTTCTCTGTGTTTTCTCAGTTTTCTACAATGAATGAGTATTGCTTTTAAAGTTTAAAAGAAAGCCTGGGGAAAAAAGGTTTTCCTTTTTTTTAAAAAGGGGGGTTAGACTAGAACTGAGGTTTTTAAACCTTTTAAAGCAGCAGAACTGTTTTTTCAAATAAAGTCATGTCTGAAGCACACAATATAAAAAGGCCCCGGTTGAGGGCAGGTGAGCAGCCCCTCTCCCTCTCACAGGAAGTGGTGCCCCACTCCCTACCACCCAGCCTCCCGGATACCCCACTTCCACCATGACTCCTGAAGTGGCTCTGCAGAACCCTAGGGCTCTGAGGAACAAGTTTGAAAACAACTGCATTAGATCATTCTGTAAATTTATTATCACTATTTATTGTCATTATTACCTAGGTAATAACATAATACATGTAAATGATAACAAATTCATATAATACAAAAATATAAAGAACAAGAGTCCCAAGACTCTTTTGACACAAAAATTAGCCAAAAAAAAAATGTATGGCTATTTTATGTCTATAGCTCTGTAGCTCTATCTATTAGTGAATGCATAAGGATAATTTTATTCTAAAAGGAGTTGACTCATGCAAATGACTTGCCTCACATCTCACCAGGAGAACAGTCCAGCTCCTGAAGCTACCCTGACCTGCTCTGCACTCCACCCCTGATATTCCAGCTCCAACGTTCCCTCTGTCTTCTCTTTCCCTGGTGCTGGGACCCCCTCTGGAATCCCTTCAGGACCCTTATCTGCAGCTGCTGCTCCTCCCTGGGCACTCACCTGGGCTATGGAAGATCTGAGAGACGGAGGTGACACCTTTGGACGTGAAGGCCTTCAGCGCCTGGTGGACACAGGCAAAGTCCTCAGGGTAGGAGAGGACGCTCTCCAGGTTTCTTCTGGTGGTGTTCCCAGCCCCTGTAACAAAGGGCAGAGGGGAAGGGCACTTGCAGGCAGAGTGGGAGACCCACCATTTGGGACTAGGGTTGAGGGGCCAGGCTGGAATGAAAGGTGTTCCCGGCTATGCAGGGGATCAAAGATCTGAGCTGGAAGCATTCTTTTGGAAGATAATACATATGTCAGAAAGGTGGGGGTGTGGGAATTATGAATAATCACAGAGTTAGGCTCCTGCGGGGCTTTGAATACTCTCCTCCCTCTTTTCTCTACCTATTTAAATCCTACTCATCTTTCAAAGCCATCTTTCAAAGTCCAACCAATCATTGGCTGTTCCACATTAACTATTATTTAGTTGGTTTGGGTTTACAAAGACTCACTCTATAGGCAGGGACACTAGATTACTATTTAGAGGAGAAATCAGAAAATCATAATACAGGATGGATGCTCAATATCCCTTCATTTAGTCATTCATTATTAAATATTTATTGTACATATCTTCTGTGCAATAATAGCTAAAATATACTGAGCATTTACTTGGTTCCAGGTCTCCTAGGTGCTTCTCCCATATTATGTCATTGAATCTTCACCATAACCCTTTTACATAAGGACAATTACTATCCCTGTTATACAGGTGAGGAAACTGAGGTTTAAGAGATTAAATACTCCATTCATTTAAGGGCACAGAGCTAATAAGTGGAGGATAGAGGCAGGATTTGAGCTGTATTTTTCTGGGCAATAAAGAAAGTAACTGAAATCAATTGGATGGAATGTGCCTCCCAGGAGATATCTGACAACATCTGGAGATAATTTAGATGTCATAACCGGGGAGTAGGGTACCACTGGCATCCAGTGGAGTATTGGGATTCTGGGACTCCAGAATAATGGTTCTTATATGCTCACTGCATTGTCTCCAGCAGTATTCTTTGAACCCCCCCCTTGGGAATGACAGCACTCTCTCCACTGCTTGTAGTAATTTGTTTATGCCATTCCTAGGGTAATTATCACTTGGGACTTGACAGTAATCTCTCAAAACAACAGAGGGATTAACATTTTTTTGACCTCCCACCAAGTCAGGCACTAGGCTATCTACTTCTTAATCTTTTGAGGTAGATACCACCATCACCACTTTACACAAGAAGACTCAAGGCTCAGAGAGGTTAAGGGATCTGTCTAGGGTCACAGAGCTAGAAAAGCAGCATTACCATGATCCACTCTAGGTCTATCTCTGATGACTTCATCTCCCTCAACACCTTACCTTGCCTTGAACTACGGCTGGTGGCTGGGACCTTGTTTTGTACGTTCTTGTATAATCCACAGGGTTTTACAAGCAATCATGCCTATTCAATCATTGTTAAATGAAGGAATGTTCAAAAATGAGAAGACATATCCCCCCACTCTCCCCAAATATAGCCCATTTTTACAGCTTCCTCGCAGAGACATAGCTTTGTAGAAAGTATCTGGGTTGGTGACCCTCATAGGGGTGCCCAATATGACTTGGAGAGAATACAATCAGGGTCTTACCAAGCAGGACGTGGCTGAGGAGGCTGGCAATGCTGAATGGGGAAAAGGCCATGTTGGTCTCAGCCTTCTTCACTGCTGAGAAGGCACCGTAGAGTTTCAGGGAGAAATCTATCAAAGCCTCCCCCAACACAGCTTCTGCTGAATGACTCTCCAGGTCAGAGCAGGGAGTGCCAGGCCCTGGGCAGAGGGACTCAGGAGTGGGCTGGGTAGGAGGATCTGTTGGGGGCTGGGTAGTTGGTTGGGCAGTGGGTTCATCAGTGGTACTGGCTGTTAGTTTGGTGGCTGAGTTGGTTGTTGAGTTGGTCGTCGGCAGCAAGGTGGAAGACTCTTCAACGTGCTGAACGGTTAGAATCTTGCGTCTATCTCCCTCCACGACGTTCCCTTCGCTTTCCCCTTGCAAGCTCTTTGGATCCCTGGAGCTGGAGGCATTTGGATTTGAGGAGGCTCCATCCTGTGGTTCAACAAACTGAGTTTCATTTTTCTTACTATGAGGCACAGTCCCCTCCAACGCTCAAAGCAGGAAGAGAAGGTGGGCATGTGGAAAACGTGCTATACCAGAGAGTTATTTCTGAGACAGCCTGGTGGGTAAGGAACCTGCCCTGGAGCCACGACCACTAATTCCTTCAGAGAGGGGGCAGTGCAGGGGTATGGAGTGCGGCAGGAATATTCCCTGCAGAAGAGGAGGGGTGATAGGGGACCCTGTTCTCTCTGATTAATCACTGCCATGTAGGAAACTGTTTTCCAAACATTGAAGCTGAGTGTCAACTGCTGTTTATGTTCTCGCAATTTCTTATTAATATCTACCTGTCTTGACTCACTTGCCTGGCCAATGCAGACATTTGAACTTTTGTAGCCCTTGCTTTAGAGGAGTGGATTTTCAAATTGAGGGTTGTAATCCTTAGCTGGTATTGAAAACAATCAGCATTCTGACAGGAAAGAACAAAGGGAGGGAGGAAAGGAGGAGAGGGGAAGAGAAGGAGGGAGAGAGAGGGAGAGAAATAGTATAGACCAATAGCTCTGAGACAATTTTGACTCCCAAGGAATATTTAGCCATGTCCGAAGGCATTTTTGGTTGTCATAAGGGAGGAAGCAGAGAAGATGCTACTGGAATCTAGTGGGTAGAGGCTAGAGATGCTGCAAAACACCCTACAATGCACAGGACAGCCCCTCAACAGTGAATTATCCAGCCCAAATGTCAATTGTTGCTCAGCTGAAAAAAACATATATTATCCCCATTTCACAGACAGAGAAACTAATGCTGACATATATTAAATGACTAGCCCAGGGTCTCACAGAAACGGGAGGAAAAGCTAGGAGTCAAACCAAGTTCTCTGATTCCAAATTCCTTGCTTATCATCTGCTGAGTCTCAAAGGGCACTCTGGATGCCAACTTCCACACACACACACAATACACACACATGACACACACATGCACACACCCCAAAGTAAGCATTCACCTTTTTCCTGGGCTCCCTCACTTCCTGGGCTCATTTCCCCAGACCACTGGGAAATCCCATTGCTGTTACCCCCCACCCAGGCCCACATATGTTTGCTACTCTTCCTTCCTGTCTCCACAGGCTCCAGCCTGGCACAGCCTGCGACAGTCACAGTAGCCAGACCCCTCCTCCCCACCACTGTTTTCTACAACCACCTCCTGCTTTGAAATCACAAAGTGCTCCCCGTCTCCTTGCACTCTGTGATCCTCCTGCCACGCCTGTTTGGTGGACAGGATGGGGTCTATTTATTCAACATTTCATAAGTCAGGATTGAGTTGAATAGGCAGGGAGAAGTGACTTGCTCAAGGCCATGCAGCTAGTGAGTGCACAGCCCACCAAGGCTGGGTCTGTCTGCATCCGGAGCTCTTTCCGCACTGACACCAAGGTGGGTGCCAGGATCACACTTGCTGATCCCAAAAGGAGATCCCCTCATTCCCCGGAGCCTGAAGGGTTAATCCTCAGCACCCCCCCACTCCTGTCCCATTCCCACCCCTGGCAGGGGCCACGTACCCCAGCCAGCAGCAGCAGCAGGAGGGTCAGCAGGGTCAGCCCCGAGGCCATCTGGGCGACGACGTCAGCTGGACCTGCACAGCCAGCCAGCTTCAGAGCCAGCCCCGAGCCCGGGAGCCCAGGGGGCCCCCACCCCACCCCGGGCCCGCCCCCCTTCCGCCCCCCTTCCGCCCCAGGCCTCAGCCCCTCTCTGGGAGTTCCCTTCCCCTCCCTCCCGGGGCCACCTTCTCCCTGGCTCCTCCCTCTGTTTTGTTTTCCTCAAAGCGCTTCCCATTCCCGGCACCAGCTGGCCCTTCCTCTCCCCCGGCCAGGGTCTCCGTCCATCTGTTCAACTGGGGGGTTGGGGTGGGGAGTCCTGCTTTAGCCAAACAATGAGGCCAGAAGCGGGGGAGGGGGCGGTCCAGAGGGGGCTGGGCCCAGCAGTCCTGGGGCAGGACAGGGTAGGGGTGAGGAGCAGGAGGAGGCAGAAGTCTCCAGTGGAAACCTGTAGAGACTTCGGAGATAAAAGGAGCAGGAAACCCGGGAAGGGAAGGACAGAGATGAGGACCCCCCCCCCAGGACCTCTTCACTCCATGCTCCCCACCCCCACCCAGCACCAAACCTGCTCCAGACTCCTGGTCACTAGGCAGCTTCAGTGCAGACTGAGTGGAGAGTCCCGCAGGGTCAGGGAGGGGGAGTGGGGGGGTCAGTCTTAGCTATTGGCTGGCCCAGGACACTGCCCAGTTACAAATTAAGGATGATTGATCGCTGGTGTGATTTCCCGTAAATCAGGGTGGGACGGACCACTTGGTCCGCTTTGTGGGCCAGGACAGGAATTTAGTCTGAAGCCCCTTGGGGGTCGGGGGTGAAGTTGGGTGCAGCTCTCAGCTCTACACAACCAAAGCTTCCTCCTCCATGTTCATGGGTCCTGATAAAAACAGCATGTACACAGACTTTTCATGTAAGTTTACAAGAAATGAGGTTTTCAGAAATTGCTTGTCTCAGTTGATCCTTAAAGTAAGCCTTTGGAAATAAGCCCTGTTGTGCCTGTTTGATAGTTAGGAAACCGAGCCTTAGAGCAGTTAAATGTCTGGCCCATGGTCACCCTCACTTGAAGAAGTGTCCTAACCTCCACTCCAACATCCCCTCTGCTCTGCGGGTGTTCTTCTGTTTTTGCTCTTAGAGACCCATAATCAGTGGTTCTGCCTTTGTATAATAGACAAGGAAGCTGAGGCACCCAGCTCAGCAAACATTCACCTTAATTAAAAAACTGAAAAAAATGGAAAGCTGGGGTGTATGTGTTTGTGGCTAGGGCAACACAATAGACCTGGCTTGCTGTGTGACCCCAGCAAGTTGCTTTTCCCCTTGGCACCTAGCTGTCTTCTCAGGGTTGCCAGATAAAATACAGGAAGCCAGGTTAAATTTGAATTTCAGATAAACAAATAAAAAAACTTTTCATGTAAGTATATCCCACACAGTATTGGGACATACTTAATGTTAAAAAAAATTGTTTTTGTTGTGTATCTGGAATTCAAATTTAACTGGGCATTTTGTATTTTATTTGCTAAATCTGGCAACCCTACCTCCACTGCAAATCAAGGTTGTCTCTGATGACCTAATACAGCTCTAATGTTCTGTGATTAACCTCACTGCAGGCTTGTCCTCTAGTTGTGTTTAGGACATTCAGGAAAGTTCTCTACTAGCACTAGAACTGCTACTCTAAGGGACTGACCAAGGACAGAAACAGGAGAACAATTTTGTACCTCCTTGGGAGTCCTTGGAAAAGACCCAGAAAGAGTTTTTCCCAACTTTGCATTTGATTCCCTGCAGCTGCTTGGGAACCTCCTAAACCATGGGGAAATTATACATCAGAGCCATCGTTTGAACAGCTACACACAAAACACCACTTCTCCATCCCTGGTGCTCAAGCTGGTGACCTCAAAGGTGCCATGAGCTTGTGGATTCTAGGAATTGGTTCGGCCAGAGGAAAAGAAGGTGGTGGAAAGTGTCTCATTCACTGAGTTCTTACCATGCATTTATGCTCTTCTTCTCCTTAACTGTCCTGGCGCCTATGAAGTGGGTGCTAATATTAATCCCATCTTAAACAAGTAAAAAAAAAATGAGGCTCAGAGAAATTAATCGATCCACCCAAGATCACACAGCTGGTAAGTGACAGAGCCAGGATGTGGACAAAGTCTGTTCAACACTGAAATTCTTCCTTAACCCTTACATATTACTGACACACACCAGGGGCTAACCTGAAACAAGCGGCAGAGTGAGCATCCTGGGCCCAGCTGCAGAAGTCTGGCACTTTGTAGGCCAAAGTTGCAGGGTGGACAAGGCCCAATGGAGAGGTTTTCCCAGGCTGTTGGTCTACCTTCTTCAGCATTTCAGCTCTCTGGCCAAAGCCATTGCTGCATGCTGGACACTTAGAGGGTGTCTGCTTTGTGGAGACTCCCCTGCCTGATGAAGCTAGAGCTAAAACTGACTTCATCATGGTGTTTGCAGAATTTCTCCCTGTTGTGGGTGCCGAGATATTCAATCAGTATAGAGTTGTGAATTCAGTCTTTCTCCCACTAGAGGCAGGTCTAGGGTTTCTCCGCTATGAGGACCTTTCCTTTTGGTGGGTGAGGAGGGAGATACCCACAGAAACCCTCTTCTCACATGTTTAGGTGCACGTGGCTTCTCTCCCCTGTGGGTTTCCTGGTGTTGGATGAGGTTCACGTTCTCACTAAAGTTCCCTCTGTACTCAGAGCATTTTATCAGGTTTTTCTCACGTGGGTCATCAGATACTGAAGGGTGCAAGATGTTGTGGTTAAACTCTTTCTCACACTCTATACACTGTTAGGTTTTCCTCTTAAGAGAACCTGGAAATTGGGCAGAAGAATCAGGGTCATCTGATTCTCTGAACACAGAAAATCATTTGAGTGATGATTTTCTCAATTCTCCCACAGACAGTGCATAACTAGCACCGCTCTAGTTGCAGAGGAGAGAAGTTGCTGGACTACCCACCAACAATGCCTTGGGCATTAGGGCTCAATCCTCTCTTTGGAACCCTGGTTGAGAAATATCATTTTAGGGGAATAAAGTTTTCTTTGACTTTTTATTTACTATGGATCAGGGCCCAGAGTTTGTAATGTCAGATGCTGAACTGCCAAAAATGGATAAGATGCAAATAGTTTTTGACTGGTAGAGATATGAGTGAAATGGAAACATTTGGAAGAGATGATAATGACAACCCCACGGTAATGGTCTTATTGCCCTATAGGGCAGTAGCCACTTTTGTAGCTAACTTAGCTATGTTATTCTAGCATTCTCCTTTTCCCTGAGCGAGCACACACACACCCCCCCCCCAGTTTCTCCCATCATTCTTTGAAACAACTTTGTCATCCTGATGGTTGCCTTGTGAATGTTCTCACTGTGTAGTTGGGCAAGAATGATGTTTCCACCATGTTGAGAATTGTTTTGGTACACCCTTTTGTGGGGCTACTGATGCTCTGTACATAAAGGTGGACCACTGACTGAACTTTGTCTTCTTTTCCTACAAATGTAATAGTCCTCTGGGGAAGGGCACGGGTTTGGCAGCCATGAGTGAGGGGGCAGTTGGGGCTTCTGCTTCCATTGTACCTCCAGTGTGTTCACCCATTGCCTTCTCATCAGCCCCGACTCACACGGGCTCTTTCCTGCTCGACTCTCCAGGGACAGAACCTTCCTGGGAACCTCACAAGAGAGTGCTCATTCATGGCATCCTCCTGCTAAAGACCTTCTTCCCTTCATCTTCCCAAGGAAGTGGATGGGGATGAGAGACAAAGAGAGGAATTATATCCAAATAAGTATTGAGACACAAACACCCAAACCCCAGACTCACACCCCATTTGAAGACCCTGGAAAGCCTAGGAGTACAAAGCTTTTCAGAGTAACAGACATACTTGATGACTTCTCATAGATGTTCCGCAGTGGTTCATGTAATTATTTATCTAAGGATATTTTAAATTATTCTTTCAAAGTTATCACTACAGTATCAAACTTTGTAAAATTTTTCAAACAATTCCAACATTTATAACATTGACAGTTACCACAGACACAACTGCTATTAATAATCCCAAGTGTATGCTTCCAGATTCTCTTTTCTATTTATAAAATCATACATACCTTGCCCCCAACCCACACATAATATTACTCTTCCATAATTTATCTTCTTCCTTAATAAATTATCGTGAACATTGTTCCATGTCATTGCAGGCAGATCTGTCTCATTCTTTCTAAGAGCTGCATAGTATTCCATTGTATGGATGTATCACAAACTATTTCTTTGATCTCACAGTGAGAGACATTTGGGTTGATTCCCAAACCAACCCTGCTAACTGCATGCTGGTTCCAGAAGTTTCCCTCTCGCTTGCTCACTTTTACTCTCTTTGCATGGCAGCTGACCTATTTTCTCTGCCACCTTTATGTTTCTAACCTTTGTTTCCAGCTTCCTGTTGCCACCTCTTTGGATAGAAAACCCAGCTGTGAATTTGGTCCCCTTCGGATTGTGATCTCTTGTTTCAACATGCTGCTTCCGCATCCATGTCCTGCTCTGGAGGGTAAAAGTGCCTGCCCCGATTCCAGCCAACCTGATCCATCTTTCATCCGTCAGGGGCAGGGAGCTGCCGCCCTAGCCCTGCCCAGCTTGAACATGAAGCCCCCATGGTCACTTATCCAGTTACAGACTTTTCTTTGCTTCAACCTCTAAAATGGAATTACCCTTCCCTCACAAACCATGTACATACCATATCATCCAAATATTTATCTGCCACAAATGCTAATTCCCCCACCCCAGCATCATGTGTCATTAGATGCAGTGCAGATGGGGCAAACAGCATGTGCCTCTGAGCCATACAGACCACTTCTGTACTTATCAACTGCCCAAAGGACCTTAACCTCTCCGTGGAGACATGCTTTCAAAATCTATATGGGGGTTCTGCAGTCTACTTTACAGGGTCATTTTTTTTTTTTTTTTCAGACAGGGTCTCACCTGGCCTCCCTGGGCTGGAGTGCAGTGGCTATTCACAGGCTCGATCAATCATAGTGCACTGCAGCCTCCAATTCCTAGGCTCAAGCAATCTTCCTGCCTCGCCCTCTCTAGTGGCTGAGAATACAGGTGCATGTCACCTCCCCCAGCGCCAGGGTCATTTTTGAGGATTGAGTAAGATGGGTTTGAAAGTTACCAAAAAGGTGCTTGAAAATGATAGCAGTTGTGATTAGATCCTTGCTAATAGTTTTTTGGTGGTGATGACTACTTTCCCATAATTCTCCAGAAAAAGCCACCACCTTTGTTTCTCGTGAAAGTGGTCATAAACTGATTGTCCACGGATGGAGTTTACATGAAGGACACAGTGGGTGAGGTTGTTTCTTGAGCCAAGTATGTTTGTAGGCCCGCTTAGGCTTTTAGTTCCATTTTCTGATGAGAGATATATATATAATGCAAAAAGAATCTGTAATGGCTGTCCAGAGTCTTTGTGTTTCTATCATTAAAAAACAATTTATAATTAGATATAATTTATAAGGAAAATTACATGAAATAAGTATACAATTTAACAAAATATTGTAAAGCTAACATCCATGTAATCATCACCCGGTTCAAGAAATGGAATATCATTGGCACTCCAGAAGTACCCTAGGTCCCCTTCTCGGTCACAACTCCATTCCCCGGCAGGAAACCATGATCCTAATATTACTGAAATCACTTCCTTACTTTTCTTTATATATTTGCCACATATGATACCATCCCTTTTGGAGTTCGTATCATACAGTGTGTATTCATACATATCTGCTTTCTCTCACTCAACATTATGCTTTTAAGATTTATCCATAGTGTTGCATGTGGCTGTGGTTTATCTTCATTGCTCTATAGTTTTCCATTATATGAATATATCACAATTTTATCTTTTCTACGGTTCTACAATGCTGCTGTGAGCATACCTCTGTATGCAGCCTATTTCTCTAGGGTTTATGCCTAGGAGTATCATTGCTGAGTTGAAAAGATGTGAGCAGCTTTGACATTTCTACAATTTGCCAAAGTGACTTTACCAATTTATGCTTCCACTAATATAGTTTATTTTATTTTATTTATTCATTTTTTGAGACAGGGTCTTGCTCTGTCACTCAGGCTGAAGTGCAGTGGTGTCATCATAGCTCACTGCAACCTTGAACTCCTGGGCTCAAGCCATCCTCCTGCCTTGGCTCCCGAGTGGCTGGGACTACAGGCACACGCCACTACACTTGGCTAATTTAAAATTTTTTTTGTAGAGGCGGCATCTTGCTGTGTTGCCCAAGCTGGTCTCAAACTCTGGCCTCAAGCGATCCTCCCATCTCGGCCTCCCAAGTGCTCCCAAAGGATTACAGGTGTGAGCCACCGTACCCGGCCCCACTGCAGTTTATGAAAGCATATTGTGTAAGACCTTGTGATCATTAATTTTATATGTCAACTTGGCTGGGCCACGATGCCCTGATATTTGGTCAAACATTATTCTGGATGTTTCTGTGAGGGCGAGATTAACATTTAAAGCGGTGAACTTTAAGTAAAGCAGGTTGCCCTCCATAACGTGGATGGGTCTTATCCAATTAGCTGAAGGCCTTAACAGAACAAAGACTGACCTCCCCCCACGCAAAAAGGAATTTTGCCATCAAACTACCTTTGTATTCTTCCAGGAGTTTCTAGTCTGTGGGCCTTCTCCATCAAATTTTGGACTCACCAAGCCTCCACAGTCACATGAGCCAACTCCTTAAAATAAATTTCTCTCTATATATATATACACATCCTGTTGCTTCTGTTTCTCTGGAGAGCCCTGACTAATACAGAACTAAAATTAAGGCTCAATATTACATGCGGCCTTGATATCTGGTGAAACTGAGAAGGCTTTCAAATGGCCTAACTACAAGTTCTCCTCCCCACTCTGCTCCTTTGGATAAGGTCCCCAAGCCAAAAAAACCCTCCTTTTCAAGGGGACCAGGTGCAATTCCTGCTTATCTATGACTAGTGGGTTTCAGTTCCCTGCCAGCCTGCAGCATTATCCAAACAAGCCAATCACATCCTCCCCTGGGAACCAGGGGCAGCTCTTCCTCTTGATACTACAAAGCCTGTGTCCCACAGCCTCTTGCTGTTTGCTCTGTTCCTGAATGCAACCCCTGTGTGGCCCAGTGTGACATGTGATGTCCTCCCTCGAGATGAGAGTCTATGTGACCAATAAACTATTCTTGGGCTCATCTGTCCAGTATCAGGTGTTGTGTTTTAGGCCATCCCCCTAACCACAGGGTGGGAATCCCTCCTGCACCAACAGGGTGAATAGGAGGTGATTAAAACAAAAGTTACTATTTGTCAAATTCTCACCAACTCCTGGTTTACCACAATTTAAACTTTTAGCCAATATATTGATATCTCATTGTGGTCTTAATTTTTATTTCCTTGATTTACTAATGAGATTGAGCATTTTTGCATGTGTATTGTCCATTTGGATTTTTTCTTTTGTCAAATACCTTGCAGCAGAAACTGATTAGCTATCTATCAAAGTTGTTTCCTTTCTCTCCTGGCCTCACAACTAGGCTACATTTCTCTGCTTCCCTTACCATCGTGAGATCCATATGACTGAGATCTGGCTGGTGGAATGCTGGTGGAAGTGACAGGAGAATTTCTAGGCCTGATCTTAAGAAATCTACCACACATGAAACTCTTTTTCCCCATCTTTAGTGTCCAGGGTGACTTTGGAGGCTACACGTTGAAGACACCTGAGTGCCTGTCAGCCAGGTATCTGAATGGTTTTGTGAAGCAGAGCTTCCGTGACCAGAACACCAGTTTTAGACTTTACCTGAGCGAGAAATAAATTTCTACAACTTCTATTGTATAAAGCACCGAGATTTGGAGGTTTGTTGTCAGTGCTGTTAGTTCACCTTCACTTGTTTGCCCATTTTTCTATAGGGCCTTTTTTTTTAATATAAGTGTTCTTTTTGGTTACACACCTTGTGTCCATTATATATGTTGCAAATATAATCTATCCTGTGGCTTGCCTTTTCATTCCACTAATACAGTCTTTTGTAGAACAAAAACGATTCATTGCAATTTGGTCAAATTTATCACTCTTTTCCTTTACGATTAGTATGATTTTGCATTTGTTCATAAAATAACTTTCTTATCTATGATCAAAAACGTGTTCTCCTGTCTTGTTATGCAATTTTTTTTTTTTTGGCCTTTCACATTTAGGTTTACAATCTGCCTGAAACTGATTCTTTTTTTTTGATATGGTATGAAGTAGGGGTAAAACTTCATTTTTTCCTACGTGGATATTAAATTGTGACAGCACCATTTATAAGTTTTGATATCAAGTAGACCAAATCTTCCCACTTTTTTCTTCAAGAAGGTCTCTGTTCTTCTTAATCCCTGAATTTCCATATATACTTAGAATTAGCTTGTCAGGTTCCACAAAATAAAACAAGCAAAAAAAACATGTTGGGATTTTGACTGGTATTACTTTACATCTATAGATCATTTTGAGGGTGAATTGACAACTTTACGATAGTAAGTCTTCTAATCCATGAACATGTTATAATTTTCCACTTCTTTGGGTTGTCCATAATGTTTTTCAACATAGTTTTATAGTTTTCTCTGTAGATGTATTTCACCTGTTTTTCTTTGTTTATTTTATTTTTCTAGGACCTTGATTTTTTTTTTTTTTTTAAGAGATGAGGTCTCACTGTATTGCCCAGGCTGGAGGGCAGTGGCACGATCATAGCTCACTGCAGCCTTGAACTCCTGGGCTCAAGCGATCCTCCTGCCTCAGCCTCCCAAGTAGCTGGGATCTTAATATTTTTTTATGCTATTACACACACTTTATATTTTAGTTTGATATATACCATTAAAAATCATTTTTGTGCCTAGTTTCCTCTTTCTTCTGTTTATGGTAATAAGGCCTAGTTTTATCACCGGCCTAGAAGTCTTAGATTTTGTATTTTCTTTTCAATTCTAGGTTCAATAAATTTGGCTGGGTTTAGATCTTCAATCTTGGGTCCTGATTTGATCCCTCTATCTCCACCTCAGGTCAGCATGTAACTGTCGGAGGTGGTGGAAGACTGATTAGCCTCTCACCCAGAGGGAGGAGGGGAGACTGATCTTTGCCTCCATCCAGCCCATCCACAGACCTTTCAGTAGTATCTCCAGAATATATCCTGAATCCACTCACTTTTTTCCACCTCTGGGGCCATGGCCCCAATCTAGCCACAATCATCTCCCACCTGGACCACTGAATAGCCTCCTAACTGGTTTCCATGCTTCCACTCTGCTCCTTCCAGACATTCTCCATTCCACAGCCAGAATTATAAAAAATATAAATTGGTTTTTCATGGGAGTCCATTCTGATGGGAAGCTGCATACAAGGCTTTCTCTTCACACGTATAATAAAATCTAAACTCTCTAGCTTGGCCTATGACACTGGGTCCAAGCTGACCTCTCCAACCTCCTCTTGTAATATTCAACCCCTCTTACTCCCTCTAGCACCTGGCCTTCTGGAAGTTTCTAGAATATGCCTTTCCTGTTCTCTGTGTTGGGATTGCTTGTTCACCAACTTTCTGCACGGCTAGTCCACCCTTCTGGCTGGGATCTTGAAATGCTCCTCCTCAGAGAAGCTTCCTTCTGACCTCTCTCCTTCTACCATAGTGTCCCCTTGGTTTTCCTCATCACATTTATCACATGGGGGACGATCATTTTGTTTGCTCTTTGTTTACTTGATTATTATTTGTCTTCCCCACTAGACTGTGAACCACAGGAGAGCACGGACCCTGTTTGTCTTTTCACCATTGTATCCCTGGAACATTGTACTGTGCTCACCATCTAAAAGATATTTCATAAATGCTTGTTGAATAAATGAACACATCTTGCCTAAGCTAGGAGACAGAAGTCCGAGGGCAGGGACCCCTGAGGAGGACCGGAACAAACTGCCGAGAATCTCAAGTGACTGTGCGTAAGGATTAGTAATGACGATTGTCTGGGAGAGGTGATGGGTGAATTAATTGGGAATCAACCCAGTACAAAAGTTCTTTGCCTAGTTAGAGGCAACTTGACGGTCCCATCTGTTGGCCCCCTAATAATTCCATCTTTCTGATACATCTCCATCCTTCATCTGAATAAGTGAAAGGAAGAAGAATACCAAAAAACGGGAAGAGTGGGGTGTTAAAAGCAGCAGGCTGATTGCACACTGGTGCCACCTGCTAACTTCTCCTGCGGCTGGGGGCGACTGTGGGGCACTCATGGGGATGTCCATTGTGGTTCACGGTCAGAATTCTTGCCTGCCTTGTGGGAGGCTCAGATTCCATTTCTGGTCTGTGCAACTTCCTTTCAGCCCACCACCTGGCACACAGCAGAAACTCAATAGATATTTGTTGAATGATTGAATGAGCAAGATCCTTTGATATTGGCTATCAAGGACACAGATTAAATTGTCCAACTGTGCCTTCTAGCAGTTGTTTTCTCCATACACCCATTTCTACAGGCTTTTCTGGCAGCTGCTACCAGGAGGCTGGCGGTGCTTGTTACCTCCTCTAAGTAACTGATAAGAATAAGAGAAGAGAGACACAAAGATGTTGCATAGAGGTGGGGGTAGGGAGGGGGAGAGCAAGACCCTCCCCCTCCAAATTCCAGACAAACAGCTGCACCAGGAGAACATTAACACTTCAGGGCTAAGGCATGTTCTGTACTCCACAGCCCCCACCCGATATGCTTCAGGCATGCTTTCATTATGACTTCTGGCTTATTCTCATTTTCCTACTAAAAACACCACTTCATTAAGTAGATAGAAAATTTAAACATTAATATTAGTTACCTACACTTACATATGTGCTACAAGGAAATAATCCTTGGCAAAAATTTTTTTAAAAAATTACAAATAGTGCCTGACAGGGCTTTCTATCCCGCCTAAGTGTATTCTATTATTGCTTAACTTCATCCCCTGGTTTACTTGCTCAGCTTGGTGTTAGGTCAGGATTCACACCCAGCTGAATTTCATTTAGACAGAAGCTTCCTAGGGCCTTTCTGGGCCCTGCTTCAGGCTATAGAGCTGCTCAGATTAGTGGTAAAAGCTCCTAAATCACAGAACTCTCCCGCCCACCATCATCCTAATTTGCCATCCAGATAGCTGACCTGGAAAGCTGACCTGGAAAGCCAACCCACCGGCGGATTCCGGCTCTCCTGCTCGGCCTCTGCCCTTTCTCTTCCGCCTCTTAGACTCCATTAGGCTAAAATAGAAAAGTAGGTGACAACAAAAACCCCGGGTGGGGGGGTACCCTGCTTTCTACCTGGGGATGTGTCCTCTGATCAGGATGTGGTTACCTGGGTGACAGGACTGTCTTCAGGCCTTTGAAGAAGCCCCCAGTCAGAATGCTAATTTACTCTTCTTCAAAGCTCCCTCTTTTTTTTTCTTTTAACAGATGCGGCAGCCTGGATTTAAAGGGACTTCTTTTGTTGGCCTTTCTGATCAGTTTTAAAGCAACGTTCTGATGGAAGCAAAACCCAGTTCTGAAGCAGTTTCCTCCTAGTGTCTTCTGGGAAGCCGACTCCTCAGGCCCTAGGGCTTGGCCAGAGCAGGCTGTGGGGTAACTCGGGAACTTCCCGCATCCCTGTGGACAGGGTCCAAGGCCAGTGGAGAGAGATCATCCCACTCCAGGGAATGTGCTGGGGGAGCTGAGGTGCCTCATCACATAAGGTGTCAAGAGTCTGGAAAGCTTAGGAACGTCCATCCTGGCTCCACAAGGTGTTAAATCCCCAGACCTCAGTCTGCTACCATCTGTACAATGAAGGGCTTTCATTTTTGCCGTATTCTCACACCCCCTGTACTATTATCTACTTCTATATTGTTTAATGAACTCATTTCGTTTACTTGAATACACTTGTATAAAAAGGGAACTTGACATGTCCTCTATAAATGGAAAATCGGTAGCACTCTCCACAAATAGAATGAACCGGGGGCCAAGCCCCCACAGGGCCTCGAGTCCATGATACTTTTAGGGGTCAATGAAAATGCTTTAATCTTAATTTCTTTTAAAATGAGAACAAAAAAATAAATATTATAATAACAAATATATAATAATGAATCTAGCCGAGAGATATTATTTATACCAATGTAATTGTAAAATATAATTTTAAAAAAAATTTCTTTTAATGGAAGAAGAGACCCACCAAGGCAAAAGTGCTTAGGGCCCACGAAAGTCAGAATGCAGCCCTGGAATGAATCTAACTCTAAAATAAACTCAGTGAGAACAGAACAGTGTTACGAAATCCTAGCTGATTCTGTCTGGTGAAATCTCTGTCATGAAGCCTCCTCCTTCCTTGTTAAAAATGGAGTTAGCATGTGTTAGGTATTAAAGACTGAAGAGTGTTAAACTGATACCTTGTCCTTGAGAAATCAAAAAGGAACACAAGAAATTGAAAAAGGAAAAGCTTTCTCAATCTGTGATTTTTTATTTAATGCCACCTAAAACTGTTGGACAGCCCTTCGGTGGGTTCATTCTGTACTTGGGAGACACTGAATTTGATGATGATGATAATGTTGGCCATTATACTATTGTAGTCCAGGCTTGTTATGAGTGTTTACTGTATGTCAGGCCCCAGACCAAAAATTTTCATGTTCAAATCTCGTTTAATCTTCACAGTGATATTAGAAACAAGGTCTCATTACAGCCATTTAACAGATAAACTAAGGCTTAAAGAGGTTAAGTAACTTGCCCAAAGCCACTTAGGAAATGTCAGAGCTTTAAATCCACGTCTGGTTGACTTTATATCCCCTGTTCTTAATCACTAGGTTATACTTCCTATTTTTATTTTCCTCGTTTCAATTAATTTTATTAAATACATTGTATTTGTTTATAGTTTTAAATGAATAGTTATTCTATTGAAATTTCTATTCAAATTTTATACTATGAAAATTTTAAGGTACAAAACAGTAGAAAGTGAGTCTCCTTCCCATCCCATCCCTAGACACTCGGCTTCCCTCTCCAAACTGATAAATCACTCTTATTCTTTTTTTTTTTTTTTGGTGAGACAGAGTCTCGTTCTGTCACCTGGGTAGAGTGTAGTGGTGTCATCATAGTTCACTGCAACCTCAAACTCCTGGGCTCAAGCAGTCCTCCCATCTTGGCCTCCCAGAGTGCTAGGATTACAGGCGTGAGCCACCTCGCCCAGCCCATTTCTTAAGCATCCTTCCAGGTTAGTCTATAATTGTTCAAAGATAAGTTTCAGAAAAAGGTAAAATCATGATTCTCATACAGATATAATGTGGACACATGTTAAAGATTTCACTCTACTCATTAATCAATGAGAGAACCAGGCAGATGTTAGAATCAAAGAGATGCTAGAATTAAAAGAGAATCTGAAAATAGACACATTTATAGATCAAGAGTATTGAAATGAATACATAAATAAAGGCGAACTGGTTTTTCCATGGGATGAGGGGAAGGAAGTCTATTAAGCCTTTATAATAATTCAGAGACAGTGAAAGGCAGACAACTTGAAGAACTATGCTGTATGTAGTCAAAATTTTTTTCCTCCCGAACTGATAACCACTCTATCAGGTTTTTAATCCTTCCAGATTAGTCTTTAACATGCAAACATAAAAGTATATACTGTAGTCTTTAAACACACAGGTCTGCAGCCATACTCTCTACAGTGTTTGAAAAGTCTTTTTTCCCCCATTTATTTAGATGGTCTCTAAGATCCCCCCCAGCTCTGTCTTTGGGCCTCCCCCAACCTAGACAGAGCCATCAAAATAGAAGTTTCTATCTGGGTGTGGTGGTGTACACTTGTAGTCCCAGCTACTCCAGAGGCTGAGGCAGGAGGATCAGAATCACTTGAGGCCAGGAGTTTGGGGCTGCAGTGTGCCATGATCACACTTGTGAATAGCCACTACACTCTAGCCTAGGCAACATAGTGAGACCCCATCTCCAAAAAAAAAAAAAAAGTTTCTGCCTCATCCAAGGGTGGCAGAGGACAACAATTCTCCCCCATGAAGTCCCAGGAAGGGTCCTGAGCAGGGACTAGTCACTGTCACACCTCCTAGGACAGGTACACATCTGTCTGCACAGGCCACAGCCATCATAGAGCATGAGAAACCCTGACCCTGGAGAAGAAAGGAAAAGAGAGAATCAGAGATAATGCAGGGAGACTCACAGGGCCAAACAGCTTAAAAAGCAGTGAAGCTGGCCGGGCCAGGAGAAATAGGGGGTGGTGAGGAGCGTGGCAAACAGGGCATGCATTCCAGGTCCAGCCCCTGCTGGGCTCCAGCCAACCGCTGCCATGAGTGCATGGGGGCCTCTTACTGCCAACAGCCTCATTCTTCAAGAGAAGCCAGAAATACACATTTTAATGCAAAAATCTTTTGGTTTAAAAAAGAGAGCATTTTTATTTTTTAGTTGAAAGGGTATTCAGTTTTGAAGAGGCAGTTCATTCACATGGTTAAAAAAATTAAAAGGAAATGGAATTTATAGTGAAAAAGTCCACCCCCCTCCCCTAATCACCGAGTTACCCTCCCTGGTGACCATCGCTGTCTCCAGTGTCTTGTATCCTTCCAGAGATGTTCTAAGCACATGAGGCAAACGTTATTTTTCCTTTATTGACACAAATTATAACATACCTTTCACGGTGTACTATATTTTGCCTTTTTTTCTTAAAATTGATCTTAAAGAAGCTTCTCTATTGATAACATAAACAAGTTCCTCACTCTTGTTCACAGGTGTCTGGTTTTTTTTGTATGGATGTACCTTTATTTTTTTTAACCACAGCCCTGTTGATAGGCATACAGATTGATTCCAAAGTTTTGCTGTAATAAATAAGCCTGTATTTATATCATCTCACACATTGATAAATATATCTATAGCATAAAATGCCTAGAAGCAGAAATGATGGATCAAAGGAATGCATATTGATGATTTTGGTAAGTTACTTACAATTTGCTCATCATAGAGACTGTACAAATTCACATTTCTACCAGCAATATATGAACATGCCTTTTTTCCTACTCTCTCCCAAAGATGTGTATTATCAAACTTTTTAATTATTTTGTCAATCTGGTAGGTGAAAAGTGCTATCTTGGTGTGGTTTTCAAATGTATTCCTCCTATTATGAGCATAGTTGATTAACTTTTAACATGTTTAAGAACAATTTGTGTGTCCTTTTTGTTGAATTATCTTTTCATATCCTTTGTCTGTTTTCAACTAGTTGTTGATAGTTTTTATTCATTTGTAGGAGCTCTTTATATATTAGGGAAATAACCCTTTGCTTGGAATAAGTTTTTCCTACTTGGACACTTAGGTCTCTCATTTTTAAAAATGTTGCATTGATGAGGTTTAGGACATACTATACCGAAGTATGACTGTAGGAGATCAGAATATGTTACCCCAAAATATGCCTCTTTGGCATAAGGACTATTTTGATTTGATTAAGAAACAGCAGACACAGGAGAAGCTCTGAAAACAGAGTAGAAGTTGTCTTTTTATCAAAGAAATTTACATCTATAAAGGAAATCTCTATTTTTAAGTCTGTCTCTCCTCTCTCTCTCTCTCTCTTTCTCTCTCTCTCTCTCTCTCTCTCTCTCTCTCTGTGTGTGTACCAGGAAGAGAAAGATGACTTTAAATCACTGGAAACTTTTATCAAGGGAAAAGACATTGACTTAAATCTGCATAACAAACCTTATCCTTGTTTACTGTGCTTTTTCTGCCTTTTCCCCCTTCTTTCTTTGTTTCAGCAGACAATGGTATTTAAGCCACCTCTTGGAGATTGACTCACAGCCCTGGGTATCTCCCATGTAGACATGAGGTATGCATGTTAATAAACTTGTTTGTTTTTCTCTTGTTAATCTGTCTTTTGTTACAGAGGTCTGTCCCAACCAAGAACCATGAAGGGTAGAGAAAAAATTATTTTTCTCCTCTACCGCATCATATTTAAAAACATATACAAGCCACACAAACCTGCAAAATTGATTTTGTTTTTGAGCCACCAGTTTGCCACCTGTACTTGCTAATCCTAAGAAAATGGATGGGAAAACCAAGGTAGAGAGAATATAAATTTCGTTGACCAGAGTCACACAGCTATGAGCATGGACCCCACCATGTCCTGGCTGAGGGTAAGGGGACATTTCCTAAATAACAGCTGTGCCTGATGGCAATCTAGGCATCAGTTCTCTGATAAGGGCTCTTTTCCTGGCTTGCAGACAGCTACCTTCTCGCTATGTCCTCACGTAGCCTTTCCTCAGGTGCTTGTGGAAGCTGTGGCGGGTGTCTCTTCTCATACAGACATTAATCCTATCAGATCAGGTGCAATCCCTTTGTTGCCACCAAAAGGCCCAATTCAGAAAAATTCATGGACGAGGCTGAGGCTGAGCCAATTGAGGAAAACCTGCAAAACTGTAACTAGACCAGGCCTAGGGAGACCTGGATTCTGATCTACGATGTGGGCAAGCCATCTCCCCTGTCTGGGCCTCTGGTTTCTTATTCACACAGTGGGACATGGAGGGAAGTAGGGTGGTTAGACAACACTAGAGGATCTCAAAACTCCCTTCCAGTTCTGGGATTAAGAGAACCTGGGGCCAATGTGAACATCCCAGGACAGCCCCATTTTAGAGGCTGTTCCCTGTTAAGGAAAACAACTTACATGTGCACATCACTTTTCAGGAATCTAAGTCTCCCAAGTAAAACTGCATGAAGCAGACAGGGCAGAGATTCTCACCCTCTCTTTTTCTTTTTTGAGCCTGAGTCTATGTTGCCCAGGTTGGTCACAGACTCCTGGGCTCAAGTGATCCTCCTGCCTCAGCCTCCCGAGTAGTTGGGTCTACAGGCTCACACCACCCAACTGGCTCACTCTCATTTTTAACACGAGGAACTGAGGTCCAGATAGACGTGGCGATTAAAAACCAGGAAGTCAGTAGGTCTGGGTTTACATTCCAGTTTAGAGACCAAACAGCTGTGTGACCTTGGGCCACTGAGTCACCTAACCTCAGTTTCTTTACCTAGAAAATGGAGACAATAAAAGAACATATTTTATGAAGTTAGAAAATTAAGCTTATTGAATGGATCAATTACAATAATGCATATCAGGCATTTAGTACAAGCCTGTGTTATGAATGCTTGTGTCCCCCAAAATTCATGTGTTGAAGCCCTAATCCCCACTGTGGTTGTATTTGGAGATGGGGCCTCTAAGGAAGTGATTAAGATTAAATGAGGAAAAAAAAATGATTAAATGAGGTCATGAGGGTGGGGCCCTGATGCCATAGGATTAGTGTCTGTATGAGACACTAGAGAGCTCACTCTTTCTCCCCCTGTACCACCTCAGCAAGCACCTGAGGAAAGGTCACATGAGGACACAGCAAGAAGGTGGCTTGGCTGTCTGCAAGCCAGAAAGAGAGCCCTCATGAGAAACCAAATCAACTGGAATCTTGATCTTAGACTTCTAGTCTCCAGAACTGTGAGAAAATGAATTCCTGTTGTTTAAGCCATTCAGCCTGTGGTATTTTGTTATGGCAGCCTGAGCGGACTAATACATCCCGGCACATCCAATATGCATTAGTTACTGTTGTCATCTGTTGTTACTGCTACTTCTCTTGTCCGAAGTCCCACGGCGAGCAAGTAAGCGAATGGCTGAGCCAGCCTGAGGAAGCAGGTTCCTTGATTCACCAGTCAGGCTGGAATCCCAGAGCCACTATTGTAGTCATTGGCATTTATTCATCCAGCTATAGCATTTGTTGAGCACCTACTTGCACAAGGCCCTTGTTGAGCACTCTGTGGTACAAAGGCAGGGGTTAGGCCAACTGTGTCTTCACCATTGAGTAGAAGTGACAAAATGATTAGATCAGAGAGAAGTAAAACAGAGTCTCCTATCCCAGAAGGTAGTGTTGTCATTGCTGTAAGGGAGCAGGCTCAGGCATCTCTCCTCCAACCCAGTACATTCACTCCTGGGTGGGCACCTGCCATCATTTTAATATTTATTATTATGTTATCATTATTATAACCATCACCTATTGTCTACTGTTCGGAGTTAAGTTCTTTACAAATAACAACTCATTGTTCCTCACAGCCACTATTATTAGCCCCATTTTACAGATGAGGAAACAGAGGCACAGACAGGTTAAGTAATTTGCCCAACGTTACACAGCCGAGAATAGTGGCGCTGGGATGCCAACGTGACTGTTTATAACTTGCACGTATAATTTTCAAAGTTCCTCTACTTCTGTGAGATTAGCCTCACAACAGTCCTGGGAAGCAGACAGGTGTTTCCACTGCCCACCCTAGGCCATGCTGCATGTGGGGACAGATGTGGAACTAGAACCTGGGGCTCCTTGGGGCTCATTCTGACCTACATTGTGAAAGGACAAGAAGCTCATACATGTGGGCCTCCAAACCGTGTGGGGGAAGGCCCAGGATGGGGAGACTGGGGCTAAATCCATGACTGTGACTTCAGAGAAGCTGCATTTCTGCAAGAGAAGGGAAGGAGAACCAAAGAGCATGCACAGAGACTTTTGCTCTGCATCCAGTTTCCACATACACTACCGCCTTGCCTTTGCTCCCGCTGTTCCCTCTTCTTGGAACACCATCCCACGCTCTTACTCCAGCCAACTCATCATGCTTCATAATACACTTGGAGTCCTCTCTCTTCCGGGAAACCTCTGCGCCTGTCTGAAGCTGGACCAAGTGACCCTCCTCCATGCTGCCACAGTATCAGGTGGTTCTGTATATCATTATCATTAAAAATGCAGGGGCTGGCCGGGCACGGTGGCTCACGCCGGTAATCCCAGCACAGGCGGGAGGATCGCTTGAGGATAGGCGTTCAAGACCAGCCTGGGCAACATAGCTCCGGGTTGGGGTCTCTGCCTTTACACGGAGGGGTGGGGACTCCTAGCTGTGTATGGGGGCGCATACTAGACCCACAGTTTGTAATGGGCCGAGGCTAAAATAAGGGAGGCGCCTGAGGTCCATCCTGAGGCTTCCCCCACCCAACCGTTTCCCAAATCGGAATACAGTGGTCACTTACTACATATTAATGTTAAGCCTAGTAAAGGACGGGATGATGGTCGCCCGAACTCCCAAAGCGCAAGAGAATGGGTCTAACGCACCCCCTTGCGGCGCTCTGCACCAAGCAACCGGGGAGAAGTCGCTGCAGTTCCGCCACCGAATGCTGGACAGCACAAGGATCCCACACTGCCCAAGGGGGAGCGGTCCCTGGAGGGCATGTGGTCGACGCCGCCCCCCACCCATTTTTAGAGCTGGGGCGTGGGAGGGAACTGGCTCGCCCGGGGCCCCGGGAATGCGCTGGAGGAGGGGCTTAGGGCCGTGGCCTGATGGAGGAGGCCGCCGAGCCACCCGTGGCGGAGCTGCGTTTGCACACCAAGCACCCCTTACTTCTTAGGGCGAGTGTGTATTTAGGGTGGGGCGGAGGGGACGGACAAGAGACCGGGGCTCTCCCGGCGTCGCCGCCGACGGCGGAGCCGGGACTGGAATCGGATGGGCGGACCTCGGGGCCGCGCCCCAGCGCGCTCGCTGCCTGGTGCACGGCGCCCCCCAGCGGGCCGCAGGGGCCAGGCGACGTCGCGCGCTCCGGGGCCCGCCCCGGTCTCCCGACAAAGAGCGCGAGTTCCCGGGACCGAGCCCGCCGCGCCGGGGATCTGGCGGGGGCCCAGCGAGTCCCCTCCTCGGCGGCCTCCTAGTGTGAGCGCAGCGGTGGGGACAAGGTCTACACGGCGGTCGCGCCCGTGGCGCAGGCCGTGGGCGGGGCTCCCGGACGTGGGGTCCCCGGGGCGGGGCTCGCTGTGTCCGCGGGTTCGTGCACTGTCCTGCTGGAGTCCGCCAGTGCCACGTACTCGGTCCCGAGATGACGGCAAGCAAGCGAGTGGCCAAGGTAACCCGTGTGGGATGAGCCCTTTCTCGTGCCGCCCTCCCCATCCCCTCCTCCCCCCATCTCCTCCACGGTTCTTTGAGCGCATTTATTTATTTTTCTGGGCACCAGGGCTGGCTGAATCCCTGTCATCCTCGCCCCCTACCCAGAGGAGGGCTGGGTCTGCGAGAGGGACCAGAGCTGGAGTTTTGGGGGCGGGGATGTCGCTAGCACCCTGAGCTGTGCTGGGAGCGAAGAAGAGCCGGCTGCCCCAAACTGGTTTCAATTTCATTTCTGCCGGAAACCTACGATAACAATTGAGTGTGTCTCAAGTGCAGGAAGGGTTCCTTGGCGTTTTGGTGCCAGGCGTTCTGCTGGTGGTGGTGGTGGGTGGTGTTTTGAAAAGAGAACCAGGACAAGGTCTTTGCCTTGGAATAGCCCATGGCCTATCCCATAATTTCATGCCTACATTACTAGAGTCCTGAGAAGCAGGGGATGCTGATTAGGATTTGGGGGCAAAATTCCCTGGGTATTCTCTGGGGGAAAAGATGCCGAGGTGGACCTGGATGGCCTCCTGGAGTAGGTGGCTTGTATTCATTGGTTCAACAAATGTTGAATGTCTACGTGGGCTGGCCCTGTTCTAGGAGACAGGGGAGACAGAGATGAACTAAAATCCTGCCCTCTTTGAGCCTTCATTCCTATTAGGGGCACAATTTGAAATGAGGTCCGGAAGGATGGGGAGGGGGGCAGTTTCTCCCAGGAGGTGGGAAAACCCAGGGTGTTTGGAGGACTGGGGTGTAGCCGGGAGATGGAGATAGACAACAGGGAGGAACAGAAATCCTGGGGAGGTGGTACTGGCACTCCCCCCACCCCGTCCCCACCGCTTTGTGTCTCTCAGAAGTGTGCCTCCAGTCTGCAGACTGGAGGGGCAGCTCCCGGGGGAGAAAGGGGTGCCCCTTCAATCTGCAGAGAGGAAGGGCAGGCTCAAGGGGCAAAGGGGGCGCCTGTTACTCTCAGCCTTTGAGAAGAAAATGGTCTCAGACTGGGACACCCAGAGCAGGCTTGGCCCCAAACTGAAATCTGCAGGTTGGCAGCAACATGGGGCAGAGGGTCTTTCCAGCCTAGTGGGAGAGAGGAGCCGGGATTCATCGCACTGGCTCCATTAAATGCCAGGCGGTATACACATCAGTTATTTTTCATCTAGTTCTCACAGCAACTCTGAGATAAGTGATATACCCCCATTTTACAGATGAGGAAATTGAGGCTCAGAGCAGATAAGTTGGTTGTCTGGGGTCGTTCAGTAAGGAGTGACGGGGCTGAGATTTGAACCCAGGCACGGGGCTCCAGCCTGCAGGCTCTTTTAATGGCCTTGCTGCTTTCACTTTCTGTTCCTCTAAGTCAGGTGATTTCCTAACAGGCCTCAGGAAAGAGCTGTGTCCTGGCTTATGTTTCAACTTCCTCAGGCTTTGGGAAAGTTTTGGCAGAACTCACCTGTAACAGATAAAGTCCAAGTGTTTCCAATGATAGTAAAGTCAGGAAAATGTCTATTCCAGATCTTCTGTGTTCTACCGTGGGCTCCGTTCTTGTCAAAGAGTCACAGATAATACTGAAATTAGGACTTTCCATAGCAGATGCTTCTAGTTTGGGATAAAGATAAATGAGGGATCGTAGACTCTGGGGAGAAGGCACCAGAAGGAATTTGTTGGCTGAACAGAGATGGAGTGTAAGCTGAGAGACGGGAGGAAACAGTGAGGTGTGTGCATGTGCTGGGTGGGGCAGAGAAAGTTCACATGGTCCACGGTGTTGAAGGCCCCTCCCAACTGTGGGCTGGGTTTGGGGAGCTTTCTCTCTGCTTTTCTTTACACAAGGGTTTCTCAGCCTTGTCACTGTTGACATTTTGGGCCAGATAATTTTTTGTAGGATGTTTATCAGCATCTCTGGCTTCTACTCACTAAATGCCAGTAGCACTCCCCCTATTTGTGACGATGAAAAATGTTTCTAGACATTGCCGAATGTCCCCTGGTGGGTAAAATCGTCCCCAGTTGAGAACTACTGGCTTACATTCATTGGCTGTTCCAGAGGAATGTGATCTGCCCTTGAATGTCTTTTTATCTACCTCCCACAAAAAAGGTCTGTAGTCCTTCATGATGGACCCCAAAAAGCGAGCAGGTTTCCTTGGTCAAATACATTTGAGAAGTACTGCATGCTATGGACTCACGTCTTGGAGAGTCACCATACACAATAGCATATTAAAGGCTCTGAGAAGTCCTACAGGGAAGAAACCTCTTTAGCCTAGTTTTCCCAAACACACTTGACCATGGAACTCTTTTCCTGTAATAACTATTAACTTTTCATAGGACACACTGTACACATTTGCCCTAACTAGGCCCCCTGCCTTGATGCCTCTCCCCTTCTCTGCATGGTGAACTCCTATTCATTCTGCATGGCCCAGCTCACAGTGTACACCTTCTGTGAAGCCTTCCTGCTCACCTCTGGTCTCCTTCCCTGCTGTGTATTCACACATGTTGTGTACATAATCACATTCTTGTTTCCTCTATTATTACTCCAATGAAGTTCTTGAGGGCTGGGCCCTGTCTTAGTCAAGTGTCAGCAGAGGATGCTCAATAAATGGCTGTTGGGAGAATTCAGTGATGTCCAGGTGAATGGGCCACATTTCTAGGAAGGTGAGTCACTCCTTGTCCCCTTGTTTCTCTGCTTGGTGTGTAGAGTTCTTCTCCACTATGGTCTACCTGAGTAATTTCCCTTCCCCAGCTCTAGTCTGGTAGAATTTGAAGGGGTGGGGTGATGTCTTTGCTGTGGACTCTCGGTGGATGCATATGGAAGGAAGAGAGGAAGGAAGAAAGGGAGGGAATTAGGACCTAGTGACTTTCTAGGAAGAAGGCAAGAGGGCAAAGGTTAAGTGTTTTGCTATCAGGAGAAAAAATTTACTCCCAACTTGTAACATCTGGAAGAATATCTCTTCCCTACATCTAGTACCTGCAGAGTTGTGGTGTGGCCAAAATCAGATAATTTACTTAAAGCATTTAGTGCTGTGCCAGATATATACTGAGTGCTCAGTAAATAGGGTCCCTGACTTTGCCAGCTTCTGGCCCTGGGATGTCCTGTTTTAGACCTGGGATGTCCTGTTTTAGACCTGGGACAGCTTGCTGCTGGTGCAAGGGGGCTGACGTAGGGAGGACTAGGCCAACTGCCACTTGCCGTGCCCTCTCCTCTGCAGGAGCTGGAAGATCTTCAGAAGAAGCCTCCCCCGTACCTGCGGAACCTGTTCAGCGATGATGCCAACGTCCTGGTGTGGCATGCTCTCCTCCTGCCCGTGAGTGTCCATGGGGAATCATGGCTTTGGATTGGGGATGACTTAGGCCAGGGGCATGGGCAGGGTGTGTTAGGACTAGGCAAGAATTTTTCCTGCCTTAGGGCCCTTTTATTGAAGGTTATCATTGGTGGAAGGCATTTCTCTCTGGATTGATTGCTTCGGAGGTCCAGGCAGACTGATGAAGATGCTAAAAGACTTTTGGACTTAGTAGTAGACCCCTTCCTCAAACCAGTAGCCACTGCCCACCATAAAAGCCTCAGTAGACTAACAGCATCAAAGAGAAGAAGAAATAAAGATCTCTTGGATCTTTGTTAAGGGCTAGGGATAAACTTCCAGGTTCCCACAGTTAGTAGAATTTGCTCCCCTTAACCTAAAATGTATTTTGTTTTCTTTTAAAGATCTTATTTCAGAAAATTACTGTTACATATGATAACACAGTTAGCTAGTCACTACTGTTCTCATTTTTCTCCATTTGTTATTTGATATCATCTTGATAAAATCTCCCTTTGAAAGCAATATTCCAAAGTACCTGTCAAAATGCAGGATCTCTCTTTTGTCATATAATTATTAGTGACTAAAGATGCTGTCTTTGAGGAATTCATTTATATACCTTTGGTTACTTGGAAATAAGGATTAAGATGTTTGAGCTTTTTGTTAGTCAAAGCTCTTTGGAATATCAAGAGAGCAATTCATCTCATTATTTAGGATTTGGGCTTCTTATTGACAATGCAGTGGCCTAGGTTGTGTCATCTTCTCTTTCACCTGACCTGTAGTGCAGAAGAATGGAGAAAGGCTTGAGTCAGGTCAACACTGGAGACTCTTGACTCTGTCAAGTCCCTTGGGCTGCTGTGTTGAAGCAGCACTTACCTGGCTTGGAGTGAGGATGTCTGTTCTGGGCCTCAGGTACCAGGGGAATAAGATGCTAGAAGGAGCTCAGGGACAGATTAGATCTCCAGTGAGACCAGCTTTGAGATGATGATATGGCAGAAGGAGCAGGTCAGAAGGAAGAAGGTGGGTGGTAGAAAAACCTAGGAAAGGTCACATTTGGGAGAATAATATGAAATCAGAGGATCTCAATGGTTGGAAAGACCAAGATGGCTAGGTGTGCCCCTGGAATTGGCCCAGCCATACAGGGGTCAGAAGCGTGCTGGTTGGGAAGAATCTCAGGGCTGGAGGACCAAAGCTGGGTGTAGAATAACCAGCTAAGGGCACCTGAAGGTGCCTGGTGAAGCCATAAAGGAGGGGGTGGCTTGGCCAGCAGGGGAAGGAGAACCTAGAAAACTCTTTGGGATGAGCAGACAAATTGTCCCGCAAAGGCTCAGTCTCAGTTCACCGAGGTGACCCCACTTGTCACATCTGGGTCATGGAAGGTTTCAGCTGGATGAACCTTTTGGAGCTAATAGTAAGAGTTCCCATTCCTTGAGAGACCCCTGTGGACCGAGTGCTACTTTGCGTACATGACATATGAGATCATATTGAATCCTTTCAACCAGCCAACAAGGAAGGTCGTCTTCCTTTTATGGTTGGGGAGAAGGAAACCGAGGAGGTTAAGTAACTTGTCTGTGGTAACCCAGAATAAGGTGGTAGACCCAGAATTCAGCTGACTCCACGGTCTTCTCTCTTAACCACTCCATGAAAAATGAATGGTTTTCAAACTTTTTTTAATAGCAAAAGGCTTTATTTAACCCAGAACTTACAAGGCAGTAGGATTTTCTCAGCTGACGGGTAAAGTACAGTATGAAATCCACTGTCCGGTCCAATGTCTTCATTTTACAGATGAAGAAACTGAGTCCTAGAGAAGTTCAAAGTTACACAGCAGGCTGGAGGCAGAGCAGGGCCAGGTCCCCCGAGCTCTCGGCTCCATGATTCTGCTGGCCCACACCACCCCCCTCTGTTAAGAAGCCCCTGCAGACAGGACACTCAGATACCCTCTGTCTTAGTCCATTTAGTGTTGCTGTAAGGGATTTCCTGAGGCTGGGTAATTTATAAAGAAGAGAGGTTTGTTTGGCTCACAGTTCTGCGGGCTGTACAAGAAGCATGGGCCAGCATCGGCTTCTGGTGAGGGCTCAGGCTGCTCCCACTCATTGAAGGGGAGCAGGCATCACATGGCAAGAGAGGGAGGAAGAGAGAGAGGGGAAGTACCAGGCTCTTTTTAACAACCAGCGGGAACTATAGAGCGAGAACTCACTCATTACTGTGAGGATGGCACCAAGCCATTCATAAGGGATTCACCCCCATGACCCAAACACCTCCCATCAGACCCCACCTCCAACATTGAGGGTCAAATTTCAATGTGAGGTTTGAGGGGACAGACATCCAAACTATAACATCCTCCCATCCTGCTCTGAGGCCTCAGCCCTTGGCCTTGTCTTACCTCACAGGTCCAGCCTTTTCTTATCATTGAGACCGTAAAAGCTGAGACATTATGTGTCCGGTAGTTCATCCATGTCTTATCTCAACACACCCAAGATCACTATGGTCTCCGTTTTGCCTTCTGCTAAGGAGGAGAAACTGTGAAAACCTTGACTCTGTGCTTAACTACATATGCCATTCTTGCTGTCTTTGTCCTGTCTTATTGGTAACAAAAGTTCTGAAAGGATTTAGTGTTTTGGAATCAGCCTGAAGGCCCCTGTGCTCTGCACCGGGGTCATCCAAGTTCTGGGGTTCCTCCCTTCTAGGGGTGCAGACTAGTGGTCGCGTGTGGAGACGTGGAGATGTAGAGTCGACAGCACTGGGCTCTCACCCAGCAAGGCCACTGTGGCCCTGGGCAAGTGACTTACACACACTGAGCTTGAGTTTTCTCATTTGTAAATAGAGCTGCTAATAGTCATGAGTTTCATACTTATCATAATAGCTGACACATATAGTGCTTGCCATGTGCAAGGCCCTGTTCTAGGCCCTTGGCATAAGATAAATCATTTAATCCTCACATAAGCCCTATGAAGAAGACTATTATTATCCCCATATGGAAGCACAGAGAGGTTAAGTTACTTGCCCAACATCACACAGCTAGTGAGTGGCAGAGCCAGGATTCACACCCGGGCAGGGTAGCTCCAGGGTCTTACACAGCATTACACACCCCCACCTCTGCTGCACGGACTAATGCATGTCAAGCCCTTAGCACAGGGAGGCACAGGTAGGTTCTCAGCAAAGTCTTCAGTTCGCTTGAAGTCTGGAGGGTCTTCTAATGGCTGCTGACAGCTCCTAACCTCTCAGTCATTCCAGCCCCTGAGTTTGGCTTTTTTTTTTTTTCCATGGTAAAGTACACATAGCAAAATTTACCGTCTTAACCATTTTTAAGTGTACAGTTCAGTGGCATTAAGTACATGTACATTGTTGTGCAACCATCACCACCATCTGTCTCTAGAACTTTTCATGTCCCTATACTGAAACTCTACCCATTCAACAATAACTCCCCATTCCTTCCTCCCCCCAGCACCTAGTAGCCACTTTTCTATTTTATATATATGGATTTGGCTATTCTAGGTACCTCACGTAAGTGGCATCATACAATATGTCTTTTTTTGGGCTGGCTTATTGCATTAGCATAATGTCTTCAAGGTTCATCCATGTTGTAACATGTATCAGAATTCATTCCTCTTTAAGGCTAAATAATATTTCATTATATGTATGTGCCACATTTTGTTTATCTATTAATCCATCGATGGACACTTGGTTTGCTTTCACCTTTTGGCTATTGTGAATAATGCTGCTGTGAACTCTGGTATACAGATACCTGTTTGTGTCCCTGCTTTCAGTCTGTTGGGTATATACCTGAAGTGGAATTGCTGGATCATATGGTAATTCTGTGTTTAATTTTTTGAGAAACTGCTATACAGTTTTCCGTAGTGCCTTCACCGTTTTACTTTCCCAGGCCCCTGCATTCTTAGGATTTCCTTGTTTTCTCCATTTCTTTCTTTCTTTTTTTTTTTTTTTTGAGACAGCATCTCACTCTGTCACCCCGGGTAGAGTGTAGTGGTGTCATCACAGCTCACTGCAACCTCCAACTCCTGGGCTCAAGTGATCCCTCTGCCTCAGCCTCCTGAGTAGCTGAGAAGGCTAATTTTTCTATTTGTAGTAGAGACAGGGTCTTGCTGTTGCTCAGGCTGGTCTTGAACTCCTAAGCACAAGTGGTCCTCCCGCCTCAGCCTCTCAGCGTGCTGGGATTACAGGCGCGAGCCACCATGCCCGGCCTGCTGCATTTCTTCATCCCCAGTGATGATGTTCTCCTGAACTTGCTCATAGCTCTCACAGAGAGGGTGTTCTGTCCTTTTCCTCTTCTGTAATTCTCAGAAAGTTTCTAAAGCTGGGATGGTCCTTAGAGCTCCTCTAGTCCATCTTTACCTATTTTTCAAGTGAGGAAACTGAGGCCCAGAGATGGGAGATGGCTTGCCCGTGGTTGCACAGCAGAAGCCAGGAGTGGGCTTCTGTGCCCCCTTTTGAGATTCCACCCTTCCACTAATCCATGGCTCAGCTGCCAAGTGAATGCAGGTGCCATGAGCGTCCCTGCTCCTGATTCTTCCTGGGAGTGGACCAGAGGATGCCTGGGACCCTGGGACGGGGGCAGGGGGAGGAAAACCAGACTAGAGCTTGACCCCTTCTCTCTGCACAGGACCAACCTCCCTACCACCTTAAGGCCTTCAACCTGTGCATCAGCTTCCCTGAGGAGTATCCGTTCAAGCCCCCCAAAGTAAAATTCACAACCAAGATCTACCACCCCAATGTGGATGAGAACGGCCGGGTTTGCCTGCCCATCATCAGCAACGAGAACTGGAAACCTTGCACCAAGACCTGCCAAGGTGGGCTGGGCCTTGCCCGGGGGCAGGGACTGATCCTGGGCGGGGGGTTACTGGATGGAGGTTATCGGGCTTATTTTGAGTTAGAAAAGCCCAAAAGAGAGGAGATAAAAATTGTGAGTCTCAGCTGAACTTGCCATCAGAGAGGAGGGATGCTTCCTGTGATCCTAGGTGGGCTGACTTGCTCCTGCCTCTGTTCCTACACCTGGGCAGGTGTGGCAGAGGAACTTTGCTGTGGTTCGTGGGAAAGAGAGGCAGTTTGGCTGCAGAGGGAAGGGCTTGGGATAAGAAGACCCGCTGCTCCGTCTATGTATTTTGGGCAAGTCTCTGTTCCTTTCTGGGACTCAGTGCCCTAAATGGCCATGGAGGGGGTTGGTCTAATAATGATAATACCCATCACGTAATTGAGCACTTTTGACACTGTGCCAAGAGCATCACATGCGAACTTCATTTTTATCCCCTCAGCAACCCCATGAGGTAATGCTATTGTTAGCCCTGTTTAATAGACAGGGACACTGAGGCATAGGAGAGGTGAAGTGGTTGCCTAAGGTCATACAGCTGGCAAGTGGCGGAGCTTGGCTGACGCTGGAGCAGAGCTGTCCAGCAGAACTTCCTGCAGCAGTGGGAATGCCCCACAGCTGTACTGTCCACGACTATAGTCACTAGCTGCGTGTGGCTTGTGCAACTGAGGAACTGAATTCTTCATTGTATTTAATTTTAATTAATTTAAATTTAGATGACCACATGTGGCTAGGGGCTACCATATTGGACAATGCAGCTCTAGAGCGTATGGGCTTAATCAGTGTGCTGCCCTGTGTCTGGACCGGCTCAGGAGTTCTAAACCCCCAAGACAAGGATCCTTGGGGTGGTACGGGGAGGGGGCAGAGGCGTGGTCCTCGGATGAGCTTCAGGGGGTCTGTGAAGCACCCTAACTTGGGACTGTATGTGTGTGCGGATGCGTATGTGCATGTGCCTAGGGAGATGGGCTGCTGCCTTCACTAGGTTCCCAGAGGCATCTGTGAAAGATGAAGGGCCATGAGGTAGTAGTTGTTTTTGTCTTCAGCCTTAGAACCCTTTTGTCCAAATAAAAGTTTATTTGGATGACTCTCTGTAAAATGGCTCTGGATGACAGCTCGTGGAAAAAAAAAAGTTTATTTGGAATCTCAATATAACAGAGAGAAACAGGGTGGTTCCTGTTGAAATCGGGGTGAGACCCGGAAACCCCGCT
Organism: Daubentonia madagascariensis; assembly: GCA_023783475.1. Lineage (NCBI taxonomy): Eukaryota > Metazoa > Chordata > Mammalia > Primates > Daubentoniidae > Daubentonia > Daubentonia madagascariensis. The sequence continues at coordinate 480,442 of JAKFHU010002396.1, read as the reverse complement.
TACCTCAGTTGTCCCCATGATGAGAAGCTTCTCTGAAGCCGTGGAACATAGTTGTTTGAAAACCACTGATACAACCAGTCAAGGCTTTGGGTATTGTCAACCAAGAAGGAGAGGGACATTTGATTTGGTTATAGAGTCATCCTAAGAGATGGAGCCTTTTCGGGGGTCTCCCAAGGAGCAAGTGTGGAGTATCGGGGGATCTGGGAATGGGCGGTCACCTCCTCCTTCCACGGCTTTTTCCCTCTGCCCTGATGTCTTGATCTGGCCTCTCTCCCCAGTTTTGGAGGCCCTCAACATGCTGGTGAATAAACCGAATCTGGGGGAGCCCCTACGGGTGGAACTTGCTGACCTGCTGACACAGAATCCAGAGCTGTTCAGAAAGAATGCTGAAGAGTTCACCCTCCAATTTGGAGTGGACCGGCCCAAATAACTCTGGTTCTCATCCCTCGCTGCACTGGATCCTCGGCGTGGCGGATGGACACCCCTCATGGACTGGGGACAGAGCCCCTTTATGGCCTGTTCCCTGCACACTTTTCCTCCTTAGGTTGCTAGTTGTGAGTTTGTGGGTGTGTGTGTGGTGGAGGGAGGGGGCTGTGGGTACGTGTGTTGTGGGTGGACTCACTCCCAGGTTCACCTGGCCACAGGTGCACCCCTCCCACTCCCTTTGCCTACCCCAGAGTCAGGGGAGGTTAGGTTTGCAGAGTTACAGGCCGTTCTCCAGCTCTCCATCTTAGAGGGGCAAGTCACCTTCCAGGCCAGCTTGCAGGAGATGCTGCCCGGCAGCCAAGCAGAATCCTCCTAGGGCCCAGGCACTGAGGGGCTGGGGCGAGTGGGAAATCTGGGTGGGAGGTACCTGGCGAGGCCCATGTTGGTGACTGAGTGGTTGAAATCAGCCAAACTACTGATAGGCATGTTCAAATTGAGGTGCTAAACCTTTTCTCTTCCACTCATCAATCATAGTGTGAAGAATCTAACTTCCATCCTGGAAATCTGACTACATGTTTCAAAACCACTTGCCATCTATCCTGTTAGGTTGCCCGTTCCTGGGGACCACACCTCAGGCTGTGAGGTGTGTGCATCCAGTCTAGGGGGGCCACACAAACCATGTGCTTGCCTGCCATTAAAGTCACAGGTGAATTCTGGAGTTTGGATGAGTCATCAATGAGGGGATGGGCTGGGGATTTAGCTGCTGTCTAATAAAAGGTGTGAACCTACTTCTCTTGGACATTCCCCAAACACTGTAGGGAATGCTGGCCATGTGAGAATGGCCATCCTTGGCCAGAGGAGCCTTCAGAAGGTCCACAGGGGTAACAACCCCATCTTATAGATGAGACAGCTGAGGCACAGAGCGCTTCAATGGATTGCTTGGTCCACTCTGCCAATCAGAGCAGAGTCCACACCTCCTGCAGGTGAGCTAAGCTGGCTGGGGTGTATTTTGTTTTTTGTGTTTTCATGAGCTGCTCTCATCAGCACACATGCCCCAAATGGCTGATGAAGCCAGACTGGATTGTTAGCAGGAAATTGTAATCAGCCCAGGGCATGATTCATCTCTAATGAGCAACAGAGAAACAAAAACAAGCCAAATCTTCAGCCAGAGTTGTAGGGATTGACCGAACCTGAAGGAAGAACTTTCTGATTGCAATTGTTGTAAGCTACTAGAAAACCGCTGGCTTTTAAGAGACAGAATGTGAGGCATCTTCGAATCAAGGGAGTCAGCCAGTTTGGGTGAGATTTCTGGAGAATCTTCTATGCCAGCTCCTGCCCTTGAGTTCTCTAATCTGGAAAGAAGTGTGGAAAGGGGACAGTAACTGGGAAAAGTGCCACCAGTGGCACTTACAAAATGTAAGTTTGTTTTTTATTTTTGGCAACCACTTATTGAGCACCTAATGTGGCAGGCACTGAGTGGAGCTTTTTGCTCCTTTCATTGTCTTATTTAACCCTCACACCACCTCCGTGAGGCTGGAACTCCCGTTATCCCCGTTCAGACTGTAAACTGAGCTCAGAGAGGTTGGTGGGGGGACCCAGCCTATTGCCCTTTCCCAGACACCTTTATTGAGAAGATTGCATCAGGTGAGGAAACCCTTGTGGCCAGGGTTTATTATCCCAGAGTACAGAGTTTCCCAGGCAGGGTACGGAGGTAACACTGAGGGACCAGACAGGATTTTACAAAAGTACTTTTAATGCAGTTAAGACTGGTGCCATCTGCCCTTGGCCAGGTCTTGGCTCTGCAGCCTCTGTGGAACAGAAGTGAGCCTCCAGGCCATGGCTGGTGACCTGGACACCCTGCCCACAGGGTCAGTCAGCTTCTTATTTCTTTTTGGTCTTCACCAGTCCTTTCTGCACGAGGCTGCGGTACAGCTCCTGGATGTAGGTGTAGACACACTTGGAGTCGGGCACTGCCAGCCGCACCATGTCATCCACCTCCAGCAGCTGGGCACAGTCGGCCAGTTTCCTGAGGGGTGGAGTGGGGTAGGGAGCAGAGGGTCAAAGATGAAGGATATGGGAGCCAAGGGCATGGGTCGGGGCAGCCCAGCAAGGATGAAGCCCATAGAATCGTGTGTGGGAGCTGGGAGATCATCTGAGCCAACCATCCCATTGTACAGATGAGATAACTGAGGCCCCAGCAGCGTTAAGACCCAAACCCAGCTGGGTCTGATTCCATAGCTCACGTTTTCACTGTACCGTGTGTCCTCATATGGGAGCAGGACCCTCTGTCTCTAGTTCTACATTAACCCACCCCTTTCACATGCATATATATTTGTCCTCTGCGACTAGGGAGCTCCTATTAGACCAGGCCCCTCAGGAAGAATTTAAAGGACAGAAGCCAAATCCTAGCCAGAGTGCTGGTTTGCAGCTGCAGCAACTCCAAAAGCATCATTCATTCAGTCTCTGTGTATTTATTGAGAGCCTGCTATGTGCCGGGTACTTTTCTAGGCTCTGGGAATTCAGCAGTGAACAAAACCAGAACTTCCCCACTCTCATGGCACTGAGCCAGACAGTAACCAACCCAAAAAGTAGGTGGTGCATCAAATGGTGAGAGGTGCTAAGGAGAAAAAGAAGGCAGGGAAGGGAGACAGGGTATGTTCCTATGTTAGAGGAGGGATCTGGTATTTTTTAATAGGGTGCTCAGGGAAGGCCTCTTAAAGAAAGTAAGTCATGTGCATATCTGGGGGAAAGGATTCCAGGAAGAGGAAACAGCATGTCCAAAGGCCCCAAGGCAGGAGTGCTTGGTGAGTCTGAGGAGCTGCATGGCGTTTAGCAGCAAGTCCTCATCTTCTAACTTCCCAGCTGCCCTTTGGGGCTGTGTGCCACTCTTGGCTTTGCTGAGGCCAGTAATCTGAGCTCATCACTGTTGGGGCCTCACTACCATATGCCGGGTGCTTTATCAGATGCTTCCCCTCGGGTGGTCTCATCTACTCCTCCCTTCCATCCTCGGCCAGAGAAGAGGAACTGGAGACTCAAAGGGTTTTGGTGGTTTGCCCAAGGCCAAAGTGAGTGACACAGCGGGGACTCAGCCCCAGGCCTGCCTGGCATCCTTGCGCTCAAGCCAGGTCTCAGCAGTCCCAGCCTGCCAAAGCTGGTTGTGGTGCTTGAGGGGGAGAAACCAGGGCCCCAGCGGTAGTCCTCTGTTGGGGCTGAGATAGCTGGGCAGAAACCCAAGCTGGGCTGCCTGGGAGCCGGGGAAGGGGCACAGACTGAGGATTTGGGAGACCGGGGCAAACTCCCTGCAGCCAAGGCAGTGATCTCAGCCCCACGGGTGTGGGTCGGCGTGCTGTCTCCTACATGGGAGAGGCAAACCCTTCATGCCCACTGAACCTGGGGGGTGGAGGAACCCACTGGGGGCTCCAGCACTGGCCAGTCCCTCCCTTCATCCCAGGACTCTGTGGGAATCAGAGGAGAGTTCTAGAACGGGATAGTGGAGTGTGATGGCTGTGGCAGACACCCCTTACTTTTCACACTTAATCTTCACACCAAACCCCGGTGATATGAGGCTTCCAGAGAGGTTAATTCAGCTGCTTAGGGTCAGAGAGCTAGGAAGGAGGGGGCAGGATTCAAACCCACGCACCTCACTTCTATTCTCCAGCCTCCGTCTGCATGCATCCCCACTACCTCCTTCCCTTCCGCTGCCTGATGCCTCCTGTCAGCCTGTCCTCCTCCCACCTTCCTGTGGCTCTGACGGCCTTGGAACCAGAGGCCAGGCGGCCGCAGGAGCAGGACAGTGGCCCGGGCCCTACAGGCCAGGGACACTTGGTCGGGGCAGAGCTGCACATCCTTCCGATGTTCACTTAGAGCTTTAAGTCCAGATTAGGAGTTTCACTTCCAAACCCCAGTCCTGCCACAGCCCTCCTCTATGAACCTGGAAAATAACGTAACCTCTCTGCTTGTGTCCACACTATAGGACCATTGTGAGAATTGAATGAGGTGATTTGAGAAAAGCTCGTAGCAGAGCACCCAGCACCTAATCACTGGATTCGTAGGGTTTGCCATCATTAAAGGTGTTTCCGAGCCCACAGCAGGACGGGTTGCTCCTGAGCCCTTGTTCCCCTGCAGGGCACCCACCCCATCCCTCGGCAGGATAATGTGAAACCGGAAGTGACCCTCTGAGACGTTGGGCCTGATGGCTTATGGCATCTTTGGTGTCCTAGGCCCTGTGGACGTGCCTCAGGGACCATTTTGGGAAGTGGGGCTTGAGCACTGAGCTCCTTCTAATCTAAAAAGGTCTCCCTTTAATCTATTTTCTACGTTGCACATTTACTTCATGTTTTGTTTGAGGAAATCTGCTGGAAAAAACATTTGAAAGGCTTGGATCAATGCTAATCCTCTCATTTTGCCAATGTGGATACACAGGCTTCCCTGGAGGTTGCTGGCCAGGCCTGGACTAGACTAGAGGGCTGGGCCTGTCACACTAAGGTGCCCTAACATCCCAATGGACGGAGTTTCTGTCCCAGGGCTGTAGAACTACACTCAACTGTCCATCCCAGGGCCTCAGAGTTGCTCTTCTTGGCCATGCCCTCTGTACAGCCCCATCTGCCAGGCAGCTCAGAAGCCTCTCCAAGTCCTTCCCCGATGCTGGAGAGAATTGCGTGCTGCTAGGCTGGGCTCCTCGTGAGCCCTCAGGCCATCAGGGGACATTCACCACAGGGAGCCCTCACAGGTGGTTAGAGATGGAGGCCTCTAGCTGAGGCTGGCTTTGGTGCTTTGGTGGTAGAAGCACCTCCCCCTCGGCCACTGCCCAGGCAGCCACATCTTTGCCTCTCCGGTTTTTCCTTGGGCCAGATGTCTGGGAGGAAATGAGGAACCCATGCTCTTCCTCACAGCCCTCCTGCCTTTCTATAATAGTATACCACCCTTTCTCCGGCTACTACCACCCCGGACACCAGGCTGTAAGAGCCTCAGCAATAACTCCCTCCAGGCTCCAAAGTGAATAATAACTATCTTTACAACTGTGATATCATTCATTTAATATAGTAACAGCAGCTAAGATTTTTTGAAGTGCTTACCGTGGGCTAGGCAGTTATAGGAACTTAATTATTGTACCTAATTTTCACGATAACCCAGCAAAAGAGGAAACATCATGCTCATTTTAGAGATCAGAATATGGAGGCTCAGAGAGGTAAAAGAGCCTGTGCAAGATCACACAGCTGACAAATGGCAGAGTCAGAGTCTGAGCCCAAATCTCTGCAATCCTCCTGTCTAAGATAGCAGGCCTGTCTCTCCTCTGTCCCTCACCCTGCCTGAATTTTCCTTATGGTCATATAGCCACCTGGCATTACATATCACATCTCTGTGTGTTTATGATCACTCTCTCCCTTTAGAATGTGAGCCCCATGGGCGAGCAGGGATTTTTGTCTGTTTCGCCCACTGCTATATCCCCAAGGGGTGAAACAGTGCCTGGTGCTCAAGAAATATCTGTTGGATACATGAATGTGTGGCGCCAGCATTGATGTAACTACCCCACTCTCACCCTTTGTGAATCCGCCCTCATCCTCAGTGGCCCCCAGCTGCCATCTGGCTCTGCCAGCCCATGGCCGCAGCTTACTCTGCTGTGGAGAAGGCCAGGGTGAAGTTGTGCCGGCGCTTCGCGGGGTCCAGCTCAGCATAGTCAAAGGCATCCGGGAAAAATTTGTGGATGAGGGCGCAGAAGGCCATGCCACTGCTCCAGCTGGAGGAGAAGTTCTGGATGTCCACGTGCTATGGCAGGCGGGGCACAGAGGAGGCCTCGGTGAGCCTCAGCCAGGGGCCTGGACTTGGCCCCCTTCCCACCCTCTCACCCATTGGGGTTTGCACCACTCAGACCCTCCCCAGTACTGCCACCCTGGATCTCTGCCCGACCCATGCTTCCCTGTCCCATGCCCACCTCATAGTTTCTTGTCATGGCCCGGCACCACTCCAAGAGCATGTTCTTGACACTGCCAATGGCTGCCCCAGCTGCCTTAGTGTTCCGAAACAGGGCTGTGGGGCCCGAGGCGGCCCTGTGAGGGGAGAGGGTTACAGGGCCAGGCCAGAGAGGCGGGAGGCCATGAAGGGCCCTACTGGGCAGAGCCCCAGCCCCCAGATGTCAGTCCTCCCACCTTTGCCTGGGCTGTCCCTAGCGCCCCTCAGGCCACCCTCCCACCAACCCATGGTTCCTAGGGAGAGCCCAGCCCAGCGCTCCCCTGCATCCTACCCGCCAAACTTGTCCACGATGGCTTTGCGGTTCTGTGCACGGGGGCCCCGGGGCCGGGCAGGGGCTGACACCCTGCGCTCTGGTGCCCTCTCCTTCTTCTTCTCCGAAGGAGGGGGTTCCGGGGGGCTCTGGGGCACATCACTGGGTGAAGACTCACTATGTGGAGAGGTCCAGAGAAGCGTGAGAGGGGCTGGGACCAGCAGCATAGGACATGGGGGGTAGGCCAGGGGGATCACTGCAGTGCAGAGGGGCACATGCAGCTGTGGCACCTACAAGTCGGCATGCATTTATTCTGTGCCCAGCACTGGGAGGGGGTTCAGGAGGGATAATGGGTCCCAGTCTAACTTTGGGGAGCATGTGGCCTGGTGAGGACATGTGGGCAGGGTTAGGACATGTCTGGGGTCTGACCTGAATCTGGATCCTGGCTTTGCCTCTTATTTGCTGTGTGATCTTGGGACTGTCACATCACTTCTCTGAGCCTCAGCTTCCTTATCTGTAAAATGGGGACAAGAATACCCACCTGACAAGGTGGTTCTAAGGTCTGGTAAGAAGGTGAAAGTAAAGCACCCAGCTGTGCCTGCCACACAGCTGTGTGGATGCTCAGTGAATATTCACTGGTTATCTTTCCCTAAGAAAGGGACAAGGAGGTGGATTTGAGCTCAATATAAAGGAAGATTCTTCTAATGACTAAAGTTGTGCAGTGGCAAGCATAAGGCTGTCTTTGTAACCGGCACCCACCACGCACCATCAGGCACCATGCTAAAGTGCTTCACACTCGTTACATCACTGAAGCCTTACAATAATCCTAGGAGGTAAAAACAATTGTCATGCCCACTTCACAGATAAGAAGAGGTTAAGTGACATGGCCAAGGTCACACAGGGGTAAGTGGCAGAGCCATTGTCCAAACTCAGGCTTTCTGATCATGCTCTTATGGATGACGCTGGCACCACGGAAACATGCCGAGCTGCAAGACAAGGAGCTCCCATGAAGGGTCAGGGATGCTGAAGAGGAGACTTCAGCCATGGCGTGGGAGAGGGACCAGGTGTCCTCCACGCTCCCTTCTGCCTATGGTTCCTTTGGTTTCCTGGGCTCTGACCTGGGATAGGAGGCTGAATGCCTGGAATCCTGGGAGGCCTTGAAATCAAGTGCTGGGGGAGGCCCAGACTGAGGTGATGGTAGACTTTGAAGGGATCAGGAGGTAGGGGGAGTTGGGGCTGGAGCCCCAGAGTTTGATGTTACCTGGCTGAAGGACTGGTCTCTCCAGAAGCTGTGGAGTCCGGACACAACCCATCTGGAGGAGAGGAACAGGAGGCAGGGGAGCCGGGGCTGTCCATGACGTGCTCCTTGAGCCCCCTCCCCCAGGGTGGCCCCTGCAGCATCCCACGGGCTCCGGGCTCTCACTCACCTGGGCTGAGGCCGTGGCCCTCCTCTGTGGGGCTCTCAGGCCACTCCTCAGGGGAGCTGGGAGTTGCCCCTGCCCCTCCCTCTGGCTCTTTCTCCACGTCCTGCTCTTGCTCTTCGCTGGGACTGCCTGGCTCCTGGAATGAACATGGTCTCTGAGGGCTCGTAGTCACACAAGCACCTGCCCTGGCTTTGTGAGGACTTCAGAAAGATCTGGAAGGCAGCCTGGGGCCACATTGCTGCATTCCCTGGTGCCCACCTCCCCCACGCCAGGCTCTTGATCTCAGAGGGAGGAAGACTGGACTTTCCCAAGGGAACAAAGCAGGGAGGGCTTCTTCCCAGGGAGCAGGAGACCCCAGAGCTCTGTTGGGCAGGGGGTCCTCTTTCCTTCCTCTGCCCCACTCACCACGTCCTCCTTGGCATCACTGTCAGCCTCCTCTTCCCCGCCGGCCTCCTGAGATTCAGCCTTAGCCTCATCTTTCACAGCAGCCCTCTGAGATTCAGGCGTGGCCTCTTTGTCGGCAGCTTTCTTCTGGGGTTCAGCCGTGGGCTCCTCTGTCTTGTGGCTGTCCTCCTGAGAGGCCGTCTCGGCCTCCTCCCCACCAGCCTCCTTGGGTTCAGGCTTGTCTTTGTCATCGGCACCGGCTTTCTCCCCAGGTTCAGGCGTGGCCTCTTTCCCATCAGCCCTCTGCTTCTCAGAGGCCAGCGTGCTCTGCTCTTTTTCCTCGGCCTCCTTGGGTTCAGATTTGGTCTCTTCTTTCCTGTTAGTCATCTCCTGAGAAGCCGCTGTGGGCTCTTCCTTCTCACCATCCTGCCCTGTAAGTTCAGCCTCGGCGTCCTCTTTCCCACCAGCCTCCCTTTGGGATTCCACCTTGACCTCATCTAATCCATTTGCTTCCCCCTGGAATCCCGCTGAAATGCCATCCTCGGCTGGCGCTTTTTCCTGCTTTCCTGCCCTGTCTGGAGGCTCCTCGTTGGTGGTCTTCTCAGCCGTGCCCTGGGTCTCCTCTGCAGGGGCTCCAGCTCCTGGCGTCCCAGGGTTCTCCGCAGTGGTGGAGCCAGGGGTCCCATCCTCAGAGGGCTTCTCTTCCTTCTGCTCCATTTCTAGAAGACAAGCAGGCCTGGTCATGCCCCAGCCTAGCATGAGGTGAGGACCCTGCCCTCTGAGAGCTCTGGCCTGGGAGTCAGGAGATCCATTGTCCAGTCCTGGCTCCCCCACTACTTGGATGTGGGACCCAAGCATCCACTTCCCCTCTGGTAGAGTGAAGGGTAGAGAACAGATTCCCTAATGGTGGGGTGGTTGGTCTGTGTTGACTTGATGTTGGATGGTGTTCACCTAACGTCCCTCTGTAGGTTCTGGCTTTGGCTTTAAAGAACATTGAATCACAGAATTCCTTTTCAGTGATTTTGTCTCTTTTTGATTAAGCCAATGAGGCAGTCACAATTTGATACTAGCATCCTGAACACCTGTGGAACAATTGCCATTCTCCACCTAGGGCCTGTGGCAGGCAGGAGTGTCTACCTAGAATTGAATAACACTGGTTTGTTTCCATTGTATTTATGTTTGCAGTTACTTTCTGTTTCTGGCAAGTGATATTGAGTTTCCATTTCCGACTACAATAAGTGTCTTCTAAAAATACATTTATTGAATTTAAAAATAAGTTAATTCAAAAGAAGGCATTCAGGAAATTAGAATACAGGTGGTACAGATGTAGCTAAATCACAGAGGTGGTGTAAGAATTCCTGAAATTTGGGAACGCCTGGGCCAGCTGCTCTCTGGATCCCTGCCAGCTCTGCCAGCCTGTGCTTCTCAGAAAAGGTGGCCCTGGATGAGGAAGAGTTTCCTTCGGTGAAGAACAACTGTGCTCTCTGTACTCTCCGTACTCTCCTGTGCCTCTGCAGGGCAATCTGATCCTCCGACTGCCCCCAGGGGGCATGGGGGAGATTATGACACCTTAACTTGGGGTTTCCTATTTAAGTACTGTATATACTGTAGGATCTACAAAAACAGGTGGGTGGGGGGACGGGGCCAGCTCCTTCATCCTCTTGCCCTTCTTGGGGGTCTAGTTTCAAAGAAAACAATCCCCAAATAGGGCTCACAGGGTATGACTCAGACAGTAAGAAAAGTGGATACTCCTGTCACTAGCTAAAAATACCTCCTGCCCTTGGCAGCACCATCTTTCTTGGTGATAGTACCCAGGGCACCCAGGTAATTGGGACCGAGGACAGGAGACAGACAGACAAGGGTCAGGGCTCTGTTCCTGCCACCCACTCAGGTCTTACTGCCCCCAGACCAGAGTCCCGGCATCCCTGGATTTAGTGCCCCCACCATTGCCTAAGAAGCAGGCTGAGATTTGTAAAGATGCTCACAGTGTCCTCCAATTCCATGCCTCCTGCCAGAGCCCCCTCGTGGCCCAGCGGCTCCAGCGATGTGTGAAAGTAAGAGGGGAGATGAGTCTGAGGCGTGGATGGGATGCCCATCAGCAGAGAGCAGGAGGTCATGCAGCTGGCCTTGCCCCCAGCTTCCAGTCCCACTCTGAGACCTGAACAAGTCCCTTTCCCTCTCTGGGCCTCAGTTTCCACTGGCAACGACAGGGTTCATCTAGGTCAGGTTTTCTACACTGTGTTCCATGGAAAACTGGGGTCTCCCGTGACATGGATAGGGGTTCTTGTAGGGGTAGGAGGAAGATATATTTTCTGGCCAAGGTTGTTCCCAAAACAGCCTCCTCTTTAGCCTTTTACCGATATATAACTTCATTAGCACTTAAGTAGATTTCAGACACCACGCAGTAAAGAAACCTTAACTTTGCTTAAACTTTGTTTAACTCACTTTTCCCCAAACCTATGTGACCACGGATTTTTTTTCTCCCTTTGTTTTTTTTTTCTCTTTGTTTTGTTTTTCCTGAGGAGCATCTACTGCCCCCTATAGCAATACCACGTTCAGCAGAAGAGAGTATGGCAAACGCTGGTCTAAATGATCCACACGACTCCTTCCCTTCCTGCTCTCCACTCTTGTTTGGAAGTTGGCGTGGAATAATGGTGAAAATCATTGATTCTGGGGTCTTCCTGCCGTGGGATCCCAGCTCCCACTATTTACTAATTGTGTAACCTTGAGCAAGCTACCTGCCCTCTCTGTGTTTTGATTTCTGCAGATAAAAATAGGTCCCACCCCATAGGGATAGTGGAGGGGTAAGGAAGCCCATGCATAGGAAGTATTTGGAGGCATGCTTGGCACAGAGGGAGCTCTTAGTACTCATCAGCTCCCATCGTGGGGATTGGCTGTGCCCAGCCCTATGCCAGGGTAAGGCCCTGACCCGGCCTCGAGCGCATCTATTGGTGAGACAAGGCAGAGAGAGCTGAATGCCAGTGAGATGACAGCAAGCCCTTCTTATACCTCAAAATGTGGCTGTATTTGGCTAAGGCATAGCTCAGTGCTCCAACCATCTTTCCCTCTGTCTACACGCCACACACTTAGGGTAGTGGAGGGGAAGGGCAAGTGCATACACACACACACACACACACCCCAGCCATCCTGCATGCTCCTCGCCTCAGCTTTCCATCCTCCAGGCATGTCACAAATAGACAAGGAGTGAAGAAGCTCAGAATGCTGAGAAACCAGGGCGCTGCTCCCCCCCCCCGCCAGCATTCACAGTTCTACGGAGTTTCCAGCATACACTGCAGTGCCCTGCTTTATCTTGGTCGTTCCTTGCTCTGACCCTTTGGAATAGGTGTTATTGAGGCTCAGGGAGTTGAGGTCCCTTGACTAAAGCTATAGGACAAATGGCCCAGCTGTATCTAGAACCCAGGTCTCCTGACTCCCAGTCCAGAGCCCATACCAAAGGTATGCTTCCACTAGCTCCTTAGCCCAGTGTCCCTCCAAAGGCCCCAGACCAGAAGTGGGGGCCACCACACTGGGGGGAAGGGCAGTCAGATATGGCTGAGGAGTTCCTCCTTCTTTCTTCTTGGTGCACAGTAGGACCTTCGGCAAAGTTTCTCCACCCCCACCTTTCTTTCTTACTCTCTGCTTTCCTTCCTCCTTCCTTCCCCAGGAAGCCTCCATACCATCCCTGTTTTGTGTCCAAAGCAGCAATCCAGACAGCTCCCCCCCAACCCTCTCTTCCTGTTTCTCCTGGTAGACCAGAGGAAAAGGACCCAGGCCCAAGCACCCAGCCCCGAGTAGCATGGACTATGCTTCGCTTGATGGTTCTGTGATGCCTCCCGCACCCACTGCTGCCTGATCTGTCCTCTCGTGGTCCTGAGGCTTCCACCTCCCCCTACCTCAGCCAGGGACCCTGCCTTGGAGAAGCCACTCTCAACTCCTTAGCAGGGGTGGGGAACCTGTGGCCTTCTGATTTCAAGATTTTTCTTTTTAAGCAACAAAGGAGGCAAGAAAAGCTTCATCTTTCTCTGTTGCACCCTCTTTCTTTTTTTGAGACAGAGCAATCTTCCCGCCTTGGCCTCCCAGTGTGCTAGCATTACAGGCGTGAGCCACTGCGCCCAGCCAGCCCCTTTTAATAAATGGATTTGTTCTGTAAAATTTGGATTCAGACAAAAGGACGCACTCAGGGACCTAGAAGGCCACATGTGGCCTTAAGGCCAAGCGTCTGCCTACCAACCCAACTGGACTATTGAGACTCTCAAGACCCCCTCTCCCCCTGTGAGGTCCTCCTCGAGGATGGCCACCTGCAGGCTTCTCTGTAGGTGATCTCAAGTTTGCCCAACTCCCCAGGGCTGAGAACCCTGGCATCTAAAGCCAGTTGACATAGTGGTAGAGAAAATTAGGAAGGAGCCTGGATTTCTCCGATTGGGAGCCCCTCCTTGGAGGCTCTTGCCCTTGGGTTGTGGGAGTGGGGGTTGGCAAATGGGTAGGGGATGCTTAGAAAGGGGCCCAGGGCTTCTCCTACCTGTGGGGCCTCCGCCTGGGGTTTGGTAGCTGTCGCCTTCCTCCAGCTGAGCAGGCCTCACTCCCGGCTGCCTTTAAGCCCCAGTGGCCTCTAGCCCCCAGCTCTTTGGTCCCGCCTCCCCACTTCCCTCCCCCTCTCACCCCTCCCCCACTTCAAGAGGTTTGGGCGCCTGAAGAGCATTGTTTACTGCCCAGTTGGTACAACACTTTCCCCTAGACTAGGAGGCTCGGATTTCCCCTGAAGATCTGACAGGTGGCACCTTTCAATCACAGCACGTCCCTCCCGCCCTGACCCTAGCAGCATCTGTCCTGTGGTCACCTTTCTTCCCAGTGTCCTCTCCTGGCCCTGGGGACCCCAACAACCATCTTCAGGGCCCATTTGGAAGCATGATCCCAACCCTCTGGCCTCCCCTGCCCACCCAGAGCCCAGGCGAGGCCGCCTGTGTTCCCTTCACTCCCGCCCCCGCCATGTTCCTTCACTAGTCCCTTTTCCTTTTCCTCAGACAAAAGCAGCTGCTTAAGGGTGGGCTAAGGCGGGGGTGAATGGGGCAGCTGCTGGCACGGGGATGTGCCTCCGGGCTCACACTGGACAGAGAGGTTTGGAGGGGGGAGGGGAAGCGAAGACAAGAGTGGTGGGGCAAGCTCATGGACCACTGGACTCAAAGTCTGGAAAATACAAAACTCCTAAGTTCTATTTTGAGCCAACGTGACAAGTACACAGTAGGCTCTGAACACATTTTTGTACTGAATCAAAATTTTGCTCAGAAAAAAGCTAGGCCCAGGGCCTAGCAAATTGCCTGCTTCATATTAGGTGCTCAATAAATATATATTGAATTAACTAACTAATTAATTAATTGACAGAAGAGTGTAATTGGATCTTGGGGGCCTATGCCTGGGATGCTCTGAGAGATCTTTTTGTGCAGCCAGGTTTGGGTACCAGTGGGCCAACGGTCTGAATATTAATGGTTGCCGGCTGCCTCTACTATTATGTCTTTTTCACCCATCCAGAGTTTATCTGCCCAAGATTGGTGAGTTCTTCCATGTATCTCTCTGGCTTGCTGTCCTTTTTTTTCTTTAAATTCATTTCTCTTCTTGCCCTACTGTCATTAGATATTGAAAACAGCAAACTAGCAGCAGGTCATGGCATCACTTATTAAAAATTCTCTTAGGCAATCCATTTATTCATTGATTAAATTGTTTTTGAACACCTAGTGTGTGCTGGGGACACAGTACTGCACACAACAGAAAATAGGCAAAGCCAGATCATGGAGCTTCCATTTTAGTGCAGGGAGATAGTTAGCAGGTCAATGAATACAATATGTAGATTAGATGGTGATAGGTTCTATAGAGAAAAATGAAGCAGGGCAGAGGATGGGAAGGTGATTTTTCTTGGAGAGGGGAGAATCCACTTTTAGACAGAGTGGCCAAGGAGGGCATCGCGGAGAAGGTGTACTGGAGTAAAACCTGAACAGTGAGAGAGGGAGTACAGCCATCTAGGGAAGGAGCATCCCGGGCACAGGAAACAGCCCTGGAAAGGCGGGAGTGTGCTTGGCACGATTGGTGAATGGACAGGAGCCCAGCATAGCTGGGGCAGAGTAATGGAGCAGGGGAATAGTTGGAGATAAAAGGCAGTTGGTAGGGGGGTGTGGAATCTTGTGGGGCCTTTTAGACCATTGTGAGGACTGGCTTTTGCTCTGTGATTGGAAGCCATTGGAGTGTTTTAGGTTGTGAAGTGACATGATCTAACTTTAGTCTTTGACAGCATCACTCTGGCTGCTGTTTTAAGAATAGAGTGAAGGGGAAGCATGGACAGAAGTCAAGAGAGCAGTCAAGAGACTAACTCAATGACCCAGGTGCAAGATGGTGGTGGCTTGGGCCAGAGTGTCAGCAGTGGAGGTAAGGAGAAGTGGTGACGAACAGTAATAGCAGAGACAGTCATTAAGCCTGAGTCAGCTTTCTCTTCAAGCTAACAGAAGGACTCAAGCCTTATTCTCTCATCTCCTGCTGCTCACAGGGAGTCTGGGGAGACATCTGTCATATTCTCTGCACCTCTCATGAGTGGTCAGGGCTCATATGAAGAGATACTGGGTGACAACTCTGCATCCCTTTTTCTGGGGCTAGGGTGGCATCCAAGAGGACAATACTGACCCATGGTGAGTGACAAATACACAACTCCCCTCTGTGAGGCTGGGAAGGTGTAAAACGCAGGGTAGAAGGAGGGGCTAGAGTTTCAACATGGTGCTGACAAGAGATCAGCAGTTTTGGATGACATATCTGGAGTCCAGTGATATCTTCAAAGGCTAAGGCTCCCTAAGCTGTCTTTTACAAGAAGCAACTCAACAGGGACAATTAGAGATTCCTACCTGCAGGTCTCCAAATGCCCAACTGTAGGAGAAAGACATAATCTCATAGTAAATAATAATAATAACAATAACATAATCATCAATAAGAACAGTGATTTCCCAGGGGCTAAGGGAGGGGGAAATGGGGAGTTGGTATTCAATAGGTATAAAGTTTCAGTTATGCAAGATGAATAAATTCTAGAGATCTGCTGTACATTATGGTACATATAGTTAACAATACTGTATTGTGCACTTACAAATTTGTTAAGCAAGTAGATCTCATGTTAAGTTTTCTTACCACAGTAAAAAAAAAAAGAAATTTTTTAATTGGGGAAAATTGAATATATGAATTAGATTACTTTAAGAAATTACTGTAATTTTGAGGGTATCAAAATGGCATGTGGGCCGGGAGCGGTGGCTTACACCTGTAATCCCAGCACTTTGGGAGGCCGAGGCGTGAGGACTGCTTGAGGCCAGGAGTTCCAGACCAGCCTGGACAACATAACGAGACCCCATTCCTACAAAAAATTTAAAAATTAGCTGGGTGTGGTGGCACATGCCTGTAGTTCTACCTACTCAGGAGCAGAGGCAGGAGGATCACTTGAGCCCAGGAGTTCAAGGTGGCAGTGAGCTGTGATAGAGCCACTGCACTCCAGCCTGGGTGACAGAGCAAGACCCTGTCTCTAAAAAAGAAAAAAGAAAGAAAGAAAACGGCATTGTGGGAAAAAAAAAAGGCTTTATCTGTAGATGAAGACAGTATGGCCAAGTGTTAAGAATTGTTAAGTCCTAGTGATGGATATAAGGAAGTTCAATATACTGTGCTTTCTACTTTACTGAATGTTTTAAATTTGCCCTAATAAAAGTCTAAAAATAAAAAAGAATAAGAACAATGATTTCTTTTTATTGAGCATCTACCAGGGACTAGGTGCTTTACTTACATAATCTTTTTGAGTTGTTTTCCTTTGTAGTGACTTTTTAAACTTTTTATTTTGAAATAATTATAGGTTCACAGAAAGTCACATAAATAGTAGAGAGAGGTCCTTCACCAAGCTTCTACTAAAGGTTAAATCTTATATAAGTATATACAATATCAAAACCAGGAAACTGACATTGGTATGATGTGTATATAGTTCCATGACATCTTATCCCATGTGTAGATCCTTGTAACTACCACCACATTTAGGATACAGAACCATTGCATCACCACAAAGACCTCTCTTATGCTACCCTTCCACCAACCCTAACCCCAGGCAACCACTAATCTCTTCTCCATCTCTATAATTTTGTCATTTTGAGAACATTATTTAAATGGAATTATACAGTATGTAACCTTTCATAATATCCCATTTAGGAAGCATATTCCTCTTGTAAGAACCCATCTCCTTTCCCATGCAGTTCCATAATATGTTGACTTTATTTTCAAAAGCAAAAACCAGGGCAACATATTTCCACTAAAACATCTGCACAGTAATATAATAGCAGCATTATTCATAATATCCCCAAACTAGAAACAAACCAAATGTCCATCAACAGGAGAATGGATGAATGAATTATGGTATACTCATACAACCAAACATTAGACAGCAATAAAACAAAATGAATAACAGATACACACAATATGGAAGAAATCTTACAGACACTATGATGAACTAAAGAAGTCAGGCACCAAACAGAAAATAATGTATAATTCCATTTACATGAAATTCAGAAACAGGCAAAACTGATGGTGATAGAAGTCGGAATAGTGGTTAACTTCAAGAAAGGAGGTATTAACTGGGAAAGAACATGAAATAACTTTTTGGGGTGCAGGAAGTATTTTATATCTTGATCTAAGTGGTGGTTATATGACTGTATACATATTTAATTAAGCGTAAGATTTTTGTATTTTACACATTTTACTGTATTAATGTTACACCTTAATCTTAAAAAATCGGGGCACAGGATTTGACAAAAATGAGTCCTTAGAGCAGTAATGAGGCCAACTATTTAAAATCAGGACTGTCTTGGACAATTAGGGAATCGTATCATGACCATACTAGCGTCTAAAGCCGGGCCCGGTAGCTTATGCCTGTAATCCCAGCGCTTTGGGAAGCCTAGGCGGGAGGATCACTTGAGGCCAGGAATTCCAGACCAGCCTGGGCAACATAGCGAGACCCTCGTCTCTGCCAAAAAATTTTTTTAAAAAATTAGCTGGGCGTGGTGGCGTGTGCCTGTAGTCCCAGCTACTCGGGAGGCTGAAGCAGGAGGATCTTGAGCCCAGGAGTTAGAGGTTGCAGTGAGCTATAGTCGCGCCACTGCACTCTAGCCCGGGCAACAGAGGGAGACACAGTCTCAAAAAAAAAAAAAAGCCTAGCCACCTTCTCCAGCAAGCAATGTATCCTTGTGTCATTAATTTACGTCTTGTAAATTTATTTTACTGGGAAATTGTGTGAATAATCAAGGGATTGAGGGTTGTTTCTTTTTGGTGAAGAAGTGAATGGTGCAGATCGAGGAACACAATAAGTCTTGAAAGATGCAAAGTTCACCAGTACTGCCTTCTTCCTCACCCAAACGCGTTTGATTAGCTCTGGTGGCCGCCGAAATTGCTCTCATTCCTCTCATTATGGTTCAGGGCATCTAACAGAAGCTGAATAAAACATACTCTATATATGTCTTAGCTTTCTGCGAGCAGCCACCGTGTCTCGCTTATCTTTCTTTGCAAACCCAGAGGGGGCTTTGTGTGACCTACACAGCGGTAATCGAACAACGTCCCACGCAGCACTGGTTCTCAAATTCGGCTGCACATTGGAATCACCTGGGGAATGTAAAATTTTATTGCTTCCTAGGTCCTACTCCCATAGATCCTGATTTAATTGGTATGAGGCGAGTCCTTAGCAGCGGGATTTTTTAAAACGCACGACTTTAATGTGCAACAAAACCTGAGAACCGCTGTCTGGAGGGCGTTTCTCCTTCTGCACGCCTGATTTGTGCTCAGGCGTCTGATCTCCCGGATGGAGACGAGGTTTACTGATCTCCGTCGTCACGCCCCTTCCTGCAGAACCAACAAACTCAAACCTCTCCGTGACAACCCAAGGGACTTGAATTCTAATCACACTGCAGGCGCTCTGCACCCCGCCCACGCCTCTATGGTATTCTGGCGTCCCCTCTAGCATTTGAAAGTCGCCTTCCCAGTCGGCGGGGGCCGGCGGCTTCCTCTCTATGGTCTCCGATCTCCCAGCGCCGCCTTGGTGGTATTTCATTCCGGAAGCGAGTCCGGATCAAAGAAGGGGAGGGACTTCGCTGCCGGAAGTGATCCACGTGCTTCCGCTTTAGCCGGCCCGGGCACAGGGGTAGACTGTAGTATATGCCCGAAGTTGGGGTCGCCGTGGGCATTGTGACCTGTCCGAGGCGGTGGTGAGTGACCCGTGACCTCTGAACTCAGTGTGACCCCGATGATGGTGTTGCCATTTCAGAGGTGCAGCCTTTGGGCAGGGTCCCGGGCGCCTCGGTTCAGTGTACGATCTACTTCCCAGGGCCCCGGGGTTCTGGCCCGCGGTTTATAGTGTTCTGCCCGGATCTCTCGACTTCTCTCGAATAGAGGTGACCTCGAGGGACCAAGGCATCAGGGCTCCGGGATTCGATTTCCAGGCCCGCCGTTGACGTCTTGTGTGCCCTTGGGCTAGGTAGTGTTCCCCTTAGAGCTTCAGTTTCCACATCTGTGAAATGGGGTGGTTAAGCTCACT
Organism: Daubentonia madagascariensis; assembly: GCA_023783475.1. NCBI lineage: Eukaryota > Metazoa > Chordata > Mammalia > Primates > Daubentoniidae > Daubentonia > Daubentonia madagascariensis. The sequence continues at coordinate 461,406 of JAKFHU010002396.1, read as the reverse complement.
GAGGTCAGTGGCCCCTGCTAGTCTGATGCTCTACGATTTTTCTGCATCCTCCAGCCCCTGGGATGGGAGAGTGAACTGGAGGGGTTGGTGCTGACAGTGATGTCTGCTGCCAGGATTAGGAGGCCAGAAGGAGATCCCTTCCACGGTGCCAGGCTGAGATGGATCCGCTCAGGGCCCAACAGCTGGCTGCGGAGCTGGAGGTGGAGATGATGGCCGATATGTACAACAGGTAAGGAGAGACCACTCTGTGCTGCCCTGTCTTGGAAAATTAGCGTTGGTCACCCTTACCGAACAGGGACTACTTCTAACAAATTCCTTCCTGAATGTAGGGGAGCCTGAGGCTCATGCTTACCCTCCCCACACCCACCAGGTGGTTGAACACTAAAGCAGCTGCAGTATAGGGTCACTAGAAAGAGTTGGGCATTTAGATGGGGGTGAAACTGATGGTGAAAAAGCCGAGCAGGAAGAGAAGCCCCAATCCAGGCTCTGGTTAGATTCCAAGAACAGTTGAGCATTTGCCTTTTGACAAATAGCACATAGCCCATTTAGTAGTTAACATTTTTTAAACCCTTTCCCTGTGCCAGGCACTTGCTGAGCATTTTACATGTGTTATCTTTTTTTAATCTTCAAAATAACCCAGTGGGTTAATTTTATTAGTCCCATTTTAAGATGAGGAAATTAAGGCTTCAAAAGTGAAATGACTTCCTCAGGGTCCACAGCTGGTCAGTAACAATGTCAGGACTAGTACCTCAATCTGACTCCACAACTAGTACTCATAACCATTTGGCAAATTTGGGAACAAATCCTGGCTCCACCAATCACCATCAGTGTATTTGAGCTAGTTACTTGGACCCTTTGATAATTAGTTTCCTCATCTATAAAATGGACATAATGATAGTACCTATTTTATAGAAACATCATAAATACTAAATGTAAAGGAAAATGCCCTTAGCATCAAGCCTAACACATAGTAAACAAATGGTTGCTATTTTTATTGGTTTAAGTTCTCTTGATTAGTTGATTTATCTTGGAGGCTATAAATTAGAATGATTTTTAAATGTAGGCTATTAAGTCAGACCACCTGGGTTGATATTCCAGCTTTGTGTGATCCTTAGCAAATTACTAAGCCTCTCTGTGACTTAATTTCCTCATCTGTAAAATGGGAATAATGATCATGACTATCTCATAGGGTTATTGTAAGAATTGCATAACAGAATCCATGAAAAGCACTTAGCATGATGCCTGGCACATAGCCAGTACTCAACAATTGGTTTCTATTTAATTAGTCATATACATGGACTCAGACAAGGTTCCTACTCACAAGGATGTTCCAAGGTGATTGAGGTGCAAACTGAGGATTTACACTGCTTTCTTGGGGAAGGCGAAATCAGTATAGCAGGGCTGGAATGGTTCCTGGGATGTTACAAGATGCTGCTAACACAACCTTGCCCCTCTCTCCTTCCAGAATGACCAGTGCCTGCCACCGGAAGTGCGTGCCTCCCCACTACAAGGAAGCAGAGCTGTCCAAGGGCGAGTCTGTATGCCTGGACCGATGTGTCTCCAAGTACCTGGATATCCATGAGCGGATGGGCAAAAAGTTGACAGAATTGTCTATGCAGGATGAAGAGCTGATGAAGAGGGTGCAGCAGAGCTCTGGACCCGCATGAGGCCCCAGACAGTATTCACCCCAGGGTACACCCTGCTCCTTCCCACTTTAATAAAAGTGCCCCTGCTTGGGTGTCATCTGTGAAGACTGCCAGGCCTAGGCTCTCTCTAGAGAGTCTGCAAGAGCCTGGAGTATGGTAGAGCTCTCTCCTGTTTGAAGAAGGGGTATTTGTCACACTGAAATGTGATTGTGTATGTGTGTGTGTATGTATATATATATTAAAACAAGTTTGTTGACACCTACTATGTGCAAAGCAGCGTGCTTGGCATTTGAGAGTAAAGACAGCAGAGAGCCTCTACCAGCAGAGGGAGCCTAACCTAGTGTTTAAGAGTATGCTAAGGTTTGCACCCTGGGTCTTCCACTTTCTGTGGCCCTGATCATGTCACTTCTGTGTACTTCAGCTTCCTCGTTTGTAAAGTGGGGATGGTCGTAGGGCTATTGTGAAGATTTAGTGAGTTAATATATGTAAAGCATATTATAATGCTTTACCAGGTATAGCATATTGACTGGGGTGTAGGAAGTGCTCAATAAATTGTTAAAAAACAACTTGAACTCGAGTGGAGGCAAGCACACATTTCCACAAATGATATGAAGGAATGATTTAGGGGAGAGGGTGAAAAGTAGCTGGGATTTAAGAAGTGAGTTGCTGGAGGTCACACAAGTGGAGCAGTAACACGGAGATGAGGGCTGACTGCTGCATTTGCTGTCTCCCTGGGGAGGGACCAAGCCTAATTCCGATCTGAGTAGTGTCCTCAGAGGACTGCAGCTTTCAGAATGTGTGAGTCTCCAGGTGGGATTTTGGTTGACACCAATGCCACAGTGCTAGCACTACCTTCAAAGTGTGCCTTCATGGTGGAAGTGTCTGGGATGTAACTATATAGGTCGTTGGAGACGGTGTGAAGGAGACAGAATAGAGGCAGTGAGTTTTGGGGTTATGAGTGCAGGTTCAAGCCAGATTGCTTAAGTTTGAATCTCGACTGAAATTTTTTAGTTGTGTGATCTTGAGTGAGGCATTTAACTGCTCTGTACCTCAATTACCCCATCCATAAAATGGCAGTAAAGGTACCTACTTCATTGGGTGGTTGTGAAAATTAAATGTGCTAATAACCAAAGCACTTAGGAAAAGTGCCTCGCATACTTGAAGCACCAATAACGTTAGCTTTTTTCATTGCAAAGTTTGGTGTGAGGTGAAGACAGCTCATGCACCCCTGGCAAACTTCAAACCGTTAGGGGTTAAGCAGAGAGCAGTAACACTCCTTTCTAGGTGCTGAAGTACAAAATTGGGTCAACAGGTGGCGCTCTCCGCTCACGGTCCGCGCGGCTGTGGACAATTCCACGAACGTTTATCATTTACCTGCTCTCCGCCAGCATCACTGTGCTTGGAAGAGAGGAGTGGTGCGGGTAATAGATATTGTATCTGCCCTCAGGTTGAGCAAGAAACACCAAGAATTCCCTGATAGCACATAGCTGGAACATCCAGAACCGAGTGGTAGAAGCGGGGAGAAGAGGTTCCGGCTGGAGGGAATAGCACTTGCAGAGGCTTTGAAGTGGCAGAAAGCGTGGCTGGAGTGCGGAGTGTGCAGAGACGCGAAGAGCAGAGAAAAGGCTGGCAGGCTGGGCAGGCACAGCTCCAGAAGACCCTGGTGAGCTGTGGTGAGGAGTTCGGATTTTCTCCTACTAAGTGCGTCGGCAAACTGTCAAAAGATTTAAGTCTTTCAGTGTCAATAACAGGTCTGCATTTTGGAGGCTCACTCAAGCCGCCAGCCAGGGAGACAGTGGTAGATAATGGTAGACAGTGGTAGCAGATAATGGATTAAGAGGAGGTGATCACGCAGGGAGCCAGTGCGGAGAGAAGGGGGAGGATGTGAGTTAGAATAGCTCACGTGTGTGGAGTTGCTACAGTGTGCTAAGCTCTGCACTAAATTCCTTAAATGTGTTGCTTCAGTTAATCCTTGTAACAACCCTGTGAGGCAAGTATGATCATTCTTATTTTACAGGTGAAGAAGCTGAGGCTCTCAAAAGCTAGTAACTTGCCTAAGGTCATGCAGCAAGCAAGTCAGAGCCAGGATTCCAACTTAGACAGATGCCAGAGGCCACTTTTAACCACTGGTCTAGGATTGGGGGAAATGGTCCCTAGTGAGCTATGTCAGCAGTTCCATATTTCATTCAACAATATTTACTGTTGGCCTGCTACATGCAAAGAGCTGTGGAAAGTGCCCAGGGTGAATTAGCTAGGTCCCTGCCCTCCATGAGCAAGTGGAAGCAAGTGGGGAGGAGACAGAACACACATACAAAGGGCATAAGAAAGAAAAGTGACGTAGTCCCTTTCTCTGCCATAGGGAGGAGTTATAAACTGCTAATCCTCACGTGTATTTTTGCTTGATTGTGATAGTTTTAAAAATCAGGAGGTGTCTGCAAAAAAATCCAGACTTTGGCTTCTTTTGAAAATTTGGAAGATTTGACAACAGTTGACCTTGGCAGCAGTCTAATGGAGGATGGGCAGAGGCTCAACTGTCCACCAAACCTCCCACCACTAACTTCTTCCCTCCTTGGCATCACCTGCTTGACCTGTAGGCATTTGGTCTGTGCCTTCTGCTCTGGGTGTTCGGATGAAGTGGATGCTATGTGAGAAAACATGCTGTAAATGTTTGTGCTAGGCACCCTCAAAGATCACTGGGGCTCAACGATCCCCCCTTCCTGGGGTTCATGCCCATACCTAATCCCCTTCCCTTGAGTGTGTACTAGACCTAGAGGCTTGTTTCTAATAAACAGAACACAGCAAAGGTGATGGGACTGTAATGTCTTTATTTTATTTTATTTTATTTTTGAGACAGGGTCTCACTCTGTTACCCAGGCTAGAGTGCAGTGGTGTGATCATAGCTCACTGCAACTTTGAACTCCTGGGCTCAAGTGATCCTCCTGCCTCAGCCTCCCGCATAGCTGGGACTACAGGTGCATGCCTCCTTGTCCAGCTAAGTTTTCTATTTTTCGTAGAGAAGGGGTCTCACTATGTTGTTCAGGCTGGTCTCAAACTCCTGGCCTCAAACAAACCTCCTGCCTCAGCCTCCCAAGTAGCTAGGACTATAGGCGTGAGCCACCATGCCTGGCTATAATGTTTGTTTTGTTAGTTTCTCTCTCTTGCTCACTCTCTTGTTCTTCCTTCTTTCTTGATGAGGCAAGCTTCCATGTTGTAAGCTGACCTTCGAAGAGGCCATTGTGGTGGTAAGGAACTTAGGGCAGCCTCCAGCCAGCAGGAACTGAATCACTCACCACATGAGTGAGCTTGGAAGCAGAACCTTCCCCAGTTGAGCTTTCAGATGACCGCAGCCCTATTTGACACTTTGCAGCCTTGTGAGAGAGCCCAAAGCAGAGGACCGAGCTAAGCTGCACCCTCTCTCCTGATCTAGAGAAACTGGAATAATAAATGTAGTTTTAAGCCACTATGTTTTAAGATAATTTTCTATGCAGCAATAGATAACCAATACACATATGGTCTGTACAACTGTTGCAATTGTCTGAGACTGTGCTTAGTCATTTTACACCTACACATAGAATGTGCCACGCCACCATTCTAGGCACTTGGGATACATCAATGAACAAAATAGATAAAGATCCTTGCCCTCTTGGAACTTATATTCTGGACGGGGGACATAGTTTCTAAAGGTATTAATAGGAGTCTGGATTGGCAATGCTATTTTGAAGGGAAGACAGTTCCTTCAGCATCTGGGGAAAGGTTCTTAACCTCTTTTAGGTCTTGGACCCCTTTGAAAACAGGACAAAAGTTATGGACTGTTTCCCCAAATTTTGCATCCAATTTTAGAGATTTTCATAAGGGATCTGTGGGCTGACCTGGGAGGAGTCTTGTGTTTAAGTATTTTTTTATGTGCTAGGGTAAAAGGAGAACAAGATAGAAAATGTGTTGGCGACAGGTATTAAAACCAGTTGCTTTCACAGTTGTGATAAGTGTTACAAGAGATGTTCAGGGAGCTGTATAAAGGAATGCGTGCCCTAGTCTGGGTGCTTAGGGAAGGCTGACACCCAGAAAGTGATAGGTGAGTGACATTCAAAGGTAGGGATCTGCCAGGCAGGAGCCATGGTGGGGGAGGGCCCTGTGTTAAGTGGTGGGAGGACAGTGGTAAGGAAGGTGGGCACAGGCCCCTGCGATCTGACTCATCAGAGGAACAGACACATCGTGATGAGTTTTATCAAAAGGAAAATCAGATGTCATAGAGGTCACATGGCAAAAGGCTTTACTGCTGGAGTCAGGCAAGTTATTGCAAGTCCGGCCCTCAAAGGAAGTGACCGTTAAGTCAAGATCTAAAGGGTTAGTTAGCTAGGCCAGCACAGGGAAATGTTCCAGGTTTAGGAAGAATTTGAGGTGGGAGAAGAGCATGGAGTGCTAATGGGTGTGAAAGAGGCCACCACAGCAAAAACACGGAGGGCAGAGAGGCTAAAAGGGACGCTGAGAGCAGCAGGTGGGCCCGGATGACATGGGACTCAGGGGCCCTGTGCAGGGTTGGGATTGGGAAGGCCAGGTTGGCAGGGTTGCAAGAGTCCAGGCCCAAGCTGACGGTGACCTGGGCTTGAAGGACAGCAGTGGCTGGAGATGAGAGGTCTTTAGAAGGCAGAAACCACAGGCTCACTGGCAGGCTGCATGTGGAGAGGCAGGGAGCAAAGCCAGTTTTGTGGCTTACATGACTGGGTGGAGGGTGGTGCTTTTACTGATACCGGGAACAATGGAGGAGGGGCCGTTAGGGAAAGGGGAGGTCATTTTTGATCACTTGAGATTACTGGGCACTCCTTATTGTCTCAGAAGATTCAGCGTATTTGGCCTGTGTCTACCGTTCCAGCTGCAACCTTGCGCCACCTGCATTCTATGTGCTTTGCCCACACTGGCCTTTGTCAGCTCCCTGAATGTCCCTTTCAAGCATCCTCCTGTTGTAGGATCTTTCATGTACTGTTTCCTCCTTTTGGGTATTGATAAATCCACTGATTCTGACACGGAAAGCTATCTTCAGATCTTAGCTCACACATCACCCTTAAAGACTCCTCCCTGACTTCCAGTCTAGATCAAAGCCCCTTTGCCAATCACATGTGCTCATAGGACCACATGTCTCTCCTTCATGGTACTTCCTGTAGATAAAATTACACTTAATATGTAATTATTTGATTCATTTATGCCTCTCTTCCACTGGACTTTGTGTTCTCTGAGGATAGGGTCCGTATCTTATTCACCATCAAAAATCCCTAGTTGTTGTTTTTAAAAATTGAGATATAATCCACATACCACAAAATTCACCCTTTTAAAGTATACAATTCAGTGTATTGTACATTCACAGAGTTGTACCACCATCACCACTATCTAATTGCACAACATTTTCATCACCCCAAGAAGAAACCCCATACTCATTAGCAGTCATTTTCTGTCTCGGCCCCCCCTCCACGTTCCAGTCTCTATTTTCTACCTCTATGGATTTGCCTATTCTGGCCATTTCATATAAATGCAATCATACAATGTGTGACCTTTTGTGTCTGGCTTCTTTGACTTAGCATAATGTTTTCAAGGTTCATCCACGTTGTAGCAGGTATTAATATTAGTACTTCATTACTTTTTATGGCCAAATAATACTCTACTGTGTGGATAAACCACATTTTGCTTCTCCATTCATCAGATGATGGACTATTGGGTTGTCGGCTCTTTTTGGCTTTCATGAATAATATGGCTACGAACATTCATGTATAAGTTTTTATGTCAGCATACCTTCTCGGTTCTCTTGGGTATAGTATATCTAGGAGTGGAATTGCTGGGTTATAATGGTAACTATGTTTAACTACGTGAGGAACTGCCAAACTGTTTTCCAAAGTGGCTGCACCATTTTATTTACATTCTTCACACAAAGATTTACAATAACTATTAGTCAGGCTGAATAAAGAATTTCTTACACAATGAATTGAGACAGATACTGTTATTTTCAGCACTTAGCAGACTACAAGAGTGAGGCTCAAGAATTAAGTGACTCGGGTGAAATCACAGAACTCACTAATCAGCTGCAAAAAAAGGATGTGGACCCAGCCTGTCTGACTCCTGAGCCAGTGCTCTTGTCCACTAAGCTGGGAAGCAGTCTCTAGCCAGGAGTCCACCTGACAGCCAGTGTGATAAGGCTGTTATACTTAACCCAAGGGTAGTGTCAGAACAGAGTCTGGGAAGCGATTATTTCTGGAGGAAGGGGAGATTGAGAAATCCTATTGATTCAGATATAGAAGCATGTCTTAGGTCTCTCTCCTTCTCTCCTCTACTTTTAAAAAAATTGATGTTTACTTATTTATTTAGAGATGAGGTCTCACTCTGTCACCCAGGCTGGAGTGCAGTGGCACAATCATAGCTCACTGCAGCCTTGAATCCCTGGGCTCAAGTGATCCTCCCACCTCAGCCTTCTGAATAGCTGGGACTACAGGTATGCACCACCACACCCGGCCAATTAAAAAAAATTTTTTATTTAGAGATGGAGTCTTGCTGTGTTGCCCAGACTGGTCTGGAACTCCTAGCCTCAAGTGATCCTCTTGCCTCCGTCTCCCAAATAGCTGGGATTACAGGTGTGAGCCAAAAGACATTTTTGAGAAATTGGGGAAAACTGAGTATGTGCACTACATTACATTAAGAAATTACTATAATTTTGAGGGTATGAAAATGGCATTGTGGGCCAGGAGTGGTGGTTCATGCCTGTAATCCCAGCGCTTGGGAGGCCAAGGCAGGAGGATCACTCGAGGCCAGGAGTTCAAGACCAGCCTGGGCAACAGACCCAGACCCTGTCTCTACAAAAAATAGGAAAAAAAAAAAAATTAGCTGAGAGTAGTAACTTGTACCTGTAGTTCCAACTCCTTGGGAGGCTGAGGCAGGAGGACTGCTTGAGCCCAGCAGTTTGAGGCTGCATAGAGCTATGATTATACCACTGCACTCCAGCAGCCTGAGCAACTGAGCAAGACTCTGTCTTAAAAAAAAAAAAAAAAAAAGAAAGCAAAATCCAGGAGTTTCCCGTCACCGACCTCACAATATTAGAAGTCCTTGTAGTCATAGAGGTCATTCCAAACTGACTGCCCTAGCCTGCCTTTTTGGCTTCATTTCCCATCACTCTTGTAATTTATTCAATAAATATTTACCATGGGCTTGTTACATGCCAGGTCTTGTGATGGGCATACGAATTACCTACCATGTGGTGGTTCCTGCCCCCAGGAAATTTATGTCTCTGGGGAAGAGTAGTGCAACGAACTAAGCTGACAATTCTAGATCAGTGTGGGGGCCTCAATAGGGGATAGCTCAGTGTTTGGGGGAAGTATGTGGGCAAGGCCCTTAACCCAGCCCAGGAGATCAGAGACAGCTTCCAGAGAGAGGTGGAACATGAGCCGAGTTGTGAAGGATGAGTACCTTAAACATGAAGAAGGGGATCTGTCATTCCCGAAGGAAGGAACAGCAGGGGCAAAGGCAGGGAGGTGTGAAACCAGCTCTTCATTGCACATGTGCTTACTGAGTGCCCCCTAGGTGCCAGGCACTGTTCTAGGAGCTGGGAGACAGTAGTGAATAAACATACCAGATGAGGCCCTTGCCCTCATGGAGCCGACAGTTCACGAAGGGAAAACATGGACCTGTGGGTTGGCATAAGGAAGTGTTCCAGCTATGGGGAGGTCCATGGACTGCTAGAGTCTCATGGACAGTGTCCATGGAAACCCTGAAATTTGAATGTAAATGTGTGTATTTTCACACAAGCATTTCCATACACAGTGGATCAATAACATCTTTTGTATTCTCAAAAGGATCCACGACCCTCTTGGGTTAGGACCTTTAGGGCCCTTGTGCTGAGCTAAGGAGTTTGGCTTTGGTCTGGAAGTTCTGGGAACCAGTACTGCATTTTAAGAAGTGAAATCATCAGAGCCTGACATACACTTTTGCCAGCAAGAATTCCTTGTGCCTTTTCCACTGCTAAGCCTTTGCTCTTGCTGTTACCCCAGGCTTGATGAATGGAAAGTGTGATACTTAAAAGCCAGACAGACCTGTCTTTGCATCCTGTGTCCAACCATCATGTTCCAGCTGCAAGCCTACAGTTTTCTCCCTCTGCGAAAAATTGTGAGGTTTAAATGAGACCATGATGTCTTGAGGATTTCATAATAGCATTTTTGGGGGTAAGTGCCCAGCATATAGTAGCCACTCAGCAAATGTTAGTTCCTCTCTTGGCTTGGTGGCTCAGCTGTTCAGGGGTCCCCTCTTATCTGAGGCCTTCTTGGAGCTTTCTGTGCAGTCGCTCACGTTTCCAAAGACCTTTGTGGGTATCTCAACACACTGTATTAAACTCACATGTAATGAGATCACACCTCATTAATCCACACCACAGTAGTCCAAGTAGGGACACCTCCCCTCTGTTTTACAGATGAGGAAACTAAGGCTCAGGAAGTCTGAGAGCTTTACCTGGAATCAGTCAATTAGTAAGTGTCTGGAAGCATCTGATCACCACATCTTCTGAAACAGTGACAGCAACAATAATTAACATTTATTATGTTTACCATGCCAAATGCTGTACTCAGCATTTTACCTGCATCATAATCCGTAATTCCTTGGGGGGACAGGGCAGATAGTAGGTTCCATTGTTATTCGAATTTACAGGGGAGAAAACTGAGGCTCAGAGAGGTTAAGGAACTTGCCCAAGGTAACCCAGGCTAGTATGTTTCAAAGTTGAGACTCAGACCTCAATGTGACTAACTCCAAAGAAAGCCGTGTCATTCTGCCTCTCTGAAAACACTACTCCCAACTGTACAGTTCAAAACCCCACCCAAGCCTGCCCTGCATCGCGGTCGGTCTCCTCCAGCCGAGTCGTTCTTTGTTTTGACCAAGGATACAAAGGGCGCTGCCTGACTTTAGACGGGGCCGAGGGAGAAGGTGAGGGTCCAGGGTGGAAATTTAGGCGCTGGGGCGTGTGCCAGAGGGAAAGTGTCAGGGGACTAGCAGGCAAGTCACGTGCGTATGAAACTCGACCTAGGGGGAGGGGAAGGGAAGGGAGCCCCCGCCCCCACCTCGGGTCGCGGCTTCGGACGCGTGTAAATACAACACCAACTCCAGAGATCCACTTCGTCCATGCCCCGCTTCGTGGATCTGTGGCGTCCGGCAGATCCCTAGTGCCCCGACTTCTGAGCGGGTAGAGGAGGTGAGATCACCCGGCTGGCTGTCGGGCTGAAGCTCCGAGGCCGCCGGGACCGGCATGCGGAGAAGACCCCAGCGCGGGTGAGGCTCAGGGCTGGGCCCGCGGGACCCCGGACGCCGAGAGTGTGGACGCGCCGCGAAGGCGCAGCGCTCCCCGCCGCGTCCGCAGCAGCAGCAGGAGGCTCGTTTGCCCCCGACCAGAGGTGAGCAGCGGGTGGGGGTCCCCAGCTGTGCGTCGGCTGAAAGCCACCCGGGCCGGCTCCCGCCGCCACTCCCAGGCGTCCCAACGAAAGCCCGTTACCTGAGTCCCGCGGCAAATTGTCCTGTCCCTCGGAGCGCGTCCCCACCCCCTTCCTCTTTACTCTCTTCCTCTCGGGCCCCTTCTTTGCTGAACTTCCTCTGCTTAGAGCAACCCTCTTGTCACAGTTCGAACGAACCTCCGGGGCGCCTGAACCCAAAGCCCCGTTTCACAGATGGGGGTACTGAGGCCCCCTGGGAGAAGTGACTCGCGCTTTCCTCCCCTCGCTCTTGGTCTTTCTTTCCTGCCCTTCCCCGGCCTTCTGCTCCCCGCTTTCCTCGTCTCACCCTGCTTGCAGCTCCCCGCCCCCGCGCGGCCCGCGCTGCGTCTCCTCCCGCGGTGGCGGCCGCAGCGGCGGCGGGGGTAGCTGGGGCTGCTCCCTCCCTCTGGTAAACACCCCCGCCCGCCCGCCGGCCCAGCCGCCACTGCCCTTATAAAGCCAGCAGCCGCCGGACTTCCTGCCGCAGTCCGAGCCCCCTCCCGGGGCCAGAGGGGGCAGGCGGCCCCCCACGCCCCGAGGCGCGCAGCGTGGTGCCCCGAGGCGCGCAGAGTGAGTGGGGGGGCGTGCGGACGGAGGGGACGCCGGAGGGCCCGCCCCGGGTGTCCCTACACGTGGCAGCTGTTGGCTTGGCCCGCGAGAACGTCTGGTGTGGAAAGGGGGAGGGCCCGCTCTCGCCCGGCCCCAGAGGGAAGGAGCGGTCTTAGAGGGGCGACGGGAAGTGGGGGTCTTAGGCAGCCTTAGACTTCCCCTTCCTCCTCCTGCCCGGTGCTGGGGGTCCCTCCTGGCGCTAGAGGCCGGACGTGGGCCAGCGGTGCTTCAGAGCGCGCTCTGCCCCTAGCTGACCTCTGCGGACTTGGGGAAGTGCATTTTTGGCCCCCAGGAGCCGGGCCCTGCGCGCCCTGGCCTAGGTGGGAGAGCCCGGCAGCGCGCCGGGAAACTGCAGCGCGCAGACAGGACCTTCCTTGTCTCTGATAGTGGCCTGGCGGGAGCCTAGCGCCGCGTGCGCCCCTGGCACTGCTAGTGCGCGCGGAGCTAGCTCGTTGGCACCGACTGGAAAGCCAGGGCTCTGTGGGCCCTCCATGAAGGCCCCTTCGCAGGTTGGCCCGAGGGGTCTCAGGAGCCACCATGATGCCGTACCCCTCCCCGGGGCCGCTGGGGGGCCCTTCGCTCAGCGCTCTCTTTCTGGGCAGGCTCGCGGCCAGCATGGCCCCCACGCTGCAGCAGGCGTACCGGAGGCGCTGGTGGATGGCCTGCACGGCCGTGCTGGAGAACCTCTTCTTCTCCGCTGTGCTTCTCGGCTGGGGCTCCCTGCTGATCATGCTCAAGAAGGAGGGCTTCTATTCCAGCCTGTGCGCAGGTATGCCTGAGAACCGGCCGGTGAGCTGCGGGAGGGTCGGCAGAGGGGGTTGGTGGAAGCCGGAAAAGGACAGGTGGCTCGGTGGACACAAAGCAGGGCTGCTCGAGACGGAGCACTGGGCTGGGAGCTGGGCAGCCTCACTTGTTGGCCTCTTCAAGCTTCATCGCGAGGACGGGTGGCCTTCCGCCCACTCTTCTCGTTCATCTAATCCAGTTGTCGGGGCAGGCCAGGTATCCTCCTGGGATCCAGACCTTGGGACTAATCGCAGAGCCCTAAGCCTCTTGAGAGCGTCAGGTCTCGAGTTCTTTGGGGAGAAGTGCTGCACCTAGCTGGGTGAGGAATTTCTTAATAGGGCTATTGTAAGGCTAAATAAGACAAAGGCGTGCTGCCCAAAGTGGGGTTTGAATGTAAAGGGCCAGCATTCGTCCCTTTTCGGGACCTTGGAGCCCCCAGGTTTTCAAATCACCCATTGCTCAAAGTTGCCTTCTTTCATCTAGGATGGGCATTGTGTGTGTGTGTCTGTGTGTGTTGAGGGGGATGTGTTTCTGTTCTTCATTTCAATCACTTTGGCCTCTTGTGAGTGGCCCAGAACTGGGAGTGGAAATTCTAACACTCCTTGGGAGCAATAAACACTCCTTGGGAGGAATAACGGCAGCCACAGGGCTATCTGCAGCTGCCTCAGGGCAGGGAGTCACCCCTCCTGATGTCTGGGACTTGAGTCTGATGAGTATCTTCCTTTTCTGGGAAGGAGAGTGCTGTGCTGACAAGCACTAAGCGGCTGGGTGGATGTGGAGTTTGGCTCTCCCCCTCCCTCTTCGCCCCGTTCTCCACCCTCTGTGTTGTGGAGCAGGCTTGGAACAAAGGCCAACTTACATTTGAACCCCAGCTTCCACCACTTTTACCAGCTGGTGACATCAGTGAGTTCCTTAAACACTGAGTTTCAGTTGCCTGGTCTGCAGAATGGGAGTAAGAATAGTATCTATCCTGTGGCAGTGCTGTGAGAGTCCGCAGTGCTTGATAAATGATAGCGTCCTTCTGGCTTCTCCGGGCTCCTCAGTTCAACTTGCTGCCTCACAGCACTCGGTGTGGCTGTGGGAGAAAACCGATTTCTTGGGAGTGGTGGTGGGAAGGTCTTAATCTACTCTGAGCAGTAGCTGGTCCACTCTGGGGGCTTTCTTACCCCAGCCAGGGTTATCTATAAAGAAGCAGCAGGTGATACTGAGGGGTGGTGACTTGCTCAAGCCTCCTCGCCCCAGTTGGAGGGAAGGAGGTAGAGTTGGCAGCTGGTCTGGGAAGACAGGGTGGATCGGAGGAGGAGGCTCGAGATGAAATGATAGGTGTTCCAGGGTGGCTGCGAGAACCAAGTTGTGAGCTAATAGGGGACCCACATGACATCTAAGTCCCCTCTGAGTTTATTCTAGGGACTGGAGAGAACCTGCCTGCCCTTTGCTGCCCAATGGCCTTGATCCTGCCGTTGCCCATCGGGGAGCTTCTTCCTGCCTTCTCCACCTTGTGGTGGTGATGTTTTTTAAATCAACTTTATTGAAGATTAATTTACATTTACATTTTGATGAGGTCTGACAAATTTATACACCTCAGTAACCAGCACATAGTCAATATTTAGAACATTTCTATCACCCCCAGAACCCCTGCTTCCCCTTTGAAGGCCCATCCCTCCACCTATGCCTTTAAAAAATGTGTAAAACAGCTTTATTAAGATAGAAGTCATGTACCTTACTAGTCACCCGTTTAAAGTATACAATTTAACAGTTTTTAGTATATTCAGAGTTGTGCAACCATCACCGCAATTTTGGAACATTTCCTTCACCCCAAAAGTAACCCTGTATCCATTAGCAGTACCCCCTCCTCTCACACCTCTCTCTACCCCCAAGCACTAGACAACCACTTACCTACATTCTGTAACAGGTTTGCCCATGACGAAAGTTAGATTTATCTATTCTGAATGTTTCAGAATAGAAATGGAATCTTATAATATTTGGTCTTTTGTGATTGGGGCTTCTTTCAATTAGTATAATGTTTTCAAGGTTTATCCTTGTAGCATGTATTAGGACTTCTTTTCTTTTTATTGGAGAATAATACTCCATTGCATGGATCAACCACATTTTATTTATCCATTAGTCAGTTGATGGACATTTGATTTGTTTCCACTTTTTGGCTGTTCTGAATAATTTAGGTGCTATGGGCATTTGTGTACAAGTTTTTATGTGGACATATGTTTTCATTTTTCTTGGGTATATGTCTAGGAGTGGAATTGCTGGGTCATAAGGGTTAGCTATGTTTGACATTTGGAGGAGCTGCCAGATTGTTTTCCAAAGTTGCTACACCATTTCACATTACTATCAGCGGTGGATGAGGGTTCTGTTTTCTCTACATTCTCAACATGTGTTATTGCCCATCTTTTTTATTATAGCCATTCTAGTGGACGTAAAGTGGTATCTCTTTGTGGTTTTGATTTGCATTTCTCCAATGGCTAATGATGTTGAGCATCTTTTCATGTGCTTATTAGCCATTGATATATCTTTGGAGAAATGTCTATTCATTTCAAATTGGATTATTTGTCTTTTTATTAGTAAACTGTGAGTTCTTTATATTCTGGATACAATACCCTTATCAAATATATGATTTGCAAAATCTTTCTTCTATTGTGGGTTGTCTTTCCACTTCCTTCATAGTGTGCTTTGGTATACAACAGTTGTAACTATTGATGAGATCCAAGTTATCTATTTTTTCTTTAGCCACTTGTGTTTTGGTGACATGTTTAAGGAACCATTGCCTAATCTAAGGTCACAAAGATTTACACCTGTGCTTTCCTAGAGTTTTATAGTTGTAGCTGTAATGTTTAGATCCTTGATCCATTTTGAATTAATTTTTGTATATGGTATGAGGTATCCACCTGGTGTTTGGAGTTGCCCAGAAATAGGAGTGCTTCTAAGTCTGGCTGTTTGGGATTAGTAGAGGTGACCAAAGTGAACCCCTCTCCTTTGCTCAGAACTTATTTGTCCACTCTTGGAAAGCAGGTACAACATGCCTTTTTCTCCTCCACCTCTCTTCCCTTCAAGGTACTCCAGCCTAAATTCTTGAGGCTTCAGGCTAACTGGGGATGGTATTCCCTGTTCTGCCTCAGTCATGCCGCCTGACTGGAAGTGCCCACTTTCTGCTTCTTGGAGCCTCATTCATTGTGGGTCTCAGACTCCGTCTCCAGTGTCCCAAGAACACAGAATATGACCAGGAATCTGTCTCCCCATAGCGTGTGGAAAGAGGCAGGCAGCATGGCTTCCAGCTCTGCATGTGCTTCCACCAGCACGTGCTGGTGGGCTGATTTGAGCCAGTTACTAACTTTCTTGATATCTCAGTTACCCTGTATGTAAAATGGGACCAGTAATCGCAACCTCATGGGGCTGTTGTGAAAATGAAATGAGAGCAAACAGACAAAATTTCAGACTACAGGTGGGATTGTTACTATGTTCTGGACCGTGCTTTGCCATCATTTGCTGTGTGACCTTAGGCAAGTCACCTATCCCCTCTGGATCTTCATCTCTTTCCAAGTCTATAAAATGTAGTGAACAATTGCCAACCTTCCTGCCATAGAGCAATGATGTAAAGATTAAATGATGCCATTTAACAAGTATTTAAAGAGCTCAACAAATGTGGTGGAACTCATTATTGAGGTATTCATTAGTATCAGCTTTGGGGCTCCCTGGCCACACCCAGTGTCTTTTCAGTGCCTTCTGCTCTCTTTCTTGACCTATACCCTGGGGTGGGTAACTGACCTACCTATATAGGGGGATCAGCTAAAGGAGGCTCTGTTACTTAGAATTTAGGCAGGGGTAGTTCAGTTTATCATACACTACTGTATATACAGCATAAGTGCCCAAATAATAAAACACTCTCTCAAGTGCTCTAAGCATTTACTATTTGTTAGTTAGATCTTTAGTCCTCACTACAAATCTGTGATACAGGTATTATTATTACCTCCATTTTCTAGAAGAGAAATCTGAAGCTCAGAGATGCTAAGTAACTTGTCCAAGGTCACACAGCTAATAAATAAGGAGCAGAGTAAGGCTTCAATTTCAGATCTGACTCCAGAACCTTTCTGCTGGTCTTCGGAATAGTGTAGATGTCCCCTATTTCCAAGGGCTCAGGGTTCTCCTAGGGGAGCCCAGCCATAGCCAAGACACCACCTGGAGCCTAGTCCTTAGGTGTTTTTGATGAATGTTACCATGTCAACGGCAGGAAAGTAAAGCATCAGGAGGTTAGGAAAGGAACACTGACCAGGGAGACAAAGAAAACAGGATCATCCTGTGAGTGCTTGCTGTGTGTGCGTGTGCAGCAATCCTCAGAGCCAGCCTATACTGTCTCCATTTCACAGATGGGATGACGGAGCCTCAGAGAGTTTCAGCAGCACAGCGAGTAGAGTCAGGATTTGAACCTGGCTCTGTCAGACTCCAGAGGTGAATGCTTCACCGTGATCCTGTTTTCCAGTGTTTCCCAGACCTAAGCATTTGCAGGCCACCTTCATGATTTCACCATTTCTGTGTGCCATAGGTACTGTTATTTACTCAATAATTCCTTTTGAGACGGAGTCTCACTCTGTTGCCCCGGCTAGAGTGCAGTGGTGTCATCATAGCTCACTGAAACCTCAAACTCCTGGGCTCAAGCCATCCTCCTATCTCAGCCTCTCGAGTAGCTGGGACTACAGGCCCACAACACCACGCCTGACTAATTTTTTCTATTTTTGGTAGAGACGGGGTCTCGCTCTTGCTCAGGCTGGTCTGAAAGGCCAGACCTCAAGTGATTCTCCCGCTTCGACCTTCCAGAGTGCTAGGATTACAGGTGTGAGCCAGTGCACCTGGCCAATAATTCCTTTTTACTCAACCTATTTTTTAAAAAAATTAGCCTTATTCTAAAGTGTGATATCCTTGGAATTTTGGGTTTGATGTTACCCCCCCACACACATGATACATAATACATATGTATGTTTCTAATACATAGTAATACATATTTACATATATGTGTATATTTCTAATACACATTCAAATAACTAATAACTATGAAACCTCAAAAGCCATTCCATGTACTGCCTAAACCCATCTTGAGTGCCCACATGCTTTTCGCACCACACGTTGGGAAACACTGTTTTCTGTGGCTTCTGAGCCCAGCTCTGTCACTGGCTGACTGAATATATTCTCCCTGTCCCATCCCATGTCTCCCCTACTTGTCTATAAAAGTGGATGGGTTGATGCCAAAGACCTCTTCTGTTGTCATTAACATAGATACAGGACTAAGAGGTCTTGGCATCTTGGGCTGGCTCCCTTCTCAGTTCAGAAGTTGGGTTTTATCCAACGACTCAGAGTTATCAGGCCTCAGGAAGTAGCTCATATTAGTCAAACTTACACAAGGCTGGTTGATAAAACAGGAATGAATGTATTAATTGACCTTGAGTCAGTAGCAGTCCACTGGACTGGATTCTCCATCAGTGGAAGAGCACATGTTCTTGTCAGCACTGGCTTGTGCTTGGGAAACTTACTAAGCTGGCCCATGCAGAACAGAGAGGCCCTTTGGTCTAGTGGAAAATTCTTGGTTTTGGAGATTCTCTTGAGTTTGAATCTGAGCCTGCCTCTAAGAAGCTGGGTGACTGTGAGTTGCTTTGTTTCTTGGGATCTCATCATCCATAAAATAGGGACCATTATACTCACTTTTTAGGGTTGTGGTAAGGAGTAAATGAGATTCTATATGGAAAAGGCTGCCACAAAGTAGGTGTTAATTAATTGCAAGCTAGTGGGATTGTTTGTGAGGGAAATTGTCCTTTGATTGTGAAAGATTTAGGAACAGGAGGAGTGTCTGATTCATGGCTACAAATTCAAATGCCAGTGGGGCCAGGCAGGTGATAATAGTTGGGTAAAGCAGGGCAAGTGTAAGATGGTAAATGTCTGGGAACTAAAAGAACGGTGAGAACTTGTGTGACCTTGAGAAGGCAAGCCCTGGCGAAAAGGGGTGTCTTCCACTCAGCTCCAATAATGGCCTGAACTTCTGACTTTTTAAAGAGAAACCAGAAATCTGGATTTTTATGTGGTAACTCCTGATTTTAAACTGGCCCCCAATTACAATTTACAACACTATAAAGGTCAATACTGCCAGCCAAGCAAAACATGAGCGGGGGGCCAATGCTGGTCACCGGTTTGCAGCCACTGGTCTATATCATCTTGCATTTCTTCTTGCTTGACCCATTGTCCCAACACAGTGCTGACATACAGGAAATACCCAGTAAGTCAGTGTAGAATGAATAAACCGGTGCAGACAAACCTGATAGAGAAATAAACAGTGATCATAAAGATCACTAAATTACAGGGCTAGCATGAGCCCCAAAGGCTGTGTGATCTAACCCCCTGACCGCTTCCTCCAGGTGCCGGAGTACATTCCCCAGCTTCCTTGGCAGCTGGTACTGATGAGGAACTCCCCATTGCCCAAGGTGTTTCTTCCCTGCTTGGCCAGCACTCAGGCTCTGACAGTTGTTTATGGCCTTCCTTTTGGTTACACATAGATCGTTTTACCCTTCTGCTGCCTGCATGCCCTTTGGATACCTAAAGTCAGGGGTCATTGTCACCATTGAGGGCAGAGGTCCCCCCACCCCAGCATTTAGGCACTATCACATCCCCCTGTTTTGGTCTCTGCGCAACACATGTCACTCTAAATCAACATCTATTTGTTTTCTTATTATCTAATTAAGCCCCATGAGAGCTGAGAGCTTCCTGTCTCATTCTCTTGGGATCCCCAGCTCCCGGAGTGTGGGCTCACCACATCGTGACCCACCAGGAGGGCTGTTGTCTACCACTTCATCAGCTATTTCGGGAGTACTTCCTCTGGGCCAGGCACTGTGCAAAGCTCTTTGTTCACTATCTCCAAGTGACTCTTTCTAAAGAGCATTCTCCTTACAGACAAGGGGCCTGAGGCTCAAAGAGAGGAAGTTACTTGTCCAAGGTTGCACAGCTAGTAAGGCTGGTGGTGGGAATTCAGAGCCTGGTCTCTCTGCCTCCCAGGTGCACCCTGAGTTTGCCCTTGGCAGTGCTGCCTAGTAACAAATTGGAAGCCAAGGAGCAGCCAAGTCATGACTCACTGAGCATGAAGTAAAGCGAAGTCACCCTTGCCCCCTACCACTAGCCTTTCTCCTTAACTTGTCCCAACTCCAAGTTGGCAGTTTACCTTGAGGAGGAGTCCTCCAGGCAGACTTTTGGAGGGTAGAGGCAGTGCTGTGGTCCTGATTCTGTGCCTCAGTTTTTTCATTTGGAGAATGGAGGTACTATATTAACTGACTCATGGGGCTGTTGTGAGTTATTATAGCAACTGTTTACAACAGTGCCTGGAACATAGTTAAGTGCTCAATAAATGTTAGCTATTATTATTATTTTATCAGAATGTTACTTATCGAGAAAGCTTCCTGTAAGGTTTTTGTTTTTTTTTTTTTTTACTTTTTTTTTCTTTTTTATTTCCTCAGACATAAGGAAACAAACTTCTAGGTGAATTCTTGTTATGGCCGTTAGAGCACCACTCACTGCCTGTGCCCTAGATTCAGAGGTGCTTTCTGTTGGGGGGGTCCGTAAAACCCCCTGAGCTGGGACATTGAATAAATATTACAAATTGGTAAACACTTTGATGTCCATTACCTCATTTAAACTAGTTGAGGCCTCAGGTTGGGTGTGTGTGCAACTCTCCCAGGGTCACATACTAATTGCTGCCATTTATGGAGCCCCTCCCTCCCCAGGAGACATGACTCTAGGCCACCCCCAGGGTCACCTGGGGTGGGACTTGAACATGGACCCCTGACCCCAGTCTGCTCTCTCCTGGTTGCCTGGTTGCAAGAGAGAGTGCCTGGTTGCTCCTGCTGTCAAGTGCTGAGCCCTCCCCTTTCCCTCCTCAGTTGAGAACACCACCAACACCACCCAGGATGAGCAGCGCCAGTGGCCGAGCTGTGACCAGCAGGATGAGATGCTCAACCTGGGCTTCACCATTGGCTCCTTTGTGCTCAGCGCCACCACCCTACCACTAGGGATCCTCATGGACCACTTTGGCCCCCGGCCCATGCGCCTGGTTGGCAGGTGAGGTGGCTGGGCTGTGGGGACCTGGAGGGCAGGGATGGTGCTGCAGGGGCGCACAGAGGACTCACGGTCAAGCCTTCCTTCCCTGTGTCCCTGCAGTGCCTGCTTTGCTTCGTCCTGCACCCTCATGGCCTTGGCGTCTCGGGATGTTGAAGGTGAGCTGTCTGTCCTCTCATGCCCCCACAAGAAACGAATGGGTGGGATGAAGGCTGATGTTCCCCCCAGCTCTGCCCTTGGCCTCCTACAGCTTCCTAAATGCCCTCATCCGCCCCTCTTCCCCTTCCTAGTTCTGTCTCCATTGATATTCCTGGCGCTGTCCCTGAATGGCTTTGGTGGCATCTGCCTAACGTTCACTTCACTCACTGTGAGTATGACAGGCCTGCCCTGGCAGAAGGACTTCCGGAGGGGTGGGGCTGGTGGACACAGATGGAGCGGTTGTATGAAACCATGCAGGTAGCAGCTAGGGGTGGGGGTGAGGCTGTGTGTGTGTGGATGAGACTGCTTGTCAGGGTGTGTGTTAGTGTGTGTGTGTACAGGACCCGTGAATGTCAACTGAGCTCTGCTCCAGGCTCTGGGGCCGCAACACAAACAGGACTGACAATGTCCTCCCCTTCCAAGAGCTTACATTTGGGGTAAACTAATAAATTATGTCAGTAGTCTTAAGTGCTGGGAAGAAAAATAAAACTAAGTAATATGATACTTAGGGGGAGGGAAAGTGTGTACGTTTGCCACGTCGTGGGAGAGTGGGCTGTCCGTGTGAAAGGGCTTGAGTCCGCAAGTGTAATTGTGAGTGTACAAGGTTGAACTACGTGGAATTGTCGATACCTGGCCTGGCTTGACCTACCAAGACGGCTTTTTCACACAGCTTGACCTATTACATATGTGTGTGAGTTTGTGTGTGTGTGTCTAAGTGCATATGTTTATGTATGTGAGTATAAGGGTTAAAGGCTTAGGAGTGTGTTGGTGGGGGGAGGGGAAGGTACCTGGCTGCGCTGGCTTTGGGCGGGCTGTTTATCTGGGACAAGGGCCTCCTGACAGCCAAACTGGGTGTTTTTGGCTGAATTTCATCTTACCCCAGCAGCTGCCTTTAATTCCAACCGAGGACATTTCACAACTCTCAAAGGAAGTGGATCCCTTCCTCCCCGCCCCGTTCCGCAGCCCCTTCTCCGCCCTGTGTAGCTTGGCTCCGGGCCCTAAATCCCTTTTGCTCCCGGGGCTCGGGGCTTGACTTCCTACCCTGCCCGGGCCGCCGAGGGGGCTCGGCTGGCGGCCCCTCCCCGCCATCTCCCTGCCGCCTGTAATCTCCAGCCAATCGCGGGGCCCGGCGCCGCCCCGCCCCCGCAGGCCCCGCCCCGCCCCCGGGCCGGCCCCACCCCCGCCCCCGCCCCCGCCCCCGCCCCCCGCCGCCGCGCTAGCAGCGCTCTGCTGGGCCAGGACGCCCAGTGCTGCTGTTGGCGCTCTGCTGCCCGCCCGCCTCGCCCTACCCGCGGTGCTGGGCGGAGACAGCGCCCGCGGACCCTTGGGAAGAGGGGGCCCTGCCGCCCTCCAGCCCTTGGCTCCCTTCTCTGACGTCTTTGGCAGCGTGCCTCACAGACCCAGGATGCCAGGGAAACCTCGGCCGAAGTGGGGACCAACCTGGCCCCACTCCCTCTCCTGAGCCACTTGCGGGGGATAGGACGAATCGGCTCTCTGTGCTTAAACACCTTCTTTCCAGAGCTGATTGAGGTCTCCCTTCAGAGCCTCAGTTTCCCCCTCTGTGGAGAGGGTTTGGCTTTGTGTGGCTTCTGACGTCCTTCTCAGCTATGGGATCTGGTGACCTGGGGAGGATGGTGGTGCCAGAGGGGGGTGTGTGCAAAGGACGTCATGACTTTGCCTTCTCTTCCCCTGAGGGCCTGGCTCATGCTGTTGAGAGAACTTACAATCAATTAATTCTGTACTGGTGGGGGTTCTGGGCCAGCTCTGCGTCAAAGCCTGGGGACCTGGCCTGCCCCTGCTCCCTGCCTGGTTCCCACTGTCACCTCCCTGGCCCTCCCCAGGATCGTCCTGATTCAGCAGAAACTGTGGGCTGGGGCGTTTGGGGCCACCAAGAGGGTTAAGAGGCACCATCCTGTTACAGGGTCAGCCACAGTCACAGCTGGGTTAGGGCTGGGATGGCCACAATAGGAAAGAAAGTCATTAACGTGCTCTGTGAACTTGAGTATACTTCTTCACTTCTTTCCCTCTCTGGGCCTCAATTTTCTCATCTAAAATGAGTTGAACTTGATCAGCATTTTCTTCAACATGTGTTCCATGGGTTGTTTAGCGGTGTCACATGATAAAGGGGCTCCCTAAACAACAAACTTGGGAAACCCTAGGGTTCAACAAAATCAACAAAATTTCTCTTTGAGGGCACTCCTGGGAGCCTTTTAGATGCAAAAGTGCATCATGAGTTTGTAGGAGGGGATAGAGTACAGTTTCCCACATTGATTTTGCCTTGAGGTTTTTCTGTCACGCCTCCCAGGGTTGTTGTTCCTGGAGCTCAATTTTTGGCAGCTGGGCTGGGAACCCTGGGTGTGTGTCAGGGTGTCCCCTGCTCATGGGTGCCACTCTCGCCCCTCAGCTGCCCAACATGTTTGGGAACCTGCGCTCCACGTTCATGGCCCTCATGATCGGCTCCTATGCCTCTTCTGCCATCACATTCCCGGGAATCAAGGTATGGAGCTGCCTGGGGGGCCAGTGAGGTCCCCTGGGTTTACAGAGCTGGGTGGGGCTGGGTGAGTAGTGGCTGGTGCTGCCCCACGGGTCTGACTTCTCTGCTTCTTTGGCCTTCTTTCCTTCACTGGTGTCCCAATGCAGGCCTTCCTCCTCTCTCCTGGGCTGGTCTCCCTGCCTCTGATCTTTTCTCCCTCTAATCTGTCATTCCCACGACTTCCAGAATGATCTTAGATGGAGAACTGGCCCGCACACCTGCTGAAAAACCTTCAGTGGTTTTGTTTCACCTACAGAATCAAGTCCAACCCCTTCATATGCTTTCAAGGTCCCTGACTCTCTAGCCTCATCCAACCTTTAGGGCCACATCTCTTTCCACACCTTCCGAAGAAGCTGAGTGACTTGGTCCAAGATCACAAAGTGTGGTCCATGCCAGGCTAGATCCTGGACAGCTCAGCCTGGTGGACCTGGGAGCCAGGAGGCCTGAGTTTTAGCTGGACAAGCTGGGGGCCTCTGTTTCTTCCTCTGTCAAATGATACCAAAGCACCTGTTGACTGGGCCATCATACGCTCCTCAAACCCCACCTTGGGCAGTTAATTTGTTAGCTTAGAGGGCACTTTCGCTCAGACCCTCTAAAGGAGTTTGAGAGTGTGCATGTATGGGGTGGCCATCAATATTTCTGGTGGGCAGCCATACAGGCTGAGTGGTTCTTCCTTCTCTTCAACTCAGGGAGTAGAGTTTGAGGAGCCAGATTTCACCTCCACACATTTGGGGTATGGCCATTTGAAGTTCTGTCCTGCCCTCAAGGAGGAAAGGGCCCCAAGGCCCAAGGATGTGGAGGAGCAAAGGTTTTCCCTGGCTGAGGGTGGAGCTCTGAGCAGGAGCCTGAGGCGAGAGCAGACATCAGTCACCTAGGCGGAGGGCACGGGGAGGACAAGAGGAGGACATCATCTCTCTGCACCAGGCTCTCCAATGAGAGGGCTGACACATCTACACAGAATCCCAATCAATTCAGAACCCACCTGTCCTTGGCTCAGGAGGCCTTAGAGCAGTTGCACTTGCACAAGTCACCCAGTTGCGGCACCTGGGGGCACCTGTGAAAGGTGATGTGAGGCTTCCCAGACTGGTTTACTTTCCCCCAGGGAACGTGCCAGGAAGGCGCAGGATAAACACAGGCCTGGTAAGCCTAGAGCATTAATTTTTCCTTTGAACATAATATAAAGTGGACATTTTTGTGTGAAAATAAGCATGAATGTTGGTGGAGTCATAGGCAAAATGTGTGTGCCTTTTTAAGATAATACTTGAGATTTCAAGGACATTTTGAGCGAGTGGCCAGCAACTTCAGCACTCTGTGGGGACTATGTCACACTCTTTAGGGAGACTTGGGTGAAAAAGGAAGAGGAAGGCTGAGTCTTCGGGATCTCTTTACTTCTGGCCTTGGCTTCCTCATCTGCAAATTGGGCACAAGGAGTTGGGTAGAAGAGACTTTCTTTAAAGTCTCTGCAGCCTGGGTTCTACCTCAGTGGAGTCTGGGGCCAAGTGGCCTCCCCCATGAGCCTGCCCCTCCTCCTACAGCTGATCTATGATGCCGGTGTGGCCTTCGTGGTCATCATGTTCACCTGGTCCGGCCTGGCCTGCCTTATCTTTCTGAACTGTGCCCTCAACTGGCCTATCGAAGCCTTTCCTGCCCCTGAGGAAGTCAATTACACGTGAGTGGCTGGAGTGGGCAGGGACTCCCCAGCGGCAGAGGGTGACATGATGGATAGAATCAGCTTTGGAGTCAGAGAGACCTCAGCTTAGGTCTCAGCCTGGCAAATGGCCTGAGCTCTCCGAGCTCTGCTTTCTCATCTGTGCAGTGGGCCTGTTCCTACCTATCCATAGGTGTTTTTAAGTAATAGAGCTGGCACATAACAGGTGATCAAAACATAGTAACTATGATTTTTATTATCCTTTGTGGGTTTGGAGGAGGAGATCAGAGTTGGAGGAACCCCAGCAATAGCACCAGATGCCATGTGGACCCAAAAGGGGGGATACAGAATAATCAAGTACCCCGTCTTTTGTGGGGCAACCTGAATGCCAACTTTTCCCAGCTTCATATCAGTTCATCATGGGTAGGGAGTGATGCTCCATAACAAGCACATAGTCATACAGCTGACATTTATCAAGTGCCTACTGTATGCCAGGCACTGTACTTAGCCTCCATACCATTTTCAAACAACTGTATGATGTAGATTCTGTTATTAACTCCATTAATAACAAAAGTGCAGGAAACGAAGTGACTTGCCAAAGGTCATATCATTGAAAGGGGGGTGAATCTAAGTTTGGAATCAGGCTGTCTGACTCCTGTCTGAGGTTTTAATGCCACCTCCTCCATGGGAACAGCCCAGGTGAAAAGCAGCTCATGTACTCTTCATTTACTGGGCACCTGCACTAAGCTGGTTCCTGGGTCAGGCTCTGAGCAACACGGATAGGAGCCCTGCATTTGGGAGCTTATTATTGGGCATGTTGGTGTTGGGTAAAGGGGTGCTCAGTACCACTGGGACAGACTTGGGCAGCTGCCTAGTGGTAGACTATTGAGGGTGGGCTCTGCATGGCTGGGTCCCACACTCTGGCCTGGCTGCTGGCAGGAAGAAGATAAAGCTCAGCGGGCTGGCCCTGGATCACAAGGTGACAGGCGACCGTTTCTATACCCACGTGACCATCGTGGGCCAGCGGCTGAGCCAGGAGGCCCCTAGCCTGGAGGAGGGGGCTGACGTCTTCATCTCATCCCAGGATGTTCGTAGCACCTCAGAAAAACTTCCTGAGAGTGAGTGCTGGTCAAGGTGCCAGCCTTGGGGGACAGGGAGGGTGGGTCCTCATGCTTATTCTCCCTCAGTCCTTATGACACCCCATGATGTAGGTGGGGCATGCTCCCCATTTACAGGTGGGGAAATCAAAGCTCAGACAACTCTGGGAAGTTCAGATTCAGGGGTTCCCTGCTGGATTCTCAGGATGGGGGAGGGAGGAGCTTCCAGAATGGGGGCAGGGCCTCTGGGCCTGTGGGGCAGCTGGTTTGCTCAGGGCCCCCTGCAACCTCTGAGCCTATTGCATCAGGTGCAGCCAAGCCAGCGAGCCCCCTGGCAGGGGCCCTCCAGCACCTGGCTGGCCGCTGCCCCCTGCTGGCTGCAGGAGGAGCTGCACCCACCTGCCTGGGACACTTCCCAAGGTACTTGAGACCCCTGGACTATAGGGGCTCTGTGATTAGTGGAAGGAGTTCCCTGGAGTCAGGAGATGGGGGTTTGAGTCCTGCTCCCCAGTTATGGGCCATGGGACTTGGGTAGATCACCTGATCTTGCTCTTGATTTCCTCATCTCTTAGACTAGCACTAATAACACCCACCAAACAGAGAAGTTAGTTGTGACAATCGAATGACACAGTGGACGTGGAAGCTTTGTAAAGTGCAGAGTGGTGTGCGGTTATGAGGGTGGTCACCCCCACTGCCGATCCTCAGAGGCCAGAGAGGTTAAGGGCATGAGTCGGAGTCAGGGTGACCTGCACTTCCAGGCTCTGTGAGCTCTTGGGCAAGCCATATAGCTCTCTGAGCTACAGTTTCCTCATCTGTAAAATGTGGTAAAGATAGGGTTGTTGTCAGATTTGATTAAATGGGATAATACATGTCAGGTGTGCAGCCCATAATAAGTGCTTTAGAGTTATTACCACACGAAGCATAGGCAGTCACCTACAAATGTTCTGTGGAGAGTTATAGAGCCGGGTGAGAACTTGCGGGCAAGGGAACCTGAACCTTCCCATCTTTGAAGAAACCCGTCCCTCCCAAAGTCACAAAGTTAGTGACAGAGCCCCGCCCCCCCCACCAATTGCATGAGCTGGGACAGTCAGAGGGCAGTGGAGGGCCGGGGCTCACGGTCGCCCTCTGCTGTCTCCCCAGGGTCTGTCCCCTTCCGCAGGAGCCTCTGTGCCCCCATTTTCCTGTGGAGCCTTCTCACCATGGGCATGACCCAGCTGCGGGTCATCTTCTACATGGCCGCCATGAACAAGATGCTGGAGTACATTGTGACCAGTGGCCAGGAGCAGGGTGAGGCACTGCAGAGGCCCCTGGCGGGTGGGGGGCAGAGGAGGGTCACCCTGGCTGAGCTGTCCTCACCATGCTTTCCTCCCGCCCCACAGAGACGAATGAACAGAGACAAAAGGCAGCAGAGACAGGTAGGGAGAGGAGAGCAGGGCATGGCCCATACCCACCTGCCAGTTGCCCACCCTGCAGGGGGCGGGACTCATCTGGGCCTTGGCCTACCCTGATGACCCTGGGTATTGGGGGAAATCTAAGAATCTGGGGTCAGAGGAAGGCTGTTTTGGCGCTCTCTGGCCTCCCTCGTGCCAGCTGCTGACCTCATTTCCCTTCCCGTCCCCGCAGTTGGGTTCTACACTTCGGTCTTTGGGGCCATGCAGCTGCTGTGTCTTCTCACCTGCCCCCTCATCGGCTACATCATGGACTGGCGGATCAAAGACTGTGTGGATGCCCCAGCTGAGGGCACTGCCCTTGGAGATGCCAGGTGACCCGCACAGGGATGGTGACAGCAAGTGGTCAGACAGTACTTTTCATTTTCTCTGTGCTTTTACCTCCAGCATCATATTTCATACTCCCAAGAGCCCTGGGAGAGCAGGGGTGCCTACTATTTCATAGATGAGGAAACAGGGTAAGAAGGGATATGCCTTGCTTGGTAATAAGAATAGCTAACATTAAGTGCTGGCGGTGCCCTAGGTGCCTTGCATTGTCTCATTTAGTCCTACAACAGCTCTCTGAGGTAGGTACACTTTGTTTTTTGGTTTTCTTTCTTTTTTTTTTTTTTAGTAGAGATGAAGTCTCACTATGTTGCCCAGGCTGCTCTCAAACTCGTGGGCTCAAGCAAAAAAAATTTTTTTGTCTTTTTTACA
The DNA here is from genome assembly GCA_023783475.1 of Daubentonia madagascariensis. Lineage (NCBI taxonomy): Eukaryota > Metazoa > Chordata > Mammalia > Primates > Daubentoniidae > Daubentonia > Daubentonia madagascariensis. The sequence continues at coordinate 433,166 of JAKFHU010002396.1, read as the reverse complement.
AAATAACCTCATTTTGCGGGTAAGGAAGCTAAGACACAGGTTACACAGTTAGGTAACTTACCCAAGATTGCACAGCTTTTAATAGCAGGCTCCAGAACCCATGTTATAAAGGGTACATTCAAAAGCCTTCTTAAGATGCCAGGCATGGCTGTGTGCACCTATAGTCTCAGCTACTCAGGAGGCTGAGGCGGGAGGACCACTTGAGCCCAGGAGTTTGAGACCAGCCTGGGCAACATAGTGAGACTCTCTTAAGAAAATAAATTATTAAAAAATAATAATTATAAAGTAAAGTCTAGGAAGAGATAGAGTTGGTGTGTTAGAAATCTACTGTTGTATAATAAATTACCCCAAAGTCTGGTGTCGTTAAACAATAAACATTTATCATCTCATACAGTTTCTGAGAGTTAGGAATTTGGGAGGGACTTAGCTAGCTGATTCTGACTCAGGGTCTCCCATAAAGCTGTAGTCAAGAGGTCGGCGAGGGCTGCAGTCATCAAAAGGCTTGACTGGGTTGGAGAATCTGCTTCAGTTCAGTTCCTCCCATGTGGGCCTCTCGATGGGGCTGCCCCAGACACAGCAGCTGGCTCCCCCCGAGGAAGAGAGCTAAGAGAGAGAGAGACCAAGACAGAAGCCACAGTGTCTCTTATAACATAATCTTAGAAGTAGCATACCATTACTTCTGTAATATTCTGTTGGTCACACAGAGTAACCCTGGCATAGTGTGGAAGGGGACTGCACAAAGCGGGGAATACCAGGAGGAGGGGTCATCGGGGGCCATCTTGTTGGCTGAAGACCACTCTTGGGTCTTGAACCCAGGTGTTCTGACTGCTTTTGTTTTTTTGTGTTAATCTAGATAGTCCCCATTTGTCCTGAAAGGATGGGAGTAGAATAGGAGAGAAGGCATCTAAGGGGCAGTCCAGTGGCCTCCCTCTTTGCTGAGGTGTCTGGCCCTGGCACCCAGCCTTCCTCCTCCACCTTCTGCTCCCGATGGCCAGGGTCCACTAGCAGGGACCTTCTGTATAGGACACATGGGCTGCCCACCCTCACCCCAGCCTACTGACCTCTACCCTGGGCTGGCCTCAGAGCTCTTGATCATAGCAGAGAGAGAAGCTTGCTGAGCAGTCGGGGCCAAGCTGCTGTCCGCAGAATGGCATCTGCTTTTGTCCAGGCTGGTGGGCAAAGACACCTTCCTGGGGGCTTCTGATGAGAGATGATGTGAGAATTCTCCATTTTCTACCGTCCTTCCCATCCTTGATTCTCAAACTTCAGTGTGCATGAAAAACGGGGTGGTAGAGATATTTGTTGAAATGCAGATTCCTGGGCCTGACCCCTGAGATTCCAAGGCCTGGGGTTAGGCCTGTGAATCTGCATGTTAAGAAAGCGCCTAGCTGATGCTTGTGTAGTTGGGTGGGGGAGCCACACTTTGAGAAACGCAGAGCTGGAGAAATGGTTTTCTACCTTTTCTGCTGCCCCAACAGCGAAGGCACATCAGAAGGGGGACCGGCCCGAGAATTAGGGAGCTGCTGGAGAGGCAGAGGCAGCAGCCAGTGACTTCCTTTTCTCCTCAGGGATGGGGTTGCCACCAAGTCCCCCAGACCGCGCTACCGCAAGATCCAGAAGCTCACCAATGCCATCAGTGCCTTCACGCTGACCAACTTTCTGCTTGTGGGTTTTGGCATCACCTGCCTCATCAACAACTTACACCTCCAGGTGCCCACTTCCATCCTCCTCCCTGCCCCCAAGACTCCTCCCAAGGGACGTTTCACCCAGCGCCTGCCTCCCAGAGAGCATGGTTCTCGTCCTCTGTCTATGTCTGCCTGTTTTCCGGGTTCTCCAGGAAGTGTTTCCAGTAGATTGGGTTGGCGAGGGGGGTGGGCATGTGGAGACAGGCTCAGCGAGGTCCCAGTTCCCTCTTCGGCCCACCCTTCCTCCTGCCCCGCCACTCACTTAACCTGTTTCCTCTCTTTCTGGTTTCAGTTTGTGACCTTTGTCCTGCACACCGTGGTTCGAGGTTTCTTCCACTCTGCCTGTGGAAGCCTCTACGCTGCAGTGTGAGTCCCTTGGGCTAATTGCCTTCCTGAGCTTTGCCCCCATAACCAGGGAATCCCAGAGCAGAGTTCGAAGGGCCCCACTTCCCTCAGTGCACCCCTCCCACGCCCACCTCCCTTGAATGCTGACATCTCAGAGTTGTTGGGCTTCTTGGAAGCTGTCTGTTCCTCTGCTCTCTCTCAGCCCCTCACTTCCTCAAAGGCAGCCCACCCCCCTGCAATATGACTTCCACCATGGGAAAGTCTTCCCTTAGAGGAAGGTGAAATACTTGGCTTGAAGACATTTCGGTCCTATGTCTGCTGTCTGGAATGGCCCCCAAAGTGGCCTCCCCTTGTGCCCCATGGCTGCCCGGGAGAGATTTCCCAATGATAGTCTTGTTTGCCTTATACTTTCCTTCTTCGCCAAGTTCCCTTTCTCTCCTGGGCTGGCCTCAGAGCCATTTGGTTTGGTTTCATCACTATGTCTCAGCACCTAGAATAGTGCTTGGCACATCGTAGGAGCTCGATAAATATTTGTTGAAAGAATAAAGTGAACAGCAAGCGTCTCTGGTTTCCACTGCCAGGCGCTGTGAGTGACTCTCCCCTGCGTGGGTGATGGAGTAACATAGGACATTGCAGTAGTGATGACAAAATCATGACGGTTATTGAGGGCGTCCTCCATGGCAGGCACAGAGCGGCCCCTTGACCGCCACTGCCTGATCTCAGCCTCACTGCAGCCACCGTGGCGGGGGGCAACGCCTTTTCCTTCATCCGCTCAAGCCCGAACCTCGGAGTCCTCCTTGATTGTTCTCTTCCTCAGGCTCCACATTCAGCCCATCAGCAGTGCTGCCAGCTCCCCCTTCCACATACCCCGAATGTGACCCCTTCTCATCCCCTCCACTGCTGCCACCCCAGCCCCAGCCGCCGTCATCTCTAGCCTGGATTATTGTGGCAGCCTCCAAGCAGTCTCCCCATGTCTGCCCTGTTCCTCCCTCAGTCTGTTTTAACACAAGGGATGGAGTCACCTGTTAGGACATAAGTGTCTTCACGTCATGCTGTGGCTTCCCATCTTACCGCACTCAGGGTAAACGCCAAAGACTTTATTGTGACCTAAAAGGCTCCTCAAGACCCAGCCCCAGGACCTCTCTGCCCTTTCCTTCCCCTCTCCTCCCGTGCTCACTCTGCCCCAGCCACAGCGGCCTCCTTGTGCCTCAGAATCCACAAGCATGTTCCCTACTGAGGGCACGGGCACTTAATAGTCCCTGTTTCTAGAACATTCTCCAGATACCTGCAAGGCTCCCCGTCTCACCTTCTCCCCTTCGTCAGGCCTTTCCCTAGCTGCCCTCTTCTCAGTGAGGCCTTCCCTGGCCGTCCCATCTACACTTGCAACCCCCCTGCCGCCCCCAGCCCCCTTCTCTGCTTGACTTTTGTCCTGAGCACTCGCCCCGTCTAACACACCATTCCTCTTGCTTACTGTGGGATCCCCACCTGCGCCGTGAGAACGCCACCTCCACAAGGGCAGGAATCTTTGTCTGTTTGGTTCATTGCTCTCTCTCAGCACCTAGAACAGTGCCTGACCCATAGCAGCAGCCCCATAAATGTTTATTGAAAGAATAAAGTGAACAACCCATGAGGTGGGTGCTGCCCCTGTTATTAGCGGAGGAAGTGGGGCCCAGAGGGGTTGGGCTGCTAGCTACTGTCACACAGACAGGAAGTGTCAGAACCCAGCTCTGTGGCCCTGGGCCAGGCACCCACAGGCTCCCTGCAGAGAACCTGAACTCTCAGGCACCGCCCTGCCTGGCCAGGACGAGCAACATCTCGGGGGAGGGACCCAAGGGATGCTGGGCTGGGCTGGAGAGGGCCACACACCCTGCTCTGTGCCTCTCCTGGACAGGTTCCCATCCAACCACTTCGGGACACTGACGGGCCTGCAGTCCCTCAGCAGCGCCGTGCTCGCCCTGCTCCAGCAGCCACTCTTCATGGCCATGGTGGGACCCCTGAAAGGAGAGCCCTTCTGGGTGAGAGTGGGGGTTGGCATGGGCGGGCAGGGGCAGGGGGCTCGTATGTGAAGGAGTCCCTCACTCCTTTCATCTGAGCCCAAGGTGCCTCGGAGGGCTCTAATCTGGGGGTTCCCAAGCTGGCTGCCCCTCAGAACCCCTCACAGTGTTAAAAATACAGATTCCCCAGGCTACTGAATCAGCATCTCTCAGCCTGACCCTGGGAGTCTGTTTTTAATCAGCTCCCGGGTGATTTGTGAAGTGGCCCACTCCTGAAACTGGGGCCTGCGTTCAGGAACCACTGGTCTGATCCAGTTCCACCCAGAGCGGGGATCCCTTCTCCAGCACCCCTGAAAGGGAGTTCCTCCCCTCTTAGCTCAGATACCCTCTGTGCTCAGCGGCGGGGCACCCACTACCACATGAGGCAGCGCTGCTCTTGTTAGAAAGGCTTTTCCTTACACTGAGCTGGCATGTGCCTCCCTGAAGCTGTAATCTTCCATCTGCCCTGTGGGGCCACCCGCACGTAAACCCTTCCACAAGAACTGTGATGAAATACCTGCTACCATTTACTGAGCATGCACTCACTATGTGCTAAACGTGCTGTGTACCTTTTTTCACTTAATCTTTGTCACAGCAGCCCTGAGAAGGAGACACTTACAGTTGTGATTACTTGTCTGAAGTCACACAGTGAGTAATGCAGGGTGGGATGTGAACTGAGTCAGAGCCATGTGAGGGCCACTGTCCTGGGCCTCCCAAGCTGCCTGTCCTCCAGGCTGTGCCTCCCTGCTCCTTGATCTGGGCCTGAGAGCCTCCTCCCACCACTCTGAACAGGCTCCCACTGGTCAACATCTCCAGTGATCAGAGCTACCAGCCCAGAAGGTCCCATTTCTGGAGCAGCCTGACCAGCCCAGTCTCCTACGGTGCTGTGGCCTGCTTCGTATCTACCCAGAGAGTGCCACATGGTGTGGGCACTGACCAGGCTCTGCCACTTACTAGACCCAAGCAGTCTCATCTCAGGCACTTTGCAAGGTTGCTGAACATGAAGTGAGCTATTGGTGGAACAGTGATTGCACACAATAAGTACTAACTGTATTTTTCATTCTAGCCCAGGACCTACAGCAAAGATGCCTGGGCATTTTTGGGCCCACCCTGTTGGTGGCATACTCCTTCTGGAGCTGGGCATGGGGTGTCTGGGCATGTCCCTGCCTCTTCCCCTGGCCACCCCCCTGGTCAATCCTCTTGAGGCTAAGGAGGGTCCCTGAGGATGACGAGGGCAAATGGGTACTTACTTGACTCTGTTTCTCTCTCCTTGCCTTAAAGGTGAATTTGGGCCTCCTGCTATTCTCGCTTCTTGGATTCCTGCTACCTTCCTACCTCTTCTACTACCGTGCCCGGCTCCAGAAGGAGTATGCCGCCAACGGGGTGGGCTCACTGAAGGTGCTTGGTGGCCCCAAGGTGACTACATAGACTTCTGAGGCCAAGAGACCTGGACGACAGGCAACCAAGGCCTGAGTAACCAAAGGGAATGCCCCATATGGCTTTTCTACCTGTAACATTCACATAGAGCCAGGGGCCATAGATTTATAAATACCAAGAGTTCTATTTTTGTAAGAACTTGCAAAAAAGGAAAAGAAAAAAATCCCTAAAAAAATCTCCCAAAGCAATGCTCCATTGACTGAAGATAGTCTCTGGGCTAGAGGGATTGGGCCTTCTTCCTCCTGGGATTGGAGGACACCAGTGTGTGGGGGTGCCCTTTCTCCAGCCATTCGTCCTAGGGGCCTGCCTCCTGATGCCTCATGGAACTTGTGGGATCAGCGAACAGGTTACCCCTTTAAGGTCCCAGCTGCCAAGAGTGTGCATGCATGCACGTGTATGTGTGTGTGTATGTGCGTGTGTGGGTGTGTGTGATGCAACTTTCCCTCAGAAAGAAAGGGGCCTGAGGTGCTGGCTGTGTCCTGGGTGGGGTGTGGGGGGTAGGCCCCTTCCAGAGGTTGGAGGGCAGGTTCCCTCCCTGGTGCTGCTTGCAGGTCTTAGAGAAATAAAAAGGAAAGTGAGAGACTGGCTGGTGTGCACCTGTCTTTGGTGGGGGGGGGCCCACACCCCCATCCCTCTTCCTCGCCCAGGCTCAGCTGGGCATTAAGTAGGACAGTTGGTGGGCTAGCCTCACTGCCTCTGGCTGTCTGGCTCACTTCCCTGATCCCAACCATGCCCTGCCTTTAGTGCCTGGAGGGAGTCCAGATCCTGCCCCCCACTTCCTAGGGGCCTTTCTCCATACAGGGGACCAGGGGAGAATGCTTTAGAAAGAATGCTAAGGGATGACTCCAATTTTCCCACCAAAACATCCCCAGGGCCTGCTAAAAGTAGCACTTTTTTGTAGTCTCCTATTTTATATTAAAACTTCATGTAAATTTTGAGCTTCATTCTATACTATATTTACATTTACTTTTAACATTAAAGTGAGGCTTTAAAGTAAATAAATAAGTAAATAAAGTGAGGCTTTAAAATAATCTGCATTAAATGAAGACACCATCTTTGAGAACAAGAGACCTTCCAGAAAGACACACCTGATTTATCACAGCCCCACACCCTGGACATAAGCCGTAGAGGTTAGAGTGAGTCCTGGAACAGAGGGACAACTAAGATTGGTTGAGGATCTGTCCGTTCTACACTGGTATCTCATTTTACCCACACTATAGCCCAAGAAGTCAGTATTGTCATCCCGTTTCATAGAGTGAGGAAACAAGCTCAGAAGGGTTAAGGCACAAGACCAAGGGCACACAGTGGTAGGTGGTGGAGCTGGGTGTGGAACCCCAGCGGTCTGACTGCAGAGTCCAAGGCACAGATCTTCCCTGGGCAACCGGGCAGAAATGAAGTCCCAAGCTTCTTCCCAGTTCTCAGCTGCCCTCTGAGGTCTGAGAGTGACCTCAAAAGCCTTATCCATCCTTCCCCACCTCCCCAGAAAACCCCGTGGAGGACCTTCAAAGGCTAGCGCTGGAAGACAGCATTACAGATAAGCCATTTTCTCTCCCTTTGTCTTAAGTTCTCTTGAGAAGTCAATAAAAGACAGACCTACCCATTTTCAAATAAGAAAACACGTTCGGAGGGGTCTGGAGACCTGGCTGCTCTGAGCCCAGACTCCTGACTTACAACACTGCCTTTTTCGCAAATACGAAATCAGAGTTGGACAGCCCCCAGCCACGGGGTCGCAGGCTCCCAGAGGGCCTGCCCAGGTCTCACGGCGCTCTCTGTCCCGTACCCTTCCTTCCTTTCCGAATAGTCTGGTGGAGGCTGACCCGAAGCGCCGAAGGGGACCTGGGGTGAGGGCGGGCGGAGCAGCGGGGCGTGTGCGCCAGGCAGGCGGTGTGCCCGGCAGGCGGCGCTGCGAGGCCGCGGCTGGCACAGCCTGGGACAGCGTGGGAGGGGGAGGCGAGCCAGGAAGGTAACCCTAACCCTAGCCACAGGTCTGCCCTTCCCGTGTCCCGGCGTCCAGAACCCCTACCCTGGGCTTGCTCTGTCCCTCCTTTGAACTCGCCCTACTCCTTTCCGGACCCCCACCCTTTCAAGCGTTACCTTCAGCCCCACCGACCAGCGCAACGGAAGGAGGGGGTCTGACGCTTGCCCCTGCCCAGCTGAGCCTTGGGACCGCTGGGAGAGGAGGCAGAAGTTTCGGCCTCCTACGAGAAGGGCGTCTCCCCGTAGGGAGTTTGGGGAGGGGGCTGGGCAGGGGCGGAAGCGAGCTAGAGCCGTGTTTGTCGCGGCGCTGCCGAGCGGAACAGATGGCTGGGGAGGGGAGAGGGTGCGTGGCGGGGAGGAGGAGGGGTGCGGGGGCTGGAGGATGAGGAACGAGGAATTTCGATGCCCCAAGTCTCCCAGGAGAAGCCCCCCTCTCCATCTCTTCCCAGAAAGAGGGGCGAGCCAGCGCCTGCCTTTTCCCGGAGAGCCCTGGCCTCTGGCCCGCGGCAGACCCCGCCGCACAGCCCTCCGCCCCAGGGCGCGCCCCTCGCCCCCCAGGCCCCCCACCGCAGGGTAGGCTGGCGGCGTGAAGGCCGCAGGGGGTGGCCCGGGTCGCAAGGGTTAATGCGGCCGCGATCCCAGGGGCGAGGAGGAGGCGGCGGGAAGCGGGCTCCCGGGCTGGGAGCGAGCCCTGGGATGGCAAATAGCTAAGGAAAAACGTGTTAATTGACACTTTATGCAGATGAGCTGGGGCTGGGGCTGGGGGAAGGGGGAGGGAGAAGGTCAGCCGGGTGCTGCACGCCAGCTGGGTTCTGGGGGCAGTGAGGGACGGGTAGCCATACATCCCTGCGTTCAACCTCCGGGAGCGCCGCTGTCCCCGGGGACAAGAGGCTTCCTCTCTGACCCGCCGCCCCAGAAACGGGGCGTGGGGCTCCTCCAGGGTCTCCACATCCCGGGTCCAGAAGTTCAGCGTCTCAGATCGCCACGAAGAGAGGGCGGGGCGTACCCCGCGAGCGTCCCCTTCCGCTGCTGAGGGCGTAGCCGCCTCCCCTGGGCTGCGGGCCCCCACCTGCCCCACCCTCCGTTCCCCACCCCTGGCACCACCCTCTCCACGCAGGAGTCCTGTCTGTGACTGCCACCGAGTGTAACTTCTCTCCCTTTGCCTTCTCCTGTGCCCCCCACAGACCACCCCACCTTCGAGGAGATGTTTCTCAAACTTTAGAGTGCTTCATAACCCCCCTCCACTTGTTAAAATGCAGATTCCAGGGCCCCCTTAGCAATCTGATTCAGCGGATCTGAGGGGAGGGAGGGGAGAAGAAGGGAGATAAAGAAGCAATGAGTCTGCGCCGGGCTCTTTTCTCTCCGAGCAGGGTCTTCCCTTCCTTCCTCTGCTGCCCACTTGGCTCCCCTCTGCTTTGGCCTCACCCCACCTGCCTTGCCTACTCTCTTATCTCCCCGCCCCCTCCTCATCTGAGGTTCCTAGAAGGCCAAAGCATCTTGAGGTGGGCAGTTTGGGCTTGAGAAGGGATGGCAGAGACAACCCAAGTCCCCACCTTCAAAGAAAGAGACAGAGACAGCACTGGGGTTGGAAGAAAACCAGAGGAGGGAGGCAGGACTTGAGTAAAGATAATAACCATAGACATGCAGGTCACCTTTCCACAAGCAATTTGCACTTACTCCCCACAACACCTCCTTCTAGGCAGGCACTATTGCCCCCAGCTTACAAAAGAAAAAAAAAAATAAACAAAGCCCCCAAACTGATGTTCAGAGAGGTTAAGTAACTTGTTCAAGGTCACACAGCTAATAAGTGGGAGAATAATTAGATCATTCCCCTTCTACTGCCCCCAAACCATTTTTCCAGAGGCTACTGGATAGCTGTCCCAAGCCTGCCCTCCCTGCTCCCCACCCCTCAGGGTCAATGGGGATGGGGAAGGGCATTATGTACAGAGATGAAAGGATATGCTCAGGTTTCGGAACATCTGACAGATCTGGCTGGAAGCATTAAAAATTCATGTAGAAACCTGACCCCAGCTGGACCTTGGGCCTGCCACCTGGACTATCCCTGGCCTTGTGGCTTCTCAGAGTCTAGTGGGCAAATATCCCTTGTCCTGTGTCCCAGGAGCCCCAGGTCTTTGTATTTCGTAGGAGAGGAGTTCTCTCATGGATTAGGGATCTAAAGTTGGGAGCCAGCAGCTCAGAAAGCAGGCTGAGAACCCTCCCCCCAATCTGGGTGTAAGAACCTTAGAGGCTTAAGGGCTTATAAACCTTGTCATCTGGCGTCCTTCTATATCTCTCTGCAGGCGGTTAGATGCTCCTCTCAGTTCAGCGTGACTGGAACCTGGCTGTGCTTCCCAAGGTGGCCAGTTGGGGGCGGCCATCTGCTTTGGGGGAGCCAGCGCCCGAGCCTCTACCTGCTGCTTTGAAGGGCAGTAAAAGAACCCCTACGTATGGCCAGAAAGGGGCAGTCTTGGCCTTGGAGAAGGGCTCTGGAGTCTGTGATCTGAGGAAAAGGGAAGAGGTTTCCTAGTTTGGGGGAGATTGAGGAATTTTAGGGTGCACTTGAAATAGGTTTGTGGGTTTCAAGTACATGATAACAGATACAAACATTCTAACTGGAGTGAAGGTTTGAGACGAGGCCATGAAAGAAAAGGCTAGAAAAGCAGTTGGTACCGGATCCTGAAGGATTTCGGATGCTTTGCTAAGGTGTTTTGATCTTTAACCTGTAGGCAATAAGGAGCCATTGTAGGTTCCTGAGCAACGTAATGACATAATGCAAATTTTGATCAGATAAATCTGGTCACCATGGACAGGCTGGGTGGGAGGGAGAGATTGAATGTAGGAAAACCAGTGAGGAGGTTATTGCTATTTTCTTTTACATTCTAGGCATGAGGTAATGAGTAGCTGGAGCGGTGGAGGTGGTGGGGGGATGGGAAGGAGGGAATGCACTGGGGCCAGGCGGGGGACTGGGTGACTGAATAGACACAGGAGATTAGAGAAAAGGAGGTGTTTGACTACAACCAGGCTGGGTGTCTAGCAGACAAAAAGAATGCAGAATGGGGGTACATTCACAGGATGCGGGAGGTGAATGAATTTTGTTTCTTTCAGGGGGTGGGGAAGTCTCGGACAAGTCCCTTCCCTTCTCTGGCCTCAGTTTCCCCATCAGAACATTGGTGGGGCTGGGACTGGATGGCCTTGAATGTCCCCCCTACCGCAGGGTGTGCGGCTCAAGGCTGTAAATCTGGGTTGTTTGGAGAGCCGGGGGGGTCCGTGCATGCAAGATCTCTGGGGGTGGTCTCTATGCTGGGTCCTGGTTGAGTGGGTGTGCAGTGATGCCGCTATTTGGGGTGCGTCTGCCTGTTTGTGGGACCCGTGGGTGGTTGGTGTGCCTGCACGTGCTGTGTAGCTCTGCTTTGGGCGAGTGTGTGTGAGCAAGAGCTGGAGAGAGTGGGTGTGCATGTGATGGGCGTCCGTGGGTCTGTCTGGGCTGGTGGTGGTGGAGGTGGGGGTTGGTGGAGGGTGGCATTGCTTTAGGCTTCTTCCTGAGGCTCACACGCTCCGCCTGCTTTCACTGTTCTGAAATAGCATCTGGACCGAAGGCCCATGAATATTTCACAACGATAATTCTGTGACCTGGACAGCCTGCCTCAGATTTACGAGCATCCCTCCTCCCCCTGCCCAGGCCTGGCAGCCCCTCCTCCCTCAGACTCTTGCCTGGCTGGCCCCCCAACCCCACTCATTAGCCTCCTCCGAGCCAGCCTGACAGGCCCCTGCAAGACCCCAGACTAGCAGCTCCCCAGGTTCCCGACCAGCTGTTCTTACTATCTCCCCAGCCACCCCACTCCCTTATCCAGAGTCCACCTGCCTCAGGCCTCAGTTGTTAACTCCTTCCCCTTTCTTCTTCCTGTCCTCACCGTCCTCTAACTTTGCAGTCCCCAACTCCCGGCCAGCCGAGGCCCGTGCCGGTACAGGTACTGGTACTGGTCCACGGCCTGTTAGGAACCCAGCCCCGCATCATCGCCTGAGCTCCACCCCCCTCCGCCCCACCCCTCCTGTCCAGGGAAAAATTGTCTTCCATGAAACTTAGGAGCTGGGCCTCACAGCAAGCGGGGAGTGAGCGAAGCTTCATCTGCATTTACAGCGCTTGCTCCCCATCGCTCGCATCACCGCCTGAGCTCCGCCTCCCCCCACCGCAACCCCGTGGAAAAATTGTCTTCCATGAAATTGGTCCCTGGTGCCAAAAAGGTTGGGGACCGCTGCTCTAACTTACCCCGCCAGAGTCACAGAATCTCCGCTTGCCTCCTCCTCAACCACTAGCGTCCAGGTCCCCTTTGCCTTTCTAGTCCCACCTCTCAAGCTAGATTCTTAACCCTCAATTCAAACTACCAAACTTCTCTCCAGTTGCTTCTGTTTGATGAGACTCACCCCTAACCCTCACCCCAAGTCCTTCTTTGCCGGGGCTCTTCCCTGTCCCCAGCCTCTCCTCCACACATCAGAAAGATGAAGTTTCTGATCACACCTCAAGCCAGGGAAGTACCCCAGCTTGGGATTCTTGTCCCTCTGATCCCTTTTGGTCTCTCTTCTAGCCTGCCTGGAGCTAACTTCTGCTACTCTGACCTGGTCTATCCCTGATGGCTCCTACCTCACAGGAGCCAAGGGAGAGAGACCACATGTGTACAGGGTTGCCGTGTATGGCTGTGCAGGCTGTACACTGTACAAGGGCACTCAGCCAACGGGGCAAGTGTGAGCTGAAATCCAGCCTTAGTCTCTGCTCGCTAAGATGCTTGCTCTGACGTGGTGCTGTGTTCCCCTGAGGAAGAGGTGACTTTCTCACATTTACCCAAAGCCATGTTTGGGCTGGCTGTGACCACGGATGTCTAAGTGACACCTCCTTGCAAAGAAGATGGGAACTGCTCTTCTTTCCTGAAGGAATAGGACCTGGGGGAGCCATTAGCCAGGATGAAGGCCTTCCCTAGGCTTAGTTCCTCAGGTGCCAGACAACTCAAGGTTGGCTGTAGCTGCTTTGCCTGGACAAATGAAGAGATGAGGTGCCATCAGCTCCCACCCTTGGCTGTCACCCCACCTGGGATGCAGGATTCCACCAGTCTTCCTCTGGCTTTAGTTCTTGTCATGGGGGAGAGCACACACCAGCTCCAACCAGCAGGAAGCTCTTTGAGGGCATGGAATGGTCCACCTTTCTCTAACCCTCCTGTGCCTGAAATCCTTACAGTTCTAAGACCTCTTCCCACTTTTGAGGTGCTGAGCCAACAAATCTTACAGGAGATAAAATAATAGAATTTTTTAATAAATTTTTTTCCCAAACAACTTCTTTTGATCCTCACCACACAGGGGCCACAGTGGAGAGGAAAGTTCTCTCCAGGCGCCCTAAAAAGTGTCCAGGGTAGACTTAGGAGAAAAGTATTCCTCCAGTGTCAGGAGGTCGAGGGCCTAGGATAAGCAGCAGCCCAGGGTCAGCCTGGCCCCTGAGGCGTCCCTCCAAAGGGTCCTGGGTGGGGCTCCCCAGGAGGAGCTTCCAAAGGCTCTGCTGGTGGAAGATGCTCTGCAGGCGAAAGCCCCTCTGGCGTCCACTGTGGGCCCTGGGAGAGGGGTCAGCGGCTGCCTGGGGTGCCCCACCCCAGCTTTGGGATGGGGAAGATTTAATGGCCAGAGTTGGGGAGAACAGGGCTGAGCCGCCACACACGCCCCCTTGGGGCTGCCAATAGTCAGGACAGCCCAGGAGGTAGGGAGAGGCGGCCTCGTCTCAGGGGAGGACAGGCGCTGCGGGGGCTGAGGAGGGGGAGGCAGCAAGTGGACAGGGGGTGGGGGGCGAGGACTGGGGCGAGAGCCGCAGCCCTGGGGTGGGAGGTCTGGGGACTGGACACCGGCCTCTTCAGCCCCAGCACCGCAGTCAGAGGTGATGCGGCGCCAGGAGCAAGAGGCAAAGCAGAGGGCTGGGGAGCCCGGCCGAGAGCGCGGGGCCGCGGGAGTCCGGGGGCGCCTGGCAGGCCGCGCCGGGGCACGTCTGCTCCCCACGCTGGTCCTCGCCCCCGTAGCCCCCCCAGTAGTCGTCCTCGGTGGGCGCGTCCCCGCCCTGGCTGCCCCGCGAGTCTTCGGCGGGCAGGTCTCGGTAGAGGGTGGAGGGGTCGGCGGGGGGCGCCCCGGCCTCGGCCACCCCGTACAGGTGGTTGGACGAGCTGTTGCCGCGGGCGCGGCTGCCGGGCCGCGTGGGCGCCGCGGGCGGGCACGCCTGGAAGTCGGCCTCGCGGAGCGCGCGCAGGTCGCGGCCCTGGCGCTCCGGCGGGGTGGCGCAGGTCACGTCGGAGCTGGACACGCGCGCGCGCTGGAACCAGGCCCAGAGCGGCCGCGCGCGGCAGTCGCACGCCCAGGGGTTGGCGTTGAGCCGCAGGAACTCGAGCGCGGGCAGGTCGGCCAGCGCCTCGCCCGGCAGCGAGGCCAGGCTGTTGTTGAACAGGTAGAGGATGGTGAGGCGGCTGAGGCCGCGGAAGGCCGCGCGGTGCACGCCCTGCAGCCGGTTCCCGTGCAGCAGCAGCCGGTCCAGGCTGCCCAGGCCGCGGAACACGTGCTCCGTGAGCAGCCGCAGGCGGTTCCCGTGGAGGAAGAGGTGGCTCAGGTTGGCCAGGTCCACGAACAGGTCATCCTGGGGGTCGGGGGAGGAGGGAGAGAAGAAGAGAGTGGTCCTGAGGCCGGGCGAGGACTGCTCTCCCGGGCCTGGGTGAGGGGAAGAGGAGGGGGGGCGCATCATGGCAGAATAGAGAGGGTTTGACCTTTTGATTCATTGAGTCCTGGATTCTAATCCAACCCTCGCTAACCTATTTGCTGTGGAAGGAGCGGTATAGTTGAGGTCAGTGGTTCTTAAACTTTAGAATCCCTTGCGGATCCCTGGGCGTGGCCCCAGAGTTTCTGATTCAGCAGGTCTGGGTGAGGCCGGAGAATCTGCATGTCTTTACATGTTCCCAGGTGACGCTGATGCAGCTGCTGGAGGACCACACTTTGAGAAGGAGAACCTCTGGTTTGGTTAAGTATGCCGATTGGGGAGCCAGCCTTTCTGATTTTAAATCCTGGATTTTTCATTAACTGACTGTACCACCTTGGGCAAGTCACTCAGGATCTCTGTGACTCAGTTTCCTCATCTGTAAATTATGGAGATAAAACGAGGCCACATGTATTAAGGTGTTCAGAACAAAGTTTCCATGTGGTAGGCATTCTATGAGTTAGCATTATTGTTAATTCAGCCAAGCCAGTAATCTCTCTGTGCCTGTTTCCTCATCTATAAAATGGAGATGAGCATACCTACTTCATAGGTTTGTTCTGATGATTAAAGAAGAGTTCACATAAAGACCATATGAGCGAAGTGCTGGGCATGTGCCCGGCAAACAGGGATTTGGTCCCATGATGAAGCCCACAGGCTCAGGAGTTGGAACCCTGGTTCAAAATCCAGCTTGTCTTTTCTCTAGCTGCGTTATTTTGGGCAAGTTATTTAACCTCATTGAGTCTCAGTTTCCTCTGTATGTATAACAGGGAGAAAAAACCCTCAGCAGGCTAAATGAGGGGGAGATGATATAATGCTGTTAAGGGTGCGGTACCTGGCAGGAGCATAGTCACCCATCAATAAATGGTGGTTATTATGACAATAGGGGCTCAGTTAGAATTAGGTCCCATCCTTTTCCCTCTGACAGAGGAGCTCCCTGGGGACCAAAAGTTCTGCTACTCAGCTTAGTATTGAGGGGACCAGGCATCAGCTCCACCCTACAGAGGCAGCAGGGGAGGAGGAAGCTGAGTTGCTGCTGCCTGCTGCTTTGCATTACTATCCCCTACCTGCCTGGGGCTGGGGAGTCACTGAATCAGGCCATGTTAGTGCTGGAAGGACCTTAGAACTATGGGTTCAGAATTAACAGGGGTGGGTATGACCACCCCTGTGGCATGCCCATAGTGGCAGTGGGGAACACTGGACTCTGCATCTTAACCAGTTCACCAGAGAATTCTGAGGATCAGCTGACTTGGGAGCTAGTGCTTTAGCACCCACCAGCCCAGCCCACTTTTCACCCAGGAGAGCACTGAGGCCCAGAGAGATGAAGGACTTGCCAGAGAGGGGACCAGAACCCCAGATCCCTGACCTCACTGCCTTGAGGTCCTTCCCTCTTGTGCGGGGCATCACTGTGGTCAGCAGGTCCCAGGAGGACTGGCTCTCAGGGACATGAGCATCCTCTATGTCCAGGCCAGCTCACCCTGGGGTCGTTTCCTGACTGTGGCTCTCCCTCCCTTCACTGCCTAGGGAGATGACCCCCTCCCCATGCCACCCAAGAGCTTGGTCAGAGGCCTCAGGTTGGGGGAGGGCATTGACTCCCAACCTACACCCACAGCCTCCACCTTCCTGTGCTCCTGCCTGTTCTCGCCCCCTCCCATCTGGCTTCCGCCCTCTCTGCTACAGGAACTGAGCCTGCCAAGAGTCCTCGTCTTGGCCACATTGAGATCCGATCCGTCTCCCTCAACCTTCCCGGCTGCCTCTGACACCAGCATTCTCCGCCCCCTGCTGCCACCGCGTCAGATCCCCGCTCAGGTCTCCAGCTGGCTCCTGCACCTCCCCCCCCAACCCCGTGGCCTCAGTGTGGCTCAGTGTGGCCTGGTGCCCTTGTTCTTCTCTTCCTGGCCCACCTGGGGAGTGGGCTCTGAATCCCTTCCAGTCAAACACCTAATTAGGGTTCCTCTTTTTCCTGGAGTGTCAGCAAGAGTTGGGCACATCCAGAGATGTATGGTCAGAGGATCAATATGGGAGGTAGGAGAGGGAGCAGGGGTAACTGGCACTTTGGGGACTTCAAGAGGTTAGGAAGGAGAGATGGAAGGGTCAGAGATTCTAGGGAATACAGGTGCCTTTGACCCACAGCTCCAACTTTTGGGCTGCAGAATTTCTTGGGTATAGCCTCCTGTCCTTCCTTTTGTTTCTCTGCAAAAAGTCCTGCCCCTCCCCTCTCTGAGCCTCAGCCTTGGGGTCTATTTCCCCCTCCGCCATCCAAGCTGTTGCCAAATCCCATTGCCACTTCCCTGACTGTAGCTCTCAAATCCGGCCCTTCCTCTCTCCATGGTTAAAACTGTTCTCTGTGCATTAATAAGCTCTTGACTTTCACAGCCCTAGCCCTCCCCCACCACCCTATCACCCCTCCCTCCGGGCAGCTGAGAGCATCTGCTAAAGTCGTCCTCTTCCATTTCAAAAACCACATTTCCCTTGCCTCCCCCCTGGCCAGTTCACAGCTCTCTGCATCCATTTGGAATCTTAACGCAGCATCCCTGCCCCCCTTTTCTGACAGCATCCTGTTCTTAACCTTGCCTTCCTCCAACCTCTCAGCTTGAGGCTTTGGCACTAATCAAATCAGCTGCTGGGCTGTGTGACCTTGGACAGCACCAAGCACTTCTCTGGGCCTCAGTTTTTTCATCTGTGAAACAAGGGACTTGGGATCTTTAAGAGCCCATCCTCATCTGATATTTATGAGTCGGTGAATCCTGGGATGTACCTCATTCATTCAACAAAGCTGTACTGAGTGTCTGCTCTGTGCCAGGCACCCCCGCTCCGTGCTCACCAGTCTGTGATGGGTATCGCCGTCATCATCCACGTCAGCATGGGCAAGCAGGTAACTTACTGAGCTCTTACCGTGTGCCAAGCTCTGTGTTACACTTACCCTACATAGTAACTTAATCATCACAGCCCTGTAAGGTAGATACTATTATTATCTCCATTTCAGAGATTAGGAGAGGGAGGCTCAGAGAAGTGAAGTGACTTGCCCAGGGTCCAGCAGCTAATATGTAGTGAAATGGGGCTGTGTCTAAAGACAGGGCTCTGAATAGCTGCACTCTGAAGTCAGGCCGACCTGGACCAATTCTAGGCTGTGTCTCTCCTAGCTCGGTGACCTTGGACTGGTGTCTTAATTTTGCTGAGCCTTAGCGTCCTCACTGCTAAATGTTAACTGATAACTACCATTCATTGGATACTTACTCTGTACCAGACATCAGGTCAAGCCCTTTCAAGTTGTGTCCCCTTTAATCCTTACAACTCTGCCCTCCCCCCCAGGTACAGGTTATTATCTCCATTTCACAGATGGGTCCATTGAGGCTCACAGTAGTGAAGTAACTTGCCCAAAGCCATAGAGCAAATTGGAGGTGGGGCTGGGATTCAAACTCAGATCAGATCTGCCTGAGTGCAGAGACTGCTTCTAGACCATGCAGGCCACTGTAATGATTAAAACGGAAAATAGGTGTCTTTATCCTCTGGCTACACTCGAGTAGGAAATATGCTCCAGGAGAGTAGGGATACTGTTTTTGTTCACCCCTGAATACCTGGCACCTAGAACACTGCCTGGCATGTAGTAGGTGCTCAGTAAATATGTGTTGATGAATGAACTCACCTGGCACAGTGCCTGGCATACAGCAGACAGTCCATGAGAACCTTCGCCCCACCCCATTTTCATTCTACCTTCTACATCCTGAAAAGCTGTGGTCCCCTTTTGGAGCTTCCTCCAAAGCTCCCCTTGCGGGGCAGGACTGGCTTCATCTTGGGTCGCACCTGCATCCTGTGGATCTCACGCCAGCCCACGTGTTTCCTCACCTGCCCGTGGCATCTCCCAGCCTAGTTCCACCAGGCAGTTCACAGGCAGAGGCTGTCTCTTTCCTCCTCCTCCTCTAGAAAGGGCCAGGTGTGAAGATGCTTTCTTCCCATGATGCCCGGTACCATTCATGCCAGGCTTGTGCAGAACAAACACTTCCCATTTCAGAAGACCTCAATGTCCACCTGAGGTCCCCTCTGCCCAGGCCTTTGCTGATCCCAGGCTCTGATTGCTATTCTTGGCCCAAGTATTGAGGGAGGATTGGATCACAATAACAATTTATTCAGCACTGAACTATGTGCTTTATATACACTAACTCATTTATTATTTACATATATTCTTTGTGGAAGGTATTATTTGTATTATTCCCAGTTTACAGATGAGGAAACTGAGGTTCAGAGAGGGGACACAACTTGCCTCAAGCTAAATAAGACAGAAAATAGCAGGGCTGGGATTCAAACTCAGGTCTTCTGACTCCAGATTCCTCCTGAACAACCAATATATACTGATAAGGAGGTCAGATCCTAGCAGTAGTAGTTGTAGTACCAGTAGTCAGAGTAGTAGTAATAATAATAATAATTGCAGTGCATGCCCATATCTTGAGTGGCCTTGTGCTAAATGCCTTACATTTTAATCCCTACAGAACTTCTTAGATGAGCATTATTATTAAGTACTGTCATGACTGCCATTTTATAGACGAGGAAATGGAATGGAGTTTTTTCTTTTAGAGACAGGGTCTTGCTCTGTTGCCCAGGCTGGAGTGCAGTGGTGCAGTCGTAGGGAAATGGAGATTGAGAGACGTTAAAGAATTTGTCCAAAGTCATATAGGAGCCAGGATTGGGATTTATGTCTGGCTGACTCCAAAGCATGTGCTTTAAAAAGTGAGCCCACTTAACTGTGCTGTGGAGTACCATCCCCCTGAAATGCAGTCAAACCAAGCAGGCTTAAGCACAAGCTCTTCCTGGCTGTCTGGCCTCAGGAACTTCCATTCCACGTCCCTACTACCCCCTAACTTGTCCCTACCGCAGGGCTGTTGTGAGGCTTAACAGAAGACATAAGCCCCTCGTCACAGGGACAGTGGTTTAAGTAAGAGATTTATGTTTAGAGGCCGTTGTTTCCCTACAGAGTCTTTGGGGCCCCTGGCCTCAGCATCCCTATTGTTAACAAGGAGGCGAAAACAACCTCCCAATAGGGCTGTAGGAATGAGATGAGGTGGCTAATAAACCATGAGGGGCTAGGCAAATTTAGGAAGAAAGGCAGGTGTGTCCTGGGACCCACCCATGACCTCTGTATAATCCTTGAAGTGGACCAAATCTCCAGGATGGGGTCCTTAATTGGGCCCCTCCACCAAGCCCAATGTTAAATAAGGCTCATTTCTTTTTTAAAAATAGTACTTTAACAAGTATTTATGTAGTGCTTAGCATATGCCAACCACTATTCTAAGTGCTTTACAAATTATTCGTGCATTTACTGCTTACACAATCCCTAGGAGATGGGTGTTCTTGCTACCTATCTTCAGATGGGCAAACTGAGGCCCAAAGAGGTTTAAAAATGTCACACACTTGTAGATGGCAGAGTCGATACATGGAAAGTGCTTAGCACAGTGCCCAACACTGTGCTCATTAAGTGATAGTGGCTGCTATTATTACAATTACTATTTATGCAATAATAATATTAACATAAGACATATTTTTCCAACAGACAATGCATTTTACTTGTTTCCCTCACCATTAGAATGCTGTCTCTGCGAAGGCAGGGAGTTGGGTCTGTTTTGTTCCCTACTGTATTCTTACCATCTAGCACCAGGTGGGTGCTCAATAAATGTTTGTCAAATTGTGACTGCTGTTGTTATTATCATTAGTATCATCATCACTGACCTGATTTCCAACCAGCAGACTGGTAACTAGTTAGGCATCAGCATGGGATGGGAAGGAGGAAGCAGCTTCCAGGTTTAAGTGGGGAGAGGGGAGAATTTGGATATCCTTGGCCCCTGCCAGCCAGAGGCTGTGTAGCCAGGGGAAGATTTTTCTCCCAGGGTGGTCTGGAGGGTGTGTTATTGCTTCCTGGGGAAAGGGAATAGGAGGAATTGACTGTCAAACAGTCAGCCTAACAACAACAATAAACAATAATTAGATCAATAATAATAACAATAAATAACAATTACAGTTATTCCTTCCATATTGAGAGCATCCATTTTCCTCCTGCATAACAGAGATTTACCCTTTTTTTTCTTCTTCCCTTGCACTAAGATGACAGGTTTGGGGAATGGGAATCTAGAAAGGGCGTGGGTTTCCCTTGTCCCATTACCCAGTGAGTTGGACAGAAGTGGAACCTTCTATGGGCACCAATGGTGCGGGCAGATGTCGGGGGTGGATGAGAAAAGCAGCCACAGAGGACTTTGGGCAGGACAGCCTGGGGAAGGCAGAGTCCCCCGAAGGCAAGGAGAGATCACAGAAAGAGATACATACACCCAGACAGACATGGGGGTGTGCGCGGAGTGGGTGTGTGAAGGGAGACAGACAGAAGAGGCAGAAGACAGATGGGGGAGGCAAGTTAGTGAGAGAGGCAGAGAGGGACAGAAAGGGATAGGCAGACAGACAGGCAGAGGCAGACAGAGGAAGGTTGGGGAGCTAGTGAGAGAGCAAGAGAGAGGCAGAGACGGGCAGACAGACAGATGGAGGAAGACAGACAGAAGAGACAAAGTAAAGAAAAGCCCCTGGAGAAAGTGAGGAGGACAGAAACTTAGGAAAGAGAGAAATAGAGAGATAGATGGAGATGGTGAGGCAGGAAGGATGGCCTGGGGACAGGGTGCAGAGAGGCCTGGCAGACGGGTGCAGGGCAGGCTCACCTGCAGGTGGAGCAGGCTGTTCTCCTGGAGGTAGAGGTACTGCAGGCTGACCAGGCCTCTGAAGATGTTGCCCGGCAGGCTGCTCAGCTGGCAGCGGTACAGATGCAGTGACTGCAGCCGCTCCAGGCCCTGGAAGGTGTCAGGCTCCAGGGAACGCAGGTGCCGGTTGTCACCGAGGTCCAGCTCCTCCAGAGCTTGCAGGTGGCGGAAGGTGCCCGGGTAGATGGTGGAGAGGTTGTTGGAGAAAAGCCACAGGGTGAGCAGGTTGGGCCCGAAGGTGCCCGGCCGCAGTGTGCGGATGAGGTTGTTCTGCAGGAAGAGTCGCTGCGTGCTGGGCGGCAGGGACAGCGGCACGGAGGAGAAGTTGTTGGCCTGGCAGCTCACGGTGGGCGGGGACGAGTAGCAGGTACAGAGCATGGGGCAGCTGGCAGCCGCTGGGGGCAGCGCCAGGAGCATGAGCAGGAGGCAGGCCGAGGCGGGAGCTGTGGGGAGGGAAAGCGAACCCTCACTGGGTGGGCTGCCAGGGCAGAATGCCAGCCAGGGGCCTGCCCACTCACCCACTGAGCCCTGGAGCCCTGGCGCTCCCACGTCCGGGGGTTCTGAGAGCAACTTTGCAGTCCCGAGTGGCCTGGCCACTTCCACTTTCTGAGGCTCCCGGTATATTAAAAAAATAACACCAAGAGGACATTGTAGAAAGCACTGTGATACATTTAAAGTCATTTGATGAATGATCGTCTTTTCATTCCTGTTTTCACTATTGTATGTTTGACCTTGTTTGGAGATTAATGTCAAAAGACTAACGTCAGGGTTTCTCTGGCTCGGTGCTGACAGTTGGGCCGATAGCTCCTTGTTGTGGGGGCAACCCTATATAGGGCGTTTAGCAGCATCTCTGTCTTCTGCCTACTAGCTGCCAGCAGCACCCTGCCCCCAGTTGTGACAACCAAAATGTCTCCAGACATTGCCAAATGAACCCTGGGGAGCAAAATCACCCCATTTGAGAATGACTGGAACTAACTTGAGACCTTTGTGAATTTAAGGCCCTTGGAAAATGGCCTGCTGTCCACCCTGGGGTCCGGCTTTGCCACGCCCGCTGGTGACCAATGCCCTCCCTCTCTCACCTTCCTGCAGTTTTCACCTTTGCAGAGCCAGAGCCTCTCCACGCTGGGAGGGGCCGTAGGGACCAGGGCTCAGTGGGTCTCTAAGTGGGGCCACCAGCCACAGGCAACAGAATCAGCTAGTCCTGGAAACAATGCAGCTTCCTTGGCCCCAGAATCAGAATTCCAGGGGGGACAGCCTGGGAATCTGCATTTCATACCACGGGCTCTCTTCATGCAAAGTCGCATAAAAATTTTTTTTTTCAAAGTAACTTTTGAAGGTTGGACATGGCCCATCTTTCTTATGATACAGATGGAGAAGCAGGCCCGGGGGCCCAAGGGCCCGAGGGCTAGAGAGTCGAGTGTAGGCACCTGTACTCATGTGCTATAGGGGTGCAGGGCCCCTTGTCATCCCTGTCCCCCTGTCTTCCTGCCCTCTTCGTAGCTGATAAGGTTCTGGGCTGGAACTAGCTTGACATTTAGACTTTATCATGATTGCCAAATGATTCCTGGGATTTTCTTACAGCACCTTTGCCAGGGGAGAAGGGGAGCCTTCACCCCCACAGCCAGGCAGTCATTCCCTGGGCAACAGCGACTGAACACCTTCTGCTTTAAGCAATGTACAAGGCCTCTGAAGGCAGAGGAGAGGAAGACCTGGTTCTTGGACCCAGAGATCCTGGGGGTTCCCTGTGGTTCAGAGACCCAGGAAGAGACTGAGGGGTCAGCGATTTTGAGTGTGGGATCTCCAAGGCTGCGAATTGCACATGCTCAGGTGGTTGTTTTGTGTGTAATGTCTCATGCTCCTGAAGTTGCTGTGTGTGCGAATGTGTGTACGTGTATGTGATTTTGGGTAATAGTGTGTGCCAGGTGCTCACCAAATGAAGTACTGCGGAGCCGGGTGTACTTGCACGGCACTGACAGGCCCCGAGTGTGAGGTTGGCATCCAGGCTCTCTGATGTGCTACCTCCAGAGAAGGGAACACAACAGGTGCAGGGTGGGGGACCCTGTGCCCCGCCCCAGCACCAGCCCGGGCCCCACTGTGAGTGTCCCCGGCCCCTCCCGACGCCGCTCCAGTACGGCGCGTGCAAGCGTGTGCTGGCTGTCCTCCGCGTGTGTGTGAGTGCCGGGCCCCGTGCGTGTGTAGGCTGGGTGTGATGTAAGACTCAGTGACACAGCGGCTGCTGTTCCATTCGTTCACACCACCTCCGCGTTTCTCGGCCCTTCTCACCCCTCCCCCGTGCAGCGTTTCACGATTACTTTCTCCTCCTGAGTTTCTCAGAGCCACGTGGGGTGCAGGAGCATGTCTCTCACCCCTCATCTGAACCAGGCAGAGGTGGGGTGTGGGAGCATAGTGGGGGACCCTGGGTGGGTTTCATGAGGGCTGAGGTGTGGGGCTTAGGTGTGGGTCCTCCAGGTTCATCTTATTCAAGCATCTGTTCTATCTGCTGAGGTGACACCTGGGGCTCAGAGAGGGCAAGGAACTTGCCCAAGGTTACACAGCAAAGTGATGGCAGGGCAAGAACCAGAAAAGAATCTCCTGATGCCCAGCCAGGGCACTTCCCTTCCTGTCAGAGTCATCCTCTGAGCTCCACCTCCCCAAGGACTTGACACCAAAAGAAGCCAAATCCTTCTCTGATCCCTTAATTCCACCCTTTATCCACAAGCTCACAAGAGTGTGAGCTCTGATGGCCGCCAGCCCTCTGGAGGATTACGGAGCTCTTCCTCCAGCCTCCAGGACTGACTGCTACCCCAGGAGAGACAGAGGGAAGGACATGCAATCCCAGAGAGCCGCAAAGTCAGGGGCCACGGCCAAGCTCAGGCAGGGGCTGGCAAATGCCCCTACTCACCCTTCTTACCCAGGACCCCCCTGCTTCCCATCTGCCCACATCAGACCGCTCCTCCCTCTTTCCCCACACCCCTCCCTCGTGCCCCGTATCTCCCCACCACACCCCCACCCCCGCCATGGCTCACCCACCCCAGCCCTGATGGTACTCCCAGCAGGCCCCATGAGGAGGGACTCTTAGCTGGGGGGCCCCTCCATGACAGCTGCTGCGTAACAGTGACTCTGTTGCCATTTCTGGCCCTCACCACCGCCACTGTGCAAAAGCAGCTGTAACCCAAGGAGCCTCATCCATAATTCAGGCGGCAGCTCTCACTGGAGGCGAGGAGGAGGAGGAGGAGGAGCACTGGAGGCGAGGAGGAGGAGGAGGAGGAGGAGGAGGGTTTCTCTGCCCCCAGGCCTGCTGGGGCTGGTGGGAGCAGTGAGCACCACAGGGCAGAGGCCACAGGCCTGGCAGCTGCTGCGCCTTTCTCTCCCTCCCCTGCCTTCTTCCTTGGCCTGGCCAGCACGTGCCTTGAGTCCCCTCCCAACCCCCTGCTTCTCACCCTCTTTACCATCCCTTTCCCCCAGGCCTGTCTCTCCTCTCCCTCCCTGGGACCACAGCTCCACTCCTGCCCCTTGTTTTGTGAATCCCTGGTAGAGACTGGGGCAAGATGCACAGAGTGGCAGAGCTGGAATGGGGGGTACCTCAGTGGTCACCTTGAGGATTTCACCTCATTTCACAGGTAGCACCACCGAGGGCTCAGCCCAGGCCTCCTGGCCCTAGTCTCCAATCTGCCTTCAGTGTCTTTCTGGGAAGCCTTCATTTCCTCCATCCACTACCTTATGGGCAGAGAAGAGCCCTTTGTAGCAGCTTCCCCCACCCTCTCTGCTCACCCTCCTCTAAAGTCAGCAGGAGAAGCCTAGAGTTGCAGGGGAGTGTGGAGCAGAGTATGGAGGAAACCACCTGTTACTAAGCACCTACTGAGTGCCAGGCACTGCATTTGTACACATTAACTTCTTTAACCATAGAATACAACATAACATAACCCCATGGGAAATCAATATTATGGCTCCCAATTTGCAGGTGAAGGAAGGGAGGCCCAGAAACATGAAATAAGTTGCCTCAGGACATGCAGCTAGTTCAAGGTGGAACCCAGATTGGAAAGGAGGGGTGTTAAGCCCATGTCAGAAAGGACTCTCTGACCTTTCTTTGGGAGGCCTGCACATCATGCACGGAACCACCCCGAATGTGTGAGATACTGCCCTTGAGGTAAAGGGAGGACAGAAATTGCATCCACATGCCTATGGCTGGGCCAACCACAGTGCTGGGTCTGTTTGGTTGTTCAGGGTCAAGGCAAGGAAGGGACTCATGCTCTCCCTGCAACTTTTGTGTCCTGGCTTCAAGTTGTGGTTGCTCCAGGGTAGTGGCTGAATTTGGGAGTCACGAGGAGATGACCAGTGTCCAGAAGATATGGTCAGAACTGACCAGGAGAGGAAGCAGACAGAGGCCAGCACAGGGTATTGATCTGGAAGGCTGACCCGCCCAGAGCCAAAAAGTATCTATTTACCAGGTACCATTGTCAAGGACTCTGGGCTATCGAACCTTAGAGTACCAAGGCTCAGAAACAAAGTTCTCACCCTAGGAGCCACTCTTTAGGCCAGAGGCCCCTGTGGAAGAAGGAACTTAAGGAGGAGGCAACTGGACCTAGAGTAGAGGGCAGGAACCAGGGTGCCAACCCACAGGGCAGAGTTGCTAGTGCAGAGTGTTCCCAGGAAAGGGTGCTCCCTGGAAAAGGAGTCAAGGCCTCTGGCTCTGGAAGGACGGGCACAGGGTCCCAGATGAGAAGCAACAGCTCCACACCCAACAAGCTGCTTCAGGGAAGGGCTGGGGCCTGCAGGCAGATGCTGAGGGGGCAGGGGCTGAGGAGGTGGGACCTGAGGAGTGGGGTGGAGGTGGTGGTGATGCCAGTGACGCAGGGGCCTGGGGAGGCACTGACGCGGGTGACGGGGGTTTAGAGATGCTGCAAACAGCTTCTCACTCTGCCAGAATGTAACACCCCAAAATAAGCAGCCACCGTGGTGGTGGTGGTGGTGGTGGTGATGGCGGTGGTGGTGGTGGCAAGATCCGAGGGGCCGGAGATATAAATGGCAGCCTGGAGCCAGCTGGGTGGCCCACCCTCACAGGCTGCCACCCCACTCAAAGGTTCTCACTCTCCCTCACAGGCACTCCCAAGGTCCTGAGCTCAGAGCCCCCCTCTGGCCTACCAGCCACTCCCAGAGAGAAGGGATGTGATAGGCAGGCGCTTTGGGAATGGAGGGCTTCCCACGTGGAGTGGTTACCAGAAGCCTCTTTGTCTCATCCCTGGGCAGCACCCCCAGGCCCAATCTCCCAGCTTTCTCTTCCTCCTCCCCTGCCCTCCTCTGCAGCCCCACCCCTTCCTGGCCCACCCCAGCCCCCTCCCACCCGTGGTTCCCCTTCCTCAACCTTACTGCTCATCCTTGGCCCTCCTCCCCTGTCCCTGACACCCCACCTCTACCCCCCTTGCCCAGTCCTCATTCTCTGGGTTCCCGTCCCTAGGCTTCCCCCGCCCCCTCCTGTTCCTTGGTCTTCACCTGGGTCCCACGTCCCTCCTCACTCCCCCTCCATCTAACCTTTATTCCTCCTCCGCCGCCGCCCCTCCCCCTCCCACCTCCCTCCCTCCTCTCTGCTGCCCTAACCACTTTCTCCACCTTTTACTCCCCTTCCGACCCTTTCCCTCCGACCCCTCCCCACCCCACCCCCAATCGCTGGCCCACACCCTGGTCTGTCACTCAGTCCGCAGAACTGTCCCCTTTCTAGCGCCCTCCATCTGTCTTACCAGTGAGGGCCATTTGGATTTCCCTCTGCGCCCCCTACCCTCGCAGACAGCCCCCTACCCACATCCCCTGTCCTCCCAGGTGGCTGGAAAGTGCTGAGGCACCGGGTACCAGGAGTTGCTGAGTCGGCGCTTCCCCAGCCGGCCTGAGTCCTCAGCGTCCCCTGGAGCAGGTGGAGCCGGGACAGCGGAACCTGAGCCTCCCTCCCCGCTCCGGGCCGGGTCCGCCCGCGCCTGCGTCCCCCCTCGGTCACGAGCTCCCCGCACACCCGGCAGGCTCCAAGCCAGGTGGCCTCCTCCTGAGGGCAGCCTTGGGGGCCGGGGCGCGGCCCCAGCGCTGAGCTTTTCCCCCCACTCCAGGCTACCCCACCCCCTCACCTGCCCCACCCTCAAGCCCTGGGAGAAGGGGCGCCCTGCTCCCCTACCCAGGAGGCCGCCCGCTCTCCCGCCGGCCCGGGTCCTTACCTTGCAGCAGGCGCCTGAGCCCGGGCAGCATCTTGTCTCGACGCTCGGGGGAGGGGGCGGCGGGGGGAGGACGCTCCCACTCGCTCCCTGAGCCCGCCGGATGCACGGCGGGGACCCCGCGGGGCTCCGGGAGGGCCCGGGAGTCCCCGGGCTTCGTGGCCCGGCCGCAGCGCTCTACCCTGCGCCCCCCGGGCTGCGGACTTCGGGAGGAGCCATCGGCCCCGACGGGACGGGGCGGGGCGCGACGGGGCGGGGAGGGCTGGGGCCGGCAGTCAACACCCAGTGCCCGAGCCCCCCCAGCAGCGCGGTCCGCGCGAGAGTCCGTCGGTCCGGCGGTCCGTGCGCCCCGGCTGCTCGCCGAGGGAGTGTGGGGACAGCGAGGAAGCTCTTCCTAACCACCCCCACCCCTTCCCGCACCCTCTGGCTCCTCCCTCGCTGCCTGGCTCGCCGACTTAACCATTTCCTGGCCACTAGGAGGCGGGAGAGGCTCTCTAGCCCCCTCCACCCCCGCCCCCTCCCCTCCTTGGGGGACCCGGAGGACGCTGTTCGATCGCCTTCCCGGCGCCACTCTTCTGGAGAAATCCCCTCCTGAGGGAGCGCACTAGTGTAAGGGAACCCTGTGGACTTTTCCCGTTCCCTCCTCCCAACTTTCCTGGAGAAGAAGAGCTTCTGGGTCACTCCCCCCACCACCATCTCCTAGCCGGGTCCCTTGCGTTAATGTCCCGGCCTCCAGCGTTTCTCTCCCCTGGGGGAGCTCCGAGATTCCATTTTCCCTTCCATTTCTACACCCCAATCCCGGTGCGTGCCACGATAAGAATAGTATATATGCAAGAGTTTGTGTGCAAGATGAAGTACATATGAGCGTGCACGCGCGCGCAAGGATGCTTGTGCAGGTGTGACCCTGGGTCCTCGCACCAACCTTTTACGCGGGTCCAGGGAAGCGGGGGGCACGTGAGTGTGCGCGCTGGTGAGCCGCTGAGTGCCCGCCAGCGTGCGTGAATGCGCTGGTGGGAAAAGTGAGGCCGTGCAAGGTTTTGCCCTCGCGATCTTGGGGGTGGGGGCGAGGGTGTATGTCTGGGTGTGTGTATGCCCCTTAATGCATTTTCGAGCGGGTGCAAGTTTGGGCGCATGTACGAGTGTGTGCGTTTTTATGTGTATGTGTATGTGTGATGAGTCCGGGAGGGGGTATCTCATCCTCCGCGGGGCTTGGGGGGGGGGCAGGAGAGGACCTAAAGGTGGGGAGGAGACTGTTGATTTCACAAGAACTTCCTCTAACCCCTTTTAAAGAGGGATGGATTCTGGTGTCGCTGGGGCCCCTCAGGCCCCTCGTGGCCTGGTTCCTAAGCGTCTTCTTACAAAGGCCGTGATGCCGTTTACCCTGGTCTTGACTTGACCCGGCGAGCCGGACATTCGGTCCAAGCCGCCTGGCACGGGATAGGCGCTGGGCCCTCGGGGAGCCGCTTCGGGGACGATCGCCAAGCGGCGCAGGCGGGGTTGGGGCTCCTGGAGCGGGGAGTACGGCGGGTGCCAGGGCCATCTGCGCGCAGCCGGACCGGCCCGCGGAAGCCAGGCAGCCCGGGATGCGGCTCCGCCAGCAAAGCGAAGAAACCCCTCGCCCCGCCTCCCGCTCTGGCTTCTCCTTTTCTGTCTGTGCCAGGGTCCAACGAAGTGCCTGGCATACAGTCGGCGCTTTATAAATGCTGGTCTCATTCTTCCCATTCATTCTCTGCTCCTTCCAGGGTCTCTCGTTCTTCCCTTGTTCTCACTCGATTTCTCTCATTTTCTCCCCCTGCTCTGATTCACAGCTTGGTCTCCGTCTGTCTGTCCTCCCCTCCCTCCCTCCCTTCCTTACTCTCGCTGTCCTTTCCTCCCTCTGCGCATCTCTGTCTTTCTGCCAGGGTCTTCTCTGTGTCTCCCACTATCCCTCCGTGTCTCCCGGCCTCTTCCCTTCTCTTCGTGTGGCTCCCTGCCTTCTGTCTCTCCATCTCTGTGTGTGTCTCGGTGTCTCTGTTTCTCTGGTCGCTGTCTCCCTTTCCCTTTCTCGCCCCATCTGGGTCGCAGGCTCCCCGCCCTCCTGCACCTCGACGCTCGGGCGCCCCCTGCTGGTTCCATTCTCTAACCGCGGGGCTCCCAGCCCCTCTCTCTGCCCCTAAATTTCCTCCTCGGCCCCTCTTTTTCCGGTCAGGTAGAAACAGAAGGGGACGCCTCTGGGGGCTCCCCTACCCCTCCCGTGTCCAGAAGGCAGGAACAGGCCCCTGCGTTTCCCCGGGACCCACCCTGACAAGGGCCCGCGCCTAGGGGGAGGACCTGGAGGGGGCGGCGGGGAGGGAGTGTTGGGGGTAGCAGGGTGGGATTTGGCGTCCTTCCCCGGAATGAGCGGCGGCACAATCTGTCGCTGGGTTTGTTTGCCGAGCTGCCTCCGGAGCGCAGTGGGGCTGGCTCCCGGGGAGCGAAATATCACAAGATGCGGAGACAGACGCTGAGGGGCGGGTGGGCGGCGGGCTGACTCAGGTGTGCTGTCATCGGCTCCGCGCTCTTCGGAGAGGGGTAGGAGGGGACCCCGGGCCCCCAACATAGACACGGGGCCCCCGAAGCTAGGAGGGGAGCCCCCATCCCGGGACAAGCTGAGCTGCAGGGAAGGTGCCCCGTCCAATAATCGTTGGCTCCAGGCAGTCACAACCCCTCTGCGCAGACCCCCATTATACAGGTGTCCCGGTTTCCTATAATTCTCTGCTGACTCACCACTTTCCCCCCACCAGACTGCCAGCTTTTTGAGGGCAGGGAACTCCTCTTATCCATTGTCGTGTCACCAGCAGGTGCTCAATAAACACTTTTTGGATGGATGGCTGGTCTCAGTTTGCAGGAAATGCCACCATACATTTGGTCTGCTTTGCAAAGCACTCTGACCCCTTCCCCCGCCCACGTGGGCAGTCTCCACTCCGCCCACCTCCACTGGGGGTGGGGGTGGGGAATTGGAAACAGCTCTCCTTTGAGTCCGAAGACCAAGGTTCCAGGTGATCCTAAACAATTTACTCCCCTTTCTTGTGCCTCGGTTTTCCTCATTTGTACTGCGAGAAATACCCCTCACTCATGAGGCTGCATTAAATCTCCATCCACGCAAGGTATGAGAAAGTGCTTGGGAAAATGAAGCGTGTGGTGGTGGCTGTTGTCTTTACTACTTTGGAGGTGATTCTTTGGTGGTGATGGCTATCCCAGTAGAATCAGACACCGTGTCTGAACAAGAGTTGGGCTTCTGCAGTTAGACATTTTGAGATCCGAGGGAGTAAGCTGATGACAAGGTGCAACTGAGGACTGTGCCACAGGGCATCTAGGCCCATCTCTGGATGTACACTTGGCGGGACTTTGGGGTACTTGGAGCTCAGGCCTTGGCCGCAGAGCTGGCTCGCCCTCTTGCGGCAGTAGGTGGATCTGCAGCCCCACGGGAAGCCAAAGCTCTGTGGAAATGGGCTGACGGGTGGATTTTCCTTGCGAACAGGGAGGACCTGTTGTCTGGAGAACAGTGGGCTTTGGAAAGGAAGCCAAGTAGAAGAAGGAGAATATTGGCACAAACTAGATGAGTCTGGACTTCCTCTATGAGTTCCCACCTACTAATAGTGCCACCTCTCTTAGTGTGCCACCTGAGGCCTGCCCCTCTTCCCTCTGGGGGACCCTGTCTAGTGAGTCCCCAGAACCTCCCTGGCTCTTTCCTCCACCCATTTGGTGCCTTCACTCTGTAGGACACTTGGCAGTTAGAGTATGAAGTGCGGTGGTTCAACAGTTCAGAGCACAGGCTTTGGTGGGTTCATGCCCTGGCTCTGTAGCTCACTAGCTACATGGATGACCTTGAGCAAGTTGCTTAACTTCTCTAAGCCCCAGTTTTCTTATCCAGAAGGTGAGGGGGGTGATACTAGTTCCCAGCTCATAGAGTTCTTTGAGGATTAAAAGAGATCAAGCATGAAAGAACCTAACAGAGTACTTGACCTCGTGCTCAATAAATGCTAATAACATTATTATTTTCACTTTTAGCCTAATGACACCCTGGAGAGATAGGTATTGCAGACTAGTGGCAGAAAGAGAAATTATGACCTGTGGTCTCAATACAGAGTGAGTGACAGAGCTAGGTCTGGGAGTCAGTTCTTGGGTGTGACTTCCTAACCATAGGTCTGACTTCTTGGGTGGCCTTCATGTCTTCCCTGGAACATGCCGGGGCTGCCCAGTGTGATGAAAGGAATCCTGGCCTGCATTAAAAGTCCTGAGCTATAGCCTGGACTCTGCCTCCAAATGGCTGTGTAACCTGGGACAGACCTCTTTCCTCTCTGAGCTTCAGGCCTCCTGTCATCTTGGACTTGGTGCTCTTGAAAGTCCCACAAAGCTATGGCTTTGTGCCATCCTGGTTTCTCTGTGGCTCCTGAGCTAGAAGCTCCTCAAAATGTAGCCTCTCAGCTGGATCCCACACCACCCCCACCTTCCAGTTCTGGGGGTGTGATATGGGCCCCAGGGGAAAATCAGAATTTTTAGGGATTCTCCCAGACCCCAGTCTGGGCTCCCCAGCCCTCCCACTGGCCACGAGGCCTGCCCCTGAGCTGGTCAGTGACCACATATGCTGCATACTCTGGAGGGAGGGGAGGAGGCTGGGCCTGCACCTGTCACCCAGAGCCCTTCCCACAGTGAGTTCCATGCCCTGCTCTGCCTTGCCTGAGGGGTACAGGGTGCCTTTCCAGGTCTTTTCTAAAATAGGGAAGAAAACCTAAACTAGATTAGTTTAAAGGGCAAGGTTGTCAGAATGTGTTTTTCTCTTTCTCTGCCTAGCTTCTAGGGTCCCTGTCCATTTGTACTATTTATAATAGTAACTGGCATTTATTAAGCGCTTTCTTCCTGTCATGAATGTGTGCATGTTGGCTGATTTAGAGTAACTCTATGGGGGAGGGTCTATTCATGTCTCCTTTTTATGGGTGGGGAAACAAGCTCAGAGAGGTTGCTCTTAGATCTGGGCAAGAAGGGTCTTGCCCTGAGCCCCCTGCTTTGGAGGGCTCTGCTCTGGCCCTCCTCCAGCCCGTGTTCCTCCATGGGGCAAGGAGTCCCTAAGACCAAAGGGATGTGCCCCCCTAGAGGCTGTATCCCCTTTCTAGAACACACTTTGCATATTGGGGATCCTGGAATTTCTTGCTCAAATGGTCCAAGTCTACTTTCATGGCCTGTGTGGACCTCCTCTCTGATTTACCTTTCTGCCAGTGCATGAACCCATAGCCAAAGGGTGGCCAAGGGGTAGCTGTTTGGAGAGGGTGTGGTTGGACCTTAGACATTCGGGTGGGCTACTCACATGCATGTATGTGAGGCTCCTTGTTGCTCAAGAAGGAGCTATGGTTGGGAAGAAAAGAGGAGCTGGTTGTATTTCCATATAGAACTCCAAGTGCTGGATCATTCTAAATTTGAACCTAGCTTTCCAAGGTCAGGTTCCTTTGTGAACTGCAAGAGTGGTGCTTGTGGTGGGAGAGGAGCTGTACTTCGTGGGCAGAGATTGCCTGGCTTGGACTAGTGGGGTGAGGAGAAACCTCCCAGCCTGTGGTACGTACTACTGCTTCCATTTGCACTCCTGCCCTGTCCTTGCAAGTGGTAGGGGCAGCCTTGCCTAGAGGTCACCTAACTTCATCCAAGGTGACATGACTTAGAAGCTGTGGAGCCAGGCTCTGAATTCAATTCTGTGTGAATCTTTCCTTCTTTCATGAAGCTCTATACCAGTCTTGACCAAAAGTCAGAATTTTGGGCTCCTTAGAGGTCTATTGGTTAAAAAGTTGAATCCCATTGTGTTTGCTGGAGTTTCCTTCCCGGTGAAGAAAGCCTTCCTTTCTCACTAGACTCTGAACTTGCCAAGTGCAGGGTCCATGTTTTCTTTGACTTTGTTTATTTCATGCACCAGGCACAGCCCTGGCCCAGAGTAGGCACTCAGCAAATGGTTGCTGACCTATCAGAAACATGATTTCCTGGGGAAGATGCTAATCAAATAATCATGGTGCAAGGTGCTGTGGGTCACATTCATATTCAGCAAAGGGGTAAAGTCTGTGGTGCAGGGTGGAGGTGGGAAAGTATTGGGAAGTTCTGCCCAGGGTGGCTGTTAGATAAGTTGCCTTAGACTCTCTTAGTCCAGGAACCCAAAACATGGGGCAGAAGACTCTGATGATTCCCGCTTCCCTTTGGCACTAACCCTCCAACCCTTCCTTACCTCTTTAAAGGCACCAGTTGAGGATGGCATCCCCTCACTATGTGATCTCCTGGGGCAACACTTTTCTTATTTATGTAGTAAGTGGACAGAATAATCCCTTTCCCCCCCAATTCTGTGGGTTGAAGCTACTGGATTTGCAAGGGAGAGTGAGTACATGTGTGGCGCATCATAGGAGGTGGGCAAAGACAAGAGTCATAAGCTCTAGTATGGGCGACATGGAGCCTCCTGCTGCTGGTAGAGGGCCCCGGGGCCACTGCTCCATTTCGAGCACCCACTGCAGGATCGAACACAGTAGCCTACTGACAGATGTCTCCATCTCTCAGCCCATTTTCCTCAATTAATCTAAAAATTAATCTTTCCAATGTGTAGTTTTGGTCACGCATCCTCCTCCTCAGAAGGCTCAGTGGCCAAATTTGGCTGGCAAGTGATTAACATCTAACGACTCTGAGTGCTCACTCGAATTTGTAAGACAAGCCTCAAGACTTCAACAGACAAACAGGTGAAGGAAATGGATGACTACTTCACCCAAGAGGATAAAGCGGAGAGTAAACAAATACTTGGAAAATAGTTCAACCTGTTAGTGATCAAAGAGATGGACGTGAAAGCCATGTGAGGATAGCATTTCATACTTATTAAATTAGCAGAATTTTACAAACACCATCTCCCAGCGCTAGCAAGGTTTGATAAGGTACGTCTGTGCTCCTACATCTCTGGAAGCAGTGGGCAAAACTCTGGAAAACGATCTAGTAAAATGTAACAAGAGCCTTGAAAATATTACTACCTTTTGACCCACTAATCTCATTTGATCTTAAGAACATAATTCAATGGACCAAAAAAGCTCCAGGCATGGCCCTGGCATCATCCTCCTTCATTTCTCTAGGCAGTGAGACGGTTAAGAAAACTGTGGTTAATCTATTCAATGCAGTATTATGCAGCTGCAAAAATAATAATTATAAAGAATATGCAGAAAGATGGAAACTGTTTATAATACCACCTTTGTTGAGAAAAGGCAGGATAAAAAAATTTGCACGAACCCTGTGATTGTGACCATGCAAAATAAGTATTCATGTTGACAAAGTCTGGAGGAGAATATGCAAAAATGAAAACTTGTTGAAGTTTGGGAGAATGATGGGTGGTTTTCCTTTTTGTTGAAGAATCTCTTTGTTAATGTTGTTGAAATATTATTTTCACAACAGAATGAGTTCCGTAAAAACAAATCCTCTTTTATTGCTTGCAGAATAAAGTCAAGATGCTTTAGCCTATGCTCACTGTAATAATTACAATGATCACATTTATTAGGTGTTTACTACATTCCAGGCAGTGAAATGAACACATTGCACATGTGATTTTTATTGAATCTTCACGAGAACCCTGTAAGATAAAAACAAATCTATTCCCAATTTGCAGATTAGGAATCTGAGATCCAGCAAGGTTAGCCCTCCTGCCTAACTGTACACAGTCAGTTGCAGAGCTGGGTTTCAAACCCAGGCTGTCTGATTACAGAACTTGTGCTGAATTCCAGAGTCGGCTCTGAGTGTCAGTGTTTAAAGTACTATAGTCATTAATGTATTACCACCAAGATTTGGGGGATAATTGTAGCTCACACATTATATACTATGATTTACTTAACTTAAAAATTTTAATCAACTCACTTTTTATACATTTAAATGCCTACTTTAGCATTTTCTTAAGCAAGAATCCTTTTGGAATCATCTCTTAAAAGTGTTGGTTATATTTTACAATGCACGATAAAATAAAAATATTAACAGTGTAAAAGAATCACACAAAATCATCTTGTACACCACTCTTTGGGGAAAAGTGAACTACCTTATGCTGAGGTCTGCCCCAACCTCCCGTTCTGGTCTTACTTCCTCCACACTCCCTCTCCTGAGTCCAGAATCAGCCTTTGCCTGCTGTCTCCCTAAGCTTTCCCAGCCTTCCCCAGCTGGGTGCACTCAGATCCCCCCTGCACCCCCTACCCACTCCCAAGCTCAGCACTTTCCCAGTGCTTCTGCCTGGGCCAAATCCATATAAAGGCCATATAAATGGACAAAGAGGAAACTCACATTCAGAAGTCTGCCCACTACAATAATTAATTCCCATTTATTAAGTTCCTACTGTGTGCCAAGCATTATACTAGAAACTTTACATACATTACCTCTGTTGGCTCTTTATAATGAATCTGGAAGTGGATATGATTTTTTATTTCTACTTGTATATGTTAGGAAACTGAGGCCCACAAGGGTTAAGGCATTTGCTTACATTACACAGTGGGTAAGGAACGGCGCAGGATTCAAGCCTAGTACTATTGGGCCCCCAAAGTCCTTGATCTTACCACTCTGCTCCTTGGTCTCTTTTTTAAAATTGATTCACAATATTTGTACATATTTGCAGGGTACATGTCATATTTTGTTACATGCATAGACTGTGTAATGATCAAGTCAGGGTATTTAGGATATTCAACACTGAGCACTTATCATTTCTCTGTGTTAGGAACATGTCAAGACCTCTCTTCTAGCTATTTTGAAATATGCAATACATTGTTGTTAACTATAGTCACCCTACTCTGCTACAGAATGTTAGAACTTACTCCTTCTCTCTCACTGTATGTTTGAACCTATTAACCACCCTCTCTTCAACCCTCCACCCCTCGGTCTTATTAAGGACGAGGGTTTTGTAACAGGCCAGCAGCTTCCTCACCCATGTGCTCCAAAGAGATCCTATAAATTTCTCGAGGTGCTATCATATTTAGAGTGGGGGTGTTAATTGGTCTGACCACTTTGGAAGACAATTTGACAAATAGCTATTAAATTTTAAATGCACATACTCTTTGACCCAGAAATTCACCTTTTAGGAAATTATCCTGCAGTTATTCTTGGAAATGTGCACAAAGACATCTACAGATTGATAGTCAATGCAGCCTTGTTTGTATTAATAGTAGCATATGATGCAGAAGACATAACCTAAATATTATCAGTAGGGGATTGGTTATATAAGTTTTAATACATCCATCTGTAGCCATCAGAAAGAATGAAGAAGGTCTATATGTTCTTATATGGAACAGTATCAAAGATACCAAGTTAACAAAATAAGATGCAGAACAATGTAATAGTATGCTACCATTTGTCTCAAAAGCCCTGTGGGATGGAAATATAGATGTAATAATTATACACACATATGCTGATACACGCATAGATATCTCTGAAAGGACACGGAGGAAACAGGTAATGGTCGCTGCCCACAATTTTGTATTGGAGGGACTCTGGTTGAGAGGGGAGTTCTAGGGACTGGTCATGTTGCAGGGTTTGCCCAGCAGAGTATACTTGAGTCTCAGGCTAATCTGAGGGATTTGGGGATGTGAGTAATGGACACCATGGAAACTCTAACTCTCCCAATACTGCCTCCTGCCCACATGCCCACATGCCCACACGCCCACACCAGCACCCCTGGGCACTGCCCCTGATGGATGGGAGACCTATTTTTTACTGTGTAACCTTTTGTACTGCTTTTTTTTTTTTAGTAAAAAATGAAAACAAAACCAAAAAACCTGTGCATGTACTACCTCTTTAATAATTTAAATTTTAAAATTAAAAAAAGAAGAATTTCCTGCCTGAGGCAAGACCCACCTAAGCAATGCGGAACATCTAGGCTCAGCATCAGTGGTCCCCGGTGGGAGGGGAGGAGGTGGCAGGTCTGAGCCCCTCTTCCACAGCACATTCAGGACCTAGGGGGCCTCTCTCTTTGTCTCTTTTCCATAGAAGATGGTATCCTCTCCTTTCTCTGGCTAGTAGTTGGTGACGGTTTCAGAGGTAGGTTTTTGGTCAAGACATATTTCAGTAGCTTCACTGAGCCCAAGTTCCCTCACCTATCTAGGCCTGTATTTCCTTATGCCTAAGATGAGGGTAATGCATGCTTGGTAAGGTGGTTGTGAGAGCTAGGGAGCTGGTACCGGGTGGTACATAAGGATAGGACAGAGCAATGGGGACATCCCTCTATGACCTTGGAAAAAAGCAAAAAGTTGACCTGTGAGAGTTACACGTATCAAATCAGCACACAATGGGAATAGAAGGAATGTCCCTCATCAGTTGGAATATTTTGGGGGTACAAGTTATAGAAAACCCCACCCTAACTGGCTTCAACAATAAGAAGATCTATTGTATTATCTATCTCACGCAGCAGCGAATCCAGGGGTAGGGGACTCCAAGGTGGTTGATTCAGTGGCTTAACAACGTCATCAAGGACCCAGGTTCTTTCTGCCTCTGATCTTCTGTCTGCAGTGCCAGCTTCTTTCTAAGCCAGATTGCTCCTGTCTTGATGATAAGTTGGCTGTTGGGACAGCCAAGGCTGAATGCCTTCTTGTTCATCTTCAGGAGGAAAAGGCAGCCCTTCCGCAGTCATGGAATGACTTTCCCTTGTCTGGGATGGCATGGATTAAAACCCACCTGAAACCAACTGTTGTCACCAGGAGGGTAATATACACTGATTGGCTTAAGTTGGGGTTCCTGAACCAGTCTCTGGCAAGGAATGTGATGGTGCCGTGATTGTCCTGGACCCTGCAAATGAAATCAAACCCAAGCCATATTATTGCTGAACAGTGGGGAGTGGGGAAGAGACGTTTGGTGGGGGGATGTCAAACACATTGTCTACCACAGACCCCAAGGTCCAGATAACAGCATCTTGGCTAGACATTAAACATAGGGAAAGAAAGACCATGCATCCATTCATCCACTTATTCATCTGTTTAATAATTTATGAAATGGTCAGGCATGGTGGCTCACATCTGTAATCCCAGCACTTTGGGAGGTTGAGGCAAAAGGATCACTTGAGGCCAGGAGTTCAAGACCAGCCTAGGCAACATAGCATGATACCATTTCTACAAAAAAAAAATTAGCCAGGTGCAGTGGCGCATGCCTGTAGAACCAGCTACTCAGGAGGCTGAGGAAGGAAGATCACTCGAGCCCAGGAGTTCGAGGTTACAGTGAGCTATGACTGTGCCACTGCACTCCAGCCTGGGCAACAGAGCAAGACTCTGTCTCTAAGAAAAGAAAAAAAAATCTATGAAATGACTACTGGGTGCCAAGCACAGGGCCAGGGGTTAGAGATTTAGTGGTGACCAACCCTAAACCCTTGGTCCTTGCCAAGTCTCTTCCGAATCCTTGCCTTCTTCAAGACTTTGCTCATACCCCCCTTCTCAAGGCGGCCTCCCTGACCTCCTTGCCCCATGCTCCCACCTGGCACTCCTGTCTTCCCACATGTTGTTCAACTTTTCCCTTGTTTTCCATAGCATTCACAACCTTCTAACATGCTATGTAAATTATTTATTTATTAGGTTTATTTTTTATATCTGCCTTCCCCTACTAGTACATAAACTCCATGAGAACAGGGATTTTTATCCTTTTATTCCCTGTGCTGTCTGCAGCCCCTGGAGCAGTCCCTGGCACACAGTAGCCACTCAATCGATGGTTGTTGAATAAATGACTAAAGATCCCTGCCTTCATTGTGTTTGTGTGTGCATGCATGTGTGCATGTGTGTGTGTGTTGTTAAAGAAAAGTCTGAAGCAGACCTGATCAAATTAAAAAGCTTCTGCACAGCCAAAGAAACTATCACTGGAGTGAATAGACAACCTACAGAATGGGAGTAAATATTTGCATTCTATACATCTGATAAAGGGCTGATAACTAGAATCTATATAGAACTCAGGAAAATCAGCAAGAAAAAATCAAACAACCTCACTAAAAAGTGGGCAAAGGACATGAACAGAAACTTTTCAAAAGAAGATAGACTAATGGCCAAGAAACATATGAAAAAATGCTCAACATCTCTAATCATCAGGGAAATGCAAATAAAAACCACAATGAGATACCACTTAACTCCAGTGAGAATGGCTTTCACTAAAAAGTCCCAAAACAACAAATGTTGGCATGGATGTGGAGAGATAAGGACACTCACACTGATGGTGGGACTGCAAACCAGTACAACCTCTATGGAAAGTAATATGGAGATACCTCAAAGAACTAAAAGTAGAACTACCATTTGATCCAGCAATCCCATTACTTGGCATCTACCCAAAGGAAAAAAAGACATTCTATAATAAAGACATCTGCACTTGAATGTTTATAGCAGCACAATTCACAATTGCAAAGATGTGGAAACAACCCAAATGTCCATCAGTCCATGAGTGGATTAATAAAATGTGGTATATGTATACCATGGAGTACTACTCAGCCACAAAAAACAATGGTGAACTAACACCTCTTGTATTATTCTGGATGGAGCTGGAGCCCATCCTCCTAAGTGAAGTATCGCAAGAATGGAAAAACAAGCACCACATATGCTCACCATCAAATTGGTACTGATTGATCGAAACTTATGTGCACACATGAAAGTAGCATTCATTGGGTATCAGGCAGGTGGGAAGGGAGAGGAGAGGACGGGTATATTCACACCTAGTGGGTGTGGTGCGCACTGTCTGGGGGAGGGGCACGCTTGTAGCTCTGACTCAGGCAGTGCAAAGGCAACATATGTAACCTAAATGTTTGTACCCCTGTAATATTCTGAAATTAAAAAAAAAAAAATGTGTGTGTGAGTCAGAAGCAATTCACGAATTGGGGAACACCAGACTGACAGGGGTTTAGTGTTCTGATGACAAGCGTCAGAGGAAAGTATTTCTGCAGAAATAAGTTCTGTTTTTCTTTAATACAAGTCATGCGCTGCATAATGATGTTTTGGTCAAGGACAGAACACATATACAATGGTGGTCCCATAAGATCATAATGGAGCTGAAAAATTCCTATTGCTTAGTGACGTAGTAGCTGCTGTGATGTCATAGCGCAACGCATGACTCCTTTGTGGTGATGCCGGTATAAACAAACCTACTGCCCTGCCAGTAGTATAAAAGAATAGCACATACAATTATGTACAGTACATAATGCTTGATAATAAATGACTATGTTACTGGTTTATGTATTTACTATACGATCCTTTTTATCATTAGAGTGTACTCCTACTTATAGAAAAAAGTTAACAGTCTCAGGCAGGTATTCCAGGAGGCATCCAGAAGAAGGCATTATTGTCACAGGAGATGACAGCTCCATGGATGTTATTGCCCCTGAAGACCTTCCAGTGGACAAGATGTGGAGGTGGAAGACAGTGATATTGATGATCCTGACCCTATATAGGCCCAGGCTAATGTGTGTGTTTGTGTCTTAGCTTCTAACAAAAAGTTTAAAAAGTGAAAATAAAATAAAAAAATTTAAAAATATAAAAAAGCTTAAAGAATACGGATATAAAAATATTTTTTGTATAGCTGTACAATGTGTTTCTGCTTTAAGCCAAGTGTTATTACAAAAGAGTCAAAAAGTTAAACAAAATTAAAAAGTCTATAAAGTACAAAAGTTACAGTAAGCTAAGGTTAATTTATTACTGAAGAAAGAAAAATATTTTTGTATAAATTTAGTGTAGCCTAAGTGTACATTGTTTATAAAGTCCATTGTAGTATACAGTAATTAGATCTTTACATTCGCTCACCATTTGCTGACTTACCCAGAGCCACTTCCAGTCCTGCAAGCTCTATTCATGGTCAGTGCCCTATACAGGTGTACCATTTTTTATCTTTTATACCATAGTTCTACTGAACCTTTTCTATGTTTAGATATGTTTACATACACAAATACTTACCATTGTATTCCAATTGCCTACAGCACTCAGTACAGTAACATGCTGTACAGGCTTGTAGCCCAGGAGCAATAGGCCACACCACATAGCCTAGGTGTGTAGCAGGCTATACCATCTAGGTTTGTGTAAGTACACTCTATGATGTTCACACAACAACAATATCACCTAACAATGTCATTTCTCAGAAGTATCCCAGTCGTTAAGCGATGCATGACTGTATAGGCAATCACAAGAAATATATCAAGTTAAGTTTCCCTTATGTTTGCAAATCAAGCAAAGTTTAGGTCACTTATGAAGCCTAACTGGTTTTGTCTGCTCAGGGATTCTTCAGGCCTGGTCTCCATTTTAATTTACCTGAATAGCGTGTACATGTATGTGTGTGAGTTTATGCAAGTGCGTAGTATGGGTAGAACCCAGAAATCAAGTAATCTCAAACACAAATTTGTAATTGTAAGCAGGGATAAATTCTATGATGAAGGAGTATGGGCCACAGGGAGAGCACTTGAGCTAGTCCTGAGGGTCAGGGACAATGTCCTTCAGGAGGTGACAATTGAGCCATGCCCTGAAGGATGAGCAGGAGATGGCTGGGGGTGAGTCAGTGAGGCTCAGAGCAAGGGGCTTTCTGTGAGAGCTGGGCTAGACATCGAGGACCCAGTGGACTCTCCTGAAGAGTGGTAAGGAGCAGAAGGGCCGGAGGGGTGGGGGCCACTGGCGGCCTGTTCAGGGTTTAGATCACTTTAATAAAGGGAGAGCAGCAGCTCCTCCCAGAGCCACCGAACTCAGCATTGATGTGGCAGCCTGTCTCAGGGTGACAGGTGGCTCTACCCCTGCCTCAGCCACATCCTGGCCCTCTGCATGCCCCAGGGTCTCAGCACCAAGCTGTTCCCAGAGAGAAGCCCTCACGCAGTGCCAGGGCTCTTGGGCTTGCGTCCTGTGATGATGGTGGATGCACGGAGGATGAGGCTGTGAGGGCCCAGAGCAAGGGGTTCCAAAGTCACACAGTGCTCGCAGAGCCAGGGAGGATCTGCTCCGTGCAATTCCAATTCCTCTTTTCTGGTTGAGCTCCGAGGAGGAGGACTCATTCACGGACACACAGGGAGAGTGTCTTGGGGCAGGAGGTGTGGCCACCAAGGGCTTGGACACAGATCATGACGACTTTGGCCTCCAAGCCTCAATTCTGCAGACTTGGTGGGGGCCAAGCCCTCCCAAACACCACCCCCCAACAGGTGCCTGTGGATCTTGGGGCTATTACTACTCGCCTGCTAATGCTCTGCGGCCCCCGCCCAGCAGGGTGGATCTCCTGTCCTTGCTGAGAGAGGAAGGGTGCTCTTCTTACTGATGCTGAAGCTCTTTAGTAAAAGTCCAAGGCAGTTTTATTCTTTCCATTTTCTGAGAGTCCCTTTCTTGAGGAATCAGGACAAGTGGCTCAGGCCTAGGTCAGAAAACGGTGTAGACTTCGCATCATCTTTCCCAAAAGCATTCGTCAAGCCTGTGCCCTGGGAACTTCCAGTCTTGCTTTAGCGTCAGTTTCCAGCCGCCCTGGGTGCTCCCCCAGGTGTAAGGCAGCCCAAGTCCCACCTCCTTTGGATTGCCCTAACTCCAGAGTCTTGTGGCCTGACCTGGTTCCTTCATGGCCCACAGTCGCTCCCCATCCCGGAGCCCACTGCACATCCCACGTTCTCGGGGACTAAGTGCAGACCAAGCCATGTACAGTCCGCTCCCATTGCCCTTTCTGGATCAATCTGCCAGCTGAGCTTCTCGGAGCTCCGCTTGTCAGTTCCTCCCATCCCATCGTTTACTTTGGACCTCTTTGTTGGGTGGCCTGGTTTATCTAAAATCTCCAGATTCAACTTCAGGTCTCTCCTTTGCACCTTAATATGACTTAATGGCTGAGCCTGTCAGGGGAAGATAAAACCTCTGATAAGCCCAAACTTGGAGGGGCACAAGTTGGAGGGTGAGGCAGGTCCAGCTCCAACTAGCCCAAGTCACAGTGTCTGGAGGGAGGGCTGCCCCGGCCGCTCTGAGATTGAGGTGGAGTGTGCAGGAGGGCTTCCTTCCTTCCCCAGTCCAGGTGCTGCCCTGGCTGCCTGGCTTTGGCAGAAGGAAGAAGGGTTCTGTCGCTGACTTGTCACCTGATGGCACAGTG
The DNA here is from genome assembly GCA_023783475.1 of Daubentonia madagascariensis. Taxonomy (NCBI): domain Eukaryota; kingdom Metazoa; phylum Chordata; class Mammalia; order Primates; family Daubentoniidae; genus Daubentonia; species Daubentonia madagascariensis. The sequence goes on along the minus strand of JAKFHU010002396.1, from coordinate 389,954 downwards.
ACACTTAACCCATGTCTGCTCTTCCAGAAGCCTTGAGCCTCTGACTGCAGCATGGAGTCTGGGCATCGCTCCCCACCCCTGTCCCTCCCACCTGCTCAGGTGCTGGGCCTTTGCCTAATCACTTAATTACCTCTTAGGTCACTTCCCCTGAGCCCAGATACTTATCAGATGTGGGCTGATGAACAGCTGATAATGTTTCTGCTGTTACCCCTGGAAGGTATCTGCTTCTCACCAGGGATTCTAAAACCAAACCAAAGGGAAGGGCAAGCCCAGCCCAAAGGACTCCGCCTGCAGGAATTCAGGCTGGTGGGGGAAGGTGCTCAGGGAGGGCATGTGGGAGTGCTTTGCTTTGCAAATTGCAGAGATCTGTGTAAACACTAGTGATTATTCTGTCTCTTCCATTTCCTTCCAACATGAAGTGGCATCCCACGGCTGGTGGTTCAGCTATGAAGGATGGAAACTGAGGCTCAGGGAGGGGTATAGGGAGGAATGAGCAGGGTGTTGAGCTCACATTGGTGCCATCTCCTCCACAGGGAGGAAAGGGAATTACGCATGTTTCGTGGAAGCTTGGGCCATTTGTGTCTAGGACCCTTACGGTCTTCATGAGCTTTACCCAGGGAGGACGCCCTTCCCCTCAGGGAGTGGGAACCTCCAGCCCCTACAAGACTCAGCCTCTCAAGATGGAGGCCATAGTTCTGGCCTTGGGCTGGGTTCTGTTCACACTAGGAGAGAGCCGGTAAATGGTGTTTGGGATGTGGGAAAGTGTTATGAAAACAGAGACGTTCCAATTCCTAGGGGTTCCCAAAGGAATGGTCTGTGGAAAGTGGGAAGCCATTAAGCTACTTGGCATGTAAAAACCAAGAGTGATTCAACTTCAGGGATTGTTAACATACCTTACAATGCTGTTACTAGGAAGAAGCTTTGTTTGATTACGTCCCACGCTGTGGTACCTTTTTGAACAGGAATTTGCTTTTTCAAATCCCAGAGAAGTAGGATTAAAGTTGGCTGTTCTCCATCCTTGAAAAAGTTGGTTTTAGGGTGAATTCAAGGATGTATGACTATACAGAATGGGGAGCAAACTCAGGAGGAGATAAGGCACAGGTCAGAGTTCTTCTGACCTGTGGACCAAGAGTGGTCCCTGAACTGCATCTGAATCATTGGGTATCTCTGGGAATAGAGCCCAGGAATCTACAGTCCATTTTAAAATTAAGGTATATAATACATACAGGTGAGGGCAGAAACCTTAAGTGTACAGCCCAATGAAGCTTTACATATGTATAGAGCTGTGTAACTACCATCCAGATAAACACTTCTAGACACCCGAAGACTCTATAATACCCCTTTCCTCCAGAGGAAATTGACTACCTCTTCCCAACCCGAGGTGATTAACCACTATTCTGACTTTTATCACCACCAATTAGCTTTGCTCATTCTTGAACACAGCACAAATAGAATTGTACAGTATATGCTTTTTTTGCATCTGGTTTCTTTTGCTCAACATCAAGTCTGTGAAATTAATCTACACTGTGTGTAGCAAAAGTTTGTCTTTTTATTGCAGAGTAGTATTCCATTGTATGAATATAGGACAATTTGCTTATCCATATTTCTATTGATGGACATTTGGGCTGTTTCCAGTTTTGGGCTATTATGAATAAGGCTGTTATGAATACTCTTGTACACATCTTTTGTTGAGCATGTGCACTCATTTATCTCGTGTAAATATCTTGGGTGAACTGCCTGATCATAGGGTAGGTGGCTTTGTAATGTGCTGGCTTGGCTAGGCTAAATTCCCTTTCTTGGGTGTTTCTGGTTACAGTGGGTCACGAGGGAGATTCTTGAGGGGATCCGGAGGGTGGAAGGGAAGCAGCAGTCGGTCCGTAGCTCACACATGGTGGCTGATCTGCTGACACACCTGGTTGGCGTGCAGCAGCAGCTGGCTCCTCCTTTGTCTTCTACTACATAAAGCCAGGTATGTGTGTGGTTGGCTCCATGGCAAAGGACCTGGGCTTCTGCAAAATACCCATGTCACCAGTGACAGAGGCAACAAAAACTGATGTGGGTTTTCAGGCTTCAGTACATTCTCACAGGGTTCCTGTGGGTGCTCATGGGGTTCAGCCTGCTCGATTTCCCCCACTTTACATCCATCTTCCATTCCCAACTGCCTGGCCTGTGGAATTCAAGCCCCAACATGAGATACCAAGATAACAGCCTCGCTAGACTGCATAACCAGCTCCCACAATTGCGTAAGACAAAATCCCTGTGACAAATCCACAGATACAGCGGATCTGCTTCTCCGGTTGAACCTGGCTGACTCAGTAAGTGTTTGTTCAACTCAATTGGAAACTGCCAGACACTCTTTCCAAGTGGCTGTTCCTGCTTACTCCCTCTGGTTGCTCTGTGTCCAAGCCCTACCTTGATATTTTCATTCTTTTTAATTGTACCCATTCTGGTGGGTGGGTACAAGCTCTCCTTCAGCTTCTTATGAAAGCCAAAGGATAAGAGACTGGTTTGAGGAAAGACCTTGGCACTTGAAGGAAGCCAGTTTGATTTTGAATTACATCTTCACCACTTACTGGCTGTATGATCTTAGCTGACTTTTTATCTCTCTGGGCTTCAGTTTTTTCATCTATGAAATGAATTATTAATCATCACTAACAAGTATTGACCGCTTACCAGATGGCAGACACGGTTCTAAGCACTTTATGTGTATTCACTCATTGAATCCTCTTGACAAATCCCGAGGTGGGTGCTATTATTATGCCCAATTTAGAGAAGGGGAAACTGACTTAGGTAATTTGCCCGCGGTTTTAGAGCTTGTAAACAACAGAGCTGGGATTCAAACTTAGACAGTCTGGCTTTCCATGTTTTCATCCTCTGTTCCCCTCTGTTATAAGTGAACATGAGGATAAAACGATAACATGGAAGTGAAGGCTCTGCAAAGGGCAGTACAGCTAGTATGTATTGATTATTCTTCTTCAGTGGGTCTCAATGGGAAATTGCCTTTCAGTTCTATTAAATATGCAGAAATCAATCTAAACAAACAGGCAAACAAAAAACACAGCCAAGATCATGACAAATGCAGCCAGAAAGGTAGGATCGTCACAGGATCCAGAAAAATCCAGCACTGTCCAGAGGATAGGACACCTAGATGGCCCCCTGCCTTGGATATTCTGGTCCGTGGCAGGTCAGATGCTTTAGAGAGGTATGTCTGGCTTCACGTATGTGTCAATCCATCAACTCCCTTCACTCTGACTTTGTAATGAACAAAGAACCTTCTGGTATTGATTTCCTTTCCCAAAAGCCTATCCTTCCTGAAAGAGATTGTGCTGACCAGTCAACCTCAGGATTCCCGTCTGCTGGGTGGTTTCATTTCTCAGTGTAAATTAATAAATTGCATTTCAGGTTTATCAATCAGTCTCTTATGAGTTTGTTTAGTGTGGATCATTTCCCCTATGCCTAATGACAACAACTAAGCTCCCAGGGAGGGGCTGGGGAGGAAACACTATCAGGGTTGTATAAAAGAGATATCCAGGCTGGGTGCAGAGACCCACACCTGTAATCCCAGCACTTTGGGAGGCCGAGGCAGGAGGATTGCTTGAGCCCAGGAGTTAAAGACCAGCCTGGGCAACATAGCGAGACCCCATCTCTATTAAAAAAAAAAAAAGAGAGAAAGAAATATCCAAAGAATGGTATGAAAAGATACGTTGTGAGTCCAAAGAGGACAGAGAGAGGACTTCTGTGTGGGGGAAAGGAACATCAAGGAAGGCTTCGTGGAGGAGGATGACATTGGCACAGGAAGAAAGGTACTTCAGCATAATGGTTAAAACACAGGCTCTGGAGCCTGACTACCTCTTCCCACTTACTGGCTGAGTGACTTGGCCAAGTTACTTCCTCTCTCTAGGCCTCAGGTTCCTCATCTTTAAAGTGGGCTTAACAATGGTACCCTCCTTATGGGGTGGCTGTCAGCATTAAATAATTATATATATTATGTGTAGCTTTTAGCACAATGCCTGGCCCACAAGCTACACTCATTACTGTTGCCATTATTAATATCCCAAAGGGTGTTTTCATCAAGGAGAATTCTAGAAGGGGACGCATTTGAGGCCTACTACGTCCCTGATGCCCCAGAGGCAATTTTGTCTCAAAGGGAATAGGATTTAAGTCTGTGTTTGCTTTAAGACCTGGAGGGCAGAATGCTTTTTTGCAGCACAGGGCTCTTTCCTTGAGAGTGGTCACAGGCCATCCTGCGGTTTTGCAGCCCACGAGGAGAGCTGCGCGTACAATCTATAAGAACCCATCGGCCTCGGGAACTTCCGTGGTTTCTGAGTCACTGTCAGGCCATTTCCGCTTCCAAGCAGAAGCTCCCGGGTGGACTCACCATATAGGCCTTTTCTGCCCCCTCCTGCGCAGAGATGGGGAGGGCAGCATCTGGAGGCAACCTCCTGCATCCCACCACGACAGATCCCTGCTGGATGTCAGTCTCCGCATGGAGTCCCAGCGTTTCAGCAAGTCAGGGCTGAGAGACATTCAGCACTTGCTTCACAGAGGAAGGAACGGAGGCCCCAAGAGGCAAAGATGCTTAAGATGGCCCAGCCAGCAGGCTCCAGAGCCAGGACTGGTCCCCAGGTCTCCTGCTTCCTTGTCCAGTGCTCTGTGTATAGATTACAGTGGGGCCTTCCCCAATTTCACTGCAGACTTGCTTCTGGTCTGATGGGCGGTGCAAGCAGGAAGGGCGGAGAGGGATAGGCAGGCATGTTTAGAGGACCACCCGGGGCTTCCATTCTACCTGCGCTCTCCTGGCAAGTGGAGGGTTCCCTTTCACCCCAATTTCTCCTCCTTCCCCCAGTTAATCCCTGACCCCCAACCCCAACCACCTTCAGCACCATAGAAACTGTTTTATTCTCTTCCTGCTTCCCTTTGTCTTTCCCTATAACGAAAGTGGAGTGTTCCATTGTCCCCAGCTATTTCCTGCTCTTTTTATCTCGGGGGAGGTGGGCACGTGAAGAACCCTGTTGTTTTCACTCAGGAATCCTGTCTCCTCCTCCTGGATCCATTTCCTGTCTTCAGGAGCGTGTGCATGGGTGGGTGTGCGTGTCTGCACGGGCCGGGCAGGGAGGCACAGAACTGTGGCTGAAAGAGGCAGCACTTCTCTCTTGTTTCATTCAATGATGCCTTCTGAAAGGAGTCCCCAAACCATTCCTATTCCTAATAACTGACACCCCTATGCACCCAGTTCCAGAGCCCATGCTCCATCCAGCACTCGGCGGAGCCCCTCAGGGACGCTGGAGAGAGCACAGATTAAGAGCATCAGCTGCAGTCAGAGCATCCGGCTTTATATCCCAGTCCTGCCACTACTACGCGGTGATCTGGGGGAGTTGCTTAATCCCTCTGGGCCTCAGTTGGCCCAGATAATGGATGCTAATAACAACACCTATCCCAGTAGGACTGTGGTGAGATTTAGCAAGAGGATAAGCACAAAGCACTTCGAGTAGTGCCTGCCTGATACATGGTCAGTGCTCAGTGAAGGGCAGGCATTGTCGATAGTTATTATTCTTCTCAGGGATGGGGCTTGTCTCAGTGTCCACATAGTGTTCCCCAGCCTGGTCCTTAGAGTAGCTGTGGACGCGGAGTGGAGCAGATGTTGTTGGCACACCCGGGCATTCTGCTCTAGCTAAGTGTATCGGGAAACCAAGTTATCGAAAAATGGCTGCTTGGTGAACACGCAGGTGCTGCTGGGGGAGGGAGGGAGGATGGCAGGTGCCTCATAAGGCTGGTGTGGTGGGGCCTGGGGCTCTCAGTTCCTAAGGACTGGCCCAAAGCTCCCTGCAGCTGGTCAAGGACTTCTGCTCTCTGCATGGTGCAAGGAAGGCTGATCTGGTCACAACATCTGCTACCTCCAGCATCCACCAGAGCTGAGCTGGCTGACCTGAGGGGCCAGAGTAGCTCCCTCTCCAGTGCCCCTTTGGGCATCCTTTCAGATTTACCCTGTGTTAAAGGGAAATATCTTCCCCAAGCAAGGAAGCCTCATTTTCACTTAGTGCTATGTGGTAGCTCCCCACCCTTGTCAGAACTGCTTTGAGCACACTAGGAGACGCCCTGGAGTCCAGCTCTAAGGCTCCCTCCCCTTCCTGTCCACTCTGGCTCGTGAACAGGCTTCCTTCCCACAGCTCACAGTCGACCAAGCCCCTGCTTTAGACAAACCCAGACAGTCATGCAGGGCTGTCATCCTGGGTTACACTGATGTGCATTTGGGTGTTACCAGTTCTCTAGGGTGGGGCTTCTTAAACACATGACTGGGCTTACCCATTACACAGTGATTTTTTTCCTTACATATTTCTTTTTCTTTTTCTTCTTTTTTTGAGATAGAGTCTTGCTCTGTTGCCCCGGGTAGAGTGCAGTGGCATCATCATAGCTCACTGCAACCTCCAACTCCTGGGCTTACGCAACCCTCCTGCCTCAGCCTCCCAAGTAGCTGGGACTATAGGCAGGGGCCACCACCCCTCCCCGGCAAATTTTTCTATTTTTAGTAGAGACGGGGTCTCACTCTTGCTCAGGCTGGTCTCAAACTCCTGAGCTCAAGCGATTGTCCCGCCTCGGCCTCCCAGAGTGCTAGGACTACAGACGTCACAGATGTGAGCCACCGTGCTGGCCCCTCACTTATTTCTTTTTTAGGTTAGGAGCATTTTGCAATCCTCCCCAATATGACTTTATTTCCTCTTCTTGATTGGATTTCCTCTCTGTTTTCGAGTAATTAAATAATTTTAACAACAGTAGCTGCTATTTATTAATCAGCCAGTGTACTAATTGGGTAGTTTTCATTCATTATCTTTAATCCATATAATAACCCAATTCCAATTTCATAGATGAGGAGACGGAAGCTCAGAGGGACCAGTAATTGGCTTAATATCAATGTGCTTGGTTGTTTTTTTTTTGTTTGGCAGTGCCTCAAGATGATTGGAATTTCTCTCCTCAGTTGAAATGAAAGAGAAAATGTTTGCATCTACCTTTTGCCTTTTGACTTCCACAACAGGCTCATGAAACCCCTTCCAAGATTGTAGGTGGGAAAACCAAACATTTTGATTTGTACAAGCCCATTTTGAAAGGAAAGAAAGTATATGTTTTATTTATGTGCTTGGCATATCAGAAATCAAAGCCCTTTATATGAACGGCTGACATATAAAAATATACACATATAAAAATCTGGAAAGAGATTGGGGGGGTAGGAAAGAGTATTTGGATGCTGCCAGAGAGTGGCAATTGGGGATGGGGTGTGGGGCAGGTCCTGGCTGAGGGTGTTTGGAGGAGGCTTGAGGAGAGGTCCCTGGAGAGGTGGGGGCTGCACTGGAAGGTGGTATTACTGAGGACTAGGGGACCAGCCATTACTCACGCCAGGGGGATGATTTGATGCAGCTCACTCGTACTGCCCGGTTTGGCAAACCATTCTTCCCTGACCTAAATAAATATGTTCACCTTCCTACTCTGGCCATAAAAACTTCCATAGGATGGAGCCTGGATCTCTAGACATGGAGGTGATGGGAAGGAAAAGCCCCCAGCACTAGTACTTGTGTAAGATGCAGGAGACCGAGCTCTATGATCCCTCTTCTCCCCAGTGCAATGTCCCATGGCTGGTATCCCCAGAATCTGGACTGGCCCTTACCAGCTGGCTGACAGGACCTCTGGCCTTTGAGGGGTTTTGAGCAGTTAAGTAGTGTCAATAAACGAAACCATGGAAATAAACTCTTGCCGCAGAATGGCAACAGCTGGGAAGCAGGTGATGCCTGAGTGAGAGATGACAAGTGTTTGAATAGGGTGGTGGCCAAGGATGGATAGGAAAGATACTAAAGGGTGGGATCAATAGGACAAAATTGATTGCTATGGCCTGAAACCCAAATGTCTTCACTTAGGCAGCCACTCCTCTTGCCAATCTCTGCTCTAGCTGGTTCCTGAGTGTCCTTGTCCTGTTGAGGCTCTATGCCTTTCAATGTGCTGTGCTGGCCTCTGCCTGGAAGACCGTTCCCTCACTCCAGAAATCTCGGGTTTCTTTGTCTGTCTCTCCCACTAGAGAATGAGCTCCTTGAGGGAAGGCGTTGAATCTCTTCTCTCTGAATCCCAGCACCTGACACAGAGCCTGGTGCTCCACATGTATTTGTCGAGCCAATCAATAAATTGAAAAAAAGATTCAGGGTGAAGGGGGAGGAAGCGAGGAGAAAAGGGATGAAGACATCGGGTGCACTGTCAGGCCTTATTATAATCACTCCTTTCTCTGATGTTACTCATTAATCCTCACCGGAGCAAGGCATGTGAGTGATCAGAATAGCATCTGCCTCTGCTAGCTGCTGGAACTCGAACCAAAGAAGACAGGAATGGTTCAGAGGATATTCTAACATTCTGTCCCAACAGTTTCAGTAAGACTGTCTTGTTAGTAGAGGCAGTGCCTTCTGCAGACATTGATGGGGGTGTGGGGTAGAGGCTCTGAGAGCCAAGAGGGAGGTAACAAGACAAGGTGGACAGAGCCGTGGACAACCTGTGCCGAGTCCCGCGCTCCAGTCCTGGATGCTCAGATAGCCTGTGAGCTGGGCCTTTCAGACCGGCTCCTGCAGATTTACATTCTAAAATCTCCCTCTCTTTGCTTTGACTTTTTATCTTCTTCCCTTGTTACTTCCACACTTACTGATCCCCAGGTCCTCAGGAGAGCCAAATGTAAGCCAGAGCAGGAGATGGGGCTTGCATTAATTTCAGTGTCTCTGCATCTTGCAGTAAAATAGAAAATATGGCATCTTAAGTCCTCTTTGTCCTGGGCTGCTGTATTTTTATTTTTTTCCTATCAATTAATTTTTCAAGAAAAGGTAATTAAGGTACTATTATCCTCACCTTACAGGTGGGGCAGCCAAAGAACTTGTTGCCTCAGGCTGTGTAAATAGCGAGTATCTGGGGTGCAGAGCCACAGCCACCCTTCTTCCACACCGTCAAGTCATTTGGGTGGTCACAGACCTTCTTTATCTTTTGTGTTTTGGTGGTGATCTGGAAAACACTCCCTGGTTCCGGCCTTCCACTGTCCTAACCTCTGTTTCTTCCTCTTTAAAAAGAGGAGAGGGCCTGGAATAGCTTGAGTTCCTAGTGTCACAATCTGGTGTCCACGGCTGACTTTGAACTTTTGCCCCAGTTCTTGGGCTCCTGGCTTGGAAGAATCGCAAGCCGGGCCCGCACGACAGAGAGAGATAACAGACACTCAGCGAGTATGTGTGAAGGATTTATTGGAAATAGTGAAGTTATAGGAGAGCATAGGGAAGAAAGCACAGACGTTTCCTAAGGGGAACGGGTCTGTCTCCGCGAGTGGAGAAGACGCTAATTAACTCCAAACTTCCTCCTTTTATATGTTAGCAATTTATGTGGATGTAAAGGTTAGTAACAAGGTTAATCATAATCACCTACGACTATACGGCACAAGGTTTGGGGACTGAATTATACGTGTGATGAAGAAAGTCACCGTTTAGGGTGTTTTTCTATTTTCTGATTGGTGGGCAGTGCTCCATGATTTAATTACCCCATTCTTTAAGACTGAAAGAACTGTTTCTCCTGGTTATTTTTCTGTAGCCATTTCCTCCTCATTGTTTTTCTAAATGCTTTCTCCTTTCTGCTTTTCTGATTTCCATTACCTGTCACTTGTTTTTCTGTCCCTAACACTAGGTCCCCATGGGATCCAGGAAGCTGGGGATGGGGGCTGCAGACTGCATCTAACATGCAAGCAGCTGTCCCCAAAATGGGCTTTTGTTGAGGAGGAACCAGCCACACAGGCCAAAGAAGACAGACATCAGCTCACTTGCTCTGGGCTGGAAGAACAGTAACGCAGCTGGTTACGCTGGTTACCTCATGCTGATCACAAGCTCTGATGGGCAATTAGATATGTCTTTGATTAATAAAAAATGGGGCAATGAATAAATAGTTAATCAATGCAGTCTGGCTAGAAGGCTCTTTCAGAGCCGGGGCTGGGGTGAGGCAGGGAGTCATCTAAGGAGTCCCTAGGGGTGAAAAGGCAAGGCACCCCTCCGGGGGATGTATTCTGAAAGGCTCTCAGTCCTGGTTCTTGGCTCCCTGACTCTGTGGTTGGGATTTTCTGGCAGCTCTGGGAGCATGAGACTTGGGAGAGTTGAGCTGCAACTCAACTCTCAGCAAATGAGGAAAAATATGTTCCCTGGCCAGCCAAGTAGCGGAGATAAGGCACACGGAATAGGGGGTGCGTGTGTGTGTCCGTGTGCCTGCAGGCAGCTGTGTCTCCTGTGTGCTGCGAGTTCGTGCTGTCTTCCGTGGGTGGGCCTGAGCGCGTAAAGCCATTGAAACTAACTTAGTTGGGGGAGGGACAGACAAGAGAGGGGCAAAACGACACTGCTGGGGTTCTAGAGGATTCTAGAGGGCTCTAGAGGGAGGAAAAGAAAAGAGGATCCAAGCGGCAGGGTCAAAAAGGGCGCGGGAGGCCGTGGGCGGGAGAAGGAAGCGACGGGGAGCCGCAGCGCTTCCGGGCGGGCGGCGGCGCAAAGGGCTGGGCGCGGCGGCGGCGGGAGGCGCGAATCCGCGCGTGGAGGAAGCGCGGAGAGCCCGGCGGGGAGCGGGCGGGTAGGACGCCCGGGCAGCGGGCCGGGGCCGCGGGCGGGGGCCCGGCTGGGTGCGGGTGCGCTGGGGCGCGGGGCCCGCGGCCTGCAGGGGGGTGCGGGGGGCGCGGGGGGTGCGGGCAGCGGCCTGGGCGCTCCCCTGGCAGAGGGTGGTGTGAAGAAGGGCGGCGGGGGACCGGGTACGGGAGTCCTCGGCGAGGGTCACTTGGACTACCCGGCTCGCTCTCCATCCTGTTGGGAGTTGGGTCTGCGTTGTGACTAACTAGCCATGTGACCTTGGGCAAGTTCCTGAAATCCCCTGGAGCTTTTGTTTCATTATCAATAAACTGAAGACAACAAAACACCAACTTTGCCAGACTGGCGTGAGAATTTGTGCCGGCATGTATAAATTCCCCCCGCCCCTGCGCCTGGCTCAGAGTTGCTGTTTTTACTATCTTAGTGGACCTGTATTCAGAATTTGACCTCCGGAGTTCCTGCTTCGCCACAAGCAGCGGCGTAACTATTGGGTAAGTCATTGACCTGTGACTTCAGGTGGGCTCAGGACTTACCTGCTACCCAGATTGTTACTCAAATGCAGTGAATGAATGAGGTATGAAAGCATTTACTCCAAATTCGGTGCCAGTGGTCGTGGTCATGCTGCCCCTTCACCAGCCGGCAAAGAACCCTTTGTCCACCTCTGCTTTTCCCACAAGCCTCATCTTCCAGGCAGCCTCTGCCTTTATTTTGCAGGATCCAGAGAATCGTCCGCTGTTGGTTTTTGCCCAGGCCAGAAACAGTCAGGACCAGAGCTCCATGAAGGGGAGGGCTTGCCAAAGGAATTTTCCAAGTGCTCAAACGCCAGCACTTGCAGCTCCTGTAGGCAGTCCAGCAGGACAAAGCAGGATTTGAGGATCCGCTGCATGTTGGGCCATGGCGGGTCAGGGCCTTTACGTGGCCACCCTGCTGACGGGGCTGCTGGAATGCCTTGGCTTTGCGGGCGTCGTCTTTGGTTGGGCTTCCTTGGTGTTTGTCTTCAAAGCAGAGCATTACTTTGAGGAGCTGTGTGAACCAAATGCTGGGCTGCTGGGCAATGCCACAGAGCTGGTTGCTAAGGGTAGGTGTGACTTTTCTAAGGAACTTAAGTGTGGTTCCCAGGTGGTGGGAAGGTGTAGGAAGGACTCTGTCCCCTACCTTCCCTGCCAGCCTTTCGGGGTGGGGGGGGGTGGCTCAGCACACGCCTTCCCCCACTAGGTCTAGGAGGTGCCTGGGAGGGAAATATGAGCTCCTGAGGGGATAATGAGGGGCAGTCACATTCCAACTCAGCTTAAGAGACAACTTTCCACCAGGCAAGCTGTCCAAGATGGAGGGGAGCCCAGGCTGGGTGCTCACCTGGCAGGAAGGCTGGGATGGATGGGAGACCTTTTCTCTCTTTCAGACTGCAAAGCCCAGGATGAGAAGTTCTCGCTCATCTTCACCCTGGCATCCTCCATGAACAACTTCATGACATTCCCCACCGGCTACATCTTTGACCGTTTCAAGACCACTGTCGCTCGCCTCATAGCCATGTAAGTCCCAAAGACCCAGTCTGGGGAAAGGCGGGCAAGGAGTTCTTCAGGCAGCAGACTAGCTTGGAGGGAAACCCAGATTGGGCAACCGGGCAGCCGTGCCAGCAGCTGCTCACGGCAGCTGTTAGGAACAGCCCCGGGAGGGCATGGAACTGCTCTGGGCTCACCCTGTTCCCACAGCCCTGCCTCTGTCTCCTCACCGCTTCCCTACTCCACATGGATGTGTCTTCTGTATCACGTGCTGAATTGAGCAGGAGCACGCAGGCTGACTTCCTGTGAGGGCTGGCCTGGGCCAGGGTTATGAAATTAACAAGACCTAAAATCACTACTCTCTCTGCCTTCACCCCAGGATCCGTGTCCTCATCTCCGACACAGCCTCACATCCAGGTCGTTCAGGCTTAATCCTCATCCTCCTCACCCCCATCATTCCCCAGAAGCTAAGCTAATGAGATTTCCTGGGTATCTCCATTGGTAGAATTTCAGGTCCCTTCTGACTGGAGGGGAGGCAGTGGGAGTTCTCTGTGCAGATGACTCAGGGGGTTAGGGACTTGATCTCACCCATACAGTATGCTACTGCGTCCTGATCTCTCTGCTCTGTGGCCAGGTTCAGCGACAAGCAATACCTGCTGAGGGCTGATAACACCCCAGAGCAAGTGCCCCTAAAATCACTTTTTAGTGAGGCATGTGTGAGCTTGGCTGTCAGAGAGAGGGACTGGGGCGCTGGCCCGGCTTGGGCCAGGAAACAGCCAGAGAGTAAAGCAAGTCCTTTACACGTTAAGCCTTTGGGTGCATGGTGACTATATTTCGGCCTTTCTTGGTCTTTGGCTCCCTGTGTTCTCTTCTTTCCCTTCCTTCGGCCCCTCCTTCTTCTCCTGTCTTAGGGCACTGCTTTTATTACTCCATGCCTTACAAGAGCCCCACTGGCTAAGGCAGTGGTCCCCAACCTTTTTGGTGCTAGGGACCAGTTTCATGGAAGACAATTTTTCCACGGACAGTGAAGGGGGGCCTGCTGCTCACTGCCACTCAGCTCCTGCTGTACAGCCCAGTTTCTAAGTTTCATGGAAGATTGGAAGATGATTTTTCCATAGGGGGTGGGGGGAGGCAGAGCTCAGGTGGTGACACGGCCTGGTTCCTAACAGGCTGTGGACTGGTACCGGTCTGTGCCCTGAGTGTTGGGGACTGCAGGGCTAAGGGATCTCTATCACCTTGAGATTGTAGTCCTGAAATCATAGCACTCTAAGGAGTCCAGATCAGTCTAATCATTCCTTTTATAGAAAAGGCTTCTGAGGCTCAGAGAAGGGCAGCACCTTGTCCAAAGTCACACTGGAGGAGGAGTTGTAATTCAAGGTTTGATTTGCAGGCCAGGCACAAACTTCTTTCTCCAAGGGATTGAGCTGTTGGAACTTCTAGGTGGGAGGGCCTTGGCTCTGCCCACTCTGCCCCTGCCTAAGTCCTGAGACAATCATTGTCCAAGACTCCCCAACCTAGCCTTGGACCTAAGGGTGAGCAGAATGCACTGTCTGTGAGGTCAGGACCACATCTCAATCTCGAGGCTTCGCGCACTTGGTTCTGAGCCTGGGGCTCAAGAGGCATCGATGCCCCTTGAACTCCCAGTTCCGTGCTGGTTGAGGTGCAGTCAAGCCCTAAACTTGGAAGTTAGGTGAGCAGAATCATGTTTTGTCTCCTAGGTTCCTCCTTTCTTGACAATATGCTCCTTCTCCTGTTCTGTATTTCAGATTTCTCTACACCAGCGCCACACTCATCATAGCCTTCACCTCTGCAGGTGAGTGCTGTCGGGTGCTTGGGAGGGACACGAACTCAGGGGGCAGCTGGTAGATGGGGCAGGTACAGAGGTCATGGGCAGGACACATGGACCGCATGGTTATTCAGAGATCCACTGCTTGAAAGGATCCTAGAGGGATATTAAGTTATTGCTGGTCTATGAAAATAGTTTCGTCTACTGAGAAAATGTGTAAAAGAATGATGGAGAGGGATTGCTTTAGAGAGCAGAATTGATTCAAAACATTACATCCTTTTTCTTGTATGTGTTAAAATGTCCCCTTTCTTTTTAATGAAATGATAATATGAATGACAATTTTGGAAATATCCCTACACAGCAGGGTAAAAGTTGACAACTCTGCTGTACTCAAAGGCTTTGTTTTCAAGTTTTACCACTCTATAAAAGTCTGGGAATTCCAATCTGGTTTATCCCCCTCACACCTCCCGCCCCATTACATAGAGGAGAAGCAGAGGCCGGAGAGGGACCCCTTGCAAAGACTTGCCCAAAGCCACAAAGAGAGTGAGTGGGAAGTGGCCCTGGAACACAGGCATCCTGGTCCCTGGTTGTTCTTTCTTAGCGCCTTGGTGATGCTGGCCACCCAGATGCCTCCCGATATTCCTCCCCAGCGTCAGATCACATGCCTCAATTTTTGGTTTAGGAAAGGAAAGGACATAACTCTAGTGTGTGTGGTAGCTATGCTGAAGCCACACAGCGTCGTGAGGTCATCTCCACTCATGCTGGGCAAACACAGAGATTGTCTTCATCCAAACAGATCTCAGGAGATAGCCTGGCACCTCAAGCCAATTATTTCAAACCTGTCTCTTTATCAAACTAGCATCATCTACTCTAAAAGCCTGAGAATGATTTTCAAGAGGCCGAGAGTGGAGATGGTAGCTGGTTAATGTTTGGACTCACTTTTATGAATCGTCTGAGCAATAATATCCCCCTTCCCCCATAAAATAGGGCCTTTTGTTATTTGGAAAAAGTGTTCAGGCCACAGTGACTTATTGTGAAAGGAATCTCCACCCTTTAGTACTAGGAGAGATGTACATTTCATAAGGACAGAATTGATGGTAAATAGTGTGATCATTCTAAAATTAGCTCTTTACGGGGCTCCTCAAGGTATAGCACAGTAGTTAAGAGTGTATTAGGGGCACACACATAAGACATTAACTACATTAACCAACACTGAATCACTTGGTGGAAAAGTTATTCCCTTTTTAAATTCTCCTTCAACCCTCTTGATTCATGAAAGAAAGTCTCAGTGTGGGGCCAGTCTGATTTTAACACTGATGGCGAGAGCAGGTCACAAGCTTTGAACATTCTAAGGGCAACTGCATCCAGCTACAATTTAATAACATTGTTTTCCTTTCTTTGTATTTATTTTTACGGTTACTTTCTATTCATGACAAGCAATGCAAGTGTTTTCATCTACGGTAGAGATATAAAATGTCGTTTAAAAATAGGTTTCTTTGGGATAAAAGTGAGTCAACTTAAAAAAAAAACCCCACATTTTAGCAAATAATAAGATAGGCATGGGTTATGGCCAAAATCATTAAGGTGGGCAGAAGTCTGTGGTCTTTGAGAAAGACTAATTTATCAAGGTCTCCTCTACCCTAGCCCTTGATCAGTTCTGCTATTATCCAACACTTATACCAGACCTGTTGTAATGATTTGTTTGCATGTCGGTCTATTCGAAGGCAAAGAGTTTGTTTTACTTATCCTGCATTTCCAACGCCAAGTAAAATGCCTGACACAAAGGAAGTACTCAGAGTTTAATCAACGAAGGAAAGACTATGGCCATTTTCTCACTCGGATCTCATGGCACCCCAGTGAGGCAGGAAGAGCAGGGACTGTTGTTCCCATTTAACAAATGAAGCAACTGAGGCACAGATTCACAATAAGCTCAGGGTCATTTAATAAGTTAGGGGTTGGGCTTGGGGCCTGAACCAGGAGGCTGAGTCCAGGGTTCTCTTTCCCCACAGTGTTGAGGATGAGTAGGAGGGGCTTCTTGTGATTTAGTGAGGGAAGGGAGCGGTGGCTCTATCTGTAGGTGTTCAGGCCTGCCATAGACTGAGGACCATGTTTGGTGGGGAAGAGGTGGCTCAGGAGACCTCACCAGGGACATTTGGGGGAGCCTTAGCCAGTATCCTAAGACCCTTGAAGGATGATAGAAGGCTGGCTAGAACTGGGGCCCTGACCCCAGGGTTGTTGGGAATTTGGATCAGGTGGGAGCCAGAGTTTGTGGCTCCATGTTTGGGTTGCACTATGACACCACTCTACCTCTGACTTTGATGATCCAGGCTCAGCTGTGCTGCTCTTCCTGGCTATGCCAATGCTCACCGTTGGGGGAATCCTGTTTCTCATCACCAACCTGCAGGTGGGAGCTTGCCCTAATCCCCGCCACTTGGCAGGAGGTGGGGGATGGAGGGGAGGGCAGAGGGAAGAAGAGGCACTTTTCTATAGTTGTCTGCCTCAGTCACAGTTGCCCCAAGCTCAGGTGGGAGCTCTTGGGGTAGAGGGTGGATTTGGGTATAAGGGCCTGGCACATGTTGGGCACTCAGGAAATATTTGTTTTATGAATAAATGATTCAGCTTGATCCTATCTTTCCCAGATTGGGAACCTATTTGGCAAACACCGTTCGACGATCATCACCCTCTACAATGGAGCATTTGACTCTTCCTCGGCAGTCTTCCTTATTATTAAGGTGAAAAAATAGCAATAGACAACATTTATTGAGCACTTACATATGCCAGACACTTGGCTTGTGAACCTTGCATGGTTTCTGTCGGTCAAACCTCTGATGTAGGAACTATTTTATGCCTAATTTACAGATGAAGCATTTGAGTCTCAGAGAGTTTAAGCAGCTTGCTGGAGGTTCTGCAGCTAGTTACCATGTTACTGGAACTTAGACCCAGGCCTGTCTGGTCTTAAAGCCTGAGCTTGTAACCACTAAACTCCTTCTTCACACTTGCCCAGGCTTTTTGGGCAGAGGCTAAAGGAAAGTGTGGCCATGATGTGTTTGGGCCAGTGTTGGGCAGAGGCTGGGAGCCCTTTGGAATGGGGGTGTTTGCTGCTATGAGCTTCTGGTTTGCACAAGGAGGTGGGAAGTGGCTAGTGGGGGCAGCAAGGGCAGACATAGGCCTGTTCAGCTCTCCCAAAGGCTGATGTCATATGTCAGAGAGATGAACTGTTGCCAAGGCTGTTAGTCCATCAACCACCATTCTGCCTATTCATTGCTAGCAATTTTATCTCAGCAGTGACCTGCCCGCCCAGGGGATGAATCCTGATTGATCTAAGCCAACCATGGCAATCCCTTTCTCCCTTGCCAGTGATAGGTAGAGGTAAGCATGTGATCCAGTCCTTTGTAATAAGATAAAGGGGGTATGTATAGTGGAGGACTTGAGGGGACATTTCCTCCCTGATGGAAGGTGAGAGCAGAGTAAAAAGAAAGCCTTCCTCCTTGGTCCCCTTCTTACCCTTCCTCTTTGAATGTTGCAGTGGGAGGATATGATAGCTGGAGCTGTGACAGACATGCTTTGACTGTGAGGCAACAAGCTGAAGGACAAAAGCTAGCACACTAAAGATGGCTGAGTGAAAGGAATAAGAAAGTGTGGGTCCCAAGCTGCCCAACCTGGGACTTCCCTCTGGGCTTTGTGTTAGGCCAGAAAAGCAGCTGGCACTACCTGTGGGCTGTGCAGAACTACCCAGACGTGAGCCTAGCTTAGTCCCATAAGCACCTTGGCCCTGGGGCACCCAAGCCTTTCTACTCCTGGTACAAAAGCCACTTTCCAGGTTCTTGCTTCTTCCCCTGGGTGTGCTTCCCTTTTCTCCTCTCTCTTTAGAGTTGGCAGGGAAAAGTGTGCTGGACCAGGAGCTGGAATTCTTGTTTAATCTGACTTTGCTGCTGCTTACTCTGACCTTGGGCAATTCATTGCTCCTCTCTGGACCTCATTGTCATCCTCTGTAAAATAGGGAGGTTGGGCTAGATCAGTGGTTTTCAAACTAGGTGTTGAGGAACTTAGGGGCTCCCTTGGGTGTTTTGTCAGTCACTGAGAAGAGCACAGGGGAGGTTGAGTGGGCAGCTCCCCATTGATGTGTTTTATAAGTTGAATTTTTGTGTAAAATGTTGTTTGACCAAAAGGATTTTGCTGCTATTGGGGAAAAAAGGCACTGGGCTAGAAGATCTCTAAGGAGCCACACTAGGAAGCTCTACAGGCTTTGGGGATGGGTCGCATGATGACTCCCTTGCGGCTGACTGGGCCCTGGGATAAGGGTATGTGTACCAGGTGTCCTTAGCTTCCAGGATGGTAGGCAAGAGCCTATACTCGGACTCCCTGGAAACTAAGGTTCCAGCCCCTGCCTCTTGCACTGACGTTACTGTGTGTGCTCAAATACACATAACATAAAATTTACCATCCTAAGCCAGGCATGGTGGCTCACACCTGTAATCCTAGCACTCTGGGAGGCCGAGGCGGGAGGATTGCTTGAGCTCAGGAATTCAAGACCAGCCTGAGCAAGAGCGAGACCCCGTCTCTACGAAAAATAGAAAAATTAGCTGGGCGTGGTGGTGTGCGCCTGTTGTCCCAGCTACTTGGGAGGCTGAGGTAGGAGGATCGCTTGAGCCCAGGAGTTGGAGGTTGCAGTGAACTACGATGACTCCACTGCACTCTACCTGGGGTGACAGAGTAAGACTCTGTCTCAAAAAAAAAAGAAAATTACCATCTTAACCATTTTTTTATTGATACGTAATGTTTGTACATATTTATGGAGTAGTATACATGACTTTTTGTTATGTGCGTAGAATGAGTAATGATCAAATCAGGGCATTTAGAGTATCCATCACCTTGAGTATTTATCATTTCTACATGTTGGGAACATTTCTAGTTCTCTCTTCTAGCTATTTTGATGTCTTAACAATTTTTAAATGGGCACTTCAGTGGCATTAAGTACATTCACATTGTTGTACGACCATGACCACCATCTGTCTCTAGAACTCTTTTCATCTTATGAGATTGGAACTCTGTAGCCATTAAACACTAACTCCTCATTCCTCCCACCCCTTACCCCTAGCCCCTGGCAAACACCATCCTGCTTTCCGTCTCTATGAACTTGACTACTGTAGGTACCTCATATGAGTGGAGTAATACAGTATTTGTCCTTTTATGACTGGCTCATTCACTTAGCATAATGTTCTAATGGTTTATCCAAGTTGTAGCATGTGGTAGAATTTCCTTCCTTTTTGTAAGGCTGGAAAATATTCCATTGTATGTATATAACACCTTGTGGTTAGCCATCCATCCATCGACGGGTGCTTGGGTTGCCTCCATCTTTTGGCTGTTGTGAATATGGGTGTCATGCTGACTTTTTCCTCCTCCTTCTGCAGCTTCTTTATGAACAAGACATCAGCCTCAGGGCCTCCTTCATCTTCCTCTCAGTCTGCAGTACCTGGCACGTCGCACGTACTTTCCTCCTGATGCCCCGAGGGCACATCCCCTACCCACTGCCCCCCAACTACAGCTATGGGTAAGGACTGTGATCTGGCGATAGTGGGCCAAAGCCCCTCTTCTGACCTAGGGAAGCAAAGGGTGGACAGACAGGGCGGAGCACCCCTGTCACAGGAGAGGAGGACGGAAGCAGGGCTGTATCAGTTAGCTGTCGCTGCATAGCAAACTACCCCGAAACTCAGTGGCCAAAAGTGCTAAGCATTTATTAATTTTCACAAGCCTGCGGGTAGCTGGCTGGTTCTACTGCTCAGGGCCAGACTCGGATGATCCCGACAGGGCTTGCTCCTGCCTCTGATCATCAGGCAGGTTAGCTGGGGGCCGGCTGGCCTAGGATGGCAGATGAGTGGGTCATGTGGGTCTCACCCTCCAGCCGGCTAGCATGGGCTTGAGCACACAGTAGTTTCGAGGTTCGAAGAGAAAGTGCAGAAATGCACAGGGTTTCTGGAGGTTTAGGCTTGGAATTAGCACATCACTTCTGCTGCATTCTCTCGGCTGAGGCAGTTCATTCACAAGGCCAGCTTAGATTTAGGGTGTGGGGAAATAGAGCTGCAAAAATCCTATTGCGGGGAGTGGAGATACAGAGGAGGTGAAGAAATGTGACCATTTCTGTAGTCGGTTACCACAAGGACTAGAGGGGGCGTGTTCATTTGCTGCGCACTTACTGTTTGTCAGACCCCGTGTGCTCTTATTTCATCCTCACAACAATGCTCTTAGGTATCCTTAACTCCATTGTCAAATGAGAAGAATGAGGCTCGGAAGGGTTAAATCTGAGCCATGTTTCTGCTGCTGGGAAGAGGCAGAGCTGGGATTTGAACACAGGCCTGTGCTACTCTTTCCATGCCTCCAGTGGTTCCCAAAGTTTGCTGCATGTCAGAATCACTTGGCGGTCTTAAAAAAATTTTTAAAAAATTTAGAAAAAGAAAGGCTGGCTCTCACCCCCAGACATTCTGATTTAACTGGTCTGGACTGTAACCTGGACATCAGGGTGGTTAAAAGGTGATTCCAGAGTGTGGTGAAATTCGGGATCCAGCCCATGATTCCCTCCAGTCCGAGCCTCAGGTTTAGCTCACAGTCCTTGGCCTCGCTGGCTGGTGGGGCTTGTGTTTCCACAGCCTGTGCTCTGGGAATGGCCCCACAAAGGAGAAGAAAACAGGTGAGCTTGAAAACAGGGAGCTGCAGTCCCAGGAGTTCCTTTCAGCACAGGAAGGTGAGCCCCGCTGGCCCCGCCAGCTGGAACCCGGCCTTTCCCCTGCCTCTCTAGCTGCTACCTGCAGAACTCCCCGGGGCCCTGAATCAGGAAAGGGCAGGCAGAGAAAGGACCTTAAGCATCTTCTCAGCCCCCTTGCTTTGTAGAGCGTCCAGGGAGAGCCTCTCTTCTGTTCTCTCTTTTCTCTTTCTTACCCCGCCACGCCCCCACCCCTGGAGTCTGTCGGCCATGACTTGCCTTCCCTTCCCCTGTTTCTCGGTTCTGCTCTCTTCTGTGATGCCAGTGCACTCAGTCTGGCTTAATTGTCCCCATTTCTGCAGGTCGCCTGAGTCTGCCCTCTGTCATTGTCCCAACTCCGCCGCTGCCTCCTTTCCTTCCTCTGTCTGTTTTGGGTCTTTGGTTACAAAGATCAGAAACCGCAGCTGGCTACAGTGGAAATAAGAATGGACGGGGGAGGGTAGAGAAAATGGGAGAGGTAGGTCAAAGGATACAATGTAGCAGATACTCAGGAGGAATACTCTGGAGATCTAGTGTACAACATGAGGGCTGTAACAAAATTGTCTTGTATTCGGGACTTTTACTAAATGAGTAGATTTTAACTACCCTTGCTACAAAAAAAAGGTAAATTTGTGATATGACAGATGTGTTAACTTGCTTCACTATAATGACCATCTTACTATCTATATGTATCCTATGATATCATGTTGTATACCTTAAATATATACAATAGAATTTATTTATTTTTTAAAGAAATAAGAATAGGATTCTGGGAAGCTTACAAAATCAAGGGGAAAAATTGAACTTGCCAGGCTCTAGGAAGAGTAGAACCAGGATACCTCTGGGCATCCCAATCTAAAATCATGGCCAATCGGCCTCTTTAGGGAGAACAAGCTAATTAGTCAACCCTGGGTAAGGAACCTCTCTGAATTCACAGTCCCATGTGGACCGTGGAGAAGAGGGCAGGGGATGAATTCCCAAGGATGCTAGTACCAAAAGAAAGGCAGGGGTGAGGAGCCGGCCAGAACAGTAGCTGCCCACCACCCATCCCCATCTCACCTCTGACTCTCTCCTGTCCTTGTCCTTCTTTTCACCATTCTGGCTGAGAAGGATCAGGAAGGTGTTACTGCAAGAAGTGTCATTGACCAGGCTGTGAGAGACAGATCGGATTTCAGTAGACCAAGAACACGGGGAGGGTCATTCAAGGTGGGGCCAGGATGACAAAGCAGGGAGGTGGGGAGGTGCGGGTTCTGAGAGACGAGGGCGGAAGGAGGGCTCGACCTGAGACTGTCCCATGAAGGCCTCTATGCTCTGGCCCATCCTACCATTCCACTTCCCTTGTAATTCATGCCCGGATGCGCCTTTCCCCATCAGAGATCCCAGGACCAGGGCAGCAGCAGAAACCCCGCTCTTTCTGGAGCCACGTCTTCTCTCGGCGCTTTGCCTGGCACCTGGTGTGGCTGTCTGTGATACAGTTGTGTCACTACCTCTTCATCGGCACCCTCAACTCTCTGCTGACCAACCTGGCTGGTGGGGACAGGGTGACAGGTATGTGGCAGGCCTGGGAGGCAGCCTATTCGTGTCCCAGCTGGGGCCTGGAGCCTCCGGCAGGGCTGTGTGCTCCAGGGGAGGCTCTGAGGGCGGAGGAGGAGGGATGGGCAGGACAAGCGCAGGGCGAGAGAGTCCTTTCCTGGAAGGCAGTCCTAGAGCTTTCTCCTGCCCCCTTCTCCTCTCTCTGCAGTCAGCACCTACACAAATGCCTTTGCCATCACTCAGTTCTTCGGAGTGCTGTGTGCCCCCTGGAATGGGCTGCTCATGGACAGGCTTAAACAGAAGTACCTGAAGGAAGCGAGAAAGACAGGTGAGACGGGAGGGGAGCGTGGGGAGCAGGGAGGGGCGAGATCTTCATTTACCCCCGTGCCTACCTTCTCTTTTGTTCTTAACCCTTTCTGCTCGCACTGATTCATTCATTCATTCCACCGCTAGTCACTGAGTGACAATTACGTGCCGGCCGTAGTGCCAGACCCCGGGGATGCAGCAGTGGATGAGACAGATAAGCCCTTTTTCTTAAGCTGTTCTCAGTCTAGAGGGTGGAGAAAGGCAGGTCGCCAGGCAGTTACAATCCATGGAGTAAACCTGCAGGGGGCCGTGGGGACACAAAGAAGGGCACCTGTTCTGGGTGAGGCTGGGGTTGGTGTCAGGGAATTCTCCCTGAAGGAAGTGGATGTGAGCCGAGACCTGAGGGATGAGTAGGAAGCGAGGAGGGGAAGGGGCGGGGCCTGGGAAAGGGGCCCAGGAACACGGGCGGGAAGATGTAGTGAGGGGGAGAGTGAAACACTGAGGAATCTGGGCGTTCTGGGCAAGGGACTCAGGCTGGCCAGGGCACAGAGCAGTCCAGGAGTGGTAGGGAAGAGGCCGGAGACAGAGGTGAGAAGGGGTCGGGCTGCTCTCCGTGCCAGCGAGTTGTTGGGCGTGATCCTTGGCCTTGAGTGGAGGAAGGGAGCGGTGCTGAGCAGTCTTACCCTGGCGTGATCTGGAGGAACAAGAGCAGAGTGTAACATTTGCCTGCCAGTTTCTTCTGTCCCCTCCCGACTCCGTGCACTCCCCTCACACCCCTGTCAGAGGATTTCAGAGCCAATCTCAGACATCGTGTCATTTCGCCTGTAAATACTTCAGTGTGTGTCTTTAACAAATAAGGCCTCTTTTACTTAAACATCATCATAATGTTACCACACCTAAAAAAATAACAATTTCTTAATATTGTCTAATATGCAGTCACTGTTCAAATTCTCCTGATCATCTCAAATACGTCTTTTTACAGTTGGTTTGTTCAAATTAGGATTCATATATGGTCCATGCAAGGTGTTTGGTTGATGTGCCTTCTATATTTTTAAAAATCTGTAATAGCATCCCCCATCCCCACTTTTTACATCTCGTTTATTTGTTGAAGAAACTGGTCATCTGTCCTGTCCAATTTCCCACATTTCAGATTTGGCATCCTTTTGGTGTCATTTAAAAGTGTTCCTTTGATTATTTCCTGTAAATGGGTGGATTAGAGGCTTGGGGGAAACTCAATTTAATTTTTTTTTTTTTTTTTTTTTGAGACAGAGTCTCACTAAGTCGCCCAGACTGTTCTCAAACTCCTGGGCTCAAGCAATCCTTCTGCCTCAGTCTCCCGTCAATTTATTATTATTATTATTATTATATTGTTATTATTTGGCAAGCATAGCACAGAGGTGGAGCTGTGGGCTTCTCTGGTCTCCCATCAGCAGCCCCTGGTATCTGTTGTCTCATTGTGATGTTAAAATTGATCAGCCGGTTCAGACATTGTCAGTCTGATCCATCCATTATAAAGTTTCCCACCATCCATGTACCCAATGGTTTTAATAGTCATTAATGATCAATGCCTGACCCATTATTTTATTAGGGTTGCAAAAGGAGGATTTTCTATCTTCTGCTCTTAATAGCTAGAATTCCTCTAGAAAGAAAAACTTTCCCTTACTATTTTGTTACCCTGAAATAAATGCTTGGTTTTCCCCTTTGTTTACCAGTTTCAGAATAATGAGTCGGTGCCCTAGCAACCTCCAGGGATGACTACTAGTTGTTTCTTTTTTAAAGTCTCATTTTAAATATATTTGATGTCTTTCAATCTGTTTATGATTCTTCTTAATGCTCAAATTGTCTCATTTTGGCCATTGGGAACTTTACCAATCCAGCATCTGTGTCCTTTAGACAAGATCCCATTAGTTTTAGATAGTGTCCTTACTTTCTTACTTACATTGTGCTATGAGATGTTCAGGTCCATTTCTTTGGGTATGTTTCCTGCCTCAGACCTGAAATTTGCCATTTCTCTAAATAGCCCTGGGGCCTTTTAATGGGAAATGGTATTTAGAGACTGCAATCTGGATACTGAGGTTTCTCATTGCTCCTGGGTTGTCATTGCTTTTGGGCCTTAGAGAGAGTAAGGTGTATATAATTTTTCATAAGGAAAAAAATCATGAATACTTAATACTGATATTTTCATTCAAATTTTTATTTCCTTGATTTTACATTTGCAGCTCTTTCTCTTCCTCTGAAAATCTTGGTTCCTAACAACACTCTATATGTAAATGTGCACATACATATGTATATGTATATATACATATTTATATAGCATTTTAAATATAATTACTGGTTTTAGCAGCATCAATATTACTAATAACAATACAGTGGCTAAATGCTGTTGCTCTTCTTCCTCCCTCCCTCCTTTGTCATCCGTAGGATATAGCCCATGAGGGATGTACGGTCAAATTACTGAGTTTTAAGAGTGCACCAACTTGCTCTAGAGTTATGTTCATTGGTTTCACTTTATTTTGTTTTTGATTTTGGGGAATTGCTTTGCTGTTTTCTTCCTATTATTTGTATTTCATTTTATTTGCAAAACATATACATAGCAAACATTTACATTTTTACCAAAGCTAAAACTGCGAAACACGATATATTCAAAGACGTTTAGTTTCCTTCTGTGTTTGTTGTAGCTCTCTCCTTCCCTCTTCTTTAGGTAACCATTTTTATTACTTTTTTAATACAAACATTTTGTGTGTGTGTGTGTGTGTGTGTGTGTGTGTGTGTATTTCCCTCTTTCTTAGATACAAGGTAGCATACTATATACACTGTTCTGCAGGGCTTTCTGTGTAACTCTGTTCTGAGATTGCTCCCTGGCAGGGACCTCTCCTCATTCCTTTTAAACACTGCCTAGTTCTCCGTTATGTGGCTGCAGCAGAGTTGACGCAGCATTCCCCTGTTGGTGGCCCTTTGGATTGTTTCCAGTCTTTTGCTATTACCAGTAGTGCTACGAGGAATATCTGGCTGCAGGTTAGAGGGGGCAAGAGCAGCCTGTCAGGAGGCCATTGCAATAATCTACGAGTGAGTTAATGGTGGCTTAAAACTAGGAAGAGTCAGTGGGGTTGGAAAGGAGTGGCCCATGGGAACAGTGCTCAGGAGGTGAACGGTCATCATTACTGATGGATTGGAGATGGGCCTGTGGGGAAAGAGGGTTCAAGGGTGACCGCCAGGTTTCTGCCTGGACAGGTGGGTGGGTAGTGGCTCCCCCTTTTCCCACTTGTCTCGGCCCTCCCCTGCCCTTGGTTGGGTTGGTCTCCAAGCAGCCTCTCCTCCTCCCTCTCGGACCAGGTTCCTCCACTTCAGCAGTGGCCCTCCGCTCAGCGGTGCCCTCACTGACCCTGACGTCCCTGCTGTGCCTGGGCTTCGCCATCTGTGCCTCAGTCCCCGTCCTCCCCCTCCAGTACGTCACCTTCATCCTGCAAGTGATCAGCCGCTCCTTCCTGTACGGCGGCAATGCTGCCTTCCTCACCCTCTCGTAAGTGACCTTGGGGTGTGCTCCACAGTGGGGGACATTCCAGGGCGGAGGGAAGCAAGCAAGGTAAAGAAATCAGGAAGCGAGCGTGGGCCTGGAGGTGGTCAGGTGTGGGAGACTGGGTTTGGGAGCATGTAAGGAGGGGGTGATGCCTGGAGTTGGAGGCTGGTGGGAAGGATCTGCTGTGCGCTCTGCCTCTGTTCTTTACCCGGGGAACTCCTATTCACACTCCAAAGCCCAATTCTGTTCCAGCTCTCCCAGGGAAGAGTTGGAAAGAAAATATCTCCCCTTTTTTGTGCCCTTGGTACTCTATCCTTGCTTCCTTTGATGGTGCACGCATCATCTGGCATACGATGTCGTTTATCTGCTTGTCTTTTCCCTAAGGCCTCCTGGGCACGGCCTGCATCTGGGTCCCTGCTGTTTTCCCTGGGCCCCACACGTGCCTTCTCCGTGTTCTGTTGCTTGAATGCCTGAGCGAAGGCGAAGAGGGAAGGGTTGAGCGGCTGTGGTGGGTGGTGGGCAGGCTTAGGATAGGGGGTTGGGAATAAGTGGCTGACAAAGGCCCACTGAGGCCAGGTGCCTGCTTGGAGGGAGGGCCCCTGAAGCTCCCTGGAACACCGTTTCTTTCTCTCCCCAGTTTCCCTTCGGAGCACTTTGGGAAGCTCTTTGGGCTGGTGATGGCCCTGTCAGCCATCGTGTCCCTCTTCCAATTCCCCATCTTCACCCTCATCAAAGGCCCCCTCCGGAATGACCCATTCTACGTGAGTCCCGTGGGGTGGGCGTCCCCAGCAGGGGCCCTGGCCTCAGACCCGGGAGGACCTGGGGCGACTCAGCAGGGCCCAAGCGGGAGACACCCAAACCTGGCTGCCACGGCCTGGGTGTGGTCCCTGCAGCGACAGTTCTGCACAGGGGTGCATCCTTGGTCTTGCTTCTCAGACTAGGGTGGTGGGAGTACCCAGGCTTGTGCTGGGGGTACCTGAAGCCACAGGACGGGTGTGATGCAGCTTTCCAAAGAGTCTGTGTTACTCAGATTTGGGGAGAAAATATTTTTGTGTGTGTGGGGAACAAACAGACATACTCTGGAGTAGGATGAAAAATCCTTGCCAAATTTCAAGCATCAGCCTAAGACTTCAGAGACCTTTCCTGCCTGTGGTGAGTGCAGGCCCACCCTGGCCTCTCCCCTAGGGCTATCACGGGCATCAGTTTCCACAGGTGGCCCGAGGGGCAGGACAGCCCTGCGTCCCCACACCTGGAGGGGTGCTCGTAGGCCCCGCCTGAGGAGGTGGGCATGGCTCTCCAGCTTTTTGCAGAGACCGAGGCTCAAAGAGGTCACGTGACTTCTGTATTCAGAGGCATCCAGCTAAGGAGCAGAAATCTTTTGACTTTGAATTCGGTGTTTTGACCACTGCACAGCTCCGTTTGCCTCATTTTTTTAAAAACCGGCAAAGTGTAGAACAGGAGTTCAAATCAGGCCCTTGGAGAAAAAAAGACTAAACTTAAAAAACTGAGAATGACTTGACTGTGCTATCAGGTGACCTGACCTACTATTCAGGTGTGTTTTCTAGCCGGCGCCTCTGTCGGCTTTCCACGTGGCCTTGAACAGGTCATTGAATGCTCTCTGTCTCTTCACCTGTGAAATGGGCACAATATTCTTCCCCTACCACCCAGGAGGGCAGAGTGAAAAATACTGAAAGTCCTTCCTCTGGGGCACCAGAGTGTCTGGGTGGAAAGTGGGATATAAACCAGGCAAATTCTGGTCCCCTTGTTGGTTATGGGCATTGCTCACATTTCCAGGTCTTTGCCTCACTCCCTCCTCTCTCCCATGCAGGTGAATGTGATGCTAGTAATCGCCACGCTTCTGACGTTTGTCCACCCCTTCCTGGTGTACCAGGAGTGCCGCACGCAGACAGAAAGTCCTTCCGCAGTTGCGTAGTACAGAAGCCCTCACTTTTCAGCCCTGGGGATGCTTTTGCTAATCATTCCCCACCTTTGAGGACTCCATGTCCAGAAATACCCTGCCTACCCAGGCTACTTATATATTAAGTAGCCATGATTTTTTCTTAAAAACAAAAAATCTTATTTAACTGCCAGCCAGGACTTCTGATCAGCAAGAGAAAAATCTCAGTAGCCAAGCGGATTGATGTCATATACACCCAAAGCAAAGGCACATGGAAACTGGAGTGTCTCCCTGCACGTGGCCTTGGCAGACCTTGGCCCCAGGGGAGGTGGCACCACCTTACTTCTGAGGAGGAGGGGTACCACCTACTTCTGAAGGCCTGTTTGGCCCTGAAGCCTGTGTGTGCCTGGCCCCTCTGCCACCAGGTAAATTCCCAGTGAGAAGCGAGGTCATCAGGGCCTCAGCTACACTGCCTGGCCTTTAGAGGTGGTGCCAGCAGCAGCCCCGGCTCTCCCTCAGAAGCACAGCCTTGGTTAAAGAACTCGCAGTTTGGGGGCAAGAGGAGCAGATGGGGGATGGGGCACGTCCCTGGGCCTGGTCCCAGCTCTGCCACAGATGCTGAATGACCTTGGCCTGGCCCTTTTCTGATCTGAGCATCACTTTCCCATCTGTAAAATGAGAGCATTTTGGAGTTGAAGGTTCTTTCTGGAGCTAATGTCCTAGAAGGTGTTAAGAACAGTGACAGAGTCAGGCCAACCCAAGGGCCTTGGGAACCAGCTGACCTGCTTGACCAGTGGATTTCTGATGAGGCATCTTGGGGATGTTTTCCTCTTCAAGAGGGGGTATGGTTATTTACTTTGGGCATTTTATAAAAAATTTTTCTGGGGAATGATTTTATAGAAAAATAAAGCCTCTGTGTCTAAGGCAATTACTGTTTCCACCTCTCTAGGCTTTGGGGCTGGGGTGTGTGTGTATTCCTGAGGTCCTGAGGATGTCCCCTTCCCCCCCTTGCCTCCCAGGGTATGAGTGCACTGGAGGAAGTGGAGGGGTCTGGCTGCAGGTCCTAGTGTCATATCTGCACCTGGAGCTGGGGTGGGAGCCCCCAGACTAGGATCTAGCCCCTGGTCCCGGGTTGCGGGCTCCGAACCTCCCTCCGCCAGGTGTCCCTTCTTTTGCCTCCTCGTCCTCCCCACATCCTTAACCCCCCCAGAATCCCCCCCCACACACCCAGCTGGAGGCACTAGATGGGACCAGAAGATCTCAGTTTGAGTTGCGGTTCTGCCCCTCAGTGGCTGGGCAAGTCCCTTAATCACTCTGAGTCACTATTTCCCCACCTGCAAAGTGCAGTTACTCATTTCTATCCCTGGGGGCGATTGTGAGAACGTAGAGTAATTGCTGCTGCCTGGCACGTGGTGAGAGCACATGAGCATTTGCTCCTGTATTTACTCAAGACGGGTGGGGAGAAGAAAGGCAGGAGGAGGTGAGGGCGGAGAGAGAGGGGAGGTGGGCGAGACAGGAGAATCTGGAGCACACCAGCTGTTTTATTCCAATTAACCAAAAGACGGAAGAGGACTGGAGGGGGTGGGGAAGGCAGGGCTGGTGGGCAGATTCAGCGTTCACTCATTCCACAGATGTCCATTGAGCACCTACAACGTGTCAGGCTGGGGGTGTGGAGGTGCGCAAGGGTCTGAAGCACAGCTCTTCCTTCTTCCAGGGGCCTAGGAGCCTGGGTCTGAAGATGGACACCAGAGTTGAAATGGGTGGATTTGATCTTGTTTCCCTGCTCAAAACCTTTCAATGGCTCCCCTCTGCCCACAGGACAAAACCCAGCCTCCAGCCTGGCATTCAAGGCTCTCAGCAGTGTGATCCCAACCTCTCTCCGACCCCCTTCACCTCCCACCAACAGGGGCAGACCCCATCCCCTTGGACCAAGGGTCCTGGTGTCTGGGTCTGTGTGCACACCAGTTCCTCTGTGTGGGTGGCTCACCATGTCTCGGCTTGGGAAATCCACCTGGTCTGCCGGATCCTGCTCAGAATGCCTCTAAAAATCGTTCTCTGGGCTCTCCAGCATGTCTGAGTCCCTGGCACTTGGTCATACCCTTCCTGGTGACCTTTCCTCACCTGGGCAATAAACTCCAGGAGGCGGGGTCTGGTGTCCCCTGGCTCTGATTAATGTGTGCTTGCCATCCACTCGGTGCCAGCTGAGGCTTGTTGAATGAATGATCATTGGATGAGTGGCTTCTTGTTCTGGCTTCAGAGCCAACTGGAAGGAGATAGAACACTTGGGGGTGGGGTGCAAGGTGGTGCAGTGGGAAGGATTCTTTTTAATCCCAGCTCTGTCACTTGTGTGGCCTTGGATGGGCCCCTCCTCTACATCTTAGTTTCTTTACCAGCATGATAGGAGAAACAGACAGGCTTCCCTGGGCTGTTGCAAGGATTGGAAATTAGGTCAAGAGCCTGGCACATGGTAAGTACTGAACAGATCACAGCTAGCATTACAGATAATATATTAAAGCCAAAAAAAGATGCCTGATGTCCAGCAGTTGGTGAATGGATAGATAAAGTGTGTCATACAATGGAATATTATTTGGCAATAAAGAGAAGCAAAGTACTGACACATGCTACAACATGAATGAACCTTGAAAACATTATGCTAAGTGAAAGAAGCCAGTCACGAGAGACCCCATATAGCATGATTCCATTTATATATGAAATGTCCAGAATGGACCAATCTGTAGAAGCAGACAGTCGATTAGTGGTTGGCTAGGCCTGGGTGCAGAGGGAATGAGGAGCGACTGCTAATGAGTAGGGATTTTCTTTTGGGGTGATGGAAATTTTCTAAAATTGATAGTGATGATAGTTGTACAACTCTGAATATACTAAAAATCATTGGATTTTACACTTTAACTGGGTGAATTGTATGGTGTATGAATTGTATCTCAATAAAGCTGTTATTAAAAAGAAAAGCCTGGATTCCCTAGGAAGTGCAGAGAACACTTCTATTCTGACAGTCAGAGAGGATATGGGGGTCGGGGGGGAGAAGCAGCCTGAGTGCACAGCCTCATCTTTCTGCCCCGAGGGCCCTCTTCCTGCTCAGATGGGACCAGCTGCTCTCTCAAATGGTGAAGCAAGCAACTCAGGAGTTTCACAAGTTTTGATTTCACTCAGCAAGAGGCTTCCCATGTAACCCTTCTCTCCCACTACCAGCCTCAGCAGAGAGGAACCGGAAGCGAATGTGCCCCCAGCGGGCCCCACGGTGCCAGGCTGGGCCTTCCATTAGGAGGACAGCACCTGCCATGTGAAGAACAGCCAACCACATGAAATAGGAACTTTGGCTGACGATCTCCTTCAAGCCTATTCACCCCAGGGAGTTGTGTACGATCAGCCCCATTTTATAGCTGGGGAAAGTTAGACTCACCAATTAGTGCACTGTGGAGCTGGTGATTTAAACCAGGTCTGCCTGACTGCTAAGGTCACAATCATTTAGATGTTACCTTTACTTTACGTTTATTCTTATGTAAGAAAGGTATGGTTGTTGTAAAACAGGTCAGAAAATAAAGAGCTGCATGAAAAAGAAGCATCACTACTAATCGCACCACTCAGTTAACTGTGGTTAACATGTTGGTATGTTTCCTCCCATCATTTCACTGGATGTGTGTGATAATTAAAGTGATCTCATAAGCTTTTCTTTGTCATCAATTAGTCGCCCAAACCATGATTTTAAATGGTTGCTTACACCCCATCTTATGGCTATGCCATACCTTATTTATTCCCATCCACCCCCGACTTCCTTTCTGTTCCCCTCTGCTGCCTGTGCAGGGGTCCCAGACAGAGAGCAGACCCAAGAGTATAGATAATGTTTAACAATAGAACTCAGGGGGGTGAGATGTTGTCAAGTGGGCTTATTAGAAAAGAGCCACTTTGGAAGTTTCCAGAGAATGGCGTCATATCCACTAATCACTGTTTGTAATCTGGTGCTAACTGTTCTTTAGCTCAAGGTGCTGGCTGCCAACTGCCCAGGTGTTGTCTACATTTCTCCCCAAATTCAAAGCTCGGAGCAATGGCCCCAGTCGTTATGTCCTGGAGGCTCTTTTCCTGCCAGCCCCTCAGGGGATGGACAGATGATTCCCAATTGCTTCCCATGCAACTCTGGATCACAGCAGTGAGTCCTTCCTCTAACATTCTTTAGGGAAGGACATTTCCCATCGTGGTTCCAAGGCATAGGCTCCAACCCTTTGGCGATTAGAAGTTCACCAATGGGATACATCTGACTGCCCCTGGGCAGATTGCACCTCACTTCACAGGCCACCTGCAGGCTGACTCACCAGCAGGGTGATTAAACCCAAGATCACAGCTTGTGTTTGCACCAGCCCCCACTCCAGGGGTTTTGATTTCTTATTTTCTAACCCCAAACATCTGCTCACAGGCTCTTCAGCATTTTCTTTCCTGGGTCCAATGTCACCTCCCAGGCCTGACGGGGGAGCTAGAGAGTAGAGTGCTAGGGAAAAGCTCTGGGCTTTGCAGGCACTGACCAACTGTGTGACCTTGAAGAAACCCTTAACCACCCTGAGCCTCAGTTTCCTCACCTTAATGGAGATAATAAGTACCACAGGAGTTTGTCACAAGGACTTAGAAACTTTGGGAATAACAGGTAGAAGCAGCTTGGACTCTGCAGTTGGACTGTCCAAGACCAACTTCCAGCTCTTCCCCACACAAGCTCTGGGGCTTAAATTCACAGTGCCTCCATTTCCTTATCTATAAAATGGTGGTAACAATAGGAATACGTTATGGAATTGTAAGGATTAGGTGACTTAATGAACATGAAGCACTTCAAAAAGGACCTGGCACGTAGTGAGTGATCCATACAAACCACCTGGCTGACAGCAGGCGTGGGTGCAGTGTAGTCGCAGATGTTAGTAACATCTGTGGTGCCCTGGGGGGAAGGCAGAGTGAGGTGTGTTCACATTTCACTCCTGCTGGAGTCTGAAATGCCACCGCCATAGTTCAGGATAGAAAACCACCCTGCAGGCACTTGTTCCAGCTTGTCTCTGCCTAACAAAGAAAGCAACACAAATTCTCCTTAATTATTTGGAATGAGAAGACTTCAAAGGCAAAAAAAAAAAAAAAAAAGACTTTCTAATTACCCAAAATCTTAATCCAAAGTCAATGAAAAACATCAATCTTCATATTCAATTTTTGTGCTAGTTTTGTTTCCCAAGCAGTCAATGTAGAAAATCCAAGTGCACAGAAATGTCAATTACTAGGGGTGGGGCTGGGAAAGAGTGCAGACAGCTCTGCGTTCTCAGGCTGGGTGTCCTTGACAGAGTTATGTAGCTTCTCAATGTCTTTGTTTCCTCACCTGAAAACGGGGGTTACAGTACCTACGTGAGGGATTGGTGAGGATAAACAAGTCTGCACGTGAAAAGTGCTTGGTCATGGCACACAGAAGGTCCTTAATTAATGGTAGCTGTTTTTATTATGAATGCAAAATCACCTTACAGGTCAAGTACACTATTTAAGAGTAAAATGGTTTTATTTTCCTTACTTGGAATGTGTTCTACCCAACCCAAAGTCAACTTCTACAGTTTCCTCAGGTCTCAGCTCACATATGGCTTCCTTCCTTGTTACCTAGTACAGGTTTTCATAGCACCAGGTACCTCTCCAGCACAGAGCTTGTCACAGTTGCAGCTTACTAAAAAAACATTAAGGCGCATCTTTCATTAGGCTGGGAACTCCATACAGGCAGTAACTGTATCTCTTACTGCCCACTGTATCCTTAGGGCTTTGCACTCTGCTTGGATCAGAATGGAGGCTCAATAAATAATACTGGACACACAAAAGACAGAGAGAGAGAAAGAGAGAGAGAGAGATTCATTCAACGTCCAGTCCCAGCTCCAAGCTTCCAGCTGGGGAGAGCAGAGTTATAATTCCAGGTGCTCATGACTTAGCCCCTCAGTGGTGGGGACTGTGACTTGCCCCACACAGTGATGAGTATATATGTAGATGGTGCTCAGGAAATCTCTCCTCATGAGTGACGGATGGGTTAGAGTTCTTCTCCAAACTCCACCATTTTGGTAGCATGTGAAATTTGGACCGTCACTTAGCTTTTCAAGCCTTGCTTTCTCTATTTCTAAAATGGGAATTGTTGTTTGTTTGTTTCAGGCGCTTAGTAGATTATTGCACTACTGTCTTTCAGTTAGTCCTCCCCAAACCCTATGAGGCGGTCATCTTTAACTTAACTCACAGATGGGCAAAAGCAGACTGGGAGATGAGGGGACCTTGGCAGAAGTGATCCAGCCATGGCAGCAGAGCCAGGAATGGAGCCAAGGTCTTTTTTAAATCGAGGACTACATTCTTCCCCGTTCCCAAATCATCACCTGCCCCATGTACCTTACACGGTAAATTCTATTAGCAAATGCATGCAAATGCCTTGCACTAGGGGAGGCAGGAGTTGAAGAGTGCAGGCTCTAGATTCAGATCCTGGCTCTGGAACTTACCTGGTAAATAATGTTACCATTCTGAGCCTCAACTTTTTATCTGTAATTTCGGGATAGCAATGGCACTTGCCTCATAGAGTTGTTGAGAAGATTAAATGGTATGGAGCACTTGAAATACTTAGCACATAGAAAGTACTTCCTAAATATTAGTTGCTGCTGCTGTTGTCATTATTAAAATTCCTGCCTAAGATCTCATTTCAGGGAGCATCTGCCCAGCTCAATCTGTGGCGAACTTAAACAAGAATTGCTTTTCTTCACTTACTCACTTACTCGGTAAATATGAATTGAGCCCCTATCGAATTTCCAGAACCGTGCAGGACCAGAGATGCACAGGTGAGTAAGGTGAGGCTCAGGCTGTACTGGGGAAATAGCAAGAAGACAGCTGCTGCGCGGCGGGAGAGGGGCTGGGATAGAGTGAAGCCCTGAGTAGGCTCCTTTCCTCATCTCTCTGGGAGAGTCAAGAAGGGCTTCATGGAAGAGGTGATCCTTGGCTGAAACCTAGATGAAGAGAAAGAAGAAGCACAGTGGTTGGGGAGGAAGGGACATCCTGGGCAGATGAAATGGCATGTGCAAAAGTATGTAGGCCTGAGAGATCATGGAATGTTGGGGAAACCAGGAGGGTGTTCGATATAATTAGAGCACTGTGTGTGTGTGTATATGTGTGTGTGTTTGGGGAGTTGAGGTTGTAAAACAGTGGCTCTCAACTGGGGGCGATTTTGTCCCTGAGGGGACATCGGCAATGTCTGGAGACATTTTTGACTGTCACAATCTGGGGGAGAAGGTACTATTCACATCTTTTTGGTAGAGGACAGGATGCTGCTAAATATCCAACAATGGACAGGACAGGCCCCTATAACAAAGAAGCGTACAGCCCAATATGCCAATAGTGGCGAGGCTGAGGTAAGAAGGGGCCAGAACATATGTGCCTGGGAGCAAGGAGGAGTAACTGAGAAGTGCTGGTGTGATTAGCTCTGGATTTTAGATGCATCGGAGGTGGGGAGGGTGCTGAGACTGAAGGCAGCCACTGAAATGATCCGGGAGAAAGATGGTTAGTAGTTGACCAGGACAGTGGCAGAGGAAACGGGACGGGTGGCTGGACGATATAGTGAAGGGAGACACTACGACTTACCCACGTGTGGGTGTCGGGGCAGGAGGGATGAAGGATGCCCCAGAGCCCTGGCTTGGGGGTCTAGGCGGAAGGTGACGATTTCTCCTGAGAAAGTGACCACAAGAAGAGGATCAGGTCTGTGTAGGGGTGTGTGTGTGTCTGTGTGTAGTTCAGTCTGAGATGTGTTGAATTCACAATGCTCATGGGACACCCAAGTAGAGAAGCTTCTTGAGTGATGACATATGTGAGGCTGCAGCTCAGGAGCAGGCTGGGGGCTGGAGATGAAGATTTGGGAGTGACCAGTATATATATTTGGTAGCTTGAGCCATGAGAGTAGATGACACAACCCATGGAGGATGTGTAGAGTTAGGAGAGAAAGGTATCAAAAAATAAGGTGATCCCCAATATTTAACTTTCCAGAAGAAGAGAAGCCCACCAGAAGAAACTGGGAAGGAATGGCCACAAAGGCTGCTAAGAAAGGAGATGGTTTTTAAGAAGGAGGAAGTGAAGAGGTATCACGCACTGCAGAGGTCAAGCAGGATAAGAACTGAAGAGCGTCTGTTGGGTTTGGCAATTGGGTGGTCAGTGGGCACCTTGGCAAGAGCAGTTTCGGTGGAGCAACAGGAGAACAGAAACCAGATTATTATGGTGTAAGGAGTAAGAGGGGTTGAGGAACTGGCCGGCAAGTCTACACTGCTTGCTGGAGGAGCTTGGCTTTGGTGTAAAGCAGAGACACCATTTCATTCACTGACTTAACCTCTAGGAAACACCAAATCATCCATATCCTCGTTCAAATTCCAGCACTACCAGGCCATGGTTTGGCCCCTAGAAGTGCCCTCTGGCTTCTCCTCTGCCTATCCCGTCCTGTCTGTCAGTCCTTCAGAGCCCAGGCCAAGTGCTACCTCCTTAAGGAAGCCCTCTCTGCCTGCCCTGACCCTTTCTGTGACTCTGTAGCACTGAAGGTTTGTGTCTTCCAGTTTGTATAAATTCTACACTTCCGAGTATCCCCTCAATGTAGTGCCCTGTCTTGTGAATGGGTTCATTCTGTTTGCCTTATTTATCAGCTACCTTAAACCTCCCTGAGAGTAGAGACTATCTCTGGTACTTGTTGAATGAATGAATAAACCGATGATCCAGAGCACAGGCCTGGTCTCGGGTTGTGTCCACGGTGGGTGAAGCTCAGAAAATACCTGTAGCAATTCATTATCCCCTAGTAGTCTTTTGTTGCCACTCAGCAGAATTCCTCCCCCCGCCGCCCATAAGCCATTTTACCAGAAAGGTATGGGGACGCTTTCATTTTACCAGAAAGCGTGGGGACAACGGGTTGTGATGCGTGTTATCAAACATGGTGGCGGGGCCAGCGAGGTGGGGGCAGAGGAGGAGAGGAGCAGATGGATTGGGATGTACCGGCGGTGGAGGTGGGGCCATGGGGCACTGACCGCAAACACATGTTCCTTCTAAGCTTGCTCAGAGTTCATGGTCTCTGGGAGAGGAGCTGCCTGGAGGGGAAGAAGGGAAATCTCACTGAGGGAGCAGGAAGAACACTGAACTGGGAGCCAGGATATCCGTGTCCAGTCTGGGGCATCCTTCTGCATCTGAGACGTGGACCCTGGACTGGCTCCTCTCTAAGGGCCCTTCCAGATCTAGTGCGTCGATCATCTTGGTCTACGTCAATTGTCGGGGCATATGAACGGGGAAGTGTCAGAGGAGCTGTTGTCAAGGCCGATTTCACAGAGCAACAGCCCAGGTCCCTATCTCCGTCTGGGATGGTGTTAGCCCTTTTGCCACCTCTTATCTGCCCCATGGGGATGTTGGCCAAGCCCAGCTGGCAAGCAGTCGATCAGCCCCAGAAGTTTCCCTAAGAGCAGGGAGAGTCCCCCTGAGCAAAACTTGGAACTAGAAGGGGCTATTTGGCTTCTCAGGGTCTGAAAGAGAGGGAGATAGAAACTCTCTTTCTTTCTGTTCATCTTAACTGCTCTGCTGTCCCTGGGTTCCTTTCCAGCAGGTCCTCAGCCCACTCCTTTGGGACCCTTCTCTGCCAATCCCCCCACCAACTGCACTAACTATAAATTTCATCCTGGGAAGGAGATGGGACTTGAGGGCTGTAATAGTCTTCTATGCTGTGTAACAAATTGCCACTTGGAATTTAGCGACTTCAAACAACATATGTTTATTAGCTCACAGTTCTGTAGGTCAGCTGTGTGGGTACAGCATGGCTGGGTTTCCTGCTGAAGGTCTCACAGGTTAAAATCAAGGTGTTGGCTGGGCTGCATTCTCATCCAGAGTTCAGGGTCCTCTTCCAAGCTCATGTGGTTGTGGCAGAATTCTGTTCCTTGTGGTTGTAGGAATGAGGTCCTGGTTTCCTTGCTGGCTGTTGGATGGGGCCTGCTCTCAGGTCCTCGGGGCTGCCCACATTCCTTGCCATGTGGCCTTCTCCATTCTCAAAGCCAGCAATGAAGAATCTCCCTTGGGCTGAATCTCCCTTGTGCCTGAAATCTCTGACTTCAGAAAGAGAGCTCAGTCCCTTTCAAGGGTCACCTGATTGGCTCAGACTCACCTTGGATATTCTCCCTTTCCTAAAGTCAATTGTGCCATATAACATAACATAACCACAGGGGCAAAACCCATCCTATTTGCTGTCCCAGGGATTATGCACTGTGTGTACACCAGAGGGTGGAGATCTTGGAGGACATCTTGAGATTCTGCCTATCACAAGGGCCAAATAGGACTTTGCTGGAGAAGAAGGATGGGAGGTCATTCTTGGCCACACCATATGTTGTCTATGATTGCAGAATTCATGGTCCCTGAAGCCTATCCTGAGGGCTGAACAGTGTGGATGGGTATCTGGAGCTGCAGTTTTCTGCCTTCAAGCTGCTGTGTGTTGGAGGACGGGTATGGGAGGGACATACTCAGAGTTCCTCGGTATTGGCCACCATTGTCAATGTGACATCTGCTCAGTGTCTGGTGCACACATGTTGTATACTTTGTGCAGCAGCTCACACTTATGACAGGGCAGACCCCTCAGTGCCAGGTCTGCCTCTGGACAGGTTGTACCAGGCGCTATAGCAAACTTTCCCATAAGCCTAAAGTTGGGATGAGACCCTGAGGATGAGATTAGGAGAGATTAAATGTAGAGGTGACCAGGTAGGGTTCCCCATAGGAACGCTTTTATTGAGTTGGTTGACCAAGTCTGTCTAGGGACATCCAAGCTCTCTAGTAACTTTAGGGCTAGAAAGGGGGATTCCTAAGACTAGGGATCCTGCAATGTTTATTCAACACTTCTTGGGGAAGGAGGTAGGTCTGAGGCTGAAGTTGGGTTATTGGGCATCAGGCCCCCTTGCTCAAATGCACCAGACCCCGAGACCCCACCTCTCTGCTCCCATTCAAATTCCAGGTCTCCTGAGCACACTGTAACTTGTGATGCAGGGAGAGAATGTGCTGATTAGAGGGCCCAGGCAAGTGGGCCCCTTGTGGGTTCAGGTCAACCTAAATTATGTCATTGGCACCAGAGGCAGACATCAGTTTCCTGAGGGTTTGATTAATGTGGGTCAGCTCCAAAGACCCTGCTCGCTTTTGGCCCTAATAATATGAGTAGCATTCATTTATGGAGCAATAACTAAATGCCAGTTCCTGTGTTAAATGCTGCATCAGTCAGGGTTCTTAGTGGCAGGCAACAGAAACTCTCCTGGGCTAATCTGAGTAGAAAAATGAATTTATTGAAAAGGAATGGGATAGTTCATAAAATTGCAGGAAGGGCCAGAAAACCAGAAATGCGGCCAAAACCAGGCTGCAGAACGGGTCTGGGGAGGATCCCACTGCTGCTGCTGAGATGCAGACCCTGTGGCTGGCACCCAGGTTGTTGCAGGGCTCGGACCCTGGGTCCATCCTCTAGCACGGTGGGCACTGCAGCCCCAGGAACTTGATCTTGCCATCACCACCGCCAGAGAAAATTCTTCTCGGCCCCCATTTTTTTGCTCACTAGCTCCAGGTTCAAAGTCTGGAATGGATGCTTCTCTTTGATAGAGCCTAGTCATATGCCCTAGCTGCAAAGGAGGCTGGGAATCTATTTGGCATTTCTGTCTTCAATAATGAAATGTGCACCCCCCCCACCAAGATCTTTAGAGAGAAGAATTTCAGAAACCGCAGGAAGGCGTGAGGTGGCCAGGCAGCTCAAGCTACTCTGCTACATAAGCGTTGTCTCACTTATTTCTGTCACCACCCAGTGGGGTAGGTATTGTTATCGCCACTTTATAAATGGTGATAATGAGGTACAGAGAGGTTAAGGAACTTGTTCAGGGTCACACAGCTGTTAAGTGGTATACCCAGTCACCTTGAGTCTGACTTGGACTGTCTGACTGCAGAACCCACACTCTCAGCCACTGCACTATACCTCCCCTGGATGTCAATGAAATGGAATTTCCACGGTCACTGAACTGTGGATTTCAGACCCTGGATTGTATGACCTAAAAGAGAGACTTTGCTCAGAGGCGGGGGTACTGGAGTAGCCAACTGGCTTCCAAGAATCGGCCCCATCTTGTCACTTTCTGACTGTCATAAGCTCTGTCCAGCATACAAAGTGGCCCTGCAGGGAGGACCTCGGGATGGGAGTGAGCGGAGCCCAGCTGAGAGCGTCTGTCTAGGCTGTTTGTGAGTGTTCTCTTAGTTCCTGCTCCCACCTTTTTCAATCAGTGGAGACAGGGGAAGACTATCTGCATCCTTGGCTCAAGATGGGATGCATTCTTCCCCATTTTCCCCACCTTCACTGCTAACTTCAGTTAGGAAGGAAATAACACTATCCTGTGCATATGCCAAGGTTGTCCCGCCCCGCACCTTTGCTCACACTATCCCTTCTACCTGGAGTGCCTGTGTCCTTCCCTGCTATTGACACCTTTCCATCCAGACAGTTCTCACGGAGCTTTTTGTGCTCTCTCACTGTGGGTGGACTTCCTTCCGAACTGGCACAGAGTGCTTCCCAGCTTGGGTCTTAACCCTTCTCCTCTTGTTTTACCTGGATTTGTCTCATCTTATGAATTAGGTAGCAAGCACATTGCGGACAAGGACCATGCCTCACTCTGATTTAGTCTCCACCTGGACAGCATCGTTTTTGACACACAGTAAGTTCATGGGAGGAGAAAGAAGTTTGGTGCGAGAGAGAACGGAGTATGAATCCCAACTCGGAGCATTTTACTTAACCATTCATTTATTCACTCAACAAATAATGATTGAGAACTTACTATGTTCCAGGCCCTGTGGCAGGCACCAAGGACACACTGGTGAGTGGAGAATTGCAGCTTGTGCCGTCATGGAGCGTATCATCTAGGGAGGGAGATGGATGGTAATCCATTAACCAAATAACCTCACAAAAAGGGTAAAATGACTACCTGCCATAAGGACAAACCCACGGAGCTACAAGAGGGCACACAGGGAGAGCTGCTCCACTGTGGGCAGTGAGAGTGGGGACAGGTCACGAGTCACCCTGAGCCTTACTTTCCCTACCTGGAAAATGGAGGTAGCAGTCACCTAGCTCACTTGGTATTTTCAGATAAGATCATTCTTGCCACACACAGCACTTAAAAATGTGCAGTAAGTGTTACCATAACGAAGGCTGGTAGGTTGGCCAACTGAGCAGTCAAGTCGGGAAGGAAGGGCGTGAAGCATACGCGAGCATTTCCTGTGCTTGGAGAGCCCCAGGACAGTGATTCCCAGACCCGTTTCCCATCAGAGTCAGCTGGGAAACTTAAAAAATGTAGACATCTGCCCTCCACTCTAGACCTGTTGGCCAATCAGAATTTCCCAGGGTGGGATCTGCATATCCTAAAAATCTTTAATAAGGTCTCTTCCAAAATTACAGATTTAGCACAAATTTGTCATCATCATGGAAAAAATGCAAAGTTATAAAAAGAAGGAAAACAACAATTTCCTTCAGC
This sequence comes from Daubentonia madagascariensis, assembly GCA_023783475.1. NCBI lineage: Eukaryota > Metazoa > Chordata > Mammalia > Primates > Daubentoniidae > Daubentonia > Daubentonia madagascariensis. Next base: position 348,526 of record JAKFHU010002396.1, on the reverse strand, counting down.
TCCCTTCTCTCTCCTCCCCTGCTCCTGGGGGCACCAGGGTCAACTGTCCGGTGTGAATCGTTTCTGGCATTGCAGCTCTATCAACGGGTCATACAAAGGAAGCTCCAAGATGAGCACTTACATGGGGCTTTTTCTTTGTAAAACTCTCCTCATACTAAGTGTTTTCCTCTGTGTCTTGCTTTTTTCCCCACTCCATAATGTAGCATATCCATCACTTCAGTTTTATAGATATAGGTTCAGCTCTTCTTTTCATAGCTATGTAACATCCTGTAGAATAGATGGGACATATTGTATTCACAGTCCGGTTCGCTATCCACATTGTTTTAATTTCTACAGTCAAGTAATACATAACTTTGTAAGAGTTTTCTTACTTATAGGTGCTGATATGTCTAAAGGATAGTCTCCAAAGAGTGAAATGGATCATGTGTGAAATTTTAATCCTAATAGATATTGACAGATTTGTTCCCCAAATATCTGTGGCAATTCACATCCCTACCAGTAAAACTGGAAATATTTTGGAAAAACTCCCTAGGAGATTCTGAAGTGCAGCCCAGGATAGGAACCATCGGCCCCCAGGTTCCTGAAAGGGGTGTCAGTAGAGAATACGGCAGTGAATGAATGGGCTCCCAGGGGAACCGAAGAAATGGTTCTTCATCAGCCTTCCCATCTCCTTCCCCTCTGAGGCAAACCCTCCAGCGCCCCTGTATATAATGTCTTTGTGAGATGGAGCAAAGGAGGATCTGAGCTCTGGGGATCCCTAAACCCCAAGAAGACTTCTGGGCAGGTGAGTGCTTTCTCTGTTGTGGTGGAGTGGACTTCAGTGGTGGTGACAGTTCAATCTCCTGGGAGGTGCCTGGCTTTGGCTGACAGGTTCTAGAGGGTTGGCATGTCTGCATGTGGCTTTCAGGTTACAGGTGGCAGCAGGGCAGCACATTGCATCTCTGCCTTGCACATTCATTTGAGGTACGTGAAAGCTCTCCTTGGCTGGGGAAGGCAGATGGTGGGGGCCCTTGAGGGGTGAGTGTGTGGCTTTTTGAGCTTTGAGGAGGGGACACATTTTCTAAGTGCTGTGTTTCCTAGGAAGGCCAACAACCATTGCTCCTCCCTCCTTTCTTGTATCATAGACTCTGAGGGACCCATTAAGTACAAACAAATAAGCACAATATTCCCTCCTTCACTTCCAGGCCTATAGGAAAGCCAGCCTCGGCCACTTCATTCTCTTCAGGAAGAGGTCCCCGTGTCCTGGGTCCTGGAGCCCCAGGGGCTGGGCTCAGCATGAGGTTTTCTGGGCCATCTGGTTTCTATTCATGCCTTCCTTTTCTCCACCTCACTCCCACAGTCCCCTAATGGTGTGGCTGCAACGCGTGTGTGTGTGTGTTTCAATGACAAACTGTGTTCTCCATTATAGGACAAAGCCAAGATGAAACTCCCCCTACTTCTGGCTCTTCTATTTGGGGCAGTTTCTGCTCTTCATCTGAGTAAGTGTTCTTTGCCTTCAGTCTTTTCTTCTGTATTTTGTTCCTTTCTATAGTAGACGGGGTCAGAGTCACAGACCCACCCCCTTCTCTGATCATCCCCGATTTCAGAATCTCTGTACATTTAAAAGGATAAGGACCCTATGGCCAGGAGTTGAAAGGACTCCTCAGGGCATCTGTTATGTCTGCAGTCTTGGTTCTCCTGTGATATTCCCAATTTTCTCCTTTCTACATGATGCTAATGATGGTCACAAGAATAATAGCTTCCTTTCACTTTGAGCTTACTGAATGCGTGGTGCTAAGCATTTTCTACGCATTATCTCCTTTAAGCCTTGTAGCATCCCCGTGAGGTGGAGAGTGTTGTATACCCATTTCACCAATGAAGAAATGAAGCTGGTAAACGAAGGAACCTTGCTCTTGACCACCTTGACCTTGCCAGGGAGGTTGGGCTGTCCTCATGGAGACTTTGTTCCAGGTTCCTCTTTCCAGTCGGTGTTGAGCACTCTGGTGCCCAGAGCAAGGCGGGAGCTGTCTGTGGTTTCTGGGAGGAACAGGGGAAGGTGTAAACATGTGAAGGAAGGACACTTGGCCTTTCTTCCTTCCAGGGGCTAAAACTTCCAACTTTGAGAGCACCTTGGGAGCTAAGACCCTGCCTCAGGATGGGGAGATGCCAGAACAGGGGGCTGAGGGGTCCCCTCCTGGGGAGATGGCACTGTTGGAGAAAGAGGAGTAGGGTGTTGTGGCAATGAAGATGCCCCTGAGGAAGAGGGGGCTGTCGAGTCAGCCTCAGCCCTGGATGTGGTGGACAAGGACCTTCAGTGTCCTAAGGAAGAGGACACAATAAAACTGGTGGGCAGCCCTGGGTGCAAGACCTGCCACTTCCTCCTGGTGAATGTTGCCAAGAATTTTAATCAAGCTCGGGTGAGTGGCCTGCAGCTGAGGCTGAGGCCTGGGGGCAGGGGAAGGGAGGGAGGAGGCTCTGGCCTTCCTATCACTGGTTCTTCTCCCCACTGAGGGCCCTGAGGGTGTCAGCAGAAGCTGAGGCCCGAAAAGGTGTTGAGGTAAGAGGGAAGGGCCATATGGAAACAAACAGAAGTTGCATTTTGGTCTCCAGCCTTCAAATGGCTGTAGCGAGGGAGGGAGAGCATGAATTTTGGAGACTCAGAGACCCAAGACTATGGTCATGTGAATTCATGTAGGAGGGACTCCATTCTTCCCCTTTTATCCTGCCCTGCAGTTAACTTGCCAGAGTTGCTACCGGAGCAACCTGGTCTCCATCCACAGCTACAGCTTTAATTTACTAATCCAATGCACCGCCCGCATGTTCAACCAAGGTCAAGTCTGGATTGGAGGCATGGCCACAGGCTGGGTAAGCTCTAAGTGGGGGGGCACCTCCTGACCCCAGAAAGTGCTCAACTTGCTGCAGATTTGCCTGTGTTTCTCCTCTATGATCCCCTACAGAATTGAGGATAGATGGACACCTGGGTGAGACACTGAGGGGGCTGCATAAGCATTGGGAAGTGCCAGGGATTTGGAATTAGGAGGTTTGGGTCCCAGTTCCTCCCTGCCTCTGACTATCCATGTAACTTGGGCAAGACCATGGGCCTGTTTCCTCATCTCTAGGATGGGTTGGCAGCCCCTGCCCTACCTCTTGTTAGGGCTGGAAGGATGAGCATGTGCGTGGGATGCATAGAACGTAATGGTGATGATCACTGTGGATCGATATTTCAGACGACCAGGACAGTGTCTATCACGGTCCAGTAGGCAAGGGCCCCTGGAGGAGCTGGCAGGGACAGGGCCAGCTCTACCTCTCTGCCTTCCTTTGCCCCTTTCCCAGCCCGCCTCTTCCCCTCCTGCCTTCCTCAGGGCCCCTTCACACATTTGCACTGGGTTGACAGCAGCTGCTGGAATTTTACGTACTGGGCTATCGGCCAGCCCTATGTCTTCAGTGGCAGATGTGTGTCCATGTATACTGGAGGTGAGGTGGGCTGGGGATGAACCGTGGGAAGGCCCCATGGAGGAGGCACTAGGAAGAGCCTGACTCTTTTTGGGAGAGGCTTCCTGGGTCTTTAGACTCCATCTCCACTGAGGTGTGGAGATGGGCAAGGGAAAGACTCTCCTGTGGGGAGAGCAGGGGTGGACAAGAGGCTGAAGGTACCTTCCTGTTCTGCCTTCGCAGGAGGCCAGTGGAGTCTATCTGACTGCAACATGTGCCTCCCCTTCGTCTGTTCCTACTGGGCTGGTTTCAGCCAGGAGTTCAGAGCTGCCCCCTCCTGGGCAGCTGCCTCCCTTCCCCTGCCTGCTGCCCCTCCCTCCACCTCCCTGCAATACAATTTCTTTACTAAAACAATTTATTTTCTTCTCTGATCTTTGATCCATTCTGCTTACCCTCACCCTTGGACTTTCTGCCCTGTCATCCCTCCCCACGCCACACCTTTCATAGAAAGGGTCAGAAGTTACCACTCCTTGAGGAGGATGGAGGGTGGGGTGGGGTCTACCGAGCCTTTTGGAGACAGAAGAATGGACTCAGGTAGCTCTCTTCATAGAACACCCAATTTCTGGTCACCTGTGTAGCAGGTGTTGCTAGTACCCCATTCATACCTTTCAGACCTCTCAAGGTTTTAGGTAGATTCCTGAAGATCTGTATTTGCATCCCTGTGCCCAAGGGCCTTTTCTCTCTTTCCCCTGCCCCAGAACTGTGGTTGCTTTGACATACAAGGAAATTTACATGTCCCTGGGAACAGGCCACAACCCTCAGGAGTGAGTGTATAAGTACCCCAGTCCCTTGCCCCTCAAGTGGAATGAATCTAACATGTACTGGGCACCATCTCCCAAGGTTTCCCAATGAGATTAAACTCTAGTGACCTGCTAAATTAGCTGGCCTTACAGCACACATTTTATTGGCTGCCTTCCTTTCCCTGTATGAATTCTCTGCTCCCTCCAAGTGTCTCTGCAACTCTCAGATAAACTACTTGCACTCAAATCCTTGTCTCAAGGTCTACTTCTGGGGAAACCCCATATAGAACAACTTGCTATTCATCAGACTCTAAATGAGGCGGGGGAATATGACAAGACACTGTACCCTGACATTCAGGAACATATAGTTGTTTGTAACGTAAGCACAACAACATCAACTAGTTGTTACCACTTGCAGAGCACCCACAAAATATCCCCTGCTGTGGCAGGCACCTTACACAGATGGCATCATGTGATTAATAGTTATTATCCCCATTTTACAGAACCAGGTTCAGAAAAGTGATGACCTGTTAAAAGACTTGCCCAAGACTGAACATCTCAGTGCGACCAATGCTGGGATGTCACTCTATCTGCTCCAAAGTATGTTCTTTTAACCCTTATGCCTCCATGGCTGGCAGTCTCTGTCTTACTGTTTGCATTTATATTCATAAGGGTTTCAAACTCTATCTCTTGTCCCAAGATTCATTCCAGCCCCACATTATGCAGAGTGTGGGCCTTGGCATCTTGAGAGGCAGTGTAGTGTGATGTATAATGAAATCACAAGCTTCTGGGCCTGCCCCTCTGTGTCTCAGTCTTCCCATCTATAAACTAAGGATAATGACAGGGCCTGCTTCTAATGAGATCAGCTTGAGTAAAGCTTTCAGAACAGAGCCTGGCACAAGGGCCACCCTCAACAATGTTGGCACCATTCTCTAGATTGTCTGGGGTAACACATCCGAGCGTATCAAAGAAAGCAAGGACTTGGGAGTCAGACAGACCAGGGTCCAAGGGACCACTTGTTAACTAGTTGTGCAAACTTCCACAAGTCATTTAATCTCCATGAGTTTTTATAGTACATATATAGATGAGAGATGGCAATACCAAATTTGTAGGATGACTTTTAAGGATTAAGTAGGATAATGAATATAAAAACCTTAATGAAGCATTGTGTCTGGTCCATGGTGGACCTTCAGAAATGTTATTTCCAGTTTTAAATCAGACAGAAATTATTATGGCCATTGACAAGGTCATTGAAGTCATTGGAATGTCTTTGCCCAGGGTTTGTGTGCAAAGGAAACAGGGTCAACTGAGAGGGAATGGTCTGTTGGGGAGGGAGGTCAGTGAGAGTGGGCTGAGGAAAGACAGCTACAGGGTGGGCGAGGAGCCAGAAGACCTGGGGTTAGGCCTGTTTCTGACTTGCTGTGTGATCTTGGGCAACTTGTTTAAACTCTCTGAGATGCCATTTCCTCATCCGTAAAAGGAGACAATGCGTGTAAAGCGTACAGTGGTGCTGGCTCAGGAGAGTGGCCAGCCTTATTGATCAGCCCAACCACCAAGTGAAACGGTGCCCCTGGCCTGGGCCCCTGGATGAAGGAGAATGACCCTCCCTCTTCTTCCATTAGGGAGGTTTCAAGCTTGAAATCTGGAAACCAGGTTTTTGGGCCCGGGAATTGGCTAATCCTCCCACAGTCAGGTAGATAAATGATCTGGTCCGTTGGGCCAGGGAGATAAGGGGTCAAGGCTGTTATTCTGCAATCAGGCCCAGAAGTGACCTCTCAGTTACTTCTGCATTTGTGGGTCCCTTGGGAGAGCAGAGGAGGAGGAGGAATCCAGGCCTTCCCACCCTCTGGGCTACTTGTCCCTTCTGCCCTGAGCCCTGGAGGGCTGGGCTGGAATACGGGGTCCAATATGCACTACCCACAAGGATGTCTCCAAGCTGAGTCATCCACCCTGACAAGTCCACTAGTTCTTGTCAGAGAGATCCAGCAAATTCAAGGCTCATCTTTTGCTGGCCTCTCCTTAAACTGCAGCAAATTTGGGTAGAGTTTGATTGGTTAAAATTCTGATATTTTGTTCATCATAGATGTTTTGCGTTAATTTCGATTTTTAAGAACGATTGCATTAAAATATTATTTATCTTGAATAGCGAATTTCTTAGCATCCCCTTAAATTTTGCCTCTGAATTGAATTTTGCTTCACTTGCCTAGTTCTAGTTCTGACCTTCTGGTGGTGACACGGGGAGACAGGGGTGAGTAGGGTGGGGAAGGGAGTCTACAGAGGGCATGAGACTCTGCAGGAAGCTTTTCATTACAGCTGCCGCCTCTTTGCCAGCTCTGAAGATACACGTTGAGGTTGGACAAGGTGGCATATTCTAGACCAGTGACTCTTAGCTGGGGCCATTTTGCTCCCCTGAGGACATTTGGAAATGTGTGGAGACGTTTTTGATTGTCTAATGGGGGGAGGAGCTACTGACATGTAGTGGGTAGAGACAAGGGGTGTTGTTAAACCTTCTACAACACCCAGGACAGTCCCCCACAACAGAGTTATTTGACCCCAAGTATTAATAGCACAAAGGTTGCGAAACCTTGGTCAAGATTCATAGCAAAAGAAAGAGCACAGGTTTTTCACACACTAAAGGTGAGAAAGACAGGGAGAGCAAAGGAAGGGAGAGAGAAAGAGAGGGGCAGAAAGAGCGCCAGCTAAAAAGACTTAGAAATCCCAGTTCCTTCCCTTCCTGTGTAACCTTGGCAAATTGATTCCTCTCTCTGAATCTCATTTTTGGGGTCTGTGAAATAGGGGTAATCATGCATTCCTGGTGCCATGAGGGAAGATGAAGATCGGGGATGTGGTGCATATAAAGCAGCCAGTGTAGATAAGAGCTTGGGAGGACTGAGGCTCCCCTTTGCCTCGGGCCAGGGTGGGGTGCCCTGGAGCTGATAACCCACCTGCTAACACCTGTTAAGATTAAGGGCTGGTGGCCTCTCCAGGCTTCTTACACCTGCTTCCTCTCAAACCCCCCTCCCCCGCCCCTGTCTCGCACCAGCCCCCTGGGATCTCCACTTCACTTCCTGGATATTGACCAGTCTGGGGGAGGCTGCTCCTGAAGTTAAGGCATATTGTTCAGATCAGGGCACTTTAGGGGCACTAATAATAATCAAGCCTGAACAACAGACATAACATCTGGGGCCTTCTTAAGCAAACCAGGGTGTGTGGACACCTATACAGGGCAGAAGGTCCCAGGAGGCAGGTCCCTGCTGTTCCAGGAGAGGGCAGGGCTCAGGGTGAGAAGACGGAGCAAACTTTGTTATCAGTTCCACAGCCCCTCCCCCTGGCCTGGGGCAATAATCCCACTTCCCCAAAATCCCAGTATAAGGGCTGCTTCTGGGGCCCCGCAGCCAGAGAGACACTGAGAGTGGAGGCCTCAGATGCTTGAGAGGTGAGTTGTCTCCTGGCTGCCCAGGGAGGAGGGGTCTATCTAGGGCCTGGGGGGAATCAGCACCCCATATGGCAAACACCTAGGAGGCCTGTCCTTAGGGCCATGCTGGCCGCTGTTCTTCTCCCTCCTTCTCCCCTAGCATGAGTGAAATCAGTCCTGACCCTGAGCAGACTGGTCCCTGCGGGGGCAACTGTCCGAGCTGAGTGTGGTTCCAGGGAGCAGCGGTAGAGAACTGAGGACAAAGGGACTTTTGTACCTGAGTTGCCCCCCCCATTCCTTTCCCAGATTCTCCAGCTCAGGGTGTGTTCACTGGAGGAGGAGGAAACAATCTAGTTTGCTCTTTAATCAAGTAATTAACACTGCATCTATACTAGGTACCAGGGCTGTGCTAGACACACAAGGACGGAGAAGGAAGGTGGAACTGTGTTCTCGCCACAAGACTGAGTAGATATGAAACACCCCCTGCTCCTGCCCCTTATCCTGCTGGGAACAGTTTCTGCTCTTCATCTGGGTAAGTCCTCTCCTTCCCTTCTTATCCCTCTTTCCTACATACCTGTTTTTTTTTTTTTTTTTTTTCACTCTTATGAAGCCAGGGCCACAGCCTCCTCTCTTCAGTTGTCCCAGTTCACCTCTGGTAAGATTTCTCCAGTCTCAGAACCATGACCTGAGCTTTCTCTCAGAAGGAAAACCCACCCACCTGCTAAGATGAAGGGCTGGTGACCACTCCAGCCTTCTCACATGTGCTTCCTCTCACCCCCAAAATACACACCTGTGATGGCAGCCAGAAGTCAGGTTCTTGTCCATTTGTGGGTGTGACCCAAGAGATCTCTCCTCAGCTAACACTGAGGAGATCCTCCAGTCTTGGATCCAGATGGGATCCCTAGGAAGGCTTGAGGGCGGTTGTTGGAGCTGTCCGTGGTCCTGGAAGAAGAGAGATGACCTGATGGCCGATTACCTCTTTTTCCCAGAGAATGATGCTCCCCATCTGAAGATCCTAGATACAGAAGCAGACCTGGGCCAGGATCTGGATGGTTCAGGGGATCAGGAGGGAGAGTTGGCCTTGACTAAGGAGGTGATTAAGTCAGAGGGAGAAGAGGTTGACGCTTCTGCCTGTCAAGACGCCTTCGAAGATGAGGAGGCCATTGAGTCAGACCCAGCTGCCGTAGACAAGGACTTGGACTGCCCCAGAGAAGAGGACACAGTTCAGATGCAGGGAAGTCTTGAGGGCAAGACCTGCCGATACCTGTTGGTGCGGACCCCCAAGACATTTAGGAGTGCTCAGGTAAGTAGCAGGGAAGCTACTGCAGGGAGAAGAGAGTGGATTTGACCTGCTGTTCTCTATTTGTTTAGACTAGTGGATCTCAAAGACTAGCATGCATCAGAATCACCTGGAGGTCTTGTTAAAACACAGATTTCTGGGCCACACCCCACAATTTCTGATTAGGAAGGTCTGTGGTGGGGCCTGAGAATTTGCATTTATAACAAATTCCCAGGTGATGATGATTTTGTTGGTCTGGGGACTGCACTTTGAGAACCATTGATTTAGCCAAAAGGCTTTGGTATTAAATATATCCATGTTAAGTCCTGGCTCTGCCTTTTATTGGCTGTGTTACCTGGGCAGGTTACTTCACCTTTCAGAGCTTCAGTATCTCCATTTGTTAAATGAAGTTTTACAAATATATACAATATGGTGCCAACCTCTTAGAGTGGTGGTGAGGATTAAATGAGATAATACATGGAAAGTATTTGGAATAATCCCTACATCATAATAAACTCGAAATAAGTGGTGGTTATAATTATGAGAATGTTATCATTATGTCCTACAAGATTATCCTGACAGCTAATTCAGAAGCAAAAGTGGACTGAGCAGTCAAGTAGATCCCTTATTTTTAACCTGAAAAGGGGTGTGGGGATCTTGCCTGGAGACTCAGAAACTTGAGATCAATGTGAGGGAATTTTTGGCTTCACTTCTCTCCATAGAATGTCTGCAGGAAAATGCTACAGAGGCAACCTTGTCTCCATTCACAGCTACAGCCTCAACAATCACATTCTGTATTTCACTAGAAGTCTCAATCAGGCCCGGGTCTGGATTGGAGGCTTCCTCAAGGGCTGGGTAAGTAAAAGGTCAACTCCCAGGCATAGGAAGTTTTTTCTGATTGTCTTAAGGGAGCACCTGCTGGTGCCAAGCCTTAGGCCAGCAGCTAAGGTGTCCTTAGAGTGGCAGGCAATGACATGCCGGAGCTGGCTGGTACTGGCTCTGGAGAACTGATGGCGCACATCTCTTCCCAACTCCCTGTTCAGTGATTACGTGCTTGTACCTTGAAATCAGCCATGGTGGGAATATTTACACCAAGGAAATTGACAATTGATACAAATTAGTCTCCTCCCTACTCCCTATTGTCTCACCCTCCCCTGAGCTGGTTTTTAAACACCACTGGAGTCAGGAGGCAGATTCCAGGCCCAGGTTGGTCACTTACTAGCTGAATAGCTTGTCTCAGTTTCTTTATCTCTGAAATGGGAACCCTTTTCTCTCAGGGTGGCTCTGAAATTGTGGATGAATAAGTGCCATTATATTTGGAACTCAAGGTGTGGACTATGGGCCAGCAGTATCAACTTTACCTGGTAACTCATTAGAAATGGAGACTCTGGCCGGGCGCAGTGGCTCATGCCTATATTCCTAGCACTTTGGGAGGCCAAGGCAGGAGGATTGCTTGAGCCCGAAAGTTTGAGACCAGCCTGGGCAACACAGCAAGACCCTATCTCTACAGAAAAAAAACCAATTAGATGGGTGTGGTGGCACACATCTGTAGCCCTAGGTACTCAGGGGGCTGAGGCAGGAGGATCGCTTGAGCCCAAGAGTTTGAGGTTGCAGTGAGCTATGATTACGCCACTCTACTCCAGCCTGGGTGACAGAGTGAGACCCAGTCTCTAAAAAAAAAAAAAAAAAAAAAATACATAATCATAATCTTGGGCTCCTCCCCAGACCTCTTGAATCAATTTGCATTTTAAAAAGATCCCCAGGAGATCCATATGAACAGTAAAGTTTGAGAAGCCTACTCTGTGTGATGGCTGGGAGAGATAGGTTGCTGTTCCGTTGTCATTGCCTGCAGACCCTCAGGGTGGGTCTCGAGGGTATCTGGCTCCTGGCCAGGTGGGCAGTGAGAAGAGTCAGCAGTGGATGTTCTCTGGGGCCCCTGGATCTGTCTGTCTTCCTGGACCTCTTTCCTCTGACCTAGCCTATCACTTCTCCAGTGCTTCTGGAAGCGGTTTGGCTGGACTGATGGGAGCTGCTGGAATTTTGCATACTGGGCCCCAGGGCAGCCTAGAAGAGGGAGAGGCCACTGTGTAGCCCTATGTACCCAAGGTGAGGGGGAAGGGCACCAGGGCAAGGAGAAGGGGTGGGTGGACTCACTACTGTCCTTTTGAGCTGCCTGAACACACATCCCCAGACTCACACCCGCCCTCACCCATGGGAGAACCAAAGCCTGTATTCAAGGAGGGCTGAGGTACGGGGATTCCTTAAGCAAAACCAGGTGATGGCGGTGCTCTGGTGGCAGCTGGATGGGGGCTCTTTCACCACCTCTGATATGAGGGTGACAAATTCGAGTAACAGATGTGACAAATGAGAGTGGCAGATGTGAACATAAGGTGTGGATGAAGGATAAGAAAGGATGTGGGAATTAGGGATGGCTGAGAGACAAGGTGCCAGCTTCGAACAGCAGATGTGGGCAACAGCACGGATGCCAGATGTGAGGGACTTTAGTGTAGTGGCTAAGACATACGTGCTGAAGCCAGACGGCTGCGATTCGCATACCACTGTGCACACTTGCCAGCTGACAGGCTGAGATACAGGCAAGTTATTTATCTCCACTAAGCCTCAGTTTCCTCATCTGTGAAATGGAGATGATGGCATGACCTTGGCATCATGATTAGGCTTAAATGCCACACTCCATCTAGCAGCGGTTCCCCAACCTTTTTGGCACTAGGGACCGTTTTCATGGAAGACAATTTTTCCACGGACCAGGCGGGGCGGGTGGGGGGGGGGGAAGATCGTTTCGGGATGATTCAAGCGCATTACATTTATTGTGCACTTTATTTCTATTATTATTCCATTGTAATACATAATGAAATAATTATACAACTCACCATAGCTTGGGGACCCCTGATCTAAAAGTACGTAGCACACCGCCTGCCTTGCACTAAGAGCGCGGTAAATGTTAGCCAGCAGGGATGCGCGGGAAGCATACAGCTGGCAGATAGCGACAACGGCCGTAGAAGGGGACATAAGAGGTGCCCGAGGAGGGAAGGAGGTGGGGCACAGGCCGGGCCCGGCCGGCAGCTGACTCCACTGTGCTCTCTGCTGCCAGGGGGTCGCTGGCGACGAGCTCCCTGCCAGAGGCGCCTGCCCTTCGTCTGCACCGCCTAAGCCAGCGGACGGCCCGCCCGGAGCCTCGCTCTTCACAGCGGCGCCTGCCCCGCCCCTCGCCACTCGGCCCCGTCCCCCAGCCTCTCCTGGCCACGAATCCAGACTTCTCACAGCATCTCCTGACTCTCGTTTCTTCATTGCTCGCTTTGGGGTCCCCGCGGTCGGGAAAGCCCCGCGGTCACTCCCTGCTGCGCCCTCTGCAGGCGGGACGGGGACTTGGCGGCGCTCGCGGGGAGGGGTCGGGCGGCGGGGAACTGGTGCTCTTGCTTTGTCTGGATTCGGTGTGGGATGCGGGGTGGGGCGGCTTTCCAAAGTGGAGGCGATGGGGCTGATTCAAGAGTTGGCGTTGGACTACTGAGATCCCAGCTGGCACCCACCACCAGGAAGTGCGGAGAAAGTCTTGTCTTTGGGGCAGCCTGCTCCTCGGGCCCCATGCCTATTTTGGCCTCGGATAGGAGCCCCCATTTCCCATTCCCCGCCACCGCTGTGTGAGTTCAAAGCCCCCAGCCTCTTCTGAGGCGTGTTCCCCTTCCGTTCCCAGGAGGGTGGCTGTCCTCCCCTCCTCCATCCTGGCTACATCCCTAGAGGGGCCACATTCTTAGGAGGAAGCTGCCTCCGGTCAGTAGGGCCCTGCAGCCAAAGGCAGGGTGTCTGGTAGCAGTGTGGTCCCCATGCCCAGTTCTGCAGCCCCAGGCCTCGGCTTCTCTCTGTCCCCTACTTTCTTAGACCCTGGGGACATTAAGAGAGAATACTGTTATCACTCTTAACTTTGTGCCAGGTGAGCTCCTGGGCTCCAGGAAAGATTTAGAATTGAAGAAGCAGGGAGCTCAGACATGAGACTAGGCATTAAGAGGGTAGAGAGCCCTGGATTTTGTGTGTGTATGTGTGTGTTAGAGAGAGAGACAGACAGAGACAAAGACAGATAGACACTGACTTTTTGGGGGTGTATTTCTACATGGGGCCCATGGAGAATACACAAGTATTTCTGTGTATGCACATGTACATGTGTACATATATATCTTGGTGTGTACATGAGTCAGTGTTTATATATATGTGCATAACTATGTATGTGTGAATCTATATATGAAAATGTGCTTAACTCTGTGAGTCAGTGTGTATTTGTGTGTTGAGTGTGTATACATTTATAGATCTTTGTATATTTATGGATATGCCTGTATGTCTGTGTACATCTTGAATGTGTATGTCTGTATAGCTTCACATTTTTATACGCCTGAATCTCTGTGTGTATGCGTACATGTATTCCTCTGTGTCTTTAACCAGTATGTATGTGGGTGTGTATATGTGTCAGTGTATGTCTAAGCACACCTGCATACAGGTCTATGTTTGTGTGGGTATATGTGTTTCTATACAAGTATCTGATGGGATGTGGTTTTGGGACCAAAAAGAACAGTTTTCCCAGGTGTGCTGTGTTTCTAAGGGTGCTGGAGTTGAGGGAACAGGACAGGATCAGAGAGCCCCGGGGAAGGTGGGTGGTGGAGAAAACAGCAGGGATGAATCCCTTAAATATGGGCAGGCCTCTGGCAACAGGAGAATAGGCCCTGGCACTGCCATGAACCTCACCAATGCTGGGCACCAGGAATGGTCTCCGGGTGACAAGGCCTGTCCTCAGTAGAGAGATCTATCCATCTGCTTTGGGTGAGATTGGGTCAGGCAGCTCCTAATCACAGCATGTTGGGTGGTCATTCTCCCCAGAGGCATGGAAGGGGAGCTGCCCAGGAGTAGGGCCCCACGTAGGTCCCTGCACTGCACACTGCAATAAGCCAATTCTTGATGCTATGCTTCTAGAAGAACAGTAGCATCTGGCTGCTGGGGTGGCAAGGACAGGCAGTAGGGGAAGCTCTGCATAGGTGACTCTGGCACTGGTATTTCAGCTGATTGCCAAGCCCCCTTTTATTAGCCTTCACTTATTTCTCTGATGGGGAATGGACTGTAGCCAAACCTAGTGGTCCAACATCCTGCCAGCCAAAACCAGGGGTGGAGGTAGGGAGGGCAGAGGAGAGGGGCTAAGACCTTTCCAGGCTGAAGCTTACTTAAGGTAGGCCAGGGGAGATAAGATGCCTTTCAAATCTGCAGCACTATCTGTTATTGGGCCTTGACTTCAACCCTTACATAGTCATTCCTTTGGCTGTTTAAGGCCTTTCAGTCTTGAATAGCCCTTGATTAAAAAGCAAATACTCTTGAGAGAAGAAATTCCCCAGAAATGTTATCTATTAATACCCCTGCGAGGCTGATTGGCAACTTGCTGAGAACAAGGTTTTGTGAGAAGGAACACAGAAGGGAAGGATGTGTGGAATTGTCAGTGAGCACGCTGAGGGTGGGGTGAGAGGGGGAGAAAAGAAGCTATTAAGGAGATAATGAAACAGAGAGAGTATTGTGTTCACTATTTCCAAGAAGACTAGGAATTGCCCAGTATTCCTTGCGGTAAAGGTGGGCTCTGCACATGCTAGTGAATCTGGCCAATGGAATGTGGTGGGAAGTGTGTAAGCCCGTCCGGGCTTGGTCTTTAAATTATCCTTTCTGATCCTCCAGTTCTCACTTTCCCTCCCTCAGTGATCTGGGAGTCCATGTCTTAAATGGCACAGCTACCAGATGGAGGGAGCTGTCTGACCTACTTTGTTGTATTAAACCTTGATTTTACTTGTTCCTGCAGCAAAACCTGAGTTAGCCAAACTAACACATAAAAGAAAAGAAGGTGCCAACAAATGTCCAGATTTTTCCCAGATACAGCACAGAAGTCAAAATCCCAGACTCTAGATTCGTAAAGTTCTAGGTTCAAGTCCCAATTCAATTTCTTAAGCCTCAGTTTCTTTTGTAAAATGAGGGTCGAATTAGACAATGGCTGTCACCCATTTAGTCCATTGCCTGCCAGTGGTGAGTAATCAGTAAATGTTAGCTTTCGTGCTGAGTGATTATAGCAGCAATGTAGTTTAGGAATGAGCATGGCTTCTAGTTCTAATTCCCATGTACTGTAAATTTCTTTTTCTATCAATAGATTAATAACAAACCATAGCAACCTCACCAGGGCTGGTGTGAGAGTCCATGTGATTATGCTGGTGACTGCGCTGAGTAAACCACCATGCAACAGAGACAAGTTAGCGGTTGTTTTTGCTACTGATATTAACCCTACATCTAGTACTCAGAAGCGGTCACTTAGTTCAGATATGGGGAGGACAACATCAGGCTCACGCACACTCGCTGGCCGGCTCAGGACCACCCCAGTCCGGGGGGAAGGGAGGGTCTGGGGGAGAGGGTCCCTCCAGGACACAGCTGCCTCCATCTCATTAGACAGCATCCCTGTGACCCCAGCCTCAGCCCAGCCTCCTGAGAGCTGGATTCCCCAGGGAGGTGCGGGGGACTCCTAGTTGGAGAATGTGGTGCTGCCTTCACTGATGTCTCTGCTGGAGATATGAAGTCTGGTCAGATCTGTGGACACTGCCTGATTCCTGAGGCTAAACCTGGGGAGATACTGCCCCCCATCCTGAGGACAGGGCTGTGGATGAGGGCAGAGGTAGGGGAGGGGTGATGTCAGGGGAATCTTACTCCTTCTTCCCCAGGGGTGGGGGATCACTGGGGTCAGGCCTTGGCAAGTGCCCACTGTTTGAGCCTTCCGAGCTACTCCCGAGGCTGTCCCCTCCCCCAGTGCCTGCACCTTCTGCTGTTAGCCTCCTATCTGCTTAGACCTCACGATCATGCCCACTCCAACTTTTCCAGAGGCAGACTTACCGTGAAGCTAATGAAACATATACTTTAGGGCCAGTCACTTGCATGAGCCCCTCCTAATACCTAATTCCACATTATTTTTCAAAAGATGCCCCAAAATTGCAGGCTTCACAGAACTGAGTCTGCCCCTGAGCTCTGCCCAGGTGTGGTTTCTGGGTTTCTCACTGTAGGAGAGGCCAGAAAGGGGATGGAAGATGTCTGGTCCAGTGAAGGCAGGGGTTCCAGCTTCCCATTCTTGCCTCCTTCCCTAGCAGCAGGACACCTGGGGTCTCTTTCGGCCACTAACTGTGAGGCACTGGACAAGTCATTTGCCCTTTCTGGGCTCAGTTTGCTCATCCGTAAGCAGGAGAGTTGGATGAGACAGTTTCTAGGGCCCCTTTAGCTTCTAAGCTTATGAGACTGAGAACTGTATTAGGACTCTGTGGGGACAGGCCTGGCTGACCTGGCTGGTCAGCTCTCAGGGAATCGGGCCTCACTGGAGCCTTTTCACCAATATTTTAAATGAGGACTGCTGACCTCCTGGAACAGGGCCCCAGCCTACAAAGACAGGACCCTAAGTCTGGAATCACCTCTCACCCTGGGGTAGCCTAATCTGGCTCCCAGAGTGAGGGGGCCTAGATGTATGTGGGAATCTGTGGGGTCCCAGAGGAAGAACAAGAACAGCCCCTTCCCTGGTTTGTGGACAGAGCTGTGGGGTAAGGGAAGGAAAAATTCACTGACAGTCATGCCTCCTGTTTCCTTCTGAATTTGAGACCCACCCAAGTCAGAGATGAGACCCCCAGTCTCAGAGATGAGACTGTCCAACTGGCCTCCCCTAAAATGGGGCCTGAGTTCCTGGGGAAAGCATTAGGCTTACTTGTTATTAACCGAATCATGGTCAGGGTGGAGGCAGCTGAAGCAGCAGGGCTGAACCCCCAGGAGTTCATTCTTCTGTCGAGGGGTGTGGGCGGTGGAGTTAGTCAGACCCGGGTTCAAATCCCAGCCCTCTCACTTCCTGGCTATGTGGCCTGGGGCAAATCACTCAGTGTCTCTGAGTCTTGGTTTATCTTCAAAGCAAGGAAAACTAATATCTACCTTGTAGGATTATTCTAAGGATTAAATGAGATAATGTTAGTACTTGGTAGGCCCTTGTGGCCACTTGTCCTTACAATATTATCTCTACTCTTTGGAAAGGAGGGGTCCCTTTCCAAAGGTGCTGCTGCCCGGGGAGGGGTGGGGGTCCTGGGAAGCAGACAGGGGTGAGGCAAGGGGTGAAGGTGAGGGTGGGGTCTTAGCAGGGAGCACTCCCTGTCTGCTGGAGAAAGGGGAGGCCCAGATGCCTGAGTCCCAGCTGCGGCCTCATGGTGTGAGCAGCAGAAGTGACAGTCCCTCTTCTCCCCCACCCCCTTGCTCAGCTGGGGTCCCCTGTGGGAGGCCTGGAGCCCAAGGGCGAGTGTGGGGCCCTGGGAAGAGGCCCTAGTGGCCTATGGAATATGCCCCCGAATCTGTGGACTGCTTTTCCTCCGTGGTCTGGTTGCTGGGGTGCCGTGGGTTGGTCAAGGCGGCAACTTTCAGTGTTGTCTCGTTCACCTGCAGGCAGAAGGTCCTCCTATGCACCCCATTTGACAGGCTCAGCAGCGAGGGCCCCTGGCCTGGTCACTGGGGCAACTAGAGCGAGTCTGTGTGATCTCGAGACTCTTTCCATGTAGCCGAAGGGCAAACAGAACCCGGAGCCATCCCACAGTGGGCAATGGAGAGGGGATGATGGGGATGGGGCAGATGCCGGCAGTGATGACCCGCAGAGCCCCCAAGGTTCTCTTTAGAGCCCACTCTTGGCCAAACTCTCTCTTGTGAGGACCTGGAATATTCACTGAGGCCCAATGAACTCCCCTTCAGAAGATCCCCAAAGGGGAGGCACTGAGAGTCCCTGGGGCCCAGCACCACTCCCTCCTCTGCCCCCAGCTCACCTCCTCGAACTTCTTGGCTTTGTACTGGTCGGCCCCCTTGAGGAAGTTGAGCAGGATGATGTCACAGAGAACGGTTCCCTGGAGGGGAGAGGCAGGGCAGGCTCAGAGGCTGCCCTGGAGTGGGCAGGGGCAGGGTGGCAGGAAGCAGTTGGCTCAGGCAGCCCCTGAGCTGCCCAAACTGTGGGGCAGGACCGCCCTGGGCAGACAGCAGGCCAGGGTGGGAGGTGAGTCCTCCAGAGAGGCCTGAGCGATGTTTCCTCTTAGAAAAATGCCCAGGGCCTTTACAGGGTGTCTTCCTGGCTTGCTTTCCCCCCAGACCACAACTACACAGAGAGAGGACTCGGTGGGAGGAGCAGGACTGAGGGGTACAAGTCACTGGGAGCGGGGGCTACATCCCTGCCTGGCCATGTGGCTTCTGCTCCTCATTAAGGCATCTCAGGTCTGTGGAAACTCTGGAGTCTCTTCCCCCACCTTCATGGTGAGAAACAGCAACTTTTTAACAGGTGGAGCCTCCTGAAACCGGGAAAGCTGCTGCTTCCGGAGTAATGAACGCGCCATGATCGGAGACGGTCCAGCCAGGGCCCACGCAGCAGGAGGTGCTGAAGGAGGCTGAAGCACCCGGCATCGGGGAGGGCTTGCCCGGGTCACTCCCCCGCCCACCCGTGCCAGTCAGGATCCCACTGTGACTGGCCTCCTGTCCACCTGGAGGGGCTGGACTCACCACTCCCACGGAAGTAAAGGCCGCCACGGAGCTGATGATGGTGGGGATGATGTTGAACTTGCCGGCCTGTATGCACAAAGACCAAGGCGTGTGGGCAGAGGGTGGAGGTGAGGCCTGTGGCTGAACTTGGAGACAGAAGGGTTCTTGGTGGATCAGCAGGTCCCACCGCTTCATGGCACAGATGAGCATATGGGAGAGCAACCAACTGAGGGTGTCAAAGCTGGTCAGCAGCAGACCCCTGCCCCCCAGAGGAGCCTTTTCAGGGCCCACGAGCTGGTCCCAGCTGCCTCCCTTGTCCACCCCATCTGCCCGGCCCCAGGACTCACATTGCCGTACACCAGCACGTCGAAGCGGATGCCAAAAGCCTTCAGGAGTGTGCGGTACTCACTGCCGTTCTCCATTTTGTAGTACTTGGCAAACCTGGAGGCCAGAGGCGAAGGTGGTCTCACCGTGGGCTTCTGTCTCTCTGGCCTGAAACTTCTGGCTCCTCTAGAGCCCTGTGACCCTCACTTACTGAGCAACCCTTACGATGGTTTGTGAGACACCTGCCATGGTCCTCCTGTGCGGTGAGCTGACCCTCTGCCCTGGACTTGGAATTCAAACTGCATCAGTCTTTGGTTTCTAAAGCATCATCTTGGGGGCTTGTTAAGAAAGCAGATTCCTGGGCCCGACCTCGAACCCATAGAATCAGCATGTCTGTGGGTGGAGCCCTAGACTCTGCCTTTTAAATAACTTCCCTAAATGATTCTGGTGTGTACAAAAGTTTAAGCTATGGCTGGACTCCAAGCTTCTTCAGTTCTATCCGTTTGGGTCTCCTGGGGCCTGGCTCACTGCAGGTGCTCCCTCTCCACAGGCTTCTCTGCCACAGTGGTTGTGCAACCTTGGGCCAGTCACTTAACCTCTCTGAGACTCAATTTCCTCTTTTGTGAGTGGGAATAATACAAAAGTCCTGCTTCACAGGGTTGCCATGAGAATTGAGTGAAACCACATGTGTCAGAGGTTTAGAACAGTGCCTGGAACATAGTAAGCACTCAGCAAATATTTGCTGATGCTGGCTGTTGTTATTGCTAAAGAAATATGTTTATGTTTATAGAACAATTTAAAAAAGTGCTTTCAGACACCTCATCTCCTTTCACCTGTGCAAGAAACCTATGGGCTAGTGCTATGGTTTGAATGTCCCCTCCAAAACTCATGTTGAAACTTAATCCCCAGTGTGGCAGTATTGAGATCCAATCTCGATAAAAGGTGATCGGAACATGAGGGCTTGGCCCTCATGAATAGATTAATCCAGTCATGGATTAATGGATTAATGGGCTGTCATGGGAGGGGAACTAGTGGCTCTGTAAGAAGAGGATAAGAGACCCGAGCTAGCATGTTAGCACGCTCAGCTCCCTTGCCATGTGATATCCTGCAACACCTCAAGACTCTGCAGAGTCTCCACAAGCAAGAAGACTCTCACCAGATGGGGCTCCTCCACCTTGGACTTCTCAGCCTCCATAATGGTAGGAAATAAATTCCTTTTCTTTATAAATTACCAAGATTCAGCTATTCTATTATAAATAGAAAATGGACTAATACAGATGGGCATGTGACTGTTCTATTTCTCAAATGAGGCTCCGAGGGGGTTAGGTGGCTTGTCTGGGAATACCCAGCCGGCAAGAACCAGTGCTAAATTTGCCCAAGTTCAAGACTTTGACCTCTATACCTTCTCTGCCTTGGCTGCTGGGTGCCATGTACTGTGCTGGGCACTTATGAGAATGATGAGAAGTGGGTGTTCAACACAAAGAGGTGAGTGTTCATACCCCATTTTGCAGATGCCTATGGTGGGGAAGAGATGTGCCTGTAGTCTTGCAGTTATTAAGCGCTGGACTTGGGATTCGAACTGCATCAGTTTTTGGTTTCTAAAGCCAGTGCACGTTCCCCTGTGTGGCTCTGCCCACCATAGACAAAATGCTAACATTAGCAAAGTGTGATCTCTTTGGGCTACTGTCCCACAGCCATAAAACAGGCTCTTGAAGCCAGTATCCTTGGAAAGTGGTGAGCATTGAGTGAGATGCTGGCGGTCAAAGGGCCCAGAAAGCTCCTTGACCGTGTGAAGTCAAATTGCTCTTATTTGCTGTGTCCCTTTCTGTGTTTCCAGTCCCCAGAGACTCCCAGGCCTCTCCCAGCAGGGGTCTGGAAAC
The DNA here is from genome assembly GCA_023783475.1 of Daubentonia madagascariensis. Lineage (NCBI taxonomy): Eukaryota > Metazoa > Chordata > Mammalia > Primates > Daubentoniidae > Daubentonia > Daubentonia madagascariensis. Next base: position 327,862 of record JAKFHU010002396.1, on the reverse strand, counting down.
TCGTTCCCTAAAAGTGTTCAATGATTGATGTGATCCTCCTCCCAGAGATACCTCCCAGAGATGTCTGCATTTGAAACTGTACACCAGGGAGTAGGAAACACTCAGCCCAGGCGCATCAATAATGGAGGGATTACAGGCACGGGAGGAAGAAAATCTGTGATAGGGAAGGGTCACCTTAAATCATAAAACATCGGCCACGGTCTGCTCTGGCTGCCATCTGGTCGTGGGGAACTTTGGAGTCAGGCAGAAATGAGCCTAAATCCTGGCTGCACTACTTGCCAGAAGCTTGTTCTTTTATGTTCCTTAGCTCTTAGACAGGGTGTCAGTTTCCACGTCTATAAAAATGGGTGTGCTCATGCACCCTCGCAGGTCTTTTGGGGAGAGGCGTAAGCATGAGACCAGGCCTTCTACCCAAGCACCATCGATATTCTTTTGTTAGATGTTCTGTCTGCTCCCCAACACCCATTCTCCTTCTCTTCTCTGCCCAGCTCTGGGCCCTGGGAGCCTGTTCTGCAGAGACTAATTCCACCAAGCTCTCTGCCCTCCATTTCCAGGTGGCTTCAGCCAATGGGAGGCACTGACGGGACATCAGAGGGCAGGCAGAAAGAAAGGTTCAGGGTGTTCAGTTTGCTGAGCCTCTAACAGTGGCTTAGCTCTCCAGGTTCTGGAACTGCTCCCTCCTCTTGCCCCTGCCAGCCTAGGTGATAGCAGGTGGCCCGCGTTGCCACCCCTGAAGTCCTTCACCAGCCTTGTTGGCGCCCTTTACCCCGAGTGCACCTTTGTGCATAGTCCCTTCATTCAGCCGCCCCTTTTGAGGCCACCCACTGTTTCCTCTCAGGACAACCACCCTTACCACCCCTATTTTACAGAGGAAGAAGCTCAAGCCTAGAGAGCTTTATCTGGGTCAGGAAGGAGCACAGGAGAACAGGCACATCTTCTGTCTCTGCCTGTGCGTGGGCATGGCCAGAGCTTGTGTGCCTGAGTGATGCACCTGTTGCCAGGGTAAGGCTGAAAACTACTCACTGAGAAAAAGGTTTCCAGGAGAGCCTGACCGGGGAAGGTGTTTCCCCACGGGTTTTGCAGCTGAAGGGAGAGGCAGGGAGGCAAGAGGATCTTCTTAAGAGAGAGTAAGGCCCAGAGTCGAAATGAGAGTGGCCCCAGGAAGCAGCCTGAGAGAAGCGCAACCACTTCAGTGGAAGAAACCTTGGAGGTCAGGGAAAGGGGGGAGGGGCTCAACCATCTTTAAGACTATGGTAAGTTATGGCCTGGGTGGTGGCGGAAGAGAGCTTCACAAGCAAGGCAAAACAGAATGAATTCAAGCTGCAGCAGCAGGAGGACAGTAAGGTAGACACCAGAAAGGATGCCATATCTACAAAGATGATGAGGTTCAAGAACATAATTCTCCAAGAGGCCTCTTAGAATATTTTAAAGAAGTCTAGAAAGAAGTATCTGGAATGGGCAGAAGGCTCCAGGAAATTCTTACTGTGGCATTCAGGTTGGCCTGAGGGTAAGTATACACCATCATCATCTCCACACTCACTGTTTACAGAGCCCCAGAAATAGATTCAAATTCCTTGGTATAAGCATCTCCATTAATCTTATGAAGACTACACTGTTGGTGACCCATTTTACAGGTGAGGGACGGATGAGAAGGTAACTCGCCTGAGCCAGGATTCTCAGCCATACTGATGCCTCCAAAGTCCATGCTCGTGCCCCCCTGAGCCATCCTGCCTCTGAGCTCTAGGGAGCTGTTAAGGATGAGGCAGCCCTTGTGTGAGATCTCAAAGCGCTTCTAAATTCCTGTTCTGTCTCACATCACTGAAGAATTCCAGGCCCTTGTCTCAGGGATGTGGCAACTGCTGCCCATGGGCACTGGGCAGGGGTGAAAGGGTGGGTCACAGACGTTTGGGGCAGGGCAGAGGCTGGGCCTGTGGTCCTGAGGTCTTCATTGCTGGCCTAAGGCTGCAACCACAAAAACGGCTGTGACACTGACTTGGAGAACAGAAAGTCGCATCCCGGGCACTGCCGTTCAAAGCGAGGGCTGGCTAAATTTATCCTGGGAAGGAGTGTGAAAGGAAGAGGGAGAAAAATCAAAGCGGACTTGGTTTTTCTCCAGCACCTGCCTTCCAAGAGGCAATAAGCCTGGTGAGATCATTATCTCACCAACCACCCGCCCTGTGCGAAGGCTTGGCAGGGATGGCTTCTCTTCCTGGGGGGAGGGAGGAGGGACAGAGCTCAGGGAGGGTGGGCCCAGGCTGCAGATGGGAGAATGAACCGGGAGCCCCAACTTTTGAGCTCCAGTGCGGTCCGTGGGGATCGCAGAATCTGGCCCACCCCTGCGGAAGAGATGGCTCAGTGGTCACCACGGTCTGGGTTACCTCCTCCCTTTGTACGCGATTGGACCACATTTCCCAGGCCTTTGCATCTAGCTGGGGCCCCGTGACTGGTTCGTGCCAATGAAATGGGGATGGAAGTGAGGATCGTTTCGCCCGTGCTGAGGTGGTCTAGAGCAGGGTACTTTCCACACGCTCCCTATCCTCACCGACGGCCAGTTGCTCAGGAGCCAGGGGAAGACTCTGAGGCCCTAGGGTAGACTGAGTCAAGATGGCAGGGGCCCAGGTCCCTGAATCCGTGCAGCTCCCCACCCCCACTGGCCCACAGTGTGCTGAGCCACGAGCAAGAAATACACCTTTGTGTTAAACCACTGAGATGAGGGGTTTGTTTGTTACAGCAATGAACAATACTAACCCTGACTGTTACAAATCCCCGTAACTTCATAGCTGGGAAGATTGAGACTCAGGAAGGAGAAGTAATTTGCCAAAGGACAAAGAATTAGTTGAAGCTGGGAAGTTGCTCAGGATTAGAGAGAGAGAGGGCAAATTCCCATGATGCTACATCCTAGGAATAAGCCCACCCAGATGGCCCTGGGAGAGTGGAGTGTGGTACGACGGCTGTCGTGAATTAGCTTCTTGACCCTGCACAAGTCACTCCACCTCTCTGAGCTTTTTATCTCAACTAAAAAATGGGAGGAGAAAGGGCCCATATAGCCCAAATGCTTAAAACATGTCCGTTTTCTAGCCTAGCATCAGGATAAAATGAAATAATTTCTACATTTACTTTAACCATTATACTCTTTTGACTCCTGTAGATAATTAGCAATGATAACAGCCAACATATATGGACTGCTCACTCTGTGCCCGGCATTGTGCTAAGTGCTTTACACTTATTAGCTCATTTAATGCTCTCAGCCACTCCATGAAATTAAGTTCTATTGTGATTCCCATTTTATAGCTGAGGAATCAGGATCAGAGCAGTTTAAGCTGCTTGTCTGAGGTCACAAAACCAACAGTGAGTGAAGCTGGGATTCAGACCCAGGCAGTCCAGCTGCAGAGCCCATACCCTTAGCCAGTGCTCGAGATTGTTCCTTTTGTTGCCTGATTTCTGTTAGGTCCTGCCTAATTTCTTTCAGTTCTCCAGCTGGGGGGCCCTTCGGCATCTGCTAGGTGCGGCTCGACACCCAGATAGTCATTGACTGAGAGTAGAACAGGAAGCACAGCAGAGCCAGGCAGTGTCAGAAGGACCTCCAGGCTCCTCATCTGAAAAGGAGAACGGCTGAGCTATACCTTGATTTTTCCCAAGTCCTCTGATTCTTACCAGATAGCTTTGGTCTTCTCGGCAGGGAAAGGGGGTTGGTGAGAATGACACCACCATTGGATACCTTGGTCCCCCTCAACCTGGCAGGTCCCACCACACACCAGGCTATCTGTATTTCCCGAACACACTCCACAGACATAGACTTCTGTGCTTCTGCCCATGCTGCTCCCCTCTACTCCCCTTTTCCACCTTGCAAACTCCTATTCATCCACTAGAGCCCCGCTCAGATGGCCTCTCGTTCTTTCAGTATTCAACAAGTATTTAGAGTCCACCTACTCTGTGCCAGACACTGCGCTAGGCACTGCTGATACACTGCTGAGCTCTGCTCTCCTGAGAGGGAGAGAAACACGTATTAATCCCACAATCCCAGCATAGCTAAAATCGGACATAAGGAAGGGCTAGGAGGAGAGGAGCACTGCTCGATGGGCCCAGGTAGGCTGAGGTCAGGCACATCTTCGTGTGACAGTGACGCTAAAGCTGACACTTGGAGGATGGGGGTTAAAAGGCAAGAAGGCCACAGGCGGGGCAGCTTTCCTGGCTGAGGGAACTGCAAGCCCTCTCCTGGGAAAGGACATGGTGTTTCCGAAGAAGCTGAAAGAGGGCCAGTGGGCTGGAGGGTGGGAACTAAAGGAAGTGGCAGTGGCTGCATCCGCACGCCCCAGCGGGCAGAGCCCACTGTGTGCATGTCTTCCCAATTCCACGCTTAGCGACTTCACGCTTGTGGTCTGAAATTGACCATGTCGGAGTGTTCACACCACAGGAAATTGGTAAACACTACAAAGCAGGGTTTTGTTTTCTTTTCCTCCAGAGATCTGGTTTACCAGCTGAGCTGAGGCCGGGAACCCCCCAGGCTTTCCTATCGCCACTAGGCCTCAGGCCTCTACTGCAGTATTTGCCACAGCAGATTAGAGTTAGTAATTTGGACTATGGACTATGAGCCATATCTCACCGTCTCTGTTTGCCCACAGGCCTAGCGACCACAGTAAGGGGCCGAGTAGATGCTTGCTGGAAGAATAAAGGAATTTTTGAGGTTCTGGACATCTCAAAGACTGAGTTTAGTAATGCTGTCCTCAGGGTTCCCTCCTGCTGACTTTGACTTCTCTAAATGCTCCCAATTCTGCAGGTAGAGCTAGTATAAGGTGGTAACAGCAGGCTGTTTCTCTACCAAACAGAAAACATTTAGATCTGGTAGGTGGCTAAGTGGAAAAGTAGGTGCTCTTGGTGGGAGCCAGGCCATGTACAGGGGAAATGGGGGAAAGAGTAGGGAAATAATATATGTGGAGCACTCATTCCTGCTAAGCACTAGGCTAGTGGATTCCATACCCATTATTTCATTTAGGCCTAAAAACAACAGCTCAATGGGGTAGCTGGTGGGTTAGGGACTTTGAAATGAGACAGTCCTGGCTTTGCCACCTGAATTAGTTTATATGACCTTGGGAAAATTGCCTCTTTGAGTCTCAGTTTCCCTATCTGTAAAATGGAGACAATAGCAATAAATGTAGGGTTGTTGAGAGGACTAAATGAGCTACTGGATGTGAAGGCTGAGCACAGTACTTGGCACATAGCTTTTAATTAATATTATCTATTGGTCATCAGACAATACCATCCTGATTTTACAGGCTGGAGAAAAGTACAGCAATTCTCAGGCGACTGGGCCTGCAAGGGGCATAGCTGGGGTCTGAACTTGGGCCGCTTGAATCCAAAGCACCTGTCTACCCCTGCTGCTTCCCTAAGAAAACACCTTAGCTGTGGAGGGAAGCACAGCATGGCTGTGACTATGCTGACGCCATGAGTATCAGACAAGAGAACAGAGCCCAGACACATGCTAGCGCTGAGCTGGGGATGGGGAAAGAAGCCCCCAGGGCACAGTCAGGGCCGGAGTTGTCAGGGCCAGGAGCTTCTCTGATGGCCCAGCTGGAAGGGCTACCCGAGCCCAGGCACTCGAAGGAAAGTGGGGATGGTTACCTGGTGGGCTGCCTACTCTGCATGTGCCCCGAGACCCTGCCTCTGGTCTTGAGAGTCCTGCAGGCTGGCCTCTACGGGCCACATTCCCCAGCTCTCCCCTTCTCTGGTTTCTGGGGGGTTGGTCAAAGGGCAGGGGACCAGAAGGCAGCAAGGAGAGAGGTGGGGGTTATGGTCCCACTCACTGCTTCCCTGCTTTGCCCTGGTTTTGCCGTGCCTGTGTCACTCTGACAAAACCAGGCCCCCATTCCTTCCATGGCGGCTGCGGGCCTGGGGTGGTAACAGCTTCCCACTTTGTTCGTCCCTGAGTGCCTCGGCTTCCATGTTGGTTCCTGTTGCATAAGTTTCTTCACGAACCTTGGCTGAATGTTCTTTCCCGCTGGGACCTTCACTGAGACATCTGTTCTGTGGCCAGACAGGACACCCCCAACACAGGACCAAATTGAATAATTCGAGGCCTAACAGTGCTGAGACTTTTGCTGTGTGTGTGCCGGTGCTTTCTTGTACCATTAGCAGCAATAGATAAGGAATGAGTAAGTACAAATGTCAATTACCATAATAAATCATTTGTCAGATGTGCTTCTGCAGGGCAGGGCCAAAGCTCCATTCCAATGTGATAGGTCTATAAATAACAGTGAATGCTTCAGCAGCCCGAGTTTCCAAAGCCCTTCCCCAGACACCCACACATGTTGATTCACACCTGTAGAGCTTGAAGGGGCCTTAAAGATTATCATGTTTAATGAGCCCATTTTACGGAGGAGGAAATTGAGCCCACAGAGGGGATGAGAATTGCTTAAAATCACACTGAGCATTCATGGCAAGGCCTAAACCCTAGCCCACAACCTGGGCTCTCTCTGCTTCTCCTCTGCTTCGTCTTGGTTATCCTTGGCTTGCCCCAGCACAAAGTATTTTTTTGTATAAACATTTTTGTTATTTGGGTTCAGGTTTATCATTTCCACTAAATTAAAACTCCCTTGATCCTAGGAATTGGTCTTGTTCATCTCTGTATCAGCCACAAAGCCTGGCACATGACATAATCTGGAAGTTGGAAGAGACCTTAAAAGTTATCCCCACATTATCCATGAGGAGTTTCTCTGCTGATGCCTGAATACCTCCAGTGCAAAGAAACTCACTACCTGTAGGAGCGGCCCAATTTTAGCTCTGGATAGCTCCAACTGTTAGAAGAGCTTCCCCACGCTGAGGTGACATTTTCAGCAGTCAATAAACGTTTGAGTCGAGAAGGGTTTTCATCACAATGTACAAATCCCTTGGAAGCTCTCACTGTTTAGAAATGATCCATCCTCCCATAAAGTGGTGGAAATTCCTTCCTAAAGCAGGAACACGTAACTGTTGCAGCAGCAGGAGAAACAGCAACAAACTTGCGGGAGCCTGGTTTGACTTGCAAGGGAAAACTTGGGCCTGGAATTTGGGTTTCTTAGTGAAGGAGGTGGTGTTCTCAGCAAAGCTTTGCCTGGTGAAAAGTAAATCTGCCAGCTGAAATACACTTTTACAGTTGATTTTATGCTGATAGGAAAATATCCCCTGGCAGACTCTTTGCATCAGGGTGGGGCAACATCCTTAGAGCAGGATGGAACTCCTCCCCTTAGAGAAGGGCCCAAAGCCATGCTTATTTACTCATAGTCCAGGAACCTACTCAACCTCAAAGGCTGACATTTAAAAATGGTTTGTTGTTGATCTTTTTAAAAGTGTATTACTGTTAGTTTATCTTTAATTAATGAGGTGGGGAAAGATCAACGGACACGAAGCCAGAAGATGTACCTGAGAGCCAGGTTACTAGCTGTCTGCTCCTGGAAATGATCTTCTTGGCCTCAGTTTCCTCATTTGTAAAGTGGGGGTAACCACATTGGTCCTACCTGGATACTTGTGGTTGCAAACGCAGGCTCTGGAGCCAAGGCTGTGTGGCCTTGGGTAGGTCAATGAAACCCCTGAGCCTCAGGTTTCCAGCTACAAAATGCTCTCTCTTCGGGGTGGATGAGATAATGCACACAGAGCACTTGCTAAGTCGCTGGCGTATTGGTAAGTGCTCAATGGATGTTAGCTAATATTTTGTCCCAATAATATTGGTGGTTGTGAGGATAGGGTAGACATGAACATTATAAAAGGCTGTGTAAATCCAAGATCACTCTAATTGTCTCACCTCCCACTGAAACCTAAAGAAGGTGAAGAAGAAAATGGATCATGAAGAATTCAAGCAAATACATCCCTCGCCGAAGAGGGCCTTCAAGTGTTTCTGTGGAAATGATGGTGATGGCTGCTTTTAACACATGCTCTATGCCTTTTGGAAGGAGAAAAATCCAGATTGTAGCGAGAGTGATCAAAGCCAAGGGCGCACTTCAATTCTGTCTCTGTCAATTGGCCTAAGATCTTGCTGATCCACACATTTCTGCATGGAAGCGGAACAGGTGCCAAATCTTAGAGCTTCACGAGAGCTGCTGTGGGTATATTTCCAACACCAAACGATCACTAGAAACACCTACTGCACCAGGAACATCTAGCAGCTGAACAAGTGTTTTTTTGTCCCAGACACCAAGAGAGGAAATCCAAAACTGTGTTGCCTTTTAGTAGCAAAGCTGTCTTAGGAACTCTGGTGGAGGAACAAGAAATCAGGCATTGCTAAATGCATTGTTTCGCTTCTCTCCCATCAATCACTACAGTAGTCACTGCTGGGTATATCTCTTACAGCTAATTTTTTTTTTTTTGCAAGCCATGTGACGGTGGAAGGTGTGCTAAGAGCAATGGATATAGATTGAGTTCCTGGGTTTGAGTCCTGATGTGCCTCTTAATTAGGCTGTATGATCTCAGGCATCTCAAAATCTTTCTGAGCCTACCTTTGGGGTGGATGGTGAGCTGTGAATCCTGTCAAAAATAGGTGTGGGCCAGGCATGGTGACTCACGCCTGTAATCCCAGCAGTTTGGGAGGCCAAGGTGGGAGGATTGCTTGAGGCCTGGAGTACCGAGACCAGCCTGGGCAACACAGTAAGTGAGACTCTGTCTCTACAAAAAATTAAAAAATTAGCTGGGCGTGGTGGCGTGCACCTGTAGCCCCAGCTACTCAGGAGGCTGAGGCAGGAGGATCGCTTGAGCCCGGGAGTTCAAGGCTTCAGTGAGCTATGATCATGTCATTGCACCCCAGCCTGGGTGACGGAGCAAGTCCCCATCTCTTAAAACAAACAAATAAAAAATAGATATGAAAGGGCTTTGCAAACTTAACTCTAGGGCTCTTAATCTGCGGTCCAGGGTTAGGCTTTTAGAGGTCCTCATAGTCCCGGAATTTTATGCTGCATAAATATAAACACATAGAAAAAGGACTGGAAGGAAACTCACTAAACTGTCCCGGATGTTAACTTCCTGCAAGGGCAGCAGCCTGGAGGACTGAAGGGGAGTTCCTGTGTTATTATCCGTATATAACTGTGTGGCTTGGATTTATCACTCTGAGAATGTATTTATATCTTATTTGTAGAAATACGAAGTATCCTTTTAAAAAAATTGCCTGCCAAATTGCTCATGTCTGTGAATACATGCATTTTTCTTAGGCAAGGGTCTGTGATTTCATTGGGGGAATAAAGAGGTTAGAGACCTCTGAAAGTTAATGAAGGGCTATGATTTCATGAATGAATGTTGTTAGGACTTGTCCTGGACAACTCCACAGGTGCCACTTGGATCCACACTCCTTCCTTCCTCACCCTGCCTGGGGGCTGCCTCAGTGGGCTGCTTTGCCTCAGCTCTGGCTTCTGGTGGGGCTTGCCTGGGTCATGGCCACCCCGCGTGGCTGCCCTCTGCTCACAGCTCTGTCTCCAGGTTCCAGTGATGGCTTCCTCCCCTCGCCCCTTCAGACCAATGTCCTGTTACTGTTCCAGGCACTACACTGTCCTTTGTCGTTTCTGTACACCCTGCCCACACCTTTGAAACAGTCCCTTTAGTAAACTTGCCTCAAATTACCCAGTGAATGTGCCATCTGTTTTCTGCTGGGACCCTGATGGATTCAGTATTTTTAATCTGTCATTGCACCATCAATGCCTATACCCTCACACATTCGCTCACACACACATTCACATACTGACACACTCACTCTCAGCCTCACACATTCACCCCCGACAAACACACCCACTCTCTCACTAACTCACACGTGCACACACACACTCACAACACTGCCTGCTCCCAACACTTCGGCGAATATGGTGCTCTGGTTAAAATCCTGTTCTGGTGAACTAAGGGTCCACCCGGGCTGCAGGAACCTGGCCCACAGCGCAGAGCCCCTTGTCTGAGATTCAGGGTGCTGCTGGCGGTGTCTTTCACCTGTGCACCATTGAATTGGTGATTCTCACCAGTTCTTATTTTTAGAAATGCTACACTTTGTCCACTACAAATCCAGATGACCCCACTAACTGCGCTCTTGATGTACTTGGAAAGAGGCTTCGTAAAAATACTAAAACGGCCCATGGAATCTTTTAGCCATGCAGAATAGACTGAGGAGTAAAAATAAAATCTCTCTACCCAATTTCAGGTAGGAGAAGAACAGAAACCTTTAGGAGGTCATACAAATAAAGATTCATGTAGATGGACAGCACCAAGTACACTAGGTAGGAGTTGAAGGGAGACACATTTTGGCTCAATGTGAGGCCACCTTTCCAATGACTGGAGCCATCCAATGATGGACAGGCAACCTTGTCTGGGGCTGTGTCACAGAGACACTCGGTGTAGGAGTTGGGATCCAGTGACCTCTAAGGCTACTCTAAGATGCACCCGTGACCTTGGAAAAGTCACTTCCCCTTTGGAGCTTCTGCTTCCTCATCTGTAAAATGACCACCTCAGTCTAGGTGTCTCCAAGGGGTCTTCAATAGCTATAAATTCTTGAAATCTCTGATTCTGCAGGCAAAGAGCCGTGCAAAGAAGGGGAGGGGGGTGGCATTTACAAAGGAGCTGCAGCAGTAATTAGTGATGGAAATGTGAATCTCTAGCTGATTCTCGATGTCTGAGTTTGCAGATTAAAACAAGGCCAAATCTTGGCTGAATAATTCCTTTCCCTCCAGAGCAAACGGCAACAGTAAGACGTTGAAAAATCTGGCCTCTGTTGGAGGGAGAAGCAAATGAATTTGTTTGGGAGACAAAAGGCCGGGCTATGAATTATGCCTCTAGCATCTGCTAGTCTTTTAGCCTCCCTGGAACTTAGATTCTTTGTTTTTAAGGAGGGTTGAGAGTCTCAACCACACAGGCATGTTTTTCTGAGGATTTACAAGTGCAAATGTCCCTAGCCTTCCTGGCTGGGTGGAGATCATCTGGGAAAATATGTTTTGCATCCAGGCTCCCACACTTACTTGCTCGGTGACTTTGAGAACCTTATTCAACCTGTGAGCCTCTGTTTTCTCATCTGTAAAGTGGGAAAATTGTAGCACCTATTTTGTAGTGTGGGTATGGAACAATGAGCCAAAGCACACAAAACGCTTTGCACGTCAGGCAACTAGCATCATTCCTACTGATAAGTGGTTTTGCGAGATTCTAAAGAACAGCATACATTTAGCTGTATCATAGAAACCGTACTGTGGCCTGCACTGAACCTTGCTTTGTGACCTTTTGTTTCTTATTTGAGGACTCAGAAAGGTGGCCTTGCAGCCTCCCACATGTGGGCTCTTAGGTGTCTTAGGCCTTGGGTGTCAGTGTGGTGCCAGTGGCTTGAAGGCAGCATGAGGGTGGTGGGGGCATCCAGGGGGAGGGGTTTGAGGGGGCTCAGGCAGAGCCCTCTGCTTGCCACGGATATCAGATGTTTCCCCAAGTCAGGGCTATTTCTTGGGCCCTCTGGAAACTCTTAAATCACACGGGTCTAATTAAGCAGCTTTGTCCCTTTCTACTCTGGCCTGGAGGGCTTTAGGGAGGGGATCAGTTACCTGGGGTCCAAAGAGGGGCCCACACCTCTCAGATGGCTTCCCTTAGGCCTCTGGGAATTATGCTGGCAGGGTCCTTGGAGATCCTCTGTCCTATCTCCCCAAATAGAACCCAAGCTGATTTAGGACTAGGTCTATTGCACGTCTTGCTGTGCCCAAGGTAGGTAGGGAGGGTGGGAGGGCAGGTATAACACAATACATTGGAGATAAAGAACACCAAACCAATTCTTCTAGATGCTGTTCTAAAACTGTATGACGCCAGTAGTTGGGGTCTTCATAATAGTTGCATTTTTCACAAGTGTTCCTGCCAAATGAGTTATTTGGAGGATTGAAGAATTCCCAATGGCCAGAGGGAAGTTATGAAGATGAAAACTTGCATTTTAGATCATGAGAATTTTATTAATATGTTACTATTTTAAGCCACCATACAAATATCCTTTGTATTGATCTCAGTGTGATGCACTGACTGAATAAATATGCCAATTTCTGCCAGTGAGCCAAACAGTATTTTTAACCTACTTTAAAATATGTGTTGTTTCCTATGATTTTTTTTTAAAGTTTGGAGTTGATTATGAAAGCACTTTCAATTTTTAAAAATTCTTCTTTCCAGAGAAGATACATATATATCTCTTTAACTATTAAATTTAAAACTTAATAGGGTGGGTGATTTTTTTTTAAAGTTACAAATTGGGGTAAAAAAGGGTGAAATGATTTTTTTTTGGCTTATGTATGCCATTATATTGGAGAATACCACTACAACAAAGGAAATTTGAGTAACAATTCTTTGAATATATAACTGAAAATATGTGTATATTCTTACACACATTTTTTTCCTGATCACCGCCCATTTAGTCTATTTAGCCTGTTTAGTGTATAATTACTGTGTACTTAATCAGGGCCCTGCCAGAAACTCCAGAATCTTCAAATATTAAGAGAAATCCACAATGTACACATGTACTGAAACACCACATCGCACCCTATAAATAGGTACAATTACTATTTGTCAGTTAAAAATAAAATATAACTTTTAAAAAAGTAGTGTTGACCTTGTGGTCCACACTTTGAGAATGGCTGACCTATGATAACCAAGTAGGGTCCCCAGCAATAGCAGACAATCCACAAATGTATGATGGATGAATCAATAAGTGAATGACACAGGAAAAAAATAAGAGAAACACAAAACAGAGAGCTGAAGCTTTCCATGAATTAGCTAGCAGGATCCTCCAGATCACAACCATACTATCGGCATTTCATAGATGGGGAAATTAGGACGGGAGAAGGCCAAGGGCCGGGACTCCACCCTGAAGAAAGTGGCCAGCCTTGCTCCAAGGCTTTCAGCTGCTTCCAAATAGTTTATTCCCTGGTTCCTCTCTTTCCCTTTCTTCAAAATGGAAAAAACCCCAAAAGATCCCTTAAGTCTCAAAGCCATTGGGATATTGAAAAACCGGTTTGAGTTCTTGTTTAGAAAGGCACTGAAGAAGAACTAATGACAGTTACAATTGTTATCTGTGACTCATGAAATTTCCTGGTTATGGACAGAAATACAAAATTGCCATCTTGTAAAATGATAACCAGTTATCACCCTTTTTTTGTGGAATGAGAAACCTTGGAAAATTCAGGCACTGGACAGGGAATGGGGCTGTCTGGGAGTTACTGAGGCATGTTATAGTTTCAGGGCCTGAGCTAAGAAGAACCACAGAACCCCAACACTTCAAAAGACCTTGGCCATCTGGTCTAACTACTGACCTGGAGCAGGAACCCTTGGCATGAACCCTCTAGGGATGGGAGCCACTGTTTCCCAGGACCGTTCACTCATCACCATGTGGCTAACTGTTAGGAAGTCCTTCCGGATTTTGAGTCAAAACCTGATGGTAGGTTTGAGCGGTGGGGATGTGGGACCTTCTCTTCCCAATACACATTGCTGCTTGAGATGAAGTTCTTTAGAACAGCCCTTGCCTTCTCCTGAGGTCCCAGGAGACCAGGGGATTACCTGAAGTTGTAGCCTGGGGAGATGCTGCTCTTCTCAGAAACGCTGTCGAGCCGCGTGAAGGAGTATCTGGGGATGCACTGGTCCCAGGCCTTGTCCAGGTCACACACCCAGCCGATCTTAATGCCCAGAACTCCGCCCTGAAGAAAGGGGCCAGATATGAGCTCTCCCCTAGCCCTCTGACCCCCTGTACTTGGCCAGGGTAGGAGTGGGAGATTTATGACAAACGATTTCTTTCTATTCCCTAGGCGGAAAGAGGCAGGGAGAACAAAAAGTGACTTGTCACACGTTGCTCAGTAAAGAAGTGCTGTAGCTAGGGTGAGAACCCTTGAGCCTCTGAATCCTACTTTAGAATCTCCAGTCCCAAGCTACACTTTCCCATTGTGTGGCCCTTTCCAGAGATCTCAGGCCTCTCCCTGAGGTGAGTGTGAAGACGGAATGGGAAACTGAGGCTTGGGGGAAGTGGGTGAGGGGAGGCAAGACCGCTCAGGGCAGGGGTGGACACAAAGGGCAGGGGTGGACACAAGGGACGCAGGCACAGAGCCAGCGGGAGGCCCCACAAGCTTCTGCCAGGTGGCGCTGTCCCGTGGCAGCTCCTTGCTGGTCCCCGAGAGCCTGCCCGAGGCCCGGCGCCCGGGGGAGGGGTCGCGCTAGGTTCTCACCGTGCGGGCCAGTTTGGCAAAATCCTGCCCCGCAAACTTGACCACGTCCCCCACCCGCAAGATGGGGCAGAAGGGGGCCTTGTCAGGGTGGAAGCGGCACGTCTTCATGTCCCTGGCTGTCAGGTTGGGAAGCAGGTTGCCCCTGGGGAGGAGGACAGGAGAGAGGCAAGGCCAGGGTTAAGGCGAAGATAGTCCCGTATGAGGGGCTGTCTCCCTCCCCTCCTTCCCTGCGTTTTCTTGTGATGCCCAACACCCTGTGTCCCGTATTAGGGGCACGCGTGTGGGTGACTGGTCTCCCCCGGCTGCAAGGCTGGGGTTCCGGGAGGGCAGGAGTCACTGCTGACCACTCTAGGCAATTCTGCAGGGCCTGGCACTGTGCTCCGCTGTGGAATGAATGAGTGATGCAGGGGGGCTGAACTAAGAAACGGGTTATCCACACGTGGGATTGATGTAGGGAATAAAATGGGATGAGCCCCTCGGCTCAACCTTTGAAGGCATCTGTGACCCAGGACCCTCCCCTGCCCCAAGCAAAACTCCCACTTGGGTTCTGAGCCCCCAGGCAGGGAGGCTGGCAGAGAACCTGGCCCCAAAGTCCACCTGCTACTCAGTGGTCAAGGCCCACTGGGAGGTTGGGAACAGGAGCCCCAGGGCAGTGGGTGGATGGAGAGAAAGTGAGCAGAACCGGTGAATGGGGTATCTGCACTCTCCTGAACACTGGGTGGCAGGTGGTGGTGGGGTACCTGCACCTCTGCTTTAGGAAGGGAGGACTCACTTCTCAAAGTTGAAGAGGGGGAAACGAATGCTGTTCTTGATGAAAATAGTGAAGTTCTCGGCTTCCATCATGATGGGCCTGGGGGTGAGAACAGGAGGTCTTTAGCTCCTCAGGAAGAAGAGGGGACAACGGGAGGCTTTTGCCCCAGGGGTCACCTTTCCTGGCAGACCTCGCAAGGGGAGACCTCCCATAGATAAAGGGCCTCTCTGGGCCTGAGGGTCAGAGGGAGGGAAGGGGCAAGCAAGATGGGCTTCGGAAGGTGGTGCTCTGAGGCCCCTTCCCCACCCCAGCAAGGGACAGTACCGGGGAAGCCACAGATCCTCCTCAAGCTCAGAGATGTTTGCCTCCCACACCGGCAAAGGGGAGTGGGGTGGGGTCCTCTCTCCTCCCACCTGGCTCAGGGCCTTACATTTCTACTGTGTCCACCTCGGTGGGGCACCAGCCCTGGATCTCACAGGTCCGGAGCACAGAGCTGTAGTTCACGCAGCGGCCAGTAAGGATCCCTGAAAGGGGGAGCCATAGCTGCTGGGGGACCGCCTGCCCCTGCCAGTCCCTTCCGTCTCCACACCCCTCATCAGGGACCGTCCCCAGGGAATCCCCCCTCCCAGGGACCCTGGCAGGTGGAGGAAAAGGACAGGCAGGGAAAGGGGAGCCCACCTCTCTCCCTGTTCTCCCAAGCCCCGGCCCCAGTTGAAGGGAGGTGACTGCCTTCTGTTCTCATGCTCCGAGCCCCAGCCACCCTGAGGACTTTGGCGTCCTTGCTCTTCCTTCCTTGCCTCTGAGCCTGTGCTGCAGCTATTCCTTCTGCCTGGAATACCCTTTTTGAAGCCCGCTGTATCCTGCCAAATCCTACTTATCTTCAGGGCCCATCCCAGAGGTCACCTCAAGGAAGCCTTTCGGTGCCATCCACCCAGAACCAATTTTTCTCCCTCCCCCGGCCCCCACAGTCCTTTGTACCTCCTGGACAGCATGTGCCACTTCACAGCACCCCAGTCTGTCACCATTGTCCCTAGACTGGGAACTCCTCTGGGGGCAGGGACGATGCCACCTTCATACTCCCCTTGGGTGTGGCACCCAGTGAGCATCCATAAATGCCTGCAGAATTACCTGGAACAGGCTGATTCCTACTTGCTGTCTGAGGGGGAGGTTTCTGCCCCTAGGTCCCCACTAACACTTGGGGGTTGTGGGGAGTGGGAAGGGGCTGCACTCACCCCCACCTGGGAAGCGCCCTGGCCGGCACTGGCTGTCTGACACACAGCGATACTTCTCCTCATTCTGCGGGCAGACAGGTCCGCGGGTGGTGAAGGACTCTGGCCTGGCCTGGTGAGCCCTCGGCTCCCACTGCCTCCCACGACAGGCAGCCTCCGGAGGGTGGAGGTTCCGGGGCACAGCTCCAAGGTCCCTCCCTGCCCTCACGGCCACCAACGTTCTCCTCCTCCACCTGCTTCCCCCAACCCTCCTCCCTCCCCTCACCTCTGGGCAGAATCCTTGCCTCTGGTTCTCAGTAATGATCATCTTGGTGATGATGACAAAGACAGAGGTGCCCTTGGAAGGAGAAGGGAGAGAAAAAACGCAATGGTCTCAATCCATGAGGCAGGAACTATTAGCATTTCCACTCTGCAGATGAGGAAACTGAGGCTTGGGTGGCGTGATTTGGCCAAGGCCACGGGGCCACTAAAGGGCAGAGCTGGGATCCACACCAGGCTCTTTCCCACCACCCGCACATCCTTCTTGTGTGTTGTCCTTGACTGCGCAGAAGTTGTGGCAGAGCCTGGAGAGGAACCAGCTTTCCTGATGCCTGGTATCGCGGGCCCAAGTTCCCTGCACATCTCCCGGCTGTTGGGGAGGGGTTCTCGGGATTGCTGGTCCCCCATCCTGGTTTGGGAGTCCCACCTGCATTGTCCTTGCCCTGCTGCCACCCCTCCAACCTGCCCAGCATGTGGGCATCCACATGCCTCCCTGGGGCAGGGGGACCATACCTGGGGTGGGGTCACATAATCAGACACATCCATGACTCTGTTGGCATAGAGTCCGCAGCCCTTCACCTTGGTTACCACCGAGGACTCAATGGCCGAATCCCGCACCTGGTACGCCTTCTCGTGCAAGAAAACCCACCTGGGGCAGGAGAGCAGAGACGAAGGGAAAGAGCAGAGTCCATAGACCCAGAGGCTGGGAGAGGTCCCCTTCCTGCCAGCATCAGGACGTGCCTGGCAGGGTGTGCCTGGCAGAAGGGGACAGCCCTTGCTGGAGGCGTGGGACCTACACTGAGCCCTCGGCTGGCTTAGAGCAGTGTTTCTCCACCTCTTTCCCATTACCACGCCCATGCCCCGTGCTTTTTTAGACTTTTCCCCCCTAATTGTTCTCCCCTCCATGAAACTTTAATATCACAGGTATCAGTTCATGTAATGTATGCATATTTGTGCTTTATGCATAAAAAGAGTAAGAATCAATTTTCACCCCCTTGAGGGCCATATGGCCCTGCTGAGGATGCCCAGGTTAAAGTCATTCCCTGCCAGATGGAGGCCACCTTTCTGGCAGGCATCCAAGAGAGAGAAGGGCCCGAGACGCCTAGTCTTCTGGTCCTGTGCATCACACCTTTGTTCAGGGCTGTAATCCTAAGTGCCCAACACACAGTAGATGTTCAGTAAACGCATCAATGAAGGCCCTTGGCAGCTGGGTGCCTGGCGGAGTCTCCATCTGTCCAAGTGTCAGCTGAGAAGGACACAGGAGGAAGGGAGGGCAGTGGCTGAGCCTTTACCTGGCAGGTAAATGAAATTGGGTTGGGGGTGGGGTGGGGACAGGCCTATATCTAATTCCTTGGATCATGCTGCCACCCAGTGGTCATTTACCTGTATTGCTGCCTCCCTGCAGCTTCAAGCCATTATGGCAGCGGTCCCTAACCTTTTTGGCACCAGGGACTGGTTTCATGCAAGACAATTTTTCCATGGACTGCGGGGGCGGGGATGGTTTTGGGATGCTTCAAGCGCATTACATTTATTGTGCAACACAACCTGTCTGCTAATGATAATCTGTATTTACAGCCTCTCCCCAGTGCTAGCATCACTGCCTCAGCTCCACCTCACATCATCAGGCATTAGATTCTCATAAGGAATGTGCAACCTAGATCCCTCGCATGTGCAGTTTACAGTAGGGCTTGTGCTCCTATGAGAATCTAATGCCACCGCTGAGCTGACAGGAGGCGGAGCTTATGTGGTGATGCGAGTGATGGGGAGCGGCTGTAAATACAGATGAAGCTTCACTTGTTCACCGCTCACCTCCTCCTGTGCTGCCCGGTTCCTAACAGGCCATAGCCTGGTACCACTCCATGGCTGGGGGTTGGGGACCACAGCATTATGGGGCTATGTGGATGGGGCAGGGCCTCCTTCCTTTCCATCCCCACCTGCCTCCTCAGACTCTCCCAGCCTTCCCTAGCAGCAAGAAAGACTTGCAGACACCTGCTGACAATGCTTTCCCCCGCACTTCTGTAAGGCACCTGCCTTTCCATTTGAAACCACCCTCCACAGCCCCCAAGGCTCAAGCCACGCTCAGCTTCGCTTAATACTGCACTTACAGCCTTCTGCACAGTTCCATTTATTCCTGATGGCACACTGGGAGGTAGATGCTGTTACTGTCCCCATTCTACAGATGAAAATGTTTGGAAATGCTATGTGATCCCCCCACCACCCCCCGCCCAGAGACAAACATACAATGTCAACAAACAAATACATCTGCTAAATTTTGTTAACCTCATTGTCTCCCAATCTTATTTGACCCTGGAAGCCAGGTCAGGTTTTGGAGAAATGCCAGTGACATCTCATGGAAACAAGAACACTTCAGGAAATGCTGTGTATTAGGGTCATTTTCTGCATCTAACCAGGGTGGTTACAAAGTTGGAAAACCACATCAGATAAAGGTGAGTGGAAGGGACCTGAGACTGTGTAGCCCAGAGAAGGCAAAGCTGTGAGAGTTCGAGGCTGAGAAGCTGTACGGCAGCACTTGGGCTGACCTGAGGAGTCTATAAGGAGGTGGGCAAGAACTCAAGCCCAGAACCAAGCCAGCTGCTGTGGGAGGTGTTGAGCGCCGCATGCCCTGGAAGACTCCAGGACAGCTTGATGCTCACCTTCCAGGTGTGCTGAGAGAGGGCTGCTTCCTCAGGTGGAGGTTGGGTTGGATGACCTCCAGGGTCTCCCTCTGTTGGAAGATGCCAGTAGGAGAAGCTCCCAGGACATGCTGGGGGTCACAGTCACTTGTAGGTTGGATGCCACAATTATGTTTACTGCAAACACAAGCTGATGTCTGCAAGTGGCTCCTTGTTCAGTTTCTAGTTGGAAGGTTTGGAGTCAGCCCCATAATGGCGCTTCCCTCACTTGCTTGAATTCTTTTTTTCTTTATGTTCAAATTTAAATTTTTATTTTGATAAGTAAATAATGTTTATTATTGACAAGTAATAATTATATATATTTACGGGGTACACTGTAAATGTTTTGATATATGTATACATTGTAGAATGATTATATCAAGTTAATTCACATATCCATCACCTCACATATTTATCACTTTTTTCCTTTTAACTTTTTGTAGAGACGGGGTCTATCTATGTTGCCAAGGCTGGTCTCGAACTCCTGGCCTCAAGCAATCCTCCTCCCTCGGCTCCCAAAATGCTGGGCTTACAGGTGCGAGCCACTGTGCCTGGCTTATCATTTTTTTGTAGTGTCACTTGCTTGAATGATGAATGCTTTCATGAGTGGGAGGGAAAGGGTGGAGTCACAGCAGTGGCAAATGGCTCCAAACCTGTTACCTGTTTTATTGGTGCTGCCTTATAGCAGGCAGCATCCTGATTAATGCACCATTAAGAGTTTATGTGAATGCTTGTAAAATGCTTTTATGAACATCGCGCCTCTATAGAGGTCTGTGATGTTTGCTTTACCTTCCCAGTACTTTTGTTTTCTTTTTTTTTTGGAAGGAGAGGGGTTTTATTAAGATCTCACAAGAAAGTACGCCTTACGTAGAAATCTCATCTGCCATGTTATGTCCTAGCAGAAGAGAAGGGATCATCCCTGTTACAGAAAACAGTGAAGTTATCCAAAAGAGCATTATTAGCTCAAGGCCCAGGGCCCTGCAGAGTGAAGGGAGTGAAGTCTTGGGCCCAGGCTCTCTGCTCCCAGCTGAGATGGCTGTTGTCACAGCTGTACACTCACCAGAGAGCAAACCACAGTCTAAACACACCTTTCTGGAACCTCAGTGTGCCTAGCCATAGAATGGACACATTTCTCAATGTTGATCTAAGGAAATGGTTTTCTGAGGCCGCTCCACCTGTCTTTAAAGTCCAGAGAGATGTGCAGATGAGGAGCAGAGTTCAGATTACTATTATCATATAGCCAACACAGCACATGCTAAGCTGAATCCTTTGATGAATCCTTACTGATGAGACGGCTTTATTACCTTCATGTCATAAATGAGGAAACTGAGGCACAGAGGCGAGTGCTAACTTGCCCAAGGTCACACAGCTGGTATATGGGTTTCAAACCAGGCAGCATCCAGACCACTCACAACCACCTCACTCTAGGGTCTCCAGCTGTGTCCTAGCTCAGGGCTGGCCATGGCTGGACCCTCGACCGGACGCTGATGTTTGTCTTGCTGGACAAAGCTCATCACCAGGGAGACCATCTCCTAGCTTAGGAAAGTCTCAGGAGGAAGGGACCGAGGACTCTGAGGAACAATTAACCAACCTCTTTCCTCCTCCTCCTCCCCCTTCAAGGCTCCTTCTTGTGCCCAGCAGGGAGGAGAGACCACATTAGGATTCTGTCTGAGTTAAATAACAAGTGGAAGAATTTTAGTGGCCCTGTGGGGCCTGAGGACTTCATCAAGGCAGCTCAAAAGAAGGGGATGCTTCATTTCCAGAACGGAGGGGCTGAGTCTGTCTCCGGAGGCCAGGGCTTAGGAGATGGGGCAGGACGGAGCCTTCAATTCTTGGCATTTACTCTGCTGCTCTGACTTATTTTCTTCTCGCATTCCTGGTTTATTATTTATAGAGCGGAAGGCGGGTGGCAGCTCCTTGGCAGGTGGGATGTGCAGGAAGGAGGCCAGAGCAGCGCCCCAGCACCCTCCCGTCCACCCCCAGGGAGTCAAGGAGGCGGCCGGGAGTGGGTGTGAAGACTGTGTGTTGCGTGTGCAGGAGGAGAGGGGTCTCCTAGGAAAGTGTGAGCTGGGCAGAGGGGAAGGGGGAGGCGCGATGGGGAGGCTATGAAATGATAATAGTCACCAGCTCTTACTGAATCACCATCTCAGGCAAGGAGCTTGACATATGTTACCTCCCCTCCCCACAACTCCTGGGAGGAGGTATTCCTAAACCCATTTTCCAGATACAGCACTGAGACTTAGAGATGTAAAGTGATTTAGCCAAGGCTCCACTTTCCTTTACCCACCCCGGATGAACAGAGAGGCCCAGACTTGCCTGACCTGACGTTTCACACATCTTTTCTGGGCCCAGGTGGGAATCCCCAGTGTCCTCTGTGGGGTGGGACTGCCTAAGAGCCACGTGCTAACCTAACCAGATGCTCCATGTTCCATGGACTGCTGAGAGGGGACAGGCAGGCAGGAGTGAGGGGCACTCTTCTCTCTGGACCAGTGTGCTGACAAGGGCTGCGAGGATGGGTAGGGTGGGGGGCCAAGAAGGTGGGATTCCAGGCCCTCCTCTTTAAACCAGAGTGGCTCCTCCCTTTTAACTGCTTTCTGTATTGAGCTTCACCTAAAATCTGAAATGAGGCTGAATATCATGAACCAAAGGGGATGGCTGTGCAGACGGTGAGTTTGCGGGTTGAGCCTCATAGTGGGAAGAACAGGGCAAGGAGAGCGGGGCTGCGATTGGATCAGAGGCTCCATCCACCATCACTGGTCCTTCTGAGGAACAGGGCATCAGAGGGCTGGGAAGTGCCCTCCCGCTGGTTTGCAGGGAGGCAGCTTCCTCCAGGAAGGCCCTGGAAGTCAACCTCAGGCCAAGCACCAGCCAGCGCTTCCAGGGACACAGGCCCAAGGGATCTCCTTCTACTTCCTCCTCAGGTCCCCACAGGATCCAGAAAGGGGACTGGCTCTTAGGAAGTCCCACCCCACAGAGGACACTGGGGATTCCCACCTGGGCCCAGAAAAGATGTGCGAAACGTCAGGTCAGGCAAGTTCGGGCCTCTCCGTTCACCTGGGGTGGGTAAAGGAAAGTGGTAGTGACGGGTGCCAACCACAGATTAGCAGTTGGGGCGAGGGATGGGGCTGAGAGCGTGTGCCAATGGTTGGGTGGTGTGTGGCTGTGAGTGCCTAAGATAAAGGGCTGGCTCGCGTTATGCACGCTCTAGGAGAGGCCGTGCATCTTACCTACCTGGTGGGGATAACAAGGAAGAGATTCAAGTATTAAGTGCTAACACCACAGCATTAAAAACCCTTTCAAATTCGAGCGAGTCCAGGCCGTAGTCTCTCTCCACAGGACTGCATGGCCTCGTCAGGTTTTGCAGCTCTCTCTCCTACCCCCTCCACCCTCTGGCACATCAGCCAGGACCATCTTCCCGACTCAGATCTCATCACGTCTGTCTGTCTCTCTCAATTTCACACATGCACATACACAGGTTAAAATGCTTTTGTAGCTTCCTGTTCATTCCTTTCCTGTGAAAAACGAACGCTCTCTGAGGGTGTCTGAGGTCCGGCCTCTGTCTGTGTTCCCACCCACCTTACACCACTCGCCTCTGCTCCTTCGCTCTGGCCACGGCGACCTTCTTCCTTCCCCCCCACACCCCTGCTTGCCAGGCTTCTTCCCTTGGCAGAGGGGCGCTTCTCTGCCTTGGACCCTCTTCCTTTCCTTCCTTTACCTGGGTTGCTCCTACTTGTCCTTCAGGTCTTCGCTAAAATGTCACATCTTCAGAAAACCTTCTTTTCATTCCCTGAGCTGGTCAAACACCTCCATAGAAGCTTCTTTCCTGGAACTAGGCACCTCTGAGTCAGTTGAAATTTTACATTTGTTTGTGTAGATTATTGGATTCATGTCCATCTCTTGCCTTATGCTGCAAGCCCCACGAGGGCGAGGACCCGGTCTGCTTTTGCCTGCCATTCTGTCCTCGGTGCATAACACCTGGCACACAGAGACACTTGATACATTTTTGCTAAATTACTGACAGTGGATTCACGAAGTCACAATAGTGCCTGGGTTCCCACACACAGGGATGGGGCTCGGGCCTGGGGCTGGGCTGCAGAGTGCACTAATGTAGCAGGAAGGCGCTGTCCTTGGGGAGCTGCCAGGTTGCCAGGTGGGTGAGGTTGGATATCAAGATGCCACAGAGCCTCACACGCGTGCTCCAGCAGTCTGGGCTCCAGCCCTGAGGATGGGAGGATTCGATCGATTGACCGTTATGGGGAGGAGAGACAAGTGCTGAGCGGGCTGGTCCAGGAGCCCACTGCCTCTAGCCCCCATCAATCTCCCGCCTGGAGCCAATGGAGCCAGGCCAGGTCGGGAATGTGGTGAGCCAGCTTTTGCACTCACCTGGACCAACATACCATCTTGTGGCCATAAACAATCACAGCATTGAATATATATGCAAACACAGCACATTTATGAACCAACTTTGAGCCAAGCAAGCCCTGGAGATAGGGACGTGAAACGTTAGCAAACCTCACATTGGAACTTCAAGGCCGTTTAGTCCTACCCCAAAGCTTGAATCCTTTTCTAATAGCCCCAAAAGGAGCACTGGATGTGCAGCCTTGTGAGAGCATGCAGAGGGAAATACATCACTTACAAAGTCGCATCCAGCCACCCTTCCACACACGCCCTCACACACTACTCCCACCTTATAGGCAGGCAGGCCGCTCACACGCAGCTCCAGCCACACGTCCACAGGACATCCCCCTTGACCCGCTTGAATTAGCTCATGACAGTTAGTTAGTGGCTTGCTGTCTCTCACACACAGACCCATTGTCTCAGCAACAGCGTGACACTAGAGACCCACACATCAGGAAAGGAAACCTTTGAGGTTTCTGCCTGTGTTTCCTGGTGCCCACCAGTGTGTGGAAATGACCACAAGAAGGAGAGAACCTGCATTTCTTCCCCCAGCCATTGTCTGCTCCGTGGCCCTTTGTGTGTGCGTGTAGGTGTGTGTGCCCCCGGGAACGTGGTTGGACATTCCTGGCTTTTAAGCAACTCTCAGGATGAGTTATAGGGTGCAAAGTCAGGTAGAGGTATAGGGACCTTATGCTTTTTGACAAAGGGGAGCATTTCTAGCTTCCTGGGGATTCTGCACTATGTTCAGGAAAGCTACTTTTCTCCTTAGCAACTCTTCCCTTGGGTGTTATTTGTGCTGTGTTTCTCCCCACCTCAAGGGGCTGTTTCCCTTTGTCTTACCCTCCAAGAACAAGGCCTTTCCAAGCCTCTCACCATCTCACCCGTCCATGTCAGGAGGGAATTCCTTATTCTAAAACGGATCCAGCTCTCTCCTTCCCTCCCTGTCATCAACTTGATCAACCTGCCACCATGTCCCTTGTCCCAGTGCCTTCCCTTCCCTCTTCTTGTGCTCCCTTATCCTTCTGAGACCCCAAAGAGTCGACTGAGGGGAATGGGAAGATGGGGGGGCCTGTTCTCTGGTTGGAGGGATGAGAGAAGGGAGAGTGGAGCACCTGGGACCTCCCTGGTGGAGGGCAGTGCCGGGGCAGAGACCTTACTCCTCACAGTGTGTGTTTTGAAATCACTCTCCAACTCTGGGGGATTTACTGGGAAAAAGAATTCATCTGCGGACCAGATCCTGCGTGGGGGTGGCAGAGGCCAGTCCTTAGGACATGGCTCCACAGAAGAAAACATTTCCCCCCAGAGAGGAGAGGCTCAGGAAGCTGGATGGTGGCACTGAGGCGGGAGGGGGAGGAAAGGATGACAGGCAGCCCTCCCCTCCTAGGACCTGAAGGGCCACAGACTCACCCCACAAAGTAGGAGATGATCAGAAGCTGAACGACTCGGTTGATGATCCCGATGGTCCAGCTCTTCACGACCACCGACTTGGTGGTCTCATAGGTGAAGAAGTCTGATATGCAGTTCATGCCGAGAGAGTGCTCAGGGGCCACTCGGAGGGGCCCGATAGTGACCGCAGGAGAGTGAGGTCCTCGGGACAGGGAGACAGAGATCACAGCCTGGAAGGGGCAGCTTAGAGGGGCTCAAGGAATGGGGAACCGTTCCTTTCAGCCAGGCAACCCTAGACAGTGTCCAGGCTCTCTCTGCTCTTGTCACTCTGGCTGCCAAGAAGCAGGGCCAGGGCGGGGGACCCCCTTTATGTTCATCTCCACTCCCCTCCCCTGTGATGTCAGAGCAGGGGTGGGGTCTCCGATTCTGGGCTCCTGATTGCCTGGGATGTAGCTGGCGGGGGCCCTCTGGGACTCGTGTTTTATCTGCACTCTGTCTACTGTTTCTGTTCTGTTCTCTTCTGCTGCATCCTCACTCCGGCTCACCAGCTGCTCACACTCTCCCTAAAGCCCCTTGCAAGGTCCCATCCCCCAGTCACGTAATAGCCTGCCTGACCTGAGGACCCCCTTCATTCCTGAGTGTCTGGTGAATCCCACCCAATTCTGCAGCCATCTCCTTCCTTCCTGAGTTGCCTCCAGGCATGGGTTAAGGGGAGGGGGCCTCTTGAACATTTTTCTGGGACTTCTGGGATGGGATGAGTAAAGAGTCACATATTTCTAACTCCAGTTGGCAATGGCTGAAGGTCTACCTGTAGCATAGCAGTTATCACATTTTTTTACTGTCAGCTTAGTTATCTGAATCATTCGTTAGATTACATTTTCCTTTCAGGCTGGGGCTGTTTTCACCTTGTTCACTAGTTTCCTCAAATCCTAGAAGTGTGCTGGATTAATAATAGGCCCTCAATACGTATTTATTAAATCCAGTTGAATTTATATTGCCAGATAGTGTTGGAATAGCCATACCCAGAGGTTAAAGCTATGAGTTCAGGGGAGGCAAGGGTGCATTCCTGTTATCTCTTATCCCAGGACTGAGTCAGCAGACTGGTATGATGAATGTCAGAGAAATCTTGAGTTTAAATATTCTGTCCTAATGTCTTTGTATAGGACATATATTATCAGTCATTCTGAACATACAGTCACTGTGATTATGACAGAAGAGAACTGGATTAGTGTTAAGTAAATCTGGGTTCTGGTCTCCAGCTTTGTTGCCAACTCACTGAGACCTTGAGCAACTGCTCTTTGGGCCTCGGTTTCCCCATCTGCAAAAGGAGGGTGGAGTAGAACAACTCAGACATCTCTTCCAGGTCTGGCCTTCTCTGATTTTGCAAGATGCACCCTGGGACAACATGATGGAGGCCTGGCTTCCGCAACCCCAGGACCACGTGGTTTCAAATCAGTTCTGGCTCCAGGGTGCATCTGGCACAAGCACTTGAACTTGATACTGACATTTGCCCGCCTCCCGCGGGGGATCCATAACTTGCGGTTAGGGATGTGAAGATTTTGGGTGTAGACAGTGAACTCATTTCAAAAAGGATCCAATCCCACTGGACGGTACGGCTACAGAAATGACACCGACACCTGCAAACTCTTTAAATTTTCTTCTTGTCCCGCAGACTCCCTTCCACGCCACAGAGGCTATCTGGCAGAAGAGTGGCATGCATCATTCCAATTACTCCCCCCGCCGCCCGAGAGAGTCTGATAAAATAAAAGATAAAAGTACACAAGTTCCCTTTACAATCCGGTCTCCACTGAGGAAGTGTCTGCAACTTTCTAAAGAGCCCTACACGGCCCCATTTTCTAGTCACATCCCACCCGGGTGGGACTCCACCGCAACCACCTTTTCCTCAGGTCCTCCAAAGTCGCCGACGCTCTATGTGACCGTCTCGTAGGCGGGCCGGGCTTGTGCCTCTCTAGCCAGCTCATCCTCTCTATGGTCCGTGCGCGACTTCCGGTGGCGGGCCGCGGGGCCGCGCACGCGGGAAAAGCTTCCCCAGGGTACCCCCCCCCAATCCCCCGCGTCCCCGCCCCCCTCCGTGCCCCCCCCAAAACGCGCCCACCTCCCGCGCCCGGGCGGTCGCGAGGCTGCAGCTTGAAGAGGTAGGTGGTCGCCGTTCCCCGGCCCCCGCTCCCCCGCGGGACGCTCGAGGTGGACCGTTCCACGTTCGAATCCGCGGGCAGCGGGCGAATCCATTTTAGGGGGAGGGGTGAACCGTGGGTCTGGGGCCGCGGCGTGGTGGGAACGGTGCGAGGGGAAACCCTGCACTCTGAGCTGAGCTGGGGCGCGGGCAAGGTGCAGGCTCCGGGCAGGCCCTGCGGTTCCGCTGCTCGTTGCCATGGCTCCCGTGGAGCGCCCAGAGCGGATGTCGGGTTGGGATGTATGCGCTACTCCAGGCCGGGTTCTCCAGCCAGGCCTGGGCCTGGCCCCACGAGCACTGCAAAGCCCGCCTGTGGGTTTCCAGGCAGAGGAGGTCCCGAGACATCCCAGGCGCAGCCAGGACTAGCCACCTGGCTCCATTCGTGAGCACAGCGAAGTGTTGTATTTCATGCCTATCTATCTCCCTCTTGAATTCAGATTCTCAACCTGCTGAGCATCTGCACATCCACCCAGGAGTTGGGGCCCAGCTCCCAGTTTATTCGGTTTCCCTTGTGCCGCCTAGGGCTCTGTGCCCAGGCCACCACGGTAGGGCAACATGGCAGAGACACTGGAGTTCAACGATGTCTATCAGGAGGTGAAAGGCTCCATGGTGAGAGTGGCTTGGGCATTTAATACAGGTGGAGAGAGGGAAGGAGGGTAGAGTTTTTATCCATTAACAAGAACTTCCTTTGATAATGTTATTACTTTGGAAGAGGAAGACTGTATAATGTGTACCTGGTGTTTCCTTCAACACAAGGCAGTGCTGAGTGTCTCAAGAGTCGTGGGGACCGACTCTTGGTGAGAACCGTATATGCTGTTCAGTCCCAAATCCCTGTTACAAATGAGGAAACTGAGGACGTGCAAGCGTACTGGATGCCAGGGCCAGGTTTAGAATCCAGACTTCCTGGCCACTTGGCTCTTCTTACTGGCCCTCACCACTTCAGGTGTTGCTCCTGCATTGATAATTTGGCCAGCCCTCTAGCAGCCAGAATGTGTGTTGGGTAGAGAGTTGTACCCAGTATACTCTGTGTATTGTCCCCATGTATCTGGGCCTGCTTTTCTGACAGAACGATGGTCGGCTGAGGTTGAGCCGCCAGGGCATCATCTTCAAGAATAGCAAGACGGGCAAAGTGGACAACATCCAGGCTGGGGAGTTAACAGAAGGCATCTGGCGCCGTGTAGCTCTGGGTCATGGACTTAAACTACTCACAAAGAATGGCCATGTCTACAAGTATGATGGCTTCCGAGAATCGGTAAGATGTCCTGTTGGTACGAGCCCCCTTTTTACTGTGCCATCTTGTTTTAATCTTCTTTAGAGTTGGGGTTCCTTCCTCCGATAACCATGCAATTGTTAGTTTGAGCTCCTTAGAGCACAGCCATTGAGGCCATTAAGCAATCAGCATTCAGCTTTGAGTATTGAAGTCTTGTGAGTTTCTTTGTGCCTTGACTCCAAAAGATTTTCTCCTGTCTTGGTTTAGATGGAGGTTTCTGCCTGTTGCTTTTATCCAGGTTCAGAATCTGATGCTTCAGTTTGGGTTTCATTTTTCAATTTGAACTGCTTGAGCTAAAAACTTGGTTTTAATTCCCACTTTTATTAAAGCAATACCTAGACAAAGTTTAAAAAGTGAGATAGCACTGTGAGGCCCATAACCAGGAATGTCAGTTCCTTACTTTACTCCCCTAACCTGAGATCCAGTTCCCAGAAGCAACCTCTTTCAACAACCTTTTAGACAATTTTAGAGCCTGAGATGCTAAGTCAGCATGGATTTCTGATAAAGGGTATTTGGGACAGTTTCTCAGAAATAGATAATCCCAGGACATTCAAGTCTGTATTAAGGCTGCCAGGGTTTATTGGGATTGTGCTTTTTCCCTTCAACCCACAGGAGTTTGAGAAACTCTCTGATTTCTTCAAAACTCACTATCGCCTTGAGCTAATGGAGAAGGACCTATGTGTGAAGGGCTGGAACTGGGGGACAGTGAAGTTTGGTGGTGAGTCCCCAGGAAGATTGAGGTTTGGGGGAGAAGGCAGGATGAAGGGTTTCAGCCTTTAACTTGTTTTGCTCTCTTCCCTCTGCCTCTGTCTCTGATTTCCTATCAGTTTGCAGTTTGCATGTTCATCATGTATTTATCAAGCACCTACAGTGTATCAGGCACCATGCCTGGTCTTGGGGTACAGTATGAACAAAATAGCCTTCGTATCCTGTCCTCATGGAACTTAGAGTTTGGTGGGAATGTTGTTTATGCCAACATAAGGATAGAAGCCTGTGGCTTGATAAGCTCTTTCCTCACAGGGCAGCTGCTTTCCTTTGACATTGGTGACCAGCCGGTCTTTGAGATACCCCTCAGCAACGTGTCCCAGTGTACTACAGGCAAGAATGAGGTGACACTGGAATTCCACCAGAATGATGATGCAGAGGTGTCTCTCATGGAGGTGCGCTTCTATGTCCCTCCCACACAAGAGGATGGTGTGGACCCTGTTGAGGTGAGGCTTCCGCTGGTCACCTTGAGAGCAGATGGAGCTTAGCAGGCCTTGACTGGCCTGGGAGCAGGGGTCTGCTGCCTCATTACCAGTGTGTGCTTTTGCAGGCCTTTGCCCAGAATGTATTGTCAAAGGCGGATGTAATCCAAGCCACCGGAGATGCCATCTGCATCTTCCGGGAGCTGCAGTGTCTGACTCCCCGTGGTCGTTATGACATTCGGATCTACCCCACCTTTCTCCACCTGCATGGCAAGACCTTTGACTACAAGATCCCCTATACCACGGTATTGCGCCTCTTTTTGCTGCCTCACAAGGACCAGCGCCAGATGTTCTTTGTGGTAAGCAGCAACCCCTAGGGGTGGATAATCCTGGTTTTTGCCTCAGTTTTTAGTAGACGGATCTCACTGGTGTTCAGGGTTCTATGTTGGTTAATTGCAAGCTCTTGTGGAGCATCATGTTGTCTCCTTTTCCTTACCAGATCAGCCTGGATCCTCCCATCAAGCAGGGCCAAACCCGTTACCACTTCCTGATCCTCCTCTTCTCCAAGGACGAGGACATTTCCTTGACTCTGAACATGAACGAGTGAGTGTCTCCCTGGACTTGCTTCCTGCCACTGTCCAGGCAGGAGACAGGCATGCTGTTAGGAGGTGGTAGTGCTTGTGACCTCATCTTGTTCTGTTTGTAGGGAAGAGGTGGAGAAGCGCTTTGAGGGGCGGCTCACCAAGAACATGTCAGGATCCCTCTATGAGATGGTCAGCCGGGTCATGAAAGCACTGGTGAACCGCAAGATCACAGTCCCAGGCAACTTCCAAGGGTGAGAGTTCAGGCCTGGGGCCCTGGCCTGCCAGGGGATGGGAAATGACTTGTCTTTTTGGTAAACCCCTCTTGAGTTGAGAATGTAGCCTGTTAGAGGCCTGGATGGGACCTTGTGTCATGATGGCTATCAGCACCTCTGTCAGAGCAGCTTAGTGAGATTTACTCAGTTGTGGGCCTGAGGACATACCTGTCACTGCTATTAGATATGCTTTTTGGCTCTGCTGAGGTTGGCACTGACTGGGCTCCCTGTGCCCTCAATAGGCACTCAGGGGCCCAGTGCATCACCTGTTCCTATAAAGCGAGCTCAGGACTGCTGTACCCGCTGGAGCGGGGCTTCATCTATGTCCACAAGCCACCCGTGCACATCCGCTTCGATGAAATCTCCTTTGTCAACTTTGCCCGTGGCACTACCACCACTCGCTCCTTTGACTTTGAAATTGAGACCAAGCAGGGCACTCAATATACCTTCAGCAGCATTGAGAGGTGAGAGCTCCACCAGTCACTTCCTGGGCATCCTGGTCCTGCCCTACCCTTGACCAGGAGCCTGGCATGGCCTGGGCCCCTCTCTGAGCCCTGAGCAGAACTTTTCTTTTGCTTCCCTGGGATTTAGTCCTTTTCTCTGGAGTGCTCAGACTTTGGAAGCCTCTCCATTGCTTTCATTCTGTTCGTTAAAGTTATTTTCCATATTATGAAAGCTACATGTGTTCAGTGTTAGCCCTTTTTCTCTTCACTCCCCCCGTGATGGACATGCTGTCTCTTTCTTTCCTGGAACGAGCTTTGTGCTTGAGAACATAGCAGCTAATGTCTATTGAGCGCTCACTGTGGGCTAAACGTTTTGCAAACATCTTCATGTTTAATTCTCATATCAACCCTGTGAAGTATGAAATACCAATAAAAAGGTGAAAACATCCCCTCCCCCACACTCTTACCCTGCTTTGTTCATATTCAGTAAACAGGTATACACTCTTCTCTGCCTTTTCTTTCCCAGAGCTCTTCAGAGTCAACGCAGGTTCCTCTTTCAGGACTAATGTCTGACTCTTCCTTGCTGCTGTCCTCTGGGGGTCTCTGAGCTGTTGGGTTGGATAGTGTGGTCAAGAGCTCCAGGCCCCGTGGTCTACCCTGGCCCATGGGTATCAGAACACTGTTCACTCCATCCCTGTGTTGGCCCTACCCGTCTGCTGACACGGTGCATCTCCCCTCACAGGGAGGAGTATGGGAAGCTGTTTGATTTTGTCAACGCAAAAAAGCTCAACATTAAAAACCGAGGATTGAAAGAGGTACCTGTGTGTGGGAAGGAAGAGCCTCTCTCCTGTCCTTTCTGTAGGGGAGAAAGGGGCAGAGATTTTTCCAGCTTCTTTTTCATTCTCTCTTCTCTTCTTACCCTTATAGAAAAAAGAGGTGCGTGTGACCCTTTCCCCTCCTGGTGCAGGTTTCCTCTGCATGACTTTAGATCAGTCTCTGCAGCCCCTCAAGAGCCCTGAGTGGGGCCGAGGGAGGGAGGGGCTTGGACTAACCCAGTTGGCAGGCATACTTGGGCACAGGCCCTGCACGTTGGCTGTGTGTGGACAATCCAGCCCCAGGATCTTCTGGGAGCTGCTGCTCTGGCTTTACAGGCATGGGGGAGTGCTTTTGAGTGTGCAGGGATTCTGACTCGGGGCGAGTTGGTCCTCACTCCCATCTCTTCCCTGGCTAGGGCATGAACCCCAGCTACGACGAGTATGCTGACTCTGACGAAGACCAGCACGATGCGTACTTGGAGAGGATGAAGGAGGAGGGCAAGATCCGGGAGGAGAATGCCAATGACAGCAGCGATGACTCGGGAGAAGAAACTGGTAGGCTAGCCTCAGTGCTGGGGTGTGGGGACAGTCAGACTCTCCTCCCTGTGGCCTGCATGGGGCTTGCCCTCGGGCCACAGCTGGGTGTCTGGGTAAGGGGGCAGGATTTCCATCGGGGCAGAAGCTGATGCCTCCTGTGTCCTTTTTCAGATGAGTCATTCAACCCAGGTGAAGAGGAGGAAGACGTGGCAGAGGAGTGAGTTTTGGTTGTACCTTGTGGGGGTGAGATGGTGACCTACAAGCTTAAGAGACCAGAAGATTTCTGGACATTTCTTGTGCCCCCAGCATTAGCCACTGACCCAGGGTGGGAAAATGACCTCCAATGAAGCGATAACACGAAAACATTTTGGAAATTGTCTAGGGCTTTATAAGTGCATGTTTTGAAGCAGAAAAGTACAGTGGGGGAGAGAAGGGGAATGAGAGCCAGTGCTTGCCCACCTGCTCACTGGGAGTTGCTGGACAAGTCGTTGAATCTGTTTTCTTATCTGTGAATGGCAGTAGTACCTGTGCCAGATTGGTTAAGGCTCTTGACTGCCAGTGTCAGAAATGTGACTCAGACTGACTTTAAAAGGGAATGTAAAAAAGGGAATTTTGTGAGTTTATGTAACTGCAGAGTCCATGGATATAACTGGCTTCAGGCACTACTGGATCCAGGCACTCAAATCTATTTCTTCTGATTTCCTTAGTTTTAGATAAGTGTGCCCCATAGGGTGCCCAGTGACTTTCAAAAGCTCTGGGCAGGCTTAATCCTACTGGTGTAACACCTAGAAGTGCCTCTTCTCTTGGTGAACAGCATGGTGAACAGCATGGTTACCTGCCCCTTCTAAGCCGAGTTAGGATGTGCATGGCTACAATGGGCCAGAACGAGGCGAGTGCCCACCCTTAGAGCCTGTGGTTGGGGTGAGCCCCTCCTGAGTGGGGGCAAGGTGGTTCCTAACAGAAAATTGGGACTCTCTTAATCCAGAAGGATTGGGAATGAATGTTGGGCAGCAGAAAACTCCAAAAAAAAGGAACACCCAATAGGAGTCCACTAGTTCTGCTTGCCACATGCTTGTGAAAGTGCCTTGAAGACTGTTGAGCAGCATATAGGTGTAAAGTAGTTCCATTTTCTGAGGAGTTTCATGTGTACTGGATAGAACTGTCCATTATATAGGTGTGTACTGGGTTGGACTGAAGTTGGTTTTCCTCGTTTTTGATAGTAACCGTTTATCTTTTAATCAGAAAAGACTGTAGGGTAGATTAAGGTGATTAAGGGAAACGGTGGAGTGGACCTGGGCCATGTACTGGGGAGGGATGAGGACCTGGGTTAGGCCAAGACCAAGGAGAGCAGCTAAAGCCTGTTGGTTCATTTATTTTTCATTGATTGATTCAATAACTAACCCATTGCTATGGCTGGGTCTGGAGAGGGGATGGTTGAAGCCACCTCAGCAAATGGGATTGGTGGTGGGAGGCTGTCCTCTGGTCTTTCTCCCTTGCCCTTTCTGGGCAGGTATCTTTGGATTCATTTTCCTCCTGTCCTGAGGGTGTGGGGTCCTGTCCTCCCTCCCTGAGTGTAAGCCCTATGCTCTGGCAGGTTTGATAGCAACGCCTCAGCCAGCTCCTCCAGTAACGAGGGTGACAGTGACCGGGATGAAAAGAAGCGGAAACAGCTCAAAAAGGCCAAGATGGCCAAGGATCGCAAGAGCCGCAAGAAGCCTGTGGAGGTGCAGACTCTCCTCTAGATGGGGGGTGTGTGTGTGTGTGTGTGTGTTTGTGTGTGTGTGTGTGTGTGTGTGTGTGTGAATCCATTTTCTTTACCTTCTCCCGTCTAGCACCAGTAGGACATGTTGATTGGTCCTCCTGGGGCTGCTTTTTGTAGCCAGTAATTATTGCCTTGAGGGGTATCATCTTGGAAATTTTTCTTTCTGGTCCTGAGGTAATTAGCTTCTGGAAGATCTGAATTAGGAGACAGGCTTCTTCTGTCTTAGGAGCCCAGAGGAAACGGGGTCCCTAGTAAGCTAGGCACTGGAGTGCAGAGGGGAAGACATGACCCCTGCCCTTAGGGAGCTCTCAGTCTAGCCTGATGCTATTTAGTCCTTCATTTTTTCCCCAAGTTAGGTGATCCAAATAATTTCTTTAGGAGAATGTGGTTGGCGGGGGGGGGGGGGGTCTAAGGGAAACAGATAGCTGAAGGCATTTGGGTTCTCTCTTATGTAGGTGAAGAAGGGCAAAGACCCCAATGCCCCCAAGAGGCCCATGTCTGCATACATGCTGTGGCTCAATGCCAGCCGAGAGAAGATCAAGTCAGACCATCCTGGCATCAGTATCACGGATCTTTCCAAGAAGGCAGGCGAGATCTGGAAGGGAATGTCCAAAGAGAAGAAAGAGGTGAGTAGCAGCTGAGAGGAGGGTGGTGACTCTCAAAGACTGGCGAGAGGGGCTTTCTTGGGGGGGTGGTGTCACTGATAGAGGGGGCAGGGTGAGCTGTCGGTGGAACGTTTCGGTATAGATTTCGCCTGCATCAGGGAAGAGGTCTCATCCTTCACTGCTTTTTCTGTGTTGTCTGAGACAGGAGTGGGATCGCAAGGCTGAGGATGCCAGGAGGGAATATGAAAAAGCCATGAAAGAATATGAAGGGGGCCGAGGCGAGTCTTCTAAGAGGTGAGTGTTGGGAACAACATGGCCCAGTAACTGCCTTTTTGGCAGATTTTTTTGCTGGAAAAAGCTGAGCATTGGAATGTTAAAGAGAGTGGATATGCTTTTGACCACAGTAGGGCAGTGCTTCTCAAACCTGGGGAACCATTGCCCAAGTTGGGTGATGTGATGGGGAATTCAAGTCACTAGATACATACAGCCCATTTTCCTGGAGGGCCCATTTTTTATTTGCAGGTACGGGGGAATTAAATTATTATTGTGGGGCACAATGCGCAATTCACATGAGTTTTTAAAGATGAAGCAAGAAATGTCAGATAGTTTTCTGTGTGGGGCTCCTTCGGGCTCTGACCTGATTCTTTTGGTGTGCTCACTTAAGACACTCTCCCTTCCGGCTGTTTATGTTCAGAGTGAAATGGCAGTGTGGCCGGGATTGGGAAAGGCCTTGTTAAAGCTGGGAGAGGTTTGGCCCAGCTCCTTTTCCCTCTTGCTAATATAGGGACAAGTCGAAGAAGAAGAAGAAAGTAAAGGTAAAGATGGAGAAGAAATCAATACCGTCTAGGGGCTCATCATCCAAGTCATCGACAAGGCAGCTAAGTGAGAGCTTCAAGAGCAAAGAGTTTGTGTCTAGTGATGAGAGCTCTTCAGGAGAAAACAAGAGCAAAAAGAAGAGGCGGCGGAGTGAGGTGCGGCAGGCATGTGGGGGCTGTGGGGCCGGGCAGGTGCGGGCATGTGAGTGGGGGGCGGTGGTCTATAAGCATGATGAGTTGGAGTGGATGGGTGGGATTCTGAGGCTCTGAAGGTGGGTGCTGCAGTTGTAGGGAGTGGGTAGGGAATTGGGGGTCCTTCACCACTGGAGAGTGGCCGGGAGACCAGCCAGGACGCCACACCTTTCTCCTTAAGAGACCTTTGGTTTTCAGGACTCTGAAGAAGAGGAACTAGCCAGTACTCCCCCCAGCTCAGAGGACTCGGCGTCAGGATCCGATGAGTAGAGAGGATTCTCTTTCCTTGTGCTTGCCTCGTCACACCCCCAGGCTTCCCACCCATGTTTTGGTACCAGTTTCTCCTCAAGAAACGTAGTCCTTGGATTCTGTGCCATCTGAACAAACTCTCTCGGTGGTATGCACTTCACTGGGGCAGCAGGGGAGGCCTCTTCACTCTGCTGCTTCACAAGGATGGCTCTTTATAATTTAGGGAGATTCTGGGTGGGAGGCAGGGCAATGCAGGATCCAAACCCTCATCCTACTTTCCCAACCTTAGGGACATAGCTGCTTGTCCTGTTCAAGTTGCTGCAGCAGGGGTCACGTGAGGTCAGGCCTGTAGCTCCTAATTGGGGCCTATTTCTACTTTTATTTTGTATTTCTGGTCTGTGAAAATCATTTAATAAAGGGAACTGACTTTGGAAACTATGTCCTTATGCCTTCTTTCTGGCCCTGTTGTATTGCTCCCTCTTTTCTTGGTGGTGGTTACCACTCTGTCCTGATGGGGCAGGGCCCTCTTGGCCAGCCGGGAAGCAAGTCTCCAGGTACATCTTGTTCTGTTCCCGGCTGGACAAGCATTGGTTTTCACCCTCTTCTGCCGGGATGAGCCACCTGAGAGCTTAGAAATGAAAGCTGATGTGATTAGGAAGTCACTCTCACAGTTCCACTCCATTAGCCCAGCTAGGGGGAGGCAGCTCTTGGCTCCATCCTTAATCACCTATGAGTCAAGGGTCTTCCAAGGCTTTAGATAATAGAATCAGGATTGACTATCCTTCCTGCAACTGGGGGAGTGGAAACCTGAGCCTGGAGAGATGGAGAGGATGATGTGTGTGTGTGTGGCGGGGATGGGGGTGGGGGTGCAGTCTGATGGGGGAAAGGTCTGGAGTATGTATGAAGCTTTTGTTCTTACGGAAAAGGGGATACCAGGTTTTAGGGTTGGGAAGAACCTGTATCTGAGAAGGGAGTCTAAAAGGAGATAAAAGGCACCAACGAGGAAACTACAGCTGCCAGACTTCCTCGCGGTGGCTGTAACTCTGAATTTATACACGTGGGGTGGCCACGTTGCGGACGCCCTCAGGACGACTCAGGTGGCTGTAACAGGAAGCCTCTCCAGTCCGCCAACGGCTACCTTCTTGCTCGCCCTGGCTCTATGATGCTGCAATCAGTGCGGGCGGCTGGGGTGAGGCTGGGCCGTCCTAGGGCAGTCTAGGCAGTCGTCTCGGTGGCCATTTTCCCCGAGCGTTCTTAGCTGAATTGCGTCAGTTTCGCTCGAGACTGAGCCTGGGGCGGGCCCCTCATTTGCAAGACTCATGAATAATTGAGCACTGGGCCGCGGCTGTTTGCCTACAGTGGGACGGATCCCGCTCGGGCTTCCACTCCAGGTTTCCACCGGCTCATGAATATTCATGAAGCGCTCTGGGGGCGTGGGCCGGGGCGGGGCTGGGGGCGGGGCACCGCGGAGCTCGCACAGGCTTGGTCCCGCGGTGGCGGCGGCGGCGGCGGCGGGGACCGGCGTCGGGGCGCCGAGGCGAGCGGAGCTTGATCCCGGGGGAGCGCGTGAGTGCGCGGGGGCGGTCGGGCCGAGGGGGCGGGGTCCTGGGTGGGGGCGGGGGCGGGGCATAGAAGGAGGGGGCGCTTTCCAGCGGGGACCTCGGGTTGGAGGCGGGGGTCGCCAGGAAAGTTTGCAGGGGCCGGGGGCGCTAGGGACGCTGGGGGCTGGGGGGAGCTGGCGCGTGTGCGCGGGGGGCGGAGGGCGCACGGTCTGGAGCTCGAGCTGGCGGAGCAGAAGAAAGGGGGGAGGGGGCGAGGGCTTGGGGCGGGGCCGGGGGCGGGCAGAGCTGCGGGAGGGTCCCCTGCCTCCCGCGTCCCCCGGGCCCGCGCTAGCCCCCACCTCCCGCTCATCGGCACGCCCCCAGCCACCCCAGTCCGCCCCCACCCGGTCCGCGGCCCCAGTCCACCGTCTGTTCGCCGGCTGCTTCACGTCCCGCGCACCGGTCCGCTTCTGCCGCCGCCGCCTCCTCCTCCGCCTCCTCCTCCACCACCCTCTTCTCCTCCTCCTCTTCGGCTGCCGCGGTCCCTTCTGTGTCCAGAGCTCCCCACTGGGCCCCTCCAGACAGCCCCTTGCCCCGGGCTGTTCCGTCTTCCAGTTGGCCCTCCCTCTTCCAGCAGTTTACGTGCTGTCCCTGCTGACCTCTCCGGCCTCAGATCGGGCCGGAGATCCTGTGTTCCATAGGGGCGACCCCTCCTGCCCGGGGCTGGAGCTGCCCAGCCCTTCTGGCGGCCTTCACTCTCTGGGGTCAGCTCGTCTCCCCCCAGGCCCGCACGCCTGGGCATGGGGAGTGCTCAGAGCTGCTGTGATTTTGCAGCTTCTGGCCACGGCCTTGGTCACCTGGGGCTCCTCACTGGGGCCTCTGAGCCTGCCTGTATTGCTGCAGCCCCTCATACCGCAGAGGGGCCGATTAGACCCCCAGGTGAAAGGGTTTTTCAGTTTTGGGCCAATTCATCTCTATCTCTAACCACCCACCCAATGTCCCTTGTAATAATGTTCAAGGACAAGGAAACAATCATGTGTTTTTTGATTTTATTTTTTCCATCATATGCTCCTCCCCCCACACACACTTGGGCAGGCTCTGCACAGTTATTCACCCACCCACAGTGGGCAGTCCTGGTAGTTGGCTGACCAACGGGTTGATAGTACTGGGTTTCTCTACTGTCTTCATACCCTCTTCCCATCTTTGAAACAAGCTGGAGCAGGGTCAGAGATCTGGAAGGGGAATGGGTTTTGTAGAGGTTGGGCACCAGAGGTTCCTTCTTTGAATTTGGTGCTGTCTTCCCAGACCAGCTGGAGTAGGTGACTTTAACGGAAGCAGTACCCTTTGCGGGTTGGAGAGGGTTGGGTTGTCCACAGGGCTGTGTGTATACTAGGTGACAGGACACATCCTCCTTGCTTTTGAGTGAAAGAGTCAGGGCTTTATTCCCCAGGCTGGAGAGCCTGGGGGTTCTTGTGGGTGGGAGGGTTCTTCAGGAGCCAGGGTGGGAACTGAGGAGGTGGTGGAGTGTCTGAAGAACAGGTGACAGGACTGGGGCCTGGGGAGTGAAGGAATGTTCTGAGAATGCTGGCAGCCTGGGGTCAGGGGAGAGGAGGAGGTGGTTACCAGGGATGTTAGCTCATTGGTGACACTGAATGGAATCACAGCCATAATGGCCAACATTTATTTATTGGACACTTACTGTATGCTAGGCATTGTGCTAAGCAGTTTGCATGTATAATCTGACTCCTGAGAGTCTCAATAGCCTCATTTTCCAGGTAGGGAAACTGAGGCTGAGAGAAGTCACATGGCTAGAAAGTAGTAGACACACCCAGCATTGAATTGTGGTGTATCAGACCCTGAAGCTCCTGTTACAGACTTCAAGGAAGGTTACCCACTTGGCTTCTACCATGGGGCCATGTCACTTAATTATTTCTTCTGTCCCCCTCAAAACTCCTTCAGGTCAAGCCTAGGCTGGTGAG
Source organism: Daubentonia madagascariensis (assembly GCA_023783475.1). NCBI lineage: Eukaryota > Metazoa > Chordata > Mammalia > Primates > Daubentoniidae > Daubentonia > Daubentonia madagascariensis. Next base: position 288,558 of record JAKFHU010002396.1, on the reverse strand, counting down.
TGATGGCCACATAGTCCCTTTGCATAGGCTTTGGCTATCCCACCCTGACTGTCCTGGAAGGGGGTACCCCAGGGAGTTTTCCCCCAAGCCACTCCACCCCCCAGATGTTCTCAAGCCCTGTCCCGTTCTCCCAGCCCGAGCCTGGGCCGGCTCCTCCTTCCTCTTGGCAAGGCTCTGGAAATCCAGTGGGAGGCCATTGCTATGGCAACAGGACTAGGCCCTGGCTTTACCTCATCAAATTCCAAGCTGAAGCCAAAGCGATTGAGAAATTAAAGAAAAAAATGTATTCCAGATGTTTACTTTTTATTCCTTATTTTTCCGTGTTTGGATGAGACAGCTCTGAGGGAGGGGGGAGTGGGGCAGGGATGTGGAAGGAGAACCGGGAGGGGGGAGAGGGAACCACTCCCAGCTGCAGGGGGGAGGGAGGGAGGGAAGGGTGAGCGGGAAGGGGGAGGCAGGCGGCGGGGCGGAGCCCCAGGTTGGGGAGGAGCGGGTTTTTCCCGTCTCCCATGAGGTGATTCACGGAGAGACTTCAGACTTCGCGGCCCTCTTGCTCTGCCTCGAGTAGATATCTCCAGCGGAGCCGCCTGACCCAAGGGGCGCCTTGGGAACTGTAAGTGGGGTGGCTGGGAGAGTTTGTCAGAGGAGGGAGCAGTGGGTGGCTCCCTGAAGCACCGGGACTTTGGGGTTAGAAGACCGGTTGGAGAGGATCTGGGAAGAGTTGAGAATCTGGCTGCTGGGACCCTCCCTTGATCTCCTGTACCCGCACCGCCCCCCCAAGTTCCCTCTTCCTGTCCCACACTTGGCTCCTGCTGCAAAGAGGAGACTTCCTTGGCTAAACCTACTGCCAACGCCCAACTCTTTTTCTTTCTCTTCTTCTATCTCTCTGTCTCTTCCTGGGTCTTCAGACACCCAGCTCAAAGCCCTTTGCTTCCCACTTCTCAAGCAGGGTCTGCCGCATGTGATGAAAGTGTCTACTCTCAGGGAAAGCACAACTATGGCTTCCCCACTGCCCCGGGAGATGGAGGAGGAGCTGGTGCCTGCTGGCTCGGAGCCAGGTACCGATGGGTGCAGGGTGGGGCGGGGTGGCTGGGAGGAGGGTGAGAAGGGCAGGGGTGGCACCCCCTTTCTGTCTTGTGGGGGTGATTGGTTGAGTGATGGTTCTGTTGAGGTGGGAGGGAAGGAGTACTGAGAAAGTGCAGGATGTGTTTGAAAGGTTCTCAGCTTCTGTTGAGACTCCGGGACGGTTTGAGATCGTGGCTCTCCAGCAGGTATCAAAGCAGATGGGGACCTTGGAGATGATGTGGGTTGAGCCACGTGTTTTCCAGAAGGGGAAACTGAGGCCCAGAGTGAGAAATGGAGTGCACCTATGGGGGTTTCAGCCCACGCCTCCTGGCTCCCTGTCTAGACTCTTTTCTATGGCTATCCAAATGAGTAGGTGACATAGGACGCTATTAGAAGGGTTGTGGCCAGGAGTAATTCCAAGGTCTTTTATTTGGCATTGGAATGCCTTATACAGAAGGTAGGTTTCTGGTTGTGTTTTTTTTTCCTGTAGCAGACTGACTTTTGTTTGACTTAGGTCAATAGCAAGTTTGCATTCCCGGTCACACACCGGAGGACAGTGGGGAGGTGGCCTGGGGGTGCGCTGGGGCAGGGCGAGCGTAGCTGGGATGATACAGTAGAGTATCACGTAAGGGGCAAGGATTAGACTGGGCAGACGGGCTGGCTGCGTGGTGTGGGCAGGAAGGCATTGCTTTATTGGCTCATTTGTTCATTCACTCATTCACTCATTCATTCATTTAATAAGAACTTGTGCCAGGTGCAAAATCAGGTAGAGGAGAAATAAGGTGCTAGCTGGGTGTTTAAATAGCTTTAGCTTACAAGAGGAATTGGCTAAACATTTTGGGAGTTTGGAGAAGGGAGAAGATGCTTCTGGGATGTGTGTAGAAAATCAAGGAAGGCTTCATGGAAGACGTGGCATTTGACTTGTGCCTAGAACGATGTGAATATTCTTAAATTGGAGGATGGGAGATGAGGTGGGACAAGAAACACAAGAGGTTCTACTTCCTGGTTCTTCTGACAGCCCCTCCCCCACCAACCCTTTCCTTTTGATAGGTGACCCTCCGGCCAAACCCCCTGTCAAGCCCAAACCCCGGGCCCTACCTGCCAAGCCAGCCCTGCCTGCCAAACCCAGCCTGCTGGTGCCTGTTGGGCCTCGGCCTCCCCGGGGTCCCCTGGCTGAATTGCCTTCTGCCAGGAAGATGAACATGCTAGCAGGACCCCAGCCCTATGGTGGCAGCAAGCGTCCCCTTCCCTTTGCACCAAGGCCTACAGCTGAGGCCCCTGCTGGAGGAGAAGCCACCCAAGAGACCGAGAAAGAGGAGCTGCCCCCTTTGACACCCCCAGCTCGATGTGCTGCCCCAGGGGGTGTGCGGAAGGCCCCTGCCCCTTTCCGTCCAGCCTCCGAGCGCTTTGGAGCCACCACGGTGGAAGAGATCCTGGCCAAGATGGAGCAGCCTCGAAAGGAGGTCCCAGCCAGCCCTGACCGCCTCTGGGGCTCCCGTCTCACTTTTAACCACGATGGCAGCTCACGATACGGCCCCAGGACCTATGGTGTGGCCACTGGCCCCAGGGATGAGGATGGCAGGACCCTTTCCAGGGGATGGTCCCAGGAGGGGCCAGCAAAGTCTCCCACAGAGTGCCAGGAACAGCACATCAAGACCCCTGAGGAGAGGTGAGAGGTGGGAGGTTGTGGGGGAGTGGGCTGGAGGCTGGGGACCAAGTGGGTGGCCCCAGGCTGCGACCTTTACCTTTAGGTTAATTGTGTGTTGTGAGTACAGGTACACCCTGATCTAAGTCACAAAGCATTCCCCAGCAGATGGTGTTATCATTACTGTATGCTTTTAAAAGCTGTAATTCTCTTTATAGAGTTGATGCATGTTTATAGCAAAGAGTTCAAATGTACAGTATAGAAGTTTATTTTTAGTTTCTGTATACTGAGAGCTGGGCACCAAACTTTGTCTAATTGAATCCATGGCCATCCGTTTGTTGAAGGGACTATTAGGCCCATTTCAGAGATGAGGAAACTGAGGCTCAAAAGTGACCTCCCATAGCCTCTCGGCAAGTTAAGAGGCTGAGATGGAGTTTGAATTCAGATCTGTTTGATTCTAAAGCCTTTGCTCCTAACTGCTAGCTCCTACTGTGGCAGAGCAGTGTGCCAGTCTTGGGGTGGAGGTGTGTGTGTCAGGATGAGTAGGGCACAGTCTCTGCCCGTAAGGAGGAATCTGATGGGAGAGATAAGACAGGAACACATCTTGATACCAGGCTAGCTGGTGTCTGCACAGAGATTATGGCTGGTTGGAGACATTTGCATGTGATATACTTCTCTAGAGTCAGTGCTAGTGTGAAGGAAGGCGGTGGACTCAGGACATATGAAGAGGCTGAGGGATCTCAGGGGCCATCAGCTGTGAGGAGGCCATCCTCAGGGCAGGGGGAGACAGCTTGGGGCATGGCTGGCCCCCTAGGCCCAGAAGCTCCCGTCCCCCACCTGCTGCTGTGAGGGGAAGGGCTGCCGTTGTCTGGGCTGAGCGTGAAACTGAAGGCCTCTGCCCTGCCCTACCCTCTGGCCTTGCCTTCTGTCACCTGAAAGTGTCTGGAGGCTTGGCCCTGGAGTTAACCCTTTGCATGTCCCAGACCAGGGTGCTGTGAGGTCACACTGCTGCCCAGGCTGGGCTCCGCCCTCCATCCTCCTTCCCTCCCTTGCTCCAAGCAAGGCTTAAGAGGAACAACTTCAACCTTGGAAAAATCACTCTTCCCCCTCCCCTCCCCCTTGCTGTTCTTCAAGAAGTATTGGCAGGGCAGTGGGACCAGCTGTACTCTTCCTGGCTGGAGGAGAACTTTAATCCCTTATGGGTTAGGGGAAGGAGGATTTATCTTTGTGGGAACCACTGAGGGGTCTGGGCATACAGGATACTTTTCCTAAAGGAGCCGGAGGAATTTCACTGTTCATGTGCAGGTAGGGAGCAGGCTCTGTCTCCTGGGGCACTTGCTCTGTGGAAACTGGATAGCTTTGTGTCCCTAATAATTCTAGGCAGGGCTCAGGGGTAAATGCCTGGGGGTGCTCAACCTTTGCCTGCTGTGCAGGTCGCATAGAGAGACTCTTTTGCCTTCTCTATTCTGTGACAGGCTTTAATAGTCTGTGCTTTCATTTTCTGTCTTTCTCCCTCACAGGATCCCCTCTTCTGACCTGGCCGTCAATGGGGACCTGGCTAAGCTGGCCAGCTCTGAGCCACCTGCTGCTGTGAGTTATCCCCCTATTATGAATCAGAATCACAGTACTTTAGAGCTGGAAGGGTCATCTGAGATCATCTGTTCCACTCCCCTTGTAAGTTCAGATGGGGAAACTGAGGCCCATGGAGAGAGTAACTTCCCTGAGGGCTGGGCCTGGGACCCAAGACAGCTAAGTGTGGTTCAGGCCATGAGGCTGCTTGTTATAAACAGTAATGATAATGCCCATAACAACTGCCATTGATTAAGTACTTGCTTTGTGCTGGGCATGTCCCAGGAAAGTTAACTAACTTAGTCCTCGTGATAACTCTGGCCGGTGGGCCCTGTTAGTCCCACATGAGAGACAAACACGCCAGGGCTCACAAAGGTGCAGGCTGAGACAGGCACTGCAGTGTCTGCCTACAGTGCTTTCCCTGGCTGGGCTGCCTTTCTTGGGTTCAGAGGAGGGGAGAGTTTCTTGGGGGTTTCCTGTGACACCCCCTCTTCTTCTTACCAGTGTGCTCGGGAGAAGGGCAGCCAGCTTTCTCTGTTCACCGAGGTATGGGATGGCCCTTCTGGCTCACAGAGGCCTCACTAGCCAGAGGCTGTGCTGGCTGCCCTGTGATGGAGACCTGACTCCACTCACTTGTCCATCCAGCACATAGTGAGTGAGCGCTTGCTGAGAGCTGGGTGCTGGGAGAGAGTGCTGGAACCAGTGTGCCATTGCGAAGGGCAGGGAGTGAGCTGTGTGCGTATTTGGGGAATGGCATTCTTGTCAGAGGGCACTGCAAATACCAAGGCCTTGGTGTCTTCCTGCCCAGGATGTCTGGATCAAAGTGACAGAGGAGGAGGTGGGTAGCAGTGAGGGCCGAGAGGTAGTGGGGTCAGATTGCGTTGAGCCTCACAGGCTGCTAGAAACACTTTGGCCTGAGTAAGGGGAAGAAGCCATTGAGGGGTTTGGAGGAGAGGCGTGGCATGCCGCTGACTTGGTTGTAAAGAGTCACATGCTCGCTGGGTTAGGAATCAGTTGTGGGGAGGTAAGATCAGCAGCAGGGACCAGTCGGGGGCTGTTGGAATAATCCAGGTGGGAGATGACGATGGTGTGGACCCTGGAGGTAGCCTGTGGTGGAGATGGTGAGAAGTGGTTGATTCTGGGCAGAATTTGGAGGTGAAGTGGACGGGACTTTCAGATAGACTGATGTGAGAAGAGAGAGCAAATGCAGGATCCAGGGTGACTCCAGGACTTTTGGCCTGGGCATCTGGCAGGATGAGGTTACCATTTACTGAGATGAGAACTTGTAAGGGCGAAGCAGGACTGGGGCTAGATATGAGGCATTTCCTTCTGGATTTGCTGAGTTTGAGATGCCTTTCGGATGTTCCATTGGAGACGTCAAGTGGGAGGTTGGATAGTCGAGTCTGGAGTTCAGGGGAGATAAACAAGTTAGGAAAGCTTGGGAATTGTCGATATAGACTGGCTGAGCTCACCAGGGGAGTGGGGAAGGTGCAGGCCGGAAGGACCCTGAGGCCTAGCAGAGGAGACTGGAAGGAGCAGTTGGGGAGATAGGAGGAGCGCCCGGCCACGGGAAGACAGGCTGCAGGATGGGAGGTCAGGCAAGGTGAGCACCGAGAGTCAGGTTCAGCTCCAGGGAGGCCATTGGCGACCTTGACGAGAGTAGTCAGGTGGCAAGGTAAGGGGAAAAGCCTGTTTGGGGAGAGAGAATGGGACAAGAGGACCTATAGATAGCGAGTGTAGACAATGCTTTCAAGAAAGTGGGTGGTAGCTAGACAGAGATGTGGGGTTGAGTCGTTTTTGGTTTGCTTCTTTGTTTTTCTAAGACAGAAGAAATTAGAGCAGTTTGTGTGATGATGGCAGTGATCCAGTAGAGAGGGAAAAGTCAATGGTGCAGCAGAGAGAGGAGGGGTGGCTTTAGCCATGAGGGAGGACAGTGCCTGATTACAGAGCGCTTGGGCTCACGTGCAGGGTGCGGGGAGTGTGAGGGTGCGGGGTGTGGGCGGTGTGAGGGTGCGGGGTGTGCGAGTTCTCTGCTGGTGGCCTCTGTGTCCTCAGTGACAGGAAGCAGGGCCATCAGCTGAGAGAGGATGGGGGAAGGTGGCGAGGCTCGCCTGGGAGAGTCAGGCATGAAGGGAAGGGGGAGAGCGGTGGGCTTCTGGGCTGCCCTGGGACCAGCTTGAGGTCAGTGGTGGAGCTCAGTGAGGCCGGCCACCATGGCTGTGTGTTTTTCCGCAGCCACGTGCAGTTGCTCAGGTGCTGGGCAGGGACTGGTGGAGGGAGAGCTGCATCTAAATAGGTTAAACGGTATGATGAAGCAGATGAGGGAGCTGAGCGTAAAGAGTGACTTTAATGGTGGTGCAAAGAGAAGTGTGGGTACGGGGTGGGTCGTAGGGGACAATGAGAAGGAATTAGGGTTAACGGGCTATGCTTCCCAGAGGGGTTGCAAATGAGGGCTCTGGGGACATAGAAAGAGCTGGACAGACAGGTGGTGAGGGTGGGTGAGCAGGACACCTGGGGTTGCAGTCATTGGTAAGGACGAGGTCCGGGGTGTGACCTTGGGAGAGGACGGGTTGCAAAATCACTGGGGAAGAGGCGGTCAAGGAACAGGACGCTGGAAGGGTCACTCTGGCTATGGAAATCACTGTGAATTATAACAGTGGTGCTGGAGGGGTTGCAGTGATCCAGGAGCTACACTTTTTAAGGAGGGAGGGGTTTGTAGGGGGCAATAACTGGAGGGGTTGTGGGTGGTGGTTTAAGGGTGTGAGCTCTGAAACTAGAATGTTGTAGGGGAGGGGGGATGAAGGAGCCTTGAGAAGCAAGCAGGACCCCTTTTTCTGCCCAGACCTAGTATGTGATGATGTGGGAGAAACAGTCGCATTAGAGAGGGCAGCAAGGGAAGCGTAACCTCGGGGAGGGCAGAGGTCAGATAGAGCCAGACTCACTTGTTGGGGACAGGCGGAATGGAGTGGTGAAGGAGCTCCAGGTGCTTGGTGTCCCCTCTGTCCCCTTCCTCTCCCAGGTGTCCCACTGAAGCCATTGTGTAAGTCCTGTGCCGAGAGGCCAGTGCACAAATCTTACCTAATCCTCACCTAGCTCTGGGACATGGGCATTGTTGCCATTAGCCCCAACATACAGATGGGGAAGCTGAGGCTCAGAGAGACCAAGGGCCTGCAACACAGGAGGGTTGGCTCCAAGCCAGGTGCTTTTCACGGTCCCCAGTGCCTTTCGCCCGGATCTGGCGGCCTTTCTGCTTCCTTGGGTAGCCTGGGACCTGTAGATACACAGAGTGGGCCGGGGAGTGCCACCCCTCCGCATGGCAGCTGCAGTGGGCTTAGAGTCCTGCTCTGATGCAGACCCTCTCCCTGACTCCCATGTGCCGAGATGCCCAGATGGTCAGGTTCCCAATTTTCCTTTTCCCTTCATAAAGCACGTGTCCTTGACCCCTGCACCAAGGCCTCTAAGAAGATTTTAGATGAGCTTTGGGGTGGGTGGGTGATTGGGGGTACCGTCCACCTGAAACGGTATGAGCGATGTTATGGGAAGAAGGCTAGGTGCATTTTTTGGAGAGAAGGCCTGAAGGGGTCTCTGTAACCCTAAGAAGTTTGAGAAGCCCTGCCCCAAATCATCCCTGGGGCCTCCCCAGTGTTCCCGAGAGCCACCTCTCTGAGCTCTGGTTTCCTTCTTCTGGTCTGTGGGGTGACAGCCTGAGGACGAGCTGAGTGGGGGTCTGTGTGGGTTGGAGAGGGCCTCCCCTGCCCAGCTGAGGGGTGAATGATGGTTCTTGACTTCCTCTTGCAGGTTTCCAAGCCCCAGGTCCCCTCAAGTCCAGGGCCTGCCTCAGAGAATGGAAGCTCTGCTAGCCCAGGCCTCCCGGCTGAAGCCCTAGCCCCAGGCCCCGGGTCCGTCTGTCTTCACTCGCCCGATAACAGTTCTCCCTGGCACTCTCAGCTTCCTGAAGTCCAGAGTCCTGCAGCTTCCGAGGCTTCTCCCTGCCTGCCTGCAACTCCAGTGTCCCCAAGTACAGCCCTGCCTGACGAGGGCCCCTGTTGTACCCCTAGCCCAGGGCTCCCTGCTGAGGGAGCCCCAGAGGCCCCCAGACCCAGCAGCACCCCCCTTGAGGAGGTCTCGGGGCCCCACAGCCCAGAGCAGCCCCCAGCCTCCTCTCCCCGGCCCCTGATCGAGGGGGGTGAGTTGGTGCATCTTGCGCGGACGTTTCCATCTGCGGAAGAGGAGGCATCCAGGGGTGACACAGTTGTCCGCCCCAGCAGCCTGGCTCAGCGCCGATTCTCTGAAGGTGTGCTCCGGCCACCTGGCCAGGACCAGGAGAAGCTGGGGGGCTCGCTGGCTGCCCTGCCCCAAACCCAGGGGAGCCAGTCGGCCCTGGATCGTCCCTTTGGGACAGAATCCAACTGGAGCTTGTCACAGTCCTTTGAATGGACCTTTCCCACGCGGCCCTCAGGTCTGGGCGTGTGGCGGCTGGACTCCCCACCCCCCTCCCCCATCACTGAGGCCAGTGAGGCAGCTGAGGCTGCTGAGTCTGGTAACTGGGCTGTGTCCAGCAGGGAGGAAGGAGTGTCCCAGCAGGGACAGGGGACCAGGTCAGCTCCAGGGGGGCCAGGAAGGCCTAGCTCCTGGACGCAGGGGGATGATTCAGGCATTTCCCCGACCCAGAAGGGCAATGGGGAGAGTCAGCCTCGGTCCCCAGCTGTTCCCCTTGAGGCCCTCCCTACACCTGGGGGTGCACCTGCATCGCCCTTGCTGCATGCAGAGGAGAGGTGCGAGGAGCAGGAGCCCTTGGCTGGAGAGGATTCCCCCCTCCCTCTGGCCACCAGGGAGGCAGCCCTGCCCATCCTGGAGCCGGTCCTGGGGCAGCAGCAGCCAGCACCCCCGGACCAGCCCTGCGTCCTCTTTGCTGATGCCCCTGGCCCAGGGCAGGCGCTGCCTGTTGAGGAGGAGGCTGTTACCCTAGCCCGGGCTAAGCCCACCCAACCCAGGACAGAGGTTCAAGATTCCTATAGGGCTTCCCCCGAGCCTGCGGGTCCGGAAAGCAGCTCTCGGTGGCTGGATGACCTCCTGGCTTCGCCACCGCCCAGTGCTGGCAGTGCAAGGCGGGGAGCTGGATCGGAGCTGAAGGACACACAGCCCCCCAGTGCCTGCTCTGAGGTGAGGATGGGCATGGGGGTGGGGGAGGTGGCTCTGAGGATGGAGGCCAGGGCTTGGGTGCGCTGCATTCTTTCAATGTGGGTTTTGTGTGTCAAGAGCTTGGGATACAGCAGTGAGCAAGGCAGCTGGGGACCTGTTCCTCGTAGCTCCCAGGTCTGGCAGAGCTCACAGAGCCACACAGGATGGCGTAGGGCTTAGCCTGAGTTCCTGTCCTGACTCTAGCATTCACAAGCTGATTGGTCTTGGGAATGTACCTTCACTGCTAAGCTTCAGAGTTCTTTCATAATAATAGCAGTGGCCTCTTGGAATTGTATTGGGGTGAATGAGATACGGGATTTGGAGAGCCCTCGGTGTGCGGCATGGCATGTGCTCAGTGTTCAGTCTATTATTATGGGAATATGGTTCAAGGCAAAATAGTGTAGCCGTTTAGAGTGTGGGCTCTGGAACCAGACTGCCTGGGTGCATCTCCTGGCTCTGCTGTTTCTTTGCCCAGATGTGACCTTAAACAAGTTGATTTTCCACCCTCTGCCTCAGTTTCTGCATCTTATGGATGTGGATAACAATGACAAGTTCTACCTCAGAGGGTGATGGCAAGGATTAAATGAGTTATAACGTGTAAAGTGCTAAGAATAGTGCCTGGCTCATCATAAGTGTTTAATAAGTGTTGGCTTTTACAAACATTACTACCATTGAGCTCAAGACCTGCTTTGCAGACAGGCAGCTGAGGCCCAGAGAAGGCAAAGCCTTGTGCAGTTCCCTAGCAAGTTGGTGGCTGGGCCTGGGCCAGCACCAGTTCCCGGCTCAGTGCCCTTTCGCCTACCAGGCTTCCTCTGAACTTAAGGGCTAGGGGCCAGGTGGCTTTTGAAATTTATTTTTCAAGCCTGGCCTGGGCTGGTGGAGGCGGGGCTGGAGAGGAGGAGGAGCCAAGAGGGCCCTGGGGGCAGGGGAAGAAGGGGGAGGAGGAGCAGGAAGGGTTAAGACCAAGCTGAGTCCTGCAGTAGGTGTGTCTGTCCCGGGATGTGGGTGACTCAACTGGCTCCTGGGCGGGGCTGCCAGAGCTGCAGCTGCTCCAGAGGGAGCAGGGCCAGGGTGAGCGAGAGCCAGAGCCGTCGGACAGGTCCCAGCCCTGTCCCTGCGCCCAGACTGGCCGCACCCAGCAGCCCTGGGGCAGGCAGGGGGCGGGGAGCGGGGAGCCATGGCTCGGCCTGGGGACGGGGAGGCCAGCATGTCTGTCCTGGAGCGGCTGCTGGCCAACGCGGCGCTGCGGGATGAGGCCGGCAGGCTCCGAAGCCCTGAACTCAGGGCTGTCCCGCCCGCAGGGGTGAGTCAGGGCGAGTGAGGAGCGGTGGAGTGCAAGAAGCCCTGGCTGGGATTTTCCCCTGTGCCAGAGGCTGTCCCTCCTGCCTTCCCTGGGCTGAGGTGAGGGCTGAGAGGCCTTCCTGGGGGGGGCTAGGCAGGCCTTTTTCCTTAGGGAAGAAGGGCAGGCTGGAAGGGGTATGCTTGGTGGTGGAATCTTGCCTGGTGAGGGAGGTTGCAGAGGGGACGGGCTTCAAATCTGGACCTCTCCTAATTGAAAGTGTGCTCCTCCCGCTCCCCTTCCGCTGTGAAGACCACTCCTCCGGGCAGCATTTCTCCTGGCAGTTAGCCAAGTATTGCCCAAGGGTTGTAAATGTGACCATGGGATCACCGATGGAGTGCCCATTGTGTGCCAGGGGCTATGCTGGGTTCCTGGTATAAATGATCTAATTCAATCCTCTCACACCAGCCCCATACAGTAGGAATTATACTCATTTAAAATTGAGGGCCCTGAAGCCCAGAGTGGTCAAGTGACTTGCTCAAGGGCACACAACTTTCTGTTGCCAAAGTGGAGCTGTCAGGTACTGGGCAGCATTAACTCTCGTTCTGGGTTGACTCAGCATTGTTTCTTTGTCTGTCTGTGTTTTTTTCCTGATTCCCAGGGACTCCTTGGCTGGGCCCAGAAAGATCTGCAGAGTGAATTTGGGATCACAGCAGACCCACATCCCAGTGGTTTCAGTCCTTCCAGCTGGTGCCAAGGTGCCTCTCAGGACTATGGCCTTGGGGGCACAAGCCCTAGAGGAGACCCAGGCCTTCGAGAGAGGAACTGGACCAGCAAGTATGGGCAAGGATCAGGGGAAGGGAGCATCAGGGAGTGGGCCAGCAGGTGTGGCATTGGCCAGGAGGAGGTCGAGGTCAGCAGTGGCCAAGACCAGAGTGAAGCGTCTGCCCCTGGGGGTCTCCCGGCCCAGGACCGGGTTGTTGGAAAGCCAGCCCAGCTTGGCACTCAGTGGAGCCAGGAGGTGGACGTTCAGGACTGGGAGTTCAGAAGGAGGGATTCCCAGGGCACTTACTCCAGCCGGGACGCGGAACTCCAGGACCAGGAATTTGGGAAGAGAGACTCACTGGGTATTTACAGCAGTAGAGATGCAAGCCTTCGGGACTGGAAATTTGGGAAGAGAGATTCTCTGGGCGCTTACTCCAGCCAGGATGACGATGAGCAGGGCCGGGAATCAGGGAAGAAGGACCGCCTGGGCAGGTATAGCAGCCAGGATGCCGAGGAGCAGGGCCAGGAGTTTGAGAAGAGAGATTCTTCACTTGGCGCTTACGGCAGGCAGGGTGCAGAACCTCAGGACCAGGAGTTTGGGAAAAGCGCTTGGATGAGGGACTACAGCGGTGGTAGCAGCTCCAGGACCCTCGGTGCCCAGGACAGAGGCTTCGGAATGAGAGCCCTGAGCTCTGGGTTCAGCCTCGAGGAAGCCCAGCAACAGGATGAGGAATTTGAGAAGAAGATTCAGAGCGGTGAAGACAGCCCTGGTGAGGCTAGCGGGGATGCAGGCCGGCCAGAAGAGAGAGAATCGGGGGGCTTGTTCAGTCCCAGCACCACCCAGTTGCGGGATGGGGCACTTGGGCACAGAGACCAGAGCACCTGGCAAGGCAGTGACACCTTCCAGGAGGTGGGAGAGCTGCAGGAGAGACAGCAGGCAGGGTCTCAGGGCCCTAGTGATGCCGACCTGGAAGATGGGGAGATGGGGAAGCGAGGCTGGGCTGGTGAGTTCAGCCTCTGTGTTGCCTCCCAGCCAGAGACAGCCTTTAGCCCACGGCAGCAAGACTGGAGCGGGGACATCTGCATCGAGGCCACCGAGAGGAGCTATCAGTTTGGCATCATTGGCAACGACAGAGTGAGTGGTGCTGGCCTGAGCCCTGCCAGCAAGATGGGAGGTGGTCACTTCGTGCCTCCTGGAAAGACCACGGCCGGGCCCATGGACTGGACTGACCAGCTGGGTCTCAGGAACTTGGAAGTGTCCAGCTGTGTGGGTTCTGGGGGCTCAAATGATGCCAGGGAAAATGCCTTGGGACAGATGGGCTGGTCAGACAACCTGGGCTTGAGAGACGTGGACCTGGCCAGCCGTTTGGAAAGTGGGGGGTCCAAAGAGCCCAGGGGAATCGGAGCTGGGGAGAAGGCCTGGACTTCTGATGTTGGGGCAAGGAGTGGAGATTTGCCTGAGGTGGGGGAGGTGGGCCACAGCCAGGCCAGAGGGAGTGGTGTGGGGCAGACTGACTGGTCAGGGGTGGAGGCCAGAGAGTTCCTTACATCAAGGGAGCATGGAGTTGGACAGGCAGACTGGACCCCTGACCTCGGGCTGAGAAACATGGCCCCGGGGGCAGGCTGCAGCCTCAGAGAGCCCAGAGAGCTGGGGGTGGGCCAGATGCAGTGGGGTGATAACCTGGGCCTGAGGAATTTGGAGGTGCCCTGTGACCTGGAGTCTGGAGGTTCCCGAGAGCCGCGGGGATGTGGTGTGGGGCAGATGGACTGGGCCCGGGACTTGGGGCCCCGGGATGTGGAGCTTTTTGGGGCCCCGAGTGAAGCCAGGGAGCATGGGGTGGGAGAGGTCAGCCAGCGCCCAGAGCTTGGCCTTGGGAACAGCAGCGGCTTGTCCCCTGGCCTGGAGGCCAGAGACCCCTTGGTGGCCAGGGAGCTGGGAGTTGGCGAGACGAGTGAGCCAGAGGCCCAGGGCAAGGACAGCTCCTTGCCTGCCTTGGAGACTCACCCTGAAGACCCCAGAATGGAGACAGGAGAAGCCCTCGGCTTTGGAGCCAGGTAAGGGAACCCCTTCCTGGTGTGGGAGGGAAAGTGTGACAACTGTCTGAAAAATTGGAACCTTTCTGAGGAGGGAAGAAAGAGTTTTTCCCAAGAACTTTTAGTGTTCGGAAAATTGAGACATTTTGGACTATGAATTTTTATTTCTACTTTTAAAAAGATTGAAATGACACACATACAGGTGAGTTCCTTTTTTGAAGGATGACTATAATGTTTGAGGTGTTATTCTTTTGTAACCCATGTTTTGGGCTTTCTTGGCAATTTTGAATTGTGACCATGCAGGGAGAAATGGTACGTGTCACAACTTGGATGGTTTCTGGTGGGTTCCACTTTGTACGCAGTGGCCATTCCCCAGGCCTCTCAGCCCTGAAGCCACAGGTGCTCCTGGGCCGTGGAACCCGGGTGTTTCATCGATGAAGGAAGGAGGATTCTATGTCATCTTTGCCAGGGCCACTGCAGCTGGGAGTGAACAGTAATGCTCATTGGTTCTCGAAGAGGTCAGGAACTTGGTGCTTCTTGCCTGCCCTGTCGTAGAGCCCGGAAGAGCAAGTTTAAGAACCTGAAGGGTGTCAGGACCTGGCTTCTGGACCCATGACCTTGGCCTCTGTGTGCAAAGTTGCTGAAAGAGAACTTTTCAAAGGAACAGCCTGGTAGTTTTACAGGCCAACCACAGTCTGTTTTATGGATGTTTTAAAACCAACTGAGATGATTTTGCATGTGGGAAGGGTGCTAAAAAGACATTGCATCTATTTCATTAACATTTCCAGCCATTGAAATTTTATTTTATTCTCTTTAGGAAGTAGAACATTTTACCTTTTCCAGCCCTGGAGCAGGAGCTCCTCACAGGGCAGGGGACAGGGAAGGAGGTGTTGGTTGGGGACTGTTCTAGGTGGAAGGGGCTGGCGATAGTGGGAGGAGAGTAGGAGGGACCGGGAGGAGGCTAGGGAGGAGGCTAGAGAGGCTCGTTGGGGTATTGCGGGGTTGGGGTGGGGGGGTTCCGGGAGAGGCATTTGGGATGGAGGAGGAGGAGGGAGAGAGGAAGGTGGGCAAGCGTGGGCCCAGGGGGTTGAGGAAGGGGTGCTTTCTGGAGACCCGGCTGTCCAGGGGGAGTTGGGGGGCTGTGATGAAGGCTGTGGGAAGGGAGCGCACAGCACTAGGAGTTGAGAGGCTCCTATGAGCTTGAGTGAGTTGCTGAACTCTCTGAGCCTGTTTCTAACAGTTCGACTTTGGAAGCCCTGGATTCCTGCCCCAATGTTCCTGGTTCAGGCTGGGGAGGTGGCTCCCGATCTCTCTTGCCGGGACTCGCGGGACTCTGCACGCCCTGTGCTCAGCCGCGGGTCACCTCATTGATTTTCACAGCTGCCCTGGGAAGCAGGAAAGGGGTTTTTATCCCCTCTGTGGGCAGGTCAAGAGGTAGTGTGACCCGCTTAAGGTGACAGAGTCAGCAATACCCCTCTGCAGCTTGTTTATATTCACTGCTTTCAGTGGTGGCCACTGGGTTCAAGACCCCTAGACTAGCAAGGAGTGGGACTCGCAGCTCTCTGCTTTTCCCTCCTGAGGGAAGCAGAGAAGCGCTCAGCTGTTTGAGTTTCGGTCCCATCATGCCTTTAATGCGCCCAGGTTTTTCTGGCCACATTACCATAATCTGGCCAGTGTTGACTTTACCCTAGTTCAGGGTTTAGCTGTGGTGGTGCCAAGGTGAGCCTCATGGTATGCAACAGAAAATGTGCCTCCAAAGCTGAAAGGAAACTCTTGCTTTAGAGGGGTTTGTTTGAATTTTATGCTTTTGGGCAGCCTTTTCCAAAATATGTCCCCAAGAATAGCAGTGCGTGAATACTTTTGGAAAATGCTATGGCCTTACGGGAGACATAGTGTGTATATTAGTGTGTATTAGTTAGTGCCTTAAAGATGAGCAGTGTAACTTTTCCGAGACTTACTTGACTACAGTATAGGGAGCCTGTGTTCTGAGCGTCTGACGTAGGGAAATTCTACAATATGGAAAGCTGCTCTTTAAAGAAAATTTTGGAGGTTTCCTTTGTAACGAGAAGTCCTTGGGAGTAACTCAGAGTAATCTGACTTTGGGTCCATCTGCCAGGTTAGGGCTTTGATTCTGTCACCATCTTTGTGACAAGTTACTTCTCTTCTCAGGGCCTCCAATTCCTCATCTGTAAGTTGGGAGTAATTTATACCCAGTACTCATAGGACTAATTAATTAGTCCTCACAAAACTGGGGAAACTGAGGCCCAGAGAGGCAGTGTGACTTGCTCAAGTTCCCACAACTGGTGATTGTGGGTTCTTCGTGTCCCCTCGGGCCCAGCCTTGTGGTACTCTCTGGGCGTCCTCCCTGTCTCTCTGGCATCAAGGCCAGCTGCTTTTCCTCTGGACACATCATTCCGCTTGAACACTGGGAAGCTGACTTTTTGCAGATCCAGCCCCACGTTTGCCTGTGGAGCAGTGGCAGAGGGTGGGGGTGGATAGAGTCATGGCCCTCAGGTTACTCTAAAGTCTAGATTGGGTGAAGGGTATAGGCAGTATAAGATGAGACACGTCCTCTCAGGCCAGGGACCCGTGTTGTGAGTGATGATGATTAGCCTAATAATTTGTTATATTTGTCAAGTGCTTACCATGTGCTAGGCACATATTTCTGCCAACAAACACAGCAAAGTTTAGGAACTTTTATTAACATTTTACAGACAGAGAAACTGAGGCTCAGAGTGGGCAAGTAACTTGTGGCCAAGGCCATGGGCGTAGTAGGGGACATAGCCAAGCTCTGTGCTGGAGTGGCAGGGCTTGGCACCCACGTTCCTAACCACTCCTCTCTCCTGCTCCCCTGCTGGGAAGGCCCTGCTTGTAGGTGTTCCTGGGTGAAGGGTGAGTGGGGTTGAGGCAGTCCGGCGGGGTTGATGTACACTGCACTTTCTGGGGCTCTCCCCACTCTCTGTGCCTCGAGGCCACCCCCAGAGCCCACTGAGCTCCTTCGGCTGACCTCTCCCCGTGTGGTTTGGGGCCATGTCTTGCTCTGGGAGTGGTGGATCTTGCCAGCTACCCATCGGGCGTTTCACTTCCCCTTAGCTCGTGGGGCCTGCTCCACCCCAGGGAGAGGCTTTGGGCACGGCCTCTGCAGGATGGGTGGGGTGCTGTCGCCGCCCCTCCCTCCCGGGCTCCCTGATTTTAAGCTGGCTGTCCAGGTGAGCTGGCTCTGGCTCCTGCCCAGGCTGCTCCCGACCCTGCTGCCCTGCTGCGCTGCTTCTGCCGCCACCGCCTCCTCCCCTGCCCCTTCCTTCTTCCCAGGCTGCTTTAATTTCCATCTGTCAGCAGCTTGTGGAAGGACAGACTGACACATGTTCTCCCTCCCTGCCCCCTCTTCCTGCTTGGTATTGCCTCACCTGGGTAGGTCTCCGTCCCTTCCAGTCCTGGCAGGAACCGGCGGCTTGGCTTCTGGGCAGTTTGCGTGGTGTCAGTGTGGGGTGTATGCGTGTGCCGGGTGTGACTCTGCTGTGCTGGCAGGTGTGGTGGGTGCAAGGTGTGTGTCAAGGGAGTGATAGGCGAACGGTGCACATGCTCCCTTAGTGTGCGTGATGAGTGTGTGTGTGTATGTGTGTGTGTGTCTGTATTTCAGGGAGTGGCAGCTGGACAGTGTGTGAGGTGTGAATTAGTGAAAGTGTGTGGTGTGCTTGTGTCATGTTTTGAGGGAGCAGCAGGCAGGAGATGCATAAGCTGCACTGAGGTCCAAGGTGACCCAGCTTCTTGCTCACTCAGCAAATGTTTGCTTAGTCCATCCAGCTCCTGGCCAGGCTCTGGGCCAGGTGCTGGGGGCACAAAGGCAAAAGGACCCTGTCTTAGCCCTTGAGGAGTTCACAGGCAGTGGGGAAAAAGAATTGCAGAACAGAAGCAGGGGCTGGCACAGGTAGGAGGTGAGGTGGCCACGGTGACTGGGGAGGGGACGGGCAGCATCAGAAGGGGAATTGAATGGAGGGCAGAGGACATGAAGGGTCAGTGAGGGGGAGCTTTTCAGGCGAGGGAACAGCTTATTCAATGACAGCAGTATATGAGGGTTGAAGGTGACATGAGCCCGGATAGGCAGAGGGTCAGTCCTGGCTCATCCCATGGAGCGTGACCGCCCAGGCAGGTACCTCTGAGAGGGGACACACCGACAGCATCAGCAATGATGGCAGCAGAGTAATGGTAGCTGTTACTTATGGGGCATGAGCTGAGTGCCATGCACTGTGCTGAGTGCTTTAGATTCTTGTTTCATGCGCCAGCGACTCGGTACAGAGGAGCCCGACGCCTTTATGGGGGAAGGGACTTATCCAAGGTCTCAGGGATTTGAACCCACCAGGCCAGCCAGCTCTTAACCTGTGTGCTGTGTTGCCCAAGGCCTTGGCCGTGTCCTTGCTGAAGGAGTCTGGGGAAAGCATGGCAAGGAGGGAGAGGGAGAGGCTGGGGGCAGGGGAATGCTGTGAAGTGGGCTTCAGGGGAGGGAGACGGGGCCTTGAGGGTGACCTTGTCCTCCGGTCTGTCTCTTTGCAGCCCCGGCAGGTGCACAGCCCGCTCCCCGCCCTCTGGCTCCCAGGGCCTGCTGGGGGAGGTGCTGGCTGCCAGCAGCTCCCGGGTGGTGGCCCGTAGGGAGTCAGCGGCCTCAGGCCTCAGGGTCCAGTTGGAGGAGGAAGGAGCCACAGTAGGTGCCAACCAAGAGGTGCCTCTGGAGCCTGGCAGGGACCTTCTGCCCTCCTGGAGGCCCCAGCCTGATGGTGAAGCCAGCCGTACAGAAGATGTGGACGGCACCTGGAGCCCTTCAGGGGCGGGGCGGGGCGAGCAAGGGCCGGCCCGGACCCCTCGGTGCCCCTCCCAAGGCCCTCTCCCCAGTGGCCCAAGTCAGGACTTCTCCTTCATCGAGGTCAGTGGGCAGTGAGCTCAGGGCAGTGGGTGGGCTGTTGTGGGGGGAATGTGGGTGGTGGAGTCAGAGCCCCACTCCTGGAGCCTCCCTGGCGGTCTCTGTCCAGGAGGCAGAAAGTGGGTTGTGGACACATCACGTGAACAGGAGCAGGGGGGATCAGCTTGTGGCCAGCTGCTGTCGCAGGCTCCTGTGGGGTGGGGCAGGGCCGTGGGGCCGCAATGGCAGTGGTGTTGCCATTGTCCCGAGCAGGACACTGAGATCCTCGACAGTGCCATGTATCGGAGCCGTGCCAACCTGGGGCGCAAGCGTGGGCACCGGGCCCCAGCCATCCGGCCTGGAGGTACCCTGGGCCTGTCGGAGGCAGCAGACTCGGATGCACGCCTGTTCCAGGACTCCACGGGTAGGACCGGTGTGTTATTTGATGATGTCCTGTTGATGTCTGGGGCGTTGGGCCCAGGTTGTGCGGAGGCTGGGGCAGGCGATCTGGGTGTGCTGAGCCCCCTCCCTGCGCCTTTGCAGAGCCACGGGCTTCTCGGGTGCCGTCTTCGGACGAAGAGGTGGCAGAGGAGCCTCAGAGCCGCCGGACGCGGATGTCCTTGGGTACCAAGGGGCTGAAAGTCAACCTCTTCCCTGGCCTGAGCCCGTCAGCCCTGAAGGTACCGTCTGATCATTCGGCAAGCACGCCCAGCCGTCTGGCCATCTGGCCCCTTGCATCCGGCCTTTCTTCTCTCTGTCCGTCTATTCGTTTCCCCAACCCCCTTCCCATTCCTCCTCTCCAGTGAGGGCCCCACAAGATGCCTCTGTGCCCTGCTGGGCCCTGTGCTGTGTGCCAAGCAGGGTGGAAGGAAGAACAAGAGGGGTTCTTGTCCTGGAACCTCAGGGGTGTCTGGTGGGGGGCACACGAGCCATGCGCAGAATTAGCTTGGTTGAGGGGGCAAGTGTAGGTGTCACTGGGGAAGCACAGATAAGAGCTAGGCCTGTTCCAAGAGGGAGGAGTTATTGCCTAGTGGGGGTGGTGGGGCATGGGGGGGCGTGGGGAGGGTCTCTCGCAAGCATTTGGGCTTAGCCTTGAGGCAGGCATGGAAGCTGGCCGTGGGGAGGTGTGGCAGGCAGAGGGAATGGGGTGTGAAGTCCACAGTGGCTTTGTCCAGCCCAGTTTGTCTGAATTCAGTCCAGCAGTATCTTTCTGAGGACCCACTGTGTGCAAGGCATGGATGAGCTCTGAGGGAAGCGCATCTTTAAGTGACTCCACGTTCATTGGGGTGAAAGGACTGTGTGGGGGTGTCTTTCTGATTCTGGGGACTGCACGCTCTTGGGAGAAGGCCTGGCCCTCGGTAGATCCTTCTGCCTGTTCCTCTGACATCTGTCTGCATCTGGACTTGTCTCCCAGGCCAAGCTGCGCCCCCGGAACCGCTCAGCTGAGGAGGGGGAGCCGGTGGAGAGCAAGTCAAGCCAGAAGGAGTCCGCGGTCCAGCGCTCCAAGTCCTGCAAGGTCCCGGGGCTGGGGAAGCCCCTCGCGTTACCTCCCAAGCCAGAGAAGTCCTCAGGGTAGGTGCCCTAAGCTCTGGGCATTGACTGACTCCACTGTATTAGCCTGAGAAGGGAAGCCCCCACTTTACAGAAGAGGGAAACTGAGGCTCAGAGAGGAGGTTGACATAGTGAACTGTGTTAAGTTGGTGGCAGAGTTCTGGCCCCTGTGGCCGGGCCCCAGGCTGTCTCTTCTGGTGGTTGGAGGGAGGTTTCTGTCCATACCACGTCTCCTCATTTTGTTCAGTTTCCCCAAAGTTTGCCTGCTGGACCTTTGCCCTCTGCCTTCTAGGTCAGAGGGATCGTCACCCAACTGGCTGCAAGCCCTGAAGCTGAAGAAGAAGAAGGTCTGAGAAGTCACTGAGGTGAGGGCAGCTTCCTGGGCTTGGATCCAGCCTGGGGCTTGGGCGTGAGTGGGGCTTGTCCTGGGGAACTCAGGAGGCCTGTACCTCTTCTGGTCCTTACCTCCCTGTTCCCCTTTCTACACAAGGCTGGGAACAGGCAGGTGAAGCCGAGCTCGAGACTCGGTAGGGCCCTTGGCTCCTCCTAGATTTTGTCCACAGGGCAGGGTGTTGTCTGGCCAGGGATGGAAGAGAAGGAGGAGGGCTTCCATCCCAGCCTGTCTCCCTGGTTTCAGGGATGATCCCCCATGCCCTGTGTCTGGCCCGAGTGTGGTCAGCCAGCCTGTGTGGTCTGGGACCCCTGGGGGTACTCACCAGGCTCCAGGTCCCAGGAGGGACCTTTCTCATGCCTGGGCTCAGCTGTGGGAGCTGAGAGGGGCATGGGGGAGAGGAAGCTGGCGCCTCCATGGTGTCCTCTTCTGACTTCTTTTCCTCCCTCTCAACTGCAGGGCTTCTCTCAGGCAGTGCCTGTTCCTGTGGGGTCCCCGGGTGAGGAGACGGCTGAAGCCCCACCATGCCCCAGGCTGCAGCCTCTGTCCCCCTCCACCTCTGAGGAGCATCTGGGGAGGCACATTTATGCACTTTGTATCACCTCCCCAACCCCCCACCCTTGCACCTTCCCTCCCAGCCTTGATTCCGTCACTAGTGGTTGAAGGTTTTGGTCCCTCTCCCTCTCTGCTTCCTCCTTCAGCCTTCTGTGGGTTTTCTTTTGATACCAATTTATAGCATTTTTTATAAAAGCCTTTGATTTTTTTAATGGGCAGAGCTCTACTCCTGCCCCAGCCCAGGTCTCCCTCTGCCCTGCCAGGTGCCCCACAGAGACCAATGATGTTTTGCCACTTGAAATAATAAATAAAGTTTTTTGGGAATTGGTGTTGTCCATGTTGTGGGGTGTGGTCATGGCTGCCCATTCCCCTCATCTAAGGCTGTAGTTGGAAAATGCTGATTCTTGCTCTGCCTCACCCTGCCTCACCCTGAGCTCACTCTGACATTGGGCATGTCATTACTCTTCTATGTATTGGGCTCAGCGTCCCTGAGGAGGGTGTATTGGTTATAATAGGCTGATTGCTAATTCAGACACTGCCCCTCCCACCCCCAAATCTCAGTAGCTTAACACAAAAAGGTTTTATATCTCACCTGTGGCACAGTCCAGGGTGGGTTGGTGGTGGGGGGCACTCTGTGCCTCAAAGTCTTTCAGAGCCCAGGCTCTTTCCCTGTTGTGGCTCAGCCATTTTCTGGGGCCTTGAATCTTCTGCAGCATCTAGTGGAGAGAGGGGGAAGTCCTGTGGGAGACCTAAGTCCATTCAGGCTGCTCATACAAAATACCATAGCCTCTGTGGCTTGGAAACAACAGAAATATATTTCTCACAGTTCTGGAGGCTGGGAAGTCTAAGATCAAGGCACTGGCAGATTTGGTGTCTGGTGAGGACCTGTTTTCTGGTTCATAGATGGCGCTTTCTCGCTGTGTCCTCATATGGTGGCAAGGGAGCTCTCTGAGGCCTTTTATAAGGGCACTAATCCCATTTATGTGGCTCCAACCTCATGACCTAATCACCTCCCCAAAGGCCCCACCTCCTAATACCATCACCTTGGAGGTTAGGATTTCATCATAGGAATTTTGGGGAGATACATTCAGACCATAGCAGAGACCCACATTCCATTGGGCAGAAGTCAACTCATGGCACCAGCTAACTGTGGGGGAGTGGGAAATGTAGTTTAGCTATGTGGCCAGAGAGGACTGGATATTGGTGAAAATTTACCCTTCTTGCCAGGAGGTTTGCTATCTAAGGGTCCTTTCAGCCCAGGCACTCTGGAATGTCCCTTAGGCTCTGTCCTTCCCCACCTGATCCCCTGGCTGTTGGCATCCTGTTGTCCCTCAGCTTAATCCTCTGTCTTCCTGGTTCCTCCAGACTTGCCAGTCTTTCAGGGCCTGCATCGTCTTTCCCTGGGGCTTGGGAAAAGGAGAGGGCCCTGTGGCCTTGACTTGATGGGGGGCCTGAACGGAGTTTCTGAGTTGTGGCAGATCAGAGCTACAACTGAACTGAGACACCATCTTATTTACCAGTGCTACTTACCCTTTTGTTTGTTGTTGT
This sequence comes from Daubentonia madagascariensis, assembly GCA_023783475.1. Classification (NCBI taxonomy): domain Eukaryota; kingdom Metazoa; phylum Chordata; class Mammalia; order Primates; family Daubentoniidae; genus Daubentonia; species Daubentonia madagascariensis. The sequence goes on along the minus strand of JAKFHU010002396.1, from coordinate 266,081 downwards.
TGTTTTTAAGAGGCGTGGGGACTATTGACTGAATTTGAGAATTTGACCAAAGCTGTGTACACAACTTATGAACCAGCCCAAGTCCCTATCACTGACTTCCTGGAGCAGGGGTTCTGAAACCGCACTGTGTATCACAATTTCCTGGAGTGCTTATTGAAAGTGCATGTTCCTGGGCCTACCCCCAGTACTCCAATCCAGGAGGTGTGCCCAGGAATCTGCATTGTGGAAAGCCCCGGAAGTGGAGGGTAAAGAAAGGCTGTGGGCCTCAAGTGGGTGGGTCTGTGCCAGCCCACTCTTGTGCCAGTCCTCCCCGGGCCCAGCAGAGCTGAGCTGGCACGAGCTTTGTCCCATTCTCTCCCGCCCTCTCCTTCCCACAGCAGTAGGACTGGCAGAAGCCCAAGCCAAACACTTAAGACTCGTTAGAGGAACAAATGGAGCCTGGGCTGATCCCAGCGCCCAGGCTCTGTGCTGGGAGGGAGAAGAGGCAGGGGCCCTACTTCCAGGGAAGGCAGAGCCGGGTCCTGAGTGTGGGTTGGGGTGTCCCATACTCTCCCACTGTCGGGCAGTGGTTCAAGGCCTTTGTTGGGAGTCAGGGAGAGAGGAGGGCAATGCACGCAAGCTTGGCCCATAGAGGCAGGTGTCTGACACATGCATGACTGGAAAGGTAATGTTATTTGTGTCATACAGCCCTTTCTCAGACTGCGTCTGGGGTTCTTGGGAATGGCCTCAGAGGAGCAGGTCTCGGTCTTTTGAACCTGAATTTGGATTTTGGAAACAGCTGAAAGTCACTTGGATGCCCCTGTTGGGGAATACTTTGTACAATCAAGCAGGCTGATCAATTCTTGTCAAAGGTGGCTCCGATTTATGAAGGGCTGAATGAACTCTGGAAGAGTCACTAGAATAAGTGGGGACCACTTTGAAGATAACAGCTCAATGTGTTTATTAAAAAATCAAGCCCTTTTCTACCCGTTAGAAAGCTGAGCTCTTCCTCCCCGGGGTTCTTGTTACAACTGTCAGAGGGAGAATCTGGTCCCAATCCTATTAAAGTTGGAAATGTCTCAACACTGTCTCTCCCCTGGCCCCTGCTTCTGAGGTCCTCGCTGAGGGGAGGGCCTGTCCGTGTATGACTTGGACACCAGGACAGTGGAGGATGCCTTTGGGAACTGATCCGTAGTGGAGCCCAGGGGCAGTCCTGGGGGCTCCCCCACATTCCCCATGATCTGGGAAGTGGAACTGGTGTTTGGGCCTGAGAACAAGATGGCCTTTGTCCATGGAGCCCTCGGTAGTGGGGTGGTGGTGGTGGAGTGTCATGGGTGTCTTTCGAAGGGTGCTGCTGTCTACCGTTTGGCTCTGCCTGCCTCCAGCGCCCTGTCTCCCAAATGTGGTCCAGTCATTTGCTGTGGTCACAGCCTGTCCCCGAGAGGGTGAGAGACCCATGGCCTTCTCATGGGCAGCTCTGGAGGAGGAGTGAGCAGATCCGCGTTTATATCCTGCTCTGACCCTTGTGAGGTGGGGATACTCTGTGAGCCTCAGCTTTAAAAGAGGTGCAGAAATAGAGAATCTGCCTTACAGGACAATTCCAGGTCTGTATGTTCTGGATAGTGGTGAACCGAGTGCCTGGGACAAAGCACAAGTTCCTTGCTGGTCTGGTCTTTTCTTTTGTTCACATGGTGGGAGCTGAGGACCATTTGCAGCCCTCCTGCATCCTGGGCCACTGACCCAGAGCAGGCTGATGCTTGGCCTGGAAGCTGGTGGACGAGATTTTCCTGGGGCTGATTTGCCTCCGGGGCCTCTCTGAGCCAGCAGCTTAGGCTCACCTGGGATAGCCCTTTGGCTGCTGCAGCAGCTGCCCTTGCTCCCTGCCTCTCTCTTGCCAGCAAGTGCTGATCACAGACAGGAAAAATGCTGGCAGGATTCAGAAGCACACCACCCTCCCCCGGGGTGAGTGCCAGGCTCTGGTGGCCAGAGCTGCCTGGGTGCAGAGTGATAAAGTGGGTTTTAATCACTGCTGAAGGAATGACTCTAATTATACTTTTATTTATATAACACTCTGTCTCCAAAGGGCCCAGCATCCATTCATATTTTTCCTTAATGTAATGTTTATTGAATTTTTTTTCTGATGACAAAAGCAAAGCATATTCATCGTAGACCACTTAAAAAATACAGACCCAGTTACTCGGGAGGCTGAGGTGGGACGATTGCTTGAGGCCAGGAGTTCGAGGCTGTAGTGTGCTATGATCATGTCTGTGAATAGCCACTACACTTGGAATAGACCCCATCTCTAAAAAAAAAATTTAAAAAAGTAGACAAAACTAAGAAAGGAATTGCCTGTAACCTCACCACCAGACATACTAGTAGCATTTTTAAAAAGAATACTCTTTCTTAGAATAGATATAGATTTATGGAAAAGTTGACCCGATAGTACAGAGTTCTCCTGTACCCCTCCACTTTTCCCTAATCTTAATATCTTACATTAATACGATACATTTGTTGCAACTAATGAAGCAATATTGATACAATATTGTTAACTAAAGTCCACACTTTATTCAAATTTCCTTACTTTCTACCTAATGCCTTTTTTCTGTTCCGGGATCCTGTCCAGAATACTGCATTACATTTAGTCATCATGTCTCTGTAGGCTCCTCTAGATTGTGACAGTTTCTCAGCCTTATTTTTGATGACCTTGACAGTTTTAAGAAGTCTTGTTTAGGTATTTTGTAGAGTGTCCTTCAATTTGAGTTTACCTGATCTTTTTCTCATGATTAGACTTGAAGTTATGGGTTTTTGGGAGATAGAGGTGAAGTGCCATCTATCTATGATACTACATCTATCACATCGAAGGTGCATGCTATCGGTATGATTTATCACTGTTAACTGTAGCCTTGGTCAGCTGGCCAAGGTAGTGCCTGTCAGTTTTCTCCACCGTAAAGGTCTTCTTTCCCCCACTTTGCATACTGTACTCTTTGGAAGGAAGTCACTGATCACTAGCATTTTCATATATTTACTTCCAGTCTAAACCTATCCCCTTGTCCATACCATCCCTGAAAGGAAAACAAAGTTCCACTGGGCACTTGGTGAGTTCTTGGCACTTTTGCCAGGAGTTGGGATCTGGGTTCCAGCCTTGCCACCTTTATTTTCTTACTTCTGGAGATTTTTGGCACAGAGGCACACATCACTATTCTAAATGGGTCTGTGCCTTGGTCTTGTCATTCATTAAAAACAAAAGTATCCAGCATTTACTATGTGGCAGGCACTGTGCCAAGTGCTTTCCATGCCTTATTAATCCACCTACAATCCCATGATGGAGATGATGCTACTGTCTTGATGTTGTGGATGAAAACTGTGATTTGTGGTAGTGAAGTAAGTTGCCCAGAGTCACCAGCTTGCAAGTGGCAGACCTGGAATTCAATCCTTGGTTTATGATCCCTGAGCTTAGCACTAAACCGAGCTTGGCCAGACTGGTTCAGAGTGCATGCTCCGTGGTTTGAATCATAGCTCTTCCACTTACTGGCTCTGTGGGCTTGGGTAAGTCGTGTCACACCTTTATGCCTCAGTTTTCTTACCTGTTCAGTGGGGACAATAACATTATCTTCCTCATAGGGCTGTTGTGAGAGTTAAATTGGTTAAAACAATGCTTGGCTCAGCGTAAGCAATGAGGGTTATTATTGTTATTACTATGCTATTTTTTCACTTGTACTTCTATCCATTAATCTATCCACCATCTGTGCACCTTGCATCCATCCATCTATCCATCCAGGACAAGCTCTGCCTGCTCTGGGCCTCAGTTTCCCCATCTACAATGGGGGTTGAAACACAGTAGGAATTCTTAATCTTGTCTTGTGTCAGGGGCACTTTCAGCAGGCTGATAAAATAAAATACCTAGGATAACAAATTTAACTATACTGAAATACTGTTATCAAACTATTAAAAAACAAATTTGTGATATAGTAATACATACACTTTTTCATTAATGCATTAAACAACAAGATCTAGTGGTAGGCTCAATCATTACTACAATTTTAGGGTAGTGATAATAAATAATGTTTTGAGAATTCTGCAATGCCTGTAATGAACTATAAAAATACTTGTCATTATTCTTGGTGACAAAGTCTTAGGTTCTCCTAATTCTACTGTGGTTTGTTGCCTATGTTCATAATAGAAAGAAATGCTGAATTTCAGCTATAGATTAGTGGATGTTTTTTCCCCTCAGTCCAAGTTCACAGATGGCTGAATTCTTAACAGGGACCCCAGGTGAAGAAAACTCAAATGGAGGGTGCCTGGGTCTCTTTCAGCTCTGCGGTTCAGAGCAGTCTGATCCTGAGGGGTCCTGGGGGTGAAGAAAGAGACCCTGAGAGTATCAACCCCAGGATGGGCCTATCGAAGGGCCTTTCAGGCCTTGGCCTCACTTTCTGGGATGGCTGTGTTCCAGATGTTGCAGAGGAACTGGCTGGCAGCTCCCCGTGGAGCCTTTGCTCTCACTGATCAATGGCTGGTGCTGCAGATTTATTGACCCAGCCTTTTGTTTTCGGGAAACAGCCCGCCTTTCTCTTGTTAACCCCAGCCAGCCTGGCCCCAAACAGGATGCCTTGTGTGCTCTGGACTCAGCACTAGGCGAGATGGACGTCAGGAGAAGACTAGCATCCCACAGATGAAGGGCATCCCCCAAAGGCCAGGACCTATGCTGGGTCCTTTCATCTAAATGTTTGGCTCATTTGATCAGCTGGCAGCAAAGGAGCCAGGCTTCCAACGGGGTCTGTCTGAATTTCAAAGACTGTGCTCTCCCTAGGGTTCTGGAAGCCTCCAGCTCTGCTTCACCACACAGGTGAGTTTAGGGTTTTTTCCACCCCAAGATGTACACATGCCCCCCTTCCCCGACACTCTGTGACACACACACACACATACATGCACGTGCACACATACACATTTCCTCAGATTCTTAGACGGCTCAGGGCTGGTTTCACCCAGTGGGAGAAGGAGCTATTGACTCAAGCTTTGGGGTGCTGGAAAGGTGGGAAAGGCCTCCCCTCCCCTAAGTCTGCTATTTCTGCCCCTGGCATCCTGCACTGTCATCACTAACAACCCATATGTCTGGGTTAAGCATTGCCCTTCCCTGGGCTTTTGTTTTAGAATACAAACGCTCCTCAGCTTACCATAGGGTTATGCCCTGATAAACCCACCATAAGATGAAAACATCATTAAGTTAAAAATGTATTTAATACACCTAACCTACCTAACATCATAGCTCAGCCTAGCCTACCTTAAACGTGCTCAGAACACTTACATTAGCCTACAGCTGGGCAAAGTCATTTGGTAACACAGTTCGCTGTAGGGTAGGGGTTGTTTACCCTCCTGATCACGTGACTGACTGGGAACTGTGGCTCACTGCTGCTGCCCAGCATCGAGCAAGGATTGTACCACACATCGCTAGCCCAGGAAAAGATCAAAATTCAAAATTTGAAGTGCAGTTTCTACAAATGTGTGTAGCTTTTGCACCACCTTAAAGTCAAAAAATCATAAGTTGAGCCATTGTAAGTCTGGAACTGTCTGTATACAATCTCCAAGGCAGTGCCAATTCTTCTGACCTTAAGGCCTTTCTTAGCAGCAGGGGTGCAAGGTGGATGTACTGAAGGGGAAGCCATAGGGTCTGAGGGCTGAAGACCCTGCCAGGGGATGCTGAGGCACTGGGCAAACTCCCCGATTCAATTCACTCCTACAGAGGTTTCATGGAGCCATCTGTTAACCCGGCTGGGGATGCAGAGATGAGTCAGGGACAGCCTCTATCTCCAGGCTCAAAGTCTGGCAAGGAGGTAAGCCAGAATACGGTGTCATAGAGATGACAATGGCGACATATGTACAGTGCAAGCCTTTGCAGAGCAATATGCTGACTCAGGAGGCTTGAAGGGACTTGTCATTGAGCAGTTAGCAAGGAAGGCCTGGGAGGCGGAGCTTGTTGGGGGGTCAGAGGAGGAGGGAGGGAATGTGTAACACTCAGAAAGTGGGAGTTGTGTTAGTTTGCTAGGGCTGCTATAACAAAATGCCACAGATTTAAACAACAGAAATGTATTTTCTCACAGTTCTGGAGGCTGGAGGTCCAAGAGCAAGGTGCTGGCAGGTTTAGTTTCCTCTGAGGCCTCTCTCCTTGGCTTGCAGACGGCCACCTTCTTGCTGTGTCTCCACGTGGTGTTTCCTCTGCGTGTGCTCATCCCTGGTGTCTCTTTGTGTGTCCAAATTGCCTCCTATAAGGACACCAGTTGGACTGGACTAGGGCCCATCCTAACGGCCTCGTTTTAACTTAATTTACCTCTTTAATGGCCCTACCCCTAAACATAGTCACCTTCTGAGGGCCTAGAGTTTAGGACTTCAATATATGAATTTTAGGGGAACACAATTTAGCTCATAACAGGAGTTGGCTATGAAAAGGGAAGAAATGGGCCTGGGGTGGGGGCTGGGGTAGGCAAAGCCAGATCAGGAAAGCCTTGACTGTCAGGGTTGGGCTTCATGTTTTAGGACTTAAAGGTGCTGGCTCCTGGTTTAGACCCTGGGAGGACCCTTGGAAAGTGAAAGCATCTCATCTTCCTGTCCCCTGAACTCCTGTAATTCTGGGAGTGGTGAGATCTCAGGCTCACAGCCTCCAGGGCTGGTCATCTGGCCATGCCCCAGCAGGGGCTAGCACTGGCCATCTGCCTGGGCTCTGTGCAAAATCCCCGCCCAGCTGGCTGGGTTCCTGAACCTTATCAATTGGAGAACCTTCCTGCCTTCCAGAAACTCCCATTCGTATAGACATGGTTGCCCGAAGCCCACACTAAGCAGAGCCTGATGGCTAATGGAAAGCTCCAAGGGGGAGCGTAGTTCTGCCTTTAGCATAGTCCCCGGTTGTCCCAAGGACCCTGCTCCTGGGCTTGGAGTCTGAGGTGCTGCCACGCTGGCTCTCTTGGGGCACTTCTCTGCTTCCTGCTTTCTACCTCCATAAGATGAGGGCATGGCTTACCCCATGTGGCACTTTTGTAACTAAGAGGGCAGTAGGGGCAGAAGGGCAGAGGAGGGGTGCACACGCCCCCTGCCACCCTAGGGAGAGCCCCCTCCACCACACTCCATCCGTAGTGGAGAGGACTGGGAAGCTGATCTCCTAGGGCATGCAAATCTGGCTGGGGGCAGGGATGGAGAGTGAGGTGCTCTGGCTGGAGAATTCTTTTTAAAACTTTTTATTGAGGTGGAAAATGCATAGTGTGGTCAGTGCATACATTTTAAGTGCAGAGCTTGATTAATTTTTTACACAGGAATGCATTAGTATAACCACCCCTGGGATTCAGATACAGAACACACCAGAAGTCCAGCAGGCTCCCTCCCTTGTGCCCCTTTGCACCCTCCCCCAGGTAACCACGATTCTGACTTCAGTGTTTCCTTGAGTGCTGCATAGATGGAATCGCAGTATGCGCTCTTGTGCACCTGGATTCTTTCCCTTGTGACTATGCCTGGGAGATTCTGCCACTGGATTCTGCAGGAAATAGGTGGCGGGATTGGGGACTATCCTATTCAGTCTCTTCCACGTGCTCCTGAGCTTGGCTCCTCCCTGGAAGTTACGGTGTGAAGGTTTTAAAACGTGGCCTCCAAATTCCTTGACATTCCTCTGCCTTATTAGCTGGAACACTGGTGCTTGGAGCACTGGGCCACCATGGAAGAAGTCTCGGTACCCTAAGGCCACGATACCGTGAGGAAGCCAAGCTTCATGGAGGGGCCACACGTGGGCTTTGAGTCCCCCAACATGCGAGTGAACGGGCCCAGAGGACACAGGCCCTGCCATCCAATCACTGTCTGCCTTCCAGTCTTCGCAATTGAGGCCCAGACATCCTGGAACAGAGACAAGTCATCCCTCTGGTCACCTTCTTCACCCTGTGCCCTGCCCAGACCCCTGACCCACAGAGTACAGGTATATAATCAAATAGTTATTTTAAGATGCTAAATTTTGGGGGTACTTTATTATGTAGCAATAATAACTGGAACACAGGGTGAGAGGTGGCTGGACTCTGGAACAGCAAGTTTAGCCTTCTCACTTGCTGGGAAATGGCAAGGAAATCGGCTTTCCTGAGTCCACTGGCTGCTTCACAGCCTGGCCTCTGCCTCATCCTCTGGACCTTTCTTCAGAGCTTCTCTTATCTGCTTTAGGCCAGATGTCAATTCTCTGCCCTCTCTCCACACAGAGCGAAAGGCATCTTCTGGTAAGAATGTGAGTCCTCCCACAGATTTTTGCCTCCCTGTCAGAGTCTACTGAAGAGGGGGGCACACGGGATATTTGGGGAGCACAGATAGTCTCTGGAATGTGCAAGTAAATTGCTTAACACAGCCCCAGGCGCATCACGCTCAAGAGACGTGCATATCAAAAACATTACCCTTCCCTTCTCACACCAGGTGTTCTGTTTTTGGCCTCTGGGTAGGGACACCACTCAGGAGAAGGGCTTTGGCACCCTGGCTCTCAGAACTCTTTTCAGAGGGCCCAGTTCTGTGCCAAGCTCTTTATCTACTTATGAAATGTCATCCTTGCTATATAGTATAGAATGGCATTTAAAATGATGGTGGGCATAGTGACTTTGCCCCTTGTGACAATGGAGAAATTGTCTTTCTTCCCTGAACCTCAGTCCTCTTGTCCCTAAAAAAAGGGAAAATAATGACTAGTCCTGGATTTGTCCAGGGCTGCAGTGAAGGCTAACAGAAATGACAATGCCTACATTTGCTTAGTACATAGTAATCCTTCAATAAATGTTAGCCAAACAAAACAAAGCAAAATGGGGGTGGGGGGAGGAGTGAGGGCAGCTTATATAATGGGAATTATTATTGAATTTTTTAACAGATAAATATAGGTCTGAGGTCAAAGAGCTAAGAGACGGAAGAGATGTGGTGCCAATTTGGGTCTATCTGTTGCCAAAGCTCATGCTGCTTCTGCTGTCTCTGTCTTTAGAGCAGGTGCCTGCGGGTCTGGAGCTGGTGCGTGACGTTGCAGAGCTTCATGCCCCACCCAGCCTCACAGCCATGCCCAGGCTAGTAAAGCTGCCACTCACCTCGGGACGCAGCGCCAGGCCTCTGCAGTGCATCCTCCAGCCCTGGTGAGCCTGGCTGTGCTGCCCACTGCCAACGAGCTGCCGCAGCCACTGAAGAGCCCTCTGGACATGGGGGTCACACTACAATAAAACCTTCCTGCCTTCCAGAGGCCTCGCTTTGTTTTTGTCTTTGTTTTTGTTTTCTGTGATCCGTACTGGTGGGAATGCAGGGGCTTGGAAACTGCCCTTGCCTTAAGCAGGTGTACAAAGAAGAGTCTGATGTATTTTATTTTTTAACAGATTTATTGAGGTATCATTCACCTTCCACATAAATCATCCATTTAAAATGTGCAATTCAATGGTATTCAGTGTGTTCAGAGTTGTGCAATCATTATCACAAACAGCTGAAGAACATTTTCATCATCCCATAAAAACACCCTTTAGCCATAATCCTCTGTCTCCCCTGCCTCCCAGCAGCCCCAGAATCTGCTTTCTGTCTCTATAGGTTTACCTGTTCTGGACATTTCATAGAAACGGAATCATGCAATATGTGGTTCTTCATGACTGCTTCTTTCACTTAGCGTAGTGTTTTCAAGGTTCATACATGTTATAGCATGCGTTAGTACTTCATGCCTTTTTATTGGCAAATACTGTTCCATTGTAAGACTATATCAACTTTTATCTGGTGGGAATCTGGGTTGTTTTCACTTTTTGGCTGTTATGAATCACGCTTTTACGAAAATCTGTGTGCTTGTTTTTGTGTGGACGTATGTTTTCACTTGTCTTGGGTACATACCTAGGAGAGGCATTGCTAGGTCACATGGTAAGTCTATGTTTAACCTTTTGGGGAACTGCCAGGTTGATTTCCAAGCATTTGCACCCATTTACAATTCCCACCAGCAGTGTGTGATGGTTCCAATTTCTCCACATTGTCACCCACACCTGTCTTTTTGATTCTAGCCAACCTAGTGGGTGTGAAATGGTATGTCTTTGTGGTTTTGCTTTGCATTTCCTGTTCAGCACCTTTCCATGTGCTTATTGGCCTTGGGTATATCTTCTTTGGAAAAGTGTCTATTCAGACCCTTTGCTGATTCATCTTTTTATTTTTTGATTGCCGGAGTTCTTTATATATTCTCAATACAAGTCCTTTATGGTGGTTTGCTTTTAAGGATCTTTCAGAAAGGCTGTTCCATAACTTCCCTGTTCCCGTGTTTACTGGCTGGAGAATTGCATCAGAAACAAATCGTTGGTCCTTTCCCGAGGCGGAGCTGACACCCCTTGGAAGCAACAGCTCATGTACCTTCCTGGTGCCGATGAAAACAGACAGGTCCTCCTGGTTCCCTTTTCCCTCATCTCTCTGTTCAGCTTCACCTAAATCAGTGGGTCTCAAGTGTCTCAGGGTGGAGGGCACATTAGAGTACCCTGTGGGATTCTTCCAACCCCCCGGAAGCCTCGCCCACCCCCGAGAGTTGGGTGTGTTTTCCCTCTGCCCGCCCCCACCCCACTATCCTAAAAGGAGCACTTTTGAGAGTAACCCTGGCATGACACAAAGTGGCCCCTGGGTGGCAGCAAAACTGAGCCAAAGGCTTAGGGATTGGGGCAATGGCCTGTGCTGATTCTCAGACAAAGAAAAGAACATTCCCTTCTGTAGACAGTCTCATGAGAAGCTGGGTTGGGTGGTCAGATTGTTCTCTGGCTGAAGCCAAGAGTGTAAGGTAGCGAGACGTGATCACGCCCTGGGGAGCAAGGAAGGAGGGATAGTGGCATCTTTTTGTCTCCCAGAAAGATCTTGGCAGCATCATTCAATGTTTATTAAGCTCTAATGTTGGGCCAGGCATTGTGCTAAGCATTTTCTATCCCTTATTTCACTAAATCCCCACCATAACCTTATGGGTTAGTTACAGTCGCCCTTATTTTCCACATGAGGAAAGTGAGCCCAAATAGAAAGACCTGCCAGCTATCACCCAGCTAATAGGTGGCAGAGCTGGGGTTAAAACCCAGGCTGTCTGACTTCAACACCTGCACTTTTAAACTCCTCCTCCTTGATGCACAGAGCACCCACACTTTTGAATCCAAATCCTATTGCTGTTCTTTTTCACATTGTCTATTTCCATAGAAATTTGCATGGGATGCAGCTGAGCTGTAGAAGAAAGAGCCCTGAGCATGGATTAGAAAACCGGCCCTGGGAAGTACTCTAGCACGCACAGGTTTTGGGTGACTTTGGTCAATTACATCATCCTTCTACAAATTTCCTTACCATACAATGGAGATAGCACACCTACGTCATAGGGTTATCGTGAGGGTCAAATGAGATGATTACTGTGAGTATGATTTGTAAACTCTAAAGTTTGGAAAGTCAGGGATTGTTATTCTTATTACATTGTTCACTTAATTCAGGTCAAATCCTGTAATTAACAGCCCCAAATCCAGATAACAAGAGTTTTGAGTCTTAGCCAAGAGGTTTAGTGTTGGCTCACTTCTGAGTAATATTCAAAACAATAGAAATGAGGTACCACCCAAGCATTGGGTTTTGGAGCTTTGTACTTGGTTAATCCCAGAATCCTATCCATCCCTCCCCACTCCCCAGCTAGCAGCCTGGGTTTTGGCCATTTTGTACACATCCCCTCAATTTGCAGTGACTGGCTGACGGGGAAGAGCCTTTATCTTCTGCTTGCCCCTTGGCAGAAGCAGTGTGGCTCTTTGCGCAGAGATAGTATGTGTTTACCAAGTGTCCACACACTCATTGGTTGGGGCCACAGAAATGTGAGCAGAAATGACATGTGCCCCTCTAGGCTGAGACAAATAAGAGCCCATGTTCCTCTTCCATCTCTCCCTTCCCCTGTTGGAGGCTGCCTTTAAGATGCAGGAGGGCCACTCGACCCACATCTGTCTGTGACGTGAGCAAGACTTAAGTCTTTGTTGCGACAAGCTACTGAGACTTGGTGGTTTATTTGTTCAGAGTGTAGCTTAGTGTTACTCTGACAAATGTATTTCCTGCTATCAGTCTACATAAAGGGGAGGAGAGTCTGCGACTCTATTTCAGGCAGAACAGCAAGAGTAAAGACATGACATGTTAAAGGCAGAATGAGAAAATTGGTGTGGATGGAACTGAGTTATTGTTTACGGGGCCATTTACATAGTGGTTAAGGTCACACACTTTGAACACAGCTCTGTCATTGTTTGGCTGTGTGCCTTGGACAAGTTACTCTCTCTGAGCCTTGGCTTCCTTCACTGTAAACTGTAGACAACAACAGCAACCAGACTGTGGAGTTGTTGTGAAGATTGAATGAGTATTTAGCTTGGTGCCTAAAATAGGGTAAGTACCTGATAAAACTTAGCCGCGTTAAATATCAGTCATTGTTGTGATAAAGGGGGACTGGGGAATTGATTTCAGCACAAGGAAACGAGCTTTCTCTCCTTGCAGTAATCTGGAGCTTGGGATGGTAAGTATGGGAAGGTGAGGAGACAGGGGTTTCTGAGGGCACCTGGAACAAATTCATCCAGCCTCCATTCCATCCATCCATCCTCCCATCCAACAAACTAAAGAAAAATTTAATACACATTGTTCTCTGAATCTGTGAGGGAGCCTCTAACCAACAGGGAGATAGAGCCTGAAACACTAGGGTTACTGGAGAAGTCCTTTTACGGTCCTGCTGCCTCTTTAACAGGAGCTAGAAAAAAAATAGAAAATTCAGGAAGGGAGCCAAGGCCAATGACGTCTTGATAGGAAGGGCAGTGACAGGAAACCAGCATCAAGCCTAAGTGCTTCTCCTGGGCAGGTCCTCCCTGTGTGAGGCGCTTGGTGGGGAGGGGTGTGGGACTTTCCATCCCAGGTACCATAGTCAAGGGGTCTCTGGCTTTCAGTCCACCAGGCTTCTGGGCTGGTGTGAAGAGAGCAGGATGGTGGGAAGCCAGGCTGTGCTTCACTCAAGTGAGGTCTCAGAGCCACAGTGAGTGGGATGCACCACCGTAAGCCTCTGCAGCAGCATTTGTAGCAGCCCCTGAGGTGTGTTAAGAGCACCAGTGAACAGAGTTGTAAAGACTGGAGTGAGCATGGTGGGTTCAGTGCACCCAGTGTCCATTGCCCTGTCTCCTGGCTACTGAGCCTACTCTAAATCCATCGGTTCAGCAGGGCCAATTCCATCTCCAGCTTCAGGGCTGGGCGAGTGACCGGTATTAATTCTTCTAGGCCACTATGATTGGTTCAGCGCTGGGTATGCGACCAAATTGGTCCCATGGGATTCTATTGGTAAACTTTTATTTGAACTACTAGGGAATAGAATCTCTCTTTTCAGTGGACTCACAGTTGGAAGGATATAACCTAGAGCTTTTGGAAGCTAGTAAGTACAGGGAGAAAGTCTCCCTAAGAGTGAGGCTAACATAGTAAAGCATAGTGCTGAGAGAAGGACAGAGGCCACATCCCAATGCCACTGTTTGTCAGCCCCTGCATCCCACCATACCTGAAGGCCACTGGACTTCTCAGTTGTATGAGAGTCCTGATTGGCACACTCACTGGCTTGGTTCTCTAAAAAGCATCTTTGGCTCTCTGAACACTATGAGATGGGGAATCTCACCACCAGGATGCGTTTCCTCTTTCTCCCTTTCCACCCTTCCACAGTCCACAGGGGACAGCTTACTGTGCACCAGCTTCTGGGCCGTGCTCCTGGATAGAAAAATGAGTGGGAACTGGGCCTTATCTTCAAAGAGTCACAATTTAGAGGGGCTGACACACATAACTAGAACAAAACGTGCAGAGATACAATACAAACTGAGTGTCATGGGAACCAAGAGGAGAAAGGAAGTCTGAATCTCAGAGGGAGAGGAGTGTCAACTAAGGCTGTTGAGAGGAGGTAATATTCATTCATTCATTCATTCATTCAACAGGTGTTTATTGAGCATCTATTTACTATGTGCCATATACTGTGCTACGCACAGGCATGTGGTAGTAACCACAAGCAGATACAGTCCCTGACCTCAAGGAGCTGACAGTCTAGTGGGAACAGGGGCATCAGATTTCTCAGAATAACCTGTGGGTGCAGAGCAGGAACATGATGCTATGGGAACAAATAACAAAGGAACCAGACTTGGCTTTGGGATCTAGGGGAGGCTTCTCTGAAGATGAAATGCTTCAGCCGATGGTTGAAGGAGGAGCAGGAATTAACTAGGCCAAGTGGAGTGAGTATGGAGGTGGAGCAGCCTCCTGAGCAGAGGGAGCAGCATCTGCCAAGGCCCTGTGGAGGGAAGGAGCGAGACACGTGGAAAGAACTAGCGAGACCCGTGTGTCTGGAGCACAGAGGAGATGAGATGGTGTGGATGGAACTGGGGAAACAGACACAAGCCGGACTCCAAGGGCCTTTTCCTTCCTGTGGATTTTTGGTCTGCCTTTGAACTGGATCTGGAATGGTAGGCCAGGAGGAGGAGACAGCATGTGCAAAGGCAAAGTGGTAGGAAAGTTAGAGATCAGCATGGAGCACCAGGGAGCATCTCGGGGCCAGCCCGTAGAAGGCCTCGTCTGCCCAGCTAAGGCTCACGATGTTCTCCTGCTGGTTCTTGCCCGGCCCCCCTCCCCGCCCTCTGCCTGTTTCTCATAACACATCTCCGTATCTCCTCTCCCTCCGGGTAGTATTTCAATGAACTCTTGCTGCATAACAAGCTAGTCCCAAACTTAATGGCTTAAAACAACAATGATTTATGATTTCTCATGATTCTATGGGTCAGGAATTTGGGCAGGGTTCAGCTGGGTGGTTCTTCTGGTTGGCTGTATTCACTCAGTTGCATTCAGCTGAAAACTGGGCTGGGATGGAAGGTTTATGAAGACTTCACTTGTGTATCTGGCACGTGGTGCTCTTCCATGTGGCCCCTCTCCCTCTCCATGTGTCCTTGTCCATTGCTACCTTGGGCCTCCGCACAGCATGGTAGGCCCAGGGTAGCTACATATTTATTTATTTGTTTTTTTCTTAGTCACTCCTGGGAAGATAAGGGACCTAGATTTTTACATGGTGGCTGGCTTCCAAGAAAAAGGAGGCAGAGCTGCCAGTCCTCTTTGGGTCTGGGTTCAGAACTGGCACAGTGTCATTTCTGCCATATTTTATTGATTAAAGCAAGTCATAAGGCCAACCTTGAAGGGGAGGAAAAAGAGCCCTCACTTCTTGACATGAGGAGTTGTGAGCAAGAACAGAGAGGTAGGAATCTGTTGCACCATCTTTGGAGACTGTCAACCACGTCCAGCTTCTTTCAAACTCCGTCTTCACACCCACTGGCCGGGCTGACGACCGAGCCTACTCCTCCCAGGACTCTGCTCTAAGATCTCCAGGGTAGTGGGATCCTTTTCCAGTTACTCCTGCCATACTCTAATGTGGAGAAAACAGGGAGTGAGTCAGGCAAATCCACGTTTAAGCTCCAGCCCTGCCATATGCTAGGTGTGTGACTTTTGATGAGTTACTTCACCTCTCTTTGCATAGGTTCAGCATGAATGAAACACTGGTGTGTGTGTGTGTGTGTGTGTGTGTGAGAGAGAGAGAGACAGAGAGAAGAGAGAGAGACAGAGAGAGAGATTTTGGGTATGGCAGTAGTTTTTTCTTATTTTTCTACTCAGAGAAAAGCTCTGTTATTAATTTTACGTCATCACCAAAACAAATAGCATGAATTATCTGGCTGCTTACCTGAGAAGTTAGAACCCATGACTCTTAACTCCATGGCTTCCCCACTCCAGACGGCTTCTATATCACTCTGAGTATCATTTTCCTTATCCATAAAATGGGATAATAATAGCAACTTCTTATCAAGGCTTGTTGTGGGGATAAAATGAGATGATGTGCTAAAGGACCTGAGAGGGTAGTCAGTAAATTGCAATGATTAACAACGCCGTCCTTCGCCTCATCTGTCCCTGTCAGCCCCAGTGGACAGTCGTGGGGCCGTTATTTGGTCCCCAGAGTGTCTGCTTCCTCCTGTGAACACGCCTCTCCACCCCTCAGCTCCCTGCAGCTCTGCCCTCCAGAGCCTTGTTCCCATCGACTTTTCCAGGTGGCCAGGAAACGGACTGAGCAGGAGGGATGGAGGGAGGCGGGGTGTGTTACGGGCCGAACTGTTCCTCCCACCTCCAATTCACATGTTGAGGTTCTAACCCCCAGTACCTCAGAATGTGGCTGCGTTTGGAGATAAGGTCTTTTAAGAGGTCATTGAATGAAAATGAGGTCATTAGGTTGGGCCCTAGTACAGTGTAACTGGTGTCCTTCTAAACAGAGAAAATTTGGATACAGACCTGTGCAGGGGGAAGAGAACGTGAAGACATGGGAAGATGCTGATCTTCTGCAAGCCAAGGACAGAGACCTGGAACAGAGCTTTCCCTCATGGGCCTCAGAAGGAACCAACACTGCTGACACCTTGATCTCAGACTTCTGGCCTCCAGAACCATGAGGAAATAATTTTGTATAAGCCATCTATTCTGTGGTGCTTTGTTACTGCAGCCCAAGCGAACTAATACAAGATGAAGCAGGAGGCACAGAAAGACACCTGTGTTCACAGGTTGTTGCCACAGAGGGCTCCTAGATATTTCATCCCCACGTCCCCCCAGCAGCCCCCTGAGAGGGTATAGGGGCCTGCTTGGACACAGGCGATGGAGGGAGAGAGAGGGAGAGAAATAGAGAGGCCCTGGGAACAAAGGGGCTTTGTCCTCCTCCTGCTTCCTTTACCCGTGCTGGGATGTGGGTGAGTGAACTACGACATCTCTCAAGCCTGGAGTCAGACTTCGTGGGTTATCATGTCCTGACTCCACCACTTC
This sequence comes from Daubentonia madagascariensis, assembly GCA_023783475.1. Lineage (NCBI taxonomy): Eukaryota > Metazoa > Chordata > Mammalia > Primates > Daubentoniidae > Daubentonia > Daubentonia madagascariensis. The sequence goes on along the minus strand of JAKFHU010002396.1, from coordinate 249,269 downwards.
CTGGCTGTGTGACTTGGGAAAGTTACTTGCCCTTTCTGTGCTTCACCTTCATCATCACCAAAATGGAAATAATACATGTACCTACCCCACCGGGTTGTTGTGGAGATTCCAGGACAGTGCCTGGCATACTGTAAATGCTGTGCAAGGGCTAGTACTGGGATTACTCCCCCTCAGAACCTCACTCTTAAAGTGGGAGGGATGCTCCTGGCCTCCTGAGGTTATGCTAATGCCAAAATAGAACATGGAGTGTGAAGGAGTCCACTGGTACTAGTTGCTGAATTATTCACTCAGTTCAAGTCCTAGCTCTGCCACCCCTTTGAGAAGTCCCGTGACCCTGGGCTCAGCTGACTCTCCCTGCCCCTGCCTGCTTCCCCTGTGAAATGCAGATGAGACGGTGATTTTGAAATCGATCTGCGGAACTGTGAAGCCCCACACCAGTGTGAATTTATATATACATCCCAAAAGATGTAGTAAGAGCTGGTATTTGTAGTATGTTTACTATTATTTGGCGTTCTTCTAGGTGTCTTACATTTTTCATTTAGTCTTTACAACAACTCTATGAGCTTGGCCCTATAATCTCCCATTTTGTAGGTGAGAAAACTGAGGGTAACAGGGGTTCAGTAGCTTGCCCAGGGTTACCAGTAAACAGTGGAGCTGGGATTTGCAGAGTCAAATCAGTGCTCACACCCTCAATCACGTGGCTAGTGCTGTCCAGGAGAATGTTCGTGATGATGGAGCTGTTCTATAGCTGCCCCGTCCAGTATAGTAGCCCTGCTGAGCACTTGAAATGTGGCTAGTGTGACCGAGGAGCTGAATTTCTAATGTAATTTAATTTTAATTAATTAAAATTTAAATAGCTCTGTGTGGCTCGTGGCTACTGTATTGGACGGGCACAGAACTAGGCTATACCGTCTCCTCATTTATGTGGTAACGCTAAATTTCAGACAGCACGCAGATGACAGAACAGGGGATTCTGCAAATACTCACAGCTACCAGCCAGAAAGCTGGGACTCCAACTCTGCTCCTAGTGTTAACCCCAGGCTTCAAGTCTGGCTCTTCCCTGATAAACCTGTAAAGAATAGGCCATAACTGCCCAATCCTGGGAGGTAACAAAGGTCGGGGAATTTTTCCTGTGGCAAAGACCAGACCTCCCTGTCCCTGTGGGGAGGTGGCCTTGAGGTTGAACGCCAGCCTGCCTGCTCCCCTACCCTCCAGCCCTCCCCCACTCACCCCATGACCTGCCCTGGGCTCTGAGCTCTGCTGCCCCTGCAGGGCAGAGTGGCTGGAGGGGAGTTGAGATGGTGCATGCCTGCATTTCCTCTCTGAGCTGGAAGCTGAGCTGGCTGGTGCTCAAGGTTTAATTAGCTGAAATAACTGTGCATAATAATCCTTAAAATGATAGTGGTTAGAGCTCAGGCCTCACTGATTCTGATTATTCAGCAGCCTGGCATGAGCGTCCTGTTGCCAGCTCAACCATGCCAACAAGTCTGCCAGGCCAAGCGGGGAGACTCCAGTGCCTTGTTCAAGCTCTCCTCCTGCCTGGCTGTGCATATGGGGAATGGAGATCACACCCATCAAGTGGAATAGTTGGAATGAGTCTGCCAGAGGCTTTGCAAAACCAGACCAGAATTAGTCGGCTGCATGAAGATCACAGACAGGGGGTCACTGGCCCTTGCTGCTGAGCTACCTTGAGCATGGCATATCAAGTCTTGAAGCCTGTTTCCTTCTCTGGAAAATGGGGAGCACTCACTTTTTAAGGTTGTCCTGCAGGATCAAATGAGCATTTGTACATGTACCACTCGGCCCAAGGGCCTGACACAACAGCAGATGTTCAACAAATACTACTTTGCCAGAGCCCTTTAGAATCTCATCATTTGCTGATTTTAAGTTGATGTGGTCTTGGAAAATAAGGCCATTCTGTCGCTGTTCTTCAGGTCTGAGTAAGACTGTCTGTTTCTCATTGGCCTGGCAACCATTTCCCTCCACCCCCTCCTCGAGTGCTTGTGTTTGAGAAGCCTTTGGGGATTGCATGGCCAAAGGGAGAAGCAGAAACCGGGGAGCCAGAGGGCAGGAGTGTGAGGCAATATGGCTGCAACATTCTTGATGACCCGCCTCTCCCTTCCACAACTACTTTGTACCTTCTCCATTCTCTCCAAACTTCAGGACTGCTACCCTCTCTCTACCTGTTCATACACCAGATCAGAACAGCCATTGTCTCAAGTCCAAATCTTCAGGCCTCCTGACATCTGCACCCATCGCAGGCCTCTGGGTGAGCAGAGTTTCTGTCCTGCTGCAGGCACTCCTCCCCACTGTGTGGGACTCCTCCCCCGTGAGCCTGTCATGGCCTCCTGTTGCCCTCACCTGCTTTACTCCTTCCTTCAGCTGGGTTCTTCTCACTGGCTTTTTTAGAAAAAAAAAAAAAAAAACAGCTTTCTTAAGATATAGCTCATGTACCATACAATTCACATATTTAGAGTGTACAATTCAATGTTTTTTTTTAGTATAATCAGAGTTACGCAATCATCACTACAATCAATTGCAGGACATTTTCATCACCCCGTGAAAGACCCCACTTCCGTTAGCAGTCCGCACCCTTCTCACCTCCCTGCCCCACCGCCCAGCCCTAGTAACTGCTAATATACTTTTTTTCTACAGATTTGCCTATTTTGGGCATTTCATATAAACGGAATTATACAATATGTGGTGCTTCGGGACTGGATTCTTTCACTTAGCATAATGTTTTCAAGGATCACCCATGTTGTAGTACGTATCAGTACTTCATTTCTGGTTGTTGCCAAATAGTACCCCATTGTGTGGATGTACCAAATTTTAATTGATGAGAATTTGGGTTGCTTCCACTTCTTGGCTGTTATGAATAATGCTTCTATGAACACGTGTGTATAAATTTTTTGCGAATGTATGTTTTCTTTTCTCTTGGTGTCTTAGTCCCTTTGGGCTGCTATAACAAAAATACCATAAACTGAGTGGCTTATAAACAACAAATATTTGTTTGTCGTGGTTCTGGGGAGCTGGGAAGTCGAAGATCAAGGTACTGGCAGATTTGGTGTGTGGTGAGGGCTTGTTTCTCATAGATGAGGCCTTTTCACTATGCCCTCCCATGGCGGAAGGGGCAAGGCAACTCTCTGTGGCTTCTTTTATAAGGACAAAATCCAATCCATGAGGGCTCCAACCTCACGACCTAATCACCTCCCAAAAGGCCCCACCTCCTAATACCATCACCTTGGGGGGTTAGGATTTTAACGTATGAATTTTAGGGGGACAAAAACATTGACAGGATAGCACTTGGGTATATACTTAGGAGTGGAATTGCTGGGTTATATGGTAACACTATGTTTAACCTTTTGGGGAACTGCCAGATTGTTTTCCAAGGCAACTACACCATTTTACATTTCCACCAGCAGTGTGTGAGGGTTCCAATTTCTCCACATCCTTACCAACACTTATGGTCTGTAGTTTTGATTATAGTCATCCTGTTGGGGATGGAATAGTATCTCCTGGTGGTTTTGCTTTGCATTTCCCTGATGGCTAATGATGCTCAGCATCTTTTCACATGCTCATTAGCCATTTGTATATCTTCTTTGGAGAAATGTCTGTTCAGATCCTTTGTTCACTTAAAAGTTGGGTTATTAGTCTTTTTATGATTATTTTTGCTGGCCATAGGATTCTTGGTTGAGAGATCTTTTTCTTTCAATACTTTGTGTGTCATCTCACTGCATTCTGGTAGCCACTGTTTCTGATAGTTGGCTGTTAATGTTATAGGGGTCCTTTTCTATGTGACAAGTCATTTTTCTCTTGTTGCTTTCAAAATTTTATCTTTATCTCTGGCTTTCTGCATTTTTACTATGATATGTCTGGATGTGGAGCTGTTTACGTTTCTCCTACTTAGTTTGTTGAGCTTCTTGGATGTGTAAATATTTTTTCATCAAATTTGAAAACCTTTCAACCAATTTTTTGGAATATTTTTTCTGTTCATTTCTTTCTGTCCTCTCCTTCTAGTAATCCCACAATGCATATTTTGGTATGCTTAATGGTGTCCCACATTTCCCTGAAGTTCTGTTTATTTTCATCCTTTTTTTCTTTCTGTTCTTTGTATTGCATAATTGTTATTGATCTATCTATAAGTTCACTGATTCTTTCTTCTGTCAGTTCAAATCTATTGCTGAGTCCCTCTAATGAGTTTTTCATATCAGCTATATATGATATATGTATGATAGAGCTGAGATATATGTATTTTTTAAGATGGGGTCTTGCTATGTTGCCCAGGATGGTTTTCAACTCCTGGGTGATCCTCCTGCCTCCCAAGTAGCTTCAGCTATATATTTTTAACTCCAGAATTTCCATTTGGTTCTTTTAAAAGTAATTTCTATCTTTATTGATATTCTCATTTTGATGAGACTTTGTCATCATACTTCTTTAAGCATGATTCCCTTTAGTTCCTTGAACAGATTTATAATGGCTGCTTTGACATCTTTAAAATCTGTCTTCTGTACCATCTCACAGGCAGTTTCTGTTGTCTGCTTTCCCCCCTGTATGGGGCACATTTTCCTGTTTCTTTGCATGTCTTTGCACTTTTTTGTTGTTGAAATCTGGACATTTTCAATAATATATTATAGGAACTCTGAGGACCGCTTCTGTCTTCCCAACATGGTTTGTTTTTGCTGTTCTTTGTGTATATGTTTAGTGACTTGGCTGAATTATTTTAATAAAATCTATTTCCCCTGTAATATGAAGTCTCTGATGACACTCCTCACAGAGTGTACCCTTGGGCATGCATAGAGTCACCCTGGGATGACTAGTTTTAGCAGGATACTCTGACTGTCTCCTTCTCAGATCTCTTGGTTAAGCTGACTGCCTCTGCTAGTATCACATCCAGGTTTTAGCCTCCACTAATTTTCATCCGATTGCTCTATTGTTTTTGACAATGCTCTGAGACCTAAATTGCTTTGTAGTCTGATCTAATTAAATTCAGGTCCCTTTGCAGAAGTAGTTTTAAAGGCAAGATTTTGAGGTTTGTTCCGACCCCTGGAAGGCTCTTCTTAGCCATCTCTTATCCTGATTCTTTCTGGTAAACTAACTGGCCTTTTGTTATCCTGTTGCTGTAATGGAGGTACCAGCCTCCATTTATTGCTTACCACCAAAATCTCCATTGTTATTGAGAGTGCCCTGAGACTTGAAGTTCCCTACACTCTGTTTCAAATAAAATCAATTCCTCTGTACAGAGCTTTGGAGCTCTTTGTTCTTATCAACTGCCTCCCCCTGGCCAAAACCTCTGAACCCCTTATCCAGATCTGGGGGCAGGGACAGTGGCCCACTTCTCTTAGAGTGATACCCCTTCTTTACTAGTAGGGCTAAAAAAATTTCTTTCCTGCTATAATGACTGTGCTATTTATTTTTTGCTTTCACTGTCAAAGTTCTAGTAAAACTTCTGTATTTCTTACTTTCCAACTTTCTCCTCTATCATTCTAAATGGGTTTTACAGGCCCATCAGTTCTGAAATATCAGCGTATATCCTAAGGTCACCAGTGACTTCCACATCTCCATGCCCATCAGGTATTTTTCTGTCATGTTATTTGATCTGTCAGCAGCATCCCAAAGCTGTTGATTATCCCTCCTTATTGACCTGTCCTTTTCTCTTGGATTCTATGACTCAGTGCTATGACTTGGATGTTTGTCCCCTCCAAACCTCACGTTGACATTTGATCCCTAATATTGGAGGTGGGGCCTAATGGGAGGTGTTTGGATTATGGAGGCAGATGCCTCATGAATAAATTATTGTCCTTTCTTGGGGTGAGTGGGTTCTCACTCTGTTAGTTCCCACAAGAGCTGGTTGTTAAAAAGAGCCTGGCACCTGCCCGCTCTCTCTTGCTTCTCCTCTCACCACATCATCTCTGCACTCTGGCTCCCTTTCACCTTCTGCTATAAGTGGAAGCAGCTTGAGGCCCTCAGCAAATGCAGGTGCATTGAACTTTCCAGCCATAAGAATCATGAGCCAAATGATCCTTTTTTTCCTTTATAAATTACCCAGCCTAAAGCATTCCTTTATAGCAACACAAAACAGACTAAGACCCTTGGCATCCACCTGGGTTGCCCCCATGCCTGTGTTTGTTTGCTCTCTGCCTCCGTTGCAGGTTCATTCTCCTCTACTAGCCATTAAGGGAGGGGGTCCTCAAGGCTCTGGCATGGGCTCTGTCTTAGCTATTGATTGCCAAGAAACAAATTACCCCCAAACTTAGCAGCTTAGAACAACAGGCATTTTTTTTTTTAATCTTACAGTTTCTCTGGGTCAGGAATCTGGCTATGGCTTAGAGTCTGTTTCTGACTTAGAGTCTCAGGCTGCAGTCAAGGTGTTGGCTGGGCTGCAGTCATCCGAAGGCTTGACTGTGGTTGTAGAATCTGCTTCCAAGCATCCTCACAGGGTTGTTGGCAGTATTCATTTCTTTGTAAGATGTTGGACTAAGGATCTCAGTCCCTCACTGGCTATTGGCTGGAGGCCTCCCTCAGGCCCTTGTCACACGAGTCTGTCCATAGGACCATTCACAACATGAAAGTTGACTTCTCTCAAAGCAAGTGGTTAAGAGAGGGGATACTCAAGATAGAAGCGTCTTTTTGTAACCTAATCTTGGAAGTGACATTTCATCACTTTTGCCATATTTTGTTATTTAGAAATGAGTCACTAGGTCCAGCCCACATTCAAGGGGGAGAAAATTGCATGTGGACAAAAATACCAGGAGGTGGGGACCACTGGGGCCATCTTAGAAGCCACCCACAACAGGCACCCTTCTCTTCTCTCTCTCTACTTCTTCCTAGACCATCTCAGACACATTCAGGCTTTAATTACCAGCCACATATGACAGGGGGATGATTCACAAACTTATATTTTCCATCCAGACCTCCCCTCCCACTTCAGGCTCGTATCTAATTGATCAATTGCCACGTCACTTGGATTTCTCAAAGGCTTCTCAAATGCAACATTCCCTATGCTGACCTCAAGGCTGGTCTTGTTCCACTCTTCCCTGTGTGTGAGTTATGTTGTAGGTTAAGATACAGGGCAGAGAGACAAGACTTAAAAAACGGTCATTTCTCTTGCTGGTAACAAGCCAGAGGTAGATATGTAGTCCAGCTCTGCTGCACATGGTGTCTGGGTGCTCTGCTTCCCTTTGGATGTTGTCTTCGTATGCACAGTCAAAGCTGGCTTGCTAGCCCATGTCCATGTTCTTGCCTGTGGGAAAGGAGAAAGGAAGTGAAGAGTTAGCAATTTCCTTTTTTAAAGAATGTGACCCAGACGAAGCACACATCACTTTTGTTCACATCCCGTTGATAAGACCACAGGTAGCTGTAAGGGAAGGCAGAACATCTAGTCTCTAGCTGAGTAGCTGTGTTCCCAGCTAAAACTTCTAGGTTATATTATTACCCTAGCCTGGTGTCTTAGTCCTCTTTGTGCTTCTATAACAGAATGCCACAGACTGGGTAATTTATAATGAACAGAAATGCATTGGCTTATGGTTCTGGATGTTGGGAAGTCCAATGTCAAAGTGCCACCATCTAGTGAGGACCTTCTTGCTGTGTCATCCCCTGGCAGGTGGAAGAGCAAGAGCGCACAGAGAGCAAGAGAAAAAAGGGGGTTAGACTCATTCTTTTATCAGGAACCTACTCGCTCCCGAGATAATGGCATTAATCCATTCATGAGGGTAGAGCTCTCATGGCCTAACCACCTCTTACAAGGTCCTGCCTCTCAAGCCCATTGCACTGGGGGTTAAGTTTCCAACACATGAACTTTGGGGCACACATTCAAACCATAGCACCTTGGTTTCTTGGAAAGCAGAGTCTGGAGCCAAGGGCTTATGAGTAGGAGTAACTAATAAGGAGAGTGAAGGAAGGAGGAAGAACTAACATGAGGGTCCCTATTGAAATGGTGAATCTACAGAACCAAAATATTGTATAAACTGCCCCGAAGACTGGACCTCTGGGAGAGAATACAGGAAGAATTTCTGTCTTGGCTTGTCTCTCATTGGTGAAAAGTTCGTCCCTGGGGTAACTTTTTTGCTTTTCTGAGTTTGTAAGCAAGAACATGAGCACCAAGCCAGGATCAGTGATATCAACAGAAGCTCAGGTGGGAGGTAAGAATGGCATGGCAGGGGCCAGAGGGGGCGAGCTGCCGGACTGTGACTTCATCAGGCCCATCAGAACCATCGCAAAGAGGGAACAAAAGGTAGGCGAGCTCAAGAAGATCTGGAGTGGCACATAAGAGGACGCCGATGCAGTCATCAACGTGAAAGGAGAAAATAGATACTGGAGTTTGCTTGCCAGTTCTGCCACACCCTATTTCCATGAATGGCACCCTATTCATTTAGTGTCAGCAAGCAAGAAATCTAAGAGACATCCTGACAGCTCCCTTTTCCTTACACCTATATCCAATCCAAAATCTCTCTCAAATCTATTCACGTCTCTCCATTTTGACCACCGCATTCTTAATCCAAGTTCCTATCATCTCTCCTGGGGATTAAAGTCTCCTAATTGGACTCTTGTCCTCTTTCCTATTCATTGTTCACATATAGCCAGTGTGGCTTTTCTGTAACACCAATTGGATCATGTTACCATGCCCTGCTAATTGAGACTCTTCAACAGCTTTCCATTGCTTGGAGGATAAGGGCAAAACGCCTCAAGGTGGCCCACAAAGCCCTGTGTGTTCTGGCCCCTGGTCTCTTGTAACACAGTCCCATGTGTGATGTTCCAGGCTCAATTGCCTTCTTTCAGCCCCTGCTTCCTCAAGCTCCTGGCTGCCACAGGACCTTTGACATGCTCTGCCCAATGCTTGCTGTAATTGTTTGTCATCCTTTTTACCTACCTGCCTTCTCATCTTGCAGCTCTCATTGTAGCTACCATTTCCTCGGGGAAGTCTTTCCTGATTTTCCTGACTAGGTCAACCTCCTATTATATATGTATCCAGTCTTGGATTCCCCAACAGACAGATTAAACATGTACTTCAGGCATTAGTGGAACAGGGTCATTCCCAATTTTTCATAACATGCTATTTGATTTTCTTAAAATATAAAATAGTTCCAAAGAAGTCATCATGGGAAAAATAAGATTTCTTTACATTTATCTTTTAATTAAGGTTGGTTTTATTTTAAATAGATTATGGAGGGGGGTCATAATTTTTTCAGTGCTTAAAACCTCTAAAAGTCAGACTCTAAAACTCCGACTGTGAATACAGCTCTTCTAGCAATACTTTCCACAGTTGCAGCTCTACTTTTTCACATCAGTCATTAGCAGATGCCTCTCTCTCCCACAAAGCTGTAGGTCTTTTGAGGGCAGAGGCCTAGGTAGTGCTTTGACTCCCCACTGAACACAGGGTCTCCCACAGAGGAGAAGCTCAGTGAACATCTGTCAAGTGAGTCACAGGAGCCTGGAGCTCCAGCTCTGGCTCGGTCACTGATTAGCTCTGTCCCCCCACCTGTCTGTGCTGAAGTTCACCTGTCTTACCAGAGCGGCTGGTGCCCGAGAAATAGGAAAATGTATTTCCAGAGAGAAAAAGAGAGAAAAAGAAAAGACACACACACATTTTAAGAGACACGATTAATTAAATCTGTAAGTGACCTCCAGGGTCCCGGGCTAAGACTGGAATAGCTTGGCTAGGTCATGGACAAAGAATATCTCCATAGGCACCTTCTTGCTCAGGCCAGCTTAACTGTCTACACACTCTTTTTTCCATGATCAAATTAGTGGATGCATCAAAAGATATTTCAGTGCAAAGTTCATTGAGATAAAATGTCCAGATAAGGAGCTTAGAAAAGGGACCGAGGTGAAAGGGTGCATAAATGCTCAATAAGTAAGTCTTAAGGCGGGGATGAAGGAGCACTGTCCCACGAGTAAACACCAGGTGGCGCTGGATGCTCAACAATGAGATTCCTGCCTCCAGGGACTTACCAACTTTTTTCTTATCAATTGCCAGTTTACTAAAAAAAAAGTCTAAGTCTCTTTCGAGTCCATAATTTTCCTTAATAAGCCAGAGTTACATCTTCCCTTTCATGTGTTATCTTTGCAGAGTGACATGCTTGAGGAAGAGTCATGAATAACATTGAGGATGATTCAACGTCTCTTGGTTTTACTCCCGCACCACCCAAAGAGAAAATAATAAGACAAGAACATTTCTTTTCCTAAATCAGTGTCATAATATGATATTGTATTATTACAGTGCAGTGTAACCACATTTCAGGAGAGGATACGTAGCTCAAAACACTGAGCTGGGTGGAGGGCCCGAGGGCGTGATTCTCCAGGAGACCGGGGCCTGTGCTGGGTTCTGGGACCCATTCAGCCTCAGAAGCATCAGCTGATTTGATTGTGGGTAAGTAAAGCCCCTTTGCTGAGGGCCCTTCCAGCCTCAAAGCGGTGAGATTCTGGGGTTGGCAATTCCAGATGCCACGGAGGCCTGGAAGAAGGACAGAGGTCGGGCTTAGCTGGGTCCTCTGGGGGATCAGCCTGCAGGGTCTGCGCTCCCCAGGAAGCCACGCTGGGACTCAGGGCCAGGTCCTGGCTGAGTAGCAGCTCGTCTCCACCAGAGGTCAGCAACACCGAGCAGTCAGAGGCACAGCAGACAAGCAGGTTAGGCCCACGAAGCAGCTTTGTGCTCTGGGCTGGCTCACCCGTGTTCAGCTCCCCAAACACTCCCAGGCCCCGAGCAGTCCCAAGAATGGGAGATGCCATAGCACCAGCGTCGTGCCTTCTCGGCAAGGGCAGGTTGCCGCTGGGTGCCTGTGGCACCTGTGGTACCCAGGACTGCTGGGTAACTCGTCAGCTGAGCCCCGAAGCACCTGGCAGCTGCCTCTCTCTGCTCACACAGAGCTGTTGACTGTCCCCCCCCGCTGCTGTCAAAGCCTTGGGCAGGCAGAGCAGGCACTTTCCACACCTCAAGAAACTAAGATGGAAAGTATCATTAAAAAAGAACAAGAAAAAAAATATGACTTTACAAATTGTTCAAGATCCTGAACTGTCTACCATGGTGGTTAAGATTGAAGATCCCAGAACCACCCCCCCAGCCCCAGGTTTAAATACCACCTGCAATTCTTAGAAATGGACTCAGACAAGTTTCTTATTGTGTAAGACAATATCTAATGTTCCCATTTATCATATTGACCCTCTCTACCCCTAGGGTTATTGTAAGGATTAAATGAGACCATCGTAATAGGCAGTGTTTACTGAGCATTTGCTGTGTGCCAGGCACGGACCTGAGTCTTTATGTCTAGTAGCCTCATAATTCCAACAACTGCTGTGTGCTGTCACCTCCATTTCTCAGTTGATGAAACCGAGGCTTGGTACAGTAGCAGAGCCAGGATTTGAAACCAGGCATTTTTTGCCTCTAGAGTTTACTTTTTGAAGTCATCATCCTTCACCAGAATAGTGCCTGTCAACATGGTGTAAGCACTCAAATATCAGCCATTACTATTATTATTAACTATTATTTTTATTGGTGTTATTATGGAGTTACTCACGGCTTGACCTCCGTGTCTACATTGCATAATCAAAAAGCACACTGGTCTTGCAAATCATCCTTTTATTATTGTAGCTGCGAGTCTACGTGCATTTTTCTTCACTCGGTCTCCCTCTCCTGCAGACAGACAGGTGGAGGAGAGAGCAGGCTCCATCTATGAGGTTTCTCTGCTCTCCTCTTCGTGAAGCAATTCAGGTCATATTTGGATGCAGAAGCAGGGCCCTGAGCTGGGAAGGTACATCCTGACTGTAGAGTTCTTGGGCTTCCAGAGGCAAAGTTAAGGGTTCAAATCATCTCTCTCTGTTACTTAGAAACTACACGATCCTGAACCAGTGGTGTAACTCTCTGAACCTTGGTTTACCAATCTGTAAAATGGGGATCATAATGTAAATTATCTTATGGCATTTTTAAGAAAAATTACATCGGGAAAAAACAACTAAGTGTGCTTACACAGTGCCTGATAATAAACTTTACCTATTAGGATACCATAAGCTTTACTTATGACTAGTAGTTGTGTTTATATGGGGCTCTAGCTTAGGCAGGACAGAAATCACATCTCTTTCCGATTCTACCTTGTGGCAAACTCACTGCAATTGGAAGATTTAAATCTGAGTCCTCTCCTTGATACAAGCCTTTGGTCCAGAAAACTATTTGTTTTCTAATGAACCTACCCATTGCAACCACCCTCAAAGATGCCTCCAGAGTGAGCATCCTAAAGCTTAGATCTGATTCTTCAGCTCAGCACTGTCCAGCAGAAACATGACATAAGCCACATGTATGATTTTAATTTTTCTAGTAGCCACATTAAAAAAGTAAAAGAAACAAAAGAAGTAAACTTCACTTTAATAATGTATTGTATTTATACCAATATATCAAAAATATTATCATTTCAACATGTAATCAATATAAAAAATTACTAATGAGATATATTACCTTCTTTTTCATACTGAGTCTTTGAAGCCAGGTGTGTATTTCACCCCTGCAGCTCCCCTGCACCCACCCAGCCACATCTCCACAGCCACACGGGGCGAGTGGCTAACGCACACTACGGTGCAGGGCTAGCTCTTCAGTAGCTCCTTACCCGCAGCGAAATGGCATTTGCTGACTTTTCTGGCCTTATCTAACTTTAGTCCTAGGACATTTTAAGCTCTTTTCTTTGCATCTCTGCATGTTGCCTCACATCTCTCTGCCTGCACGGCATTCTCTGCATGTTGGGTCCTTTACCTACACTCTTTTGCTGAATCCTAACACCAGCCCCGGGAAGTAGATACGCTAATGTATCTTACAGATGAGAAAACTGAGGCTTGAAATGACTGGGCTCCTTGCCCGTGGCAATGTGATTTGTAAGTGGCTACCTGACTCCAGCCCCTCTGTTTTGAACCACTCTGCTCTACCGAAGGTGACACTATTGAATAAGCAGAGATGCCCAGACCGGAATGGGAATGGGCTGCTTGGGGCAGGAGTGAGTGTCCTGTCAACAGAGGTATTCAAGAGGCGCCTGGATGGTTCTCAGACTGGGTGCAGTAGAGGAGATTTCTGCACTGGATGGGGTGGGGGAGGCAGGTGGGAGATGCTCGTTGCAAGCCCAGGAGTCCAGGATGTTTTCCCTTCCCCAGGCAGGGTGATGGTGCACCGTGTTGTCCAGTGCTTGCTCCGGCCCCAGGGTGGAGGGCTTGATTTCCTCCTTCAGCTGTGCAAGGCTGGCCTTCCCCAAGCCCCCGCTGCCCCTGTGCAGCCTCTGTGCTGATTGCACTGGTCTTCTCCCCTGGAGGGCCTGGCCCTACATCCTCCCATTGTCAGCGCTGATATAGTACCTCATTAATGTAGACTCACTGTAAATATTTTTAGAAACTCCGCCTCGCTCTCCTGAAGGTTGGCAGGGCTGGGTGTGAGCTGGGACAGTCCCGTCAGCCTCTTCCTGACCTCCTTCCTGCCTCTGCTGGGCTTCCTGTCCACTCTGCCTCCTGCCCAAGCCCCTCCCCGCAACCGCACAAAGGCTTCCTCCGCTCCAGCTCTTTGGGATGGGAGGGGAAGAAATGCACAGAACCCATTCACTGTCTCTTCCTTGTTTTTCTCAGCAGTAAGGTCAAGTGCGCAGAATAGATCAGCAGCCACAACCCTTCACCATTAAAGGCCACCCCGCTTGCTTCCCTGTTCTCTCTCTACTGTGAGTCCTTTTTTGGGAAGGATTCTGTTTATCTTACCCACCCCGTTGATTAAATAGCAGTGAATTTGTCATCTTAGTTTTTATTCATCAAAGTCATGCTGAGCAACGTGGAGTAGACAGTGTCACCATGTTGACTTGTTAAAATCCGAGCTTGAGGTGCTGGCGCTTGACATCCAGAGAGGGTTATCTCATTATGGGGAGAGGGAAATGTGCCATTTCCAAACGGTTTTATGATGCTGATGCTGGCCCAAGCTACTGCCTCTCCCCCATTGCTATCTTCTAGGGCCTCTGACCTCAGCTTGGGAATCAACGGGCTAAGTGACTTTTAGGAGTCTTTCCTGTTCTAAGTCACAGGCACCCATTCCCCCTTCTGGGTTGTCCTAAGAAAGTCCTGATTGTTTCTGAGGTTATAGAAACTGGGGTCCTATGGCCCCCGTGCATTTACTAGAGGTCACTCTGTATGCGGTGCTGGGCTAAGTGTTGGGTGGGTGGGTAATGGTGGGGAAGGCGGTAGGGGATAAGGAAAGGCCTCAAGACCCCTGTTGCCCACAGTCTAACACATAACCCATCAGACGGGGCTTGGTGCCATGGCAGGGAGAACGGATTCTCATCTGATCCTGCCATCCATCCATGACAGGGTCAATTTTCTCCCCTTTTAACCTCTTCAGCAAGAAACCCACTTCTCCAACCACTTCCGTGAGTCACTGCCACAATTCCGAGAAGCACAGAAAGCTGGACCCGGCTGGTCCATAGTCCTCCTGTACGGATAGGAAAACTGAGGCTCCGAGGGGGGACAAGCCTTTCCCAAGGCACAAAGCAAGCCAGTCCTTCGGGTTCAGCTAGAACGCCAGCAACCCCTAAGAGGCCTCCCTGGTCTACACTGTCTTCAAACGCCAGTTTCCACTTCTTTCCTGTGTCATTACCCAAATTATCTTTCTTTGCAGTGCTTATCACTCCATGAGCTCATTGCATTTATTTGTCATTTGTGTCCTGTCTCTGTCCCACTTCTAAAGTGTAAGTGCAGGAGCTTGGGGACATTTTCTAAATTCTTCACACTGTATGCCCAGTGCCTCAAATAGGGTCTGGCACATAGTAGCTGCTCAATAAATATTTGCTGAGTGAACGAATTAGTAGCCAAGATGGGATTGGAACTCATATTCCTGGGTCCCAGGCTGGTGAGTGGGGTTTCTTGCATTTGCTGTCCCCAGGGCCCGGGGAATTCTGGGAGTTTGAAATGGTGCCAAATGGTGGGGCGGGGATGGGTTGCTAAGGGGGGTTTGGTCTTAATTGCCAGGAGGCAGCTGGCCATTTGTTTTTGGTCAGATAAGCTGCTAAAGTAGGGCCTATGTGTGTGTGTGCACTTGCTCTCTCTGTGTGCTTGCGCCTAGGGTGGGATGGTGGGGGTGTAGAGTTCCAGAGTGGGCCGGGCAGCCTAGTTGCATCCCACCAGTTTCCCTGTCCCCCGTCCCCTTTCCCTCAGATAACACCACCAGCTGTTAGGGACACAGCTGTGGCTGCCTCTTGGGAAGGAGAGAAAAAGGCCCTGTTGACCTGGGTGAGTTCCCAAGCTGTGGAGTTCAAAGCAGACCTGTGAAGTGAGGGGGCTGGAGCAGAGGGCTGGGAGGGAGGAGGTGAGAAGTCAGGAAGGGCAGAGAAAGACAGCACTTCCACTTTGATGTCCCCAACCCAGAGCTCTGGGCAGAGTCTGGGTGAGGACCCAGCAGAGGGGTTCAGCTTTTCTCCCCTCATCCCAAACTCTTAGAGAGATCCAATTAACCATATCTTCCTGTCCTCCAAGCAGGATGTTTATCCAGATCCCTGATCCCATTACACACAAGCAAGTACAATCTTCTATGTATCCAACATACATTTGTGGGTGAATGTTTGCACCCAGTGCACACTCATATCACATTACACCCAAGCAAACACACTCTTCTACATGCACAAATGCATGTACCCAATGCACATTCATACCCTACTACACACAAGAAAGCACACACTTATACGTGCATGAATGTGTGCGCCCAGTGCATACTCATACCCCATGCACACATAAACAAGCACACTCTTCTATGTGCATGAATGCATTCACTCACTGCACATTTATATCCCTGTGCACACACAAGTCCATTCTGCTCACAAACACGTTCAAACTTCGTGCCCAAGTGGCCTCATGGCATGCACAAAACTTGCACTCACAAAATGCACACAGCCACACTCATCCACAGGCACAGGGCCAAGCCAGTCTTTGCTTCCTAGGCCAGGAATAAACCTGGGGGTGGGGTGGGTGAGGGCTATTGAACCACTGACTCCAGAGGTCTCCCAGCAGTCTGGGCTCTCCTCAAAGGATGCTGTGGCAGGTCTGGGGTGCTTTTCTGCCAGGAGCCATTCGTCTGAGTCTCATCACAATACTCTGAAGAAATCACCCAGGAGAGAGAGAAGTCTGCCAGGAAACCTGCTCAGGCCTCTGCAGGGCAGGCCAGCTCTGGGGACCCTGGCCAACAGACCTGCTTTAGCTGCTGGTTTGCCAGATGGCTCAGTGTAGATCATTCTGGATCAATTTAGGAAAAAGGTGCCCTTGTTAATGCTGTAGAGCAGCCGTAGGGGAAAGACCCAAGTCTTTGCCTTCCTTCTCCTGAGTGCATTTCTATCGCTTTAATTCAACAGACATTTGCGAGTGCCCAGTTGAGGGGGTACAGAAATGAAAAGCAGGTATCTGCCCCAGGTCTCTTCTATGTCTAGTATATGGGTAACTTCTGGGCCCTCGGTCGCATGAGGTCAGACTTGAGCTACTGGTCCTATTTACTCATCTTTCACCTTCTGTGTGGGATGGTGCAACGTGTGACAGGGACAGATCAGATCGGGCAGGGTGAGGAGTGAAGCTGGCTGATCCTGCTCATTTCTGGCTGCATTGCTGGGGGCACTCGGTCCATCTGGCTCCAGCTGGCTCTTGGCTGGAGGTCTGATCTCATCAACACTCCCCCCACTCTGGCCCTGGTTAGTGGTGGCCTCCCAGCCCAGGCCCCCAATTCCTCCGCTTTCAATGAGTCTGGTTGCTCTGGTGAGATTAACTGCTTCTTCACCCCCTCTGGGGCAGGGAGCCTGGAGGCCAGAGGATTAAAGAGATGGATACATATCCTCCCCCGCAGGCTCTCCAGGCTCCTATCTGGATCCAAGTGGGAACAGCTGGTGGGAAGGAGATGGGAACCTGATTTTAGGGACACTCCAAGCTCACTTGCTCCCCTTCCTCTGTATTTCTAGCCACAAAGGGCACGGGCACCTGCATCTTTCTGGGAGAACCAGGGAAGAACTGGGCTCACTAAGGGTCTCAAACCTGGTCTTTATCCTGGAGTGTCCCAAGCAGTAATGTTTACTCATGACAGAGCCATCTATTATGACCTGACCTGGGCCAAACTGGTCCCTGCACAACTCTTAGGTCCTTTTGATAGGAAAAGGTAGCCTACACTGAAGAAGTCTGACATGGCTGAAGGTTAACCATTTCCATCTGATTATAATGGAAGCCATTCTGCCACCTGCACAGAACTTCTATCAGACAGATCTGCAGGAGCAAGCAGGCCCCAAGCAGTTCCTACCCTGTATACTGTGGGATCGATGAAGCCCCAGATCTGGGTCCTATTGGGTGTCCTGACCACCATTTCACAGACTGCTAAGATTCCAGAGGCAAGGTCCTGTCAACTTTCTAGCTGGCACCAGGCAACCAGGAATTCTCTTTGGCAATGGCCAGACCCAGGGCAGTTTCTGGATCAAGTCTATGGTGCTAGCCCTAAGTTAGCTCTCCTGCTACTGCCTGGCAGGATTCTTATACCCTGTCTAATCAAGAGTGAGGAATGTCTCTAAATTGTCAACCTACTTTTAATCTTATCCAAGGATGCTCATTTTAAAGTAAATTACAGGTATCCTAGCATCATCCTCCATTTCTGTAATTCTTAACAGATGACAAATTCCCTAATTGAAAAAGGATTGGGGTTTTATCTTTGGGGGCACAGTGGCTTAGTCCATGGGCTCGAGACGGCTTTGGTTCAAATTCTGGCTCTGATGATTATTAGCTGGGTGATCTTGGCCAGGTTGCTTTATCTCCCCGTGCCTTAGTTTCCTGATCTGTAAACCGAGGCTGATGAGAGTACCTACCTCCTCACATTGTTTTGATGATTAAAAGAGAAAATAAATATGCATGAAATGTATAAAATGTTTAGAAGAAAGCCTGGCATGTGGTGAGCGGGCAATATGTAATACTCATGAGAAACACGGACATGTTCCATGTTGCCTTTAGGGTAAGGTCACCAAAGGCTCCTAGGGTCCTTCTCATCTTTCTCTCCAGCCTTCTCCCTGCATCTCCCCGTTGCATCCTAAGGCTTTCTCTAGCTTGCATTTTATGTTCCTTCCTTCCGGCCTACCTCTCTCTTCTTCTCCCACATTCTATTCTTGGCAAGCTGCTGTTCAAAGAGCATGAACTGGGGGCCCAAGGACATGTTTTACTTGTCCTGTTCTATGGTTTTTTTCTTTCCTTGAAAGTGAAATTAATTTTCCAAATTTATAAATCTGGAATTTTTAAAAATAAAAATCCAGAATTTAAAATTATCTTGGAGAAACCCTACAGCATGGTAATGCTGGGTCCGCATTTCTGCAGGGCAGGCAGAGACCGGAGCTGAGTGGGCCTCCTCTGGGTGGAAAGTGCTCATCCCAGTTTGCACAGTCTCTACTTCTCCGGGTCTCACACTGGCTGTTTTACTCACATACACTCTTGGCCTGGCTTTTGCAGGTATTTGAGTTTGGGGCCCCTGCTTTGAGATCCCTGCAGAAGATTTTCTGACTAACTCTCCCTCCAGACAATGGATTCCAGCTCGTAAGCCCTTTGCCTTGGATGTGGCCAAGACTCGTCTTCTGACTTTGCTCCATCTCGCTCTTGCCCAGCTTTAGGTGGCCTCCCCCACTCTTGGGGGTGGTGCAAAGAGTGCATACTTTTTTGTTTGTTTGTTTTATCTTGTGCATCCTTCTCTTCTTCCTGCCTAGAGGTCCTGGAGAAGTGACCAGATGGAACAAAGGGAACTTCTATGGGACTGTGCCCACGGCAGCCTCCTCTGTCTCAACTTCCTGACCCATGTGGTCTTATAGAGACCTCCCGGTCCACGCAGGGCAGTGAGAACCCGAGGACTGCCAGGTATCCACGTTCTCACCACATCGTAATTCATACACTCACCCCTCTATACATGGACTTTTCACCCACTCCCCAATTCATCCTTCTACTTGCTCACTCAACAGCCATTTAGTGACCACCTAGGACATGCCAGACGCTGTGTTACATGCATGCTTGGAGAAAAAGGAAAGCAAACAACCAACCATAACAAAATTCACCCTAGGACCGTGGGCAAGACGTTTACCTTGCTGGGCTTCAGTTTCCCCATAGATTTAATGACTTGATTAGAGATCATTTTGTCCTGGGTTTCTTTCATCCGGTGACTGTCTTCAGTCTTCTAAAACTTGTTATGCCGCCTGCAAACTTCAATCTGCCAACGGCTTATGAATTCTAGAGAAATCCCCCTCTACTTGTGTCAGAGGGAGGGTCGAAGCCGAGGGGTAGAAGAAGATGAAGTGGGAGGAAGAAAGGGAAGAGCGTCCCAGTGTGCAGCCTGGGCTGGGTGGGGGCTGGGTGGGGGCTGGGAGAGCAGGAGTGGAGGGGCCAGACCTGCCCACCAGGAGGGCTGCCAGATGCTCGGACCACCCTGTGAAATCTCACACCCTTCTTGCTCCCCACCAGCCCTGGCTCCAGCTCGGGCTGGATTTCAATCTGCATAATGTGTCCCATTTAGATGGGATGGGAGGGGGTGAGAACAGGAGGGTGGGGGGGGGGACTGGGGAGGGGGTGTCTCAAAGGGCAGGGTGAGGTGGTGGCCAGAGGAAGCGGAGGGGTAGAGGCTGGGGTGAAGGTGGGTGGCAGCCAGAGGCAGGAGGCGGGGCGGGGCAAGAGGAGAGGAGAGCAGGCTTGCAAACCCCAGATAACGTTCTGCCCAGCAAGGCAGGGGTCAATTTGGTCCACTTGCCCAGTGACAAGAAGGAAAAAAAAAGTGGGCTGTGACTTAAAGATCTTAAGACTCACCAGAGAGGTGGGAGGAGGGAGTGACTAGCCAAGGAGGAGACGGGGACTCAGGAGGGTGCAAGGAAGTGTCTTAGCTGAGACTGGGGCAAGACAAGAGCAAAGTCTGCAGGAGAGAGGCATCCTCCCCACCCGGAGAACCCAGAGGCAGCCACTCCTGCGTGCTGGGGAAGGGCTCTGGGCACCGTCAGCCCTTCTCACCCTCTGAGGCTCCAGCCAGAAGCTCAAGGTGCTTGCTGAGTTGGTGACAGAGCCACGGAGCTGGTATCCCCAGGGCCCACTGCCCGTCTTCTCTCCACTCCCCAGCATGGAGGAAGGTGGCGATTTCGACAACTACTATGGGGCAGACAACCAGTCTGAGTGTGAGTACACGGACTGGAAGTCCTCGGGGGCCCTCATCCCTGCCATCTACATCTTGGTCTTCCTGCTGGGCACCACGGGCAATGGTCTGGTGCTCTGGACTGTGTTTCGGAGCAGCCGGGAGAAGAGGCGCTCGGCTGACATCTTCATTGCCAGCCTGGCAGTGGCCGACCTGACCTTTGTGGTGACCCTGCCCCTGTGGGCCACCTATACCTACCGGGACTATGACTGGCCCTTCGGGACCTTCTCATGCAAGCTCAGCAGCTATCTCATCTTCGTCAACATGTACGCCAGCGTCTTCTGCCTCACTGGCCTCAGCTTTGACCGCTACCTGGCCATCGTGAGGCCTGTGGCTAATGCTCGACTGAGGCTGCGTGTCAGCGGGGCAGTGGCCACGGCGGTGCTGTGGGTGCTGGCCGCCCTCCTGGCCATGCCTGTCATGGTGTTCCGCTCCACGGGGGACCTGGAGAACAGCACCAAGGTGCAGTGCTACATGGACTACTCCATGGTGGCCACCTCGAGCTCAGAGTGGGCCTGGGAGGTGGGCCTGGGGGTCTCGTCCACTGCCGTGGGCTTCGTGGTGCCCTTCACCATCATGCTGACCTGTTACTTCTTCATCGCCCAGACCATCGCCGGCCACTTCCGCAAGGAGCGCATCGAGGGCCTGCGGAAGCGGCGCCGGCTGCTCAGCATCATCGTGGTGCTGGTGGTGACCTTCGCCCTGTGCTGGATGCCCTACCACCTGGTGAAGACGCTCTACATGCTGGGCAGCCTGCTGCACTGGCCCTGCGACTTCGACCTCTTCCTCATGAACGTCTTCCCCTACTGCACCTGCATCAGCTACGTCAACAGCTGCCTCAACCCCTTCCTCTATGCGTTTTTCGACCCCCGTTTCCGCCAGGCTTGCACCTCCGTGCTCTGCTGGGGCCAGAGCAGGTGCGGGGGACCCTCCCACAGCAGCAGCGGGGAGAAGTCGGCCAGCTACTCTTCAGGGCACAGCCAGGGGCCCGGCCCCAACACGGGAAAGGGCGGGGAGCAGGCTCAAGAGAAATCCATCCCCTACAGCCAGGAGACCCTGGTGGTCGACTAGGGCTGGCATCAGGGAGAAGCCCGGTGCCCTGGGCCCTCCCAGCCTCGGCCCTTGCTCTGGAGATCAGGTAGTGTGGCTGTGCCTTCTACCCCACACGTCACCCCTTTCCCTGCCCCCTGCCTCCCGGCCAGCCCCGTCCTCCTCTTAGCCCTTTATTCCTTCTCAGAGGTTTGTGGTTTAGTAGAAAGAGACTGAGCCCTGCAGACCTGAGCTTGCACAAGTCTCTTAACCTCGCTGAGCCTCGGTTTCTCCATTGGTATAAAATGGGGGAAAGTTATACTGACCCTAAAATGTTGAGGTGTGAGTCCTGCCTCAATAAAACTTTGTTTCCCTCCACCCCTTTCCTAGATCTCCAGCCTGCTTTTCTCCCTCCCTCCCTTTTCGTTTTCCTTCTCTCTGCCACTGCTGCTCCTGATCTGACCTGGCCTTCTGGCTGCAACGCCCTCTCAGGGTTGTGGCTCCCCCTCCCCGTCTGCCCCCTGTTCTGAAGGGCCATGAGGGTTAAGGATCCTGAATTGCAAAGACTCACCCTGCTCCAGCTCTTTATCCTGTTTTCTGAGCGGGAAGCAGGGAAGGGCTGGCGCTCTACTCCCTGGGGCCTGGAGCTCCAGAACTTTCCCTAAAACTGGATCAGTTCCCTGTCATTTCAAGCACTGGGGCTGGTGTGATCCCCTAATCCCCGAAGAGAGTCCCCCTTCCTGCAGCCCCTCTGTGATGCCAACTAGATGTGCTTTCTCCAAATTTCCTCAGATCCTTTCATTCTTCCCCTATTTGCTGTGGGAGGTGGAATGAACTGACAGGCTCCTTGGTTTTATTATGCGAAAGAATGGGGAGCTGGGAAGGGACCTGAGAGAAGAAACAGGGGGCGGAGGGGTGTCTGCACTTAGTCTGGAGGTGGCTTGGCTTCCGCCCATGCCGCTCCTCAGAGCCCCTGCAGAACCGTGAGCTGAGCCGTAGGTAGGTCTTTCCTGCCTCCCCATCTCACCCCACCTTCCCTGCTGTTTTTCCTGGGCACTGGTGCTGCTCGGTGCCAGGAGTCACTCTGGTTGGGGTGGGATGCTTGTTTCTGTGCGTGTGTATGTAAGCGCACCTAGATGGACTAGCACAACGTGAAGAGCAGCGGGCTGGGTCACGTGGATGGACTCCTCCCTCTCCTGTCTGCACTGTGTCTGCTCTGCACACATTACTCTTCAGGGGAGAAGGGATGCACCGAGGCAATACAGAATGAAAATGGGTCCATCCCCACTGGATTTGGGGGCTCCGACGGCTGGTCCGTGCCTTAAGAGAGAAGTCTGTGTTTGCGCCGGGCTCCCTGTAGGGAGATCGCTCCCCAAAGCAGCCGGTGCCCATGGCTTGGGGCCATCTTGCTGAGCTGGGTCCCTGTTCCTTTTCTAGCTCCACGAGGGAAGTAAGAGGCTGGCTAAGGGCCCCCCTCGGTCCTTTTCCCATGCCTCCCCTTTTCGCTTTGAGTTTGTGGGTGTTTCCTCATCACTGTCCATTGTCCTGGGGTCAGTGGCCCTCTTCCTAGGGAGACCTCCTGCTTGCCATGTGGTGAAAGGCACTGGGTGGGTTTTTTCTCTCCTCACCTCAGGATTGGATCATTTGGTTTCTGCTGGGTTGGGGGGCTGGGAACAGAGACTGGAGCAGCCATGGAGGGGCTGACAGCATGATGTCCACACTGCCAGAGAGACCCCGAGGATGAAATCCACAGAGGGACCTTTGTGAGCTGGGGCAGGGGTGTGTATTCCGGGTTTTGTTCTTGGGAGGACTCTAGAGATGAAGGATAAGACATGGGCAATGGAGTCAGGAAGAGCCCAGCTTGATGTAAATGGACATCTTGATCCTCCTGGGATGGAGCCAGCTCTGGGGCAGAGGGAGGAGGAGAGGGGAAGGGGCTCCTCTCAGCCTGGTCTCCCGTCTCAGGCCAGCATCTTCCACAGTCACTTCCTCTGCTCAGCGTTGCGCTCAAAGCTTCCGATCAAGGCTGGAGGAGACTTGTAGAAGGGAAGAGGGTCTCATGTGTGACCTGCAGAGACTACCTGCCTGGAACTCACCGGTGGTCTGGGACAGAAGGCAGAAGACTGCCAGCTGTGACGCCCCTCATCTCCCCCAGCCTCTTCTGCAGGACGTCTGTGCTATTTTCCAACCCTGTTAGTCACTGTGGTTCATCAAATAAAACTGTTGTACGTAACTGTCGAGTCCAAAGCCTCTTCTCACAAAATTGTCTTGGGATTAGGAAAGATCCCCCCAGTTTGCAAATGTTCCAGTAGGAGGTAGGGAGAGCAGGGCGAGTGGGGAGCCGTGGGGGGATGCCGGAGCTGGAAGGAGGGTGTGAAGGGGGAACTGCAAACCGAGCGGGGGCAGGGAGTGGTGAGCAGACTCAGAAAATAGGCACTGGGGAAGGGAAAAGGAAGGATAGGATTTAGATGCAGAGAGGAAAAGGAAATAAAGGAACAGGGGGCGGCTGTGTGTTGTGGTCTGAAAAGCCACAGAACAAATGGGCACATGTTTTGGAGTCCAGAGCACAGGTCTGGGGAAAAATGCCAGCACTTCTTCCCATGGAGGCAGACCTCTTATTCACTGATTTCATTTGCTTATCCCTTTATTCATTTGCCACCTCCTATTGATTCATTCATTCAATCACTAATTCATTTAGTATCACTTGAGTATCCACCAGTTTAGACCAGAAGTTTGAATCCCTGTTCTCCAATCAGAGTCACTCCGGGTGGTTTGGAAAATTCCCATTCTTGGGTGTCTCCCCAGACCTATGGAATCAGAATCTCCTGGACTCACCCCAGATGTTCACAATTATCAAAAGTTCCTCAGATGATTTCTGGGGAAGGCCAGGCTTAGAGAATCTCCATCCAGATAGATTGTGCCCAAATTAAAGTGGGCACAGAAGACCAGACCAGAGACTCAGAAGCAGAGGCAACTGGGCTCTGGATGCTCATCTGTTTGGGGGAGGAAAGGGCTGAAGTGATCCCCAGGGGGTAACCTTTAGTCCAGAGGTACTCACAGGTACTAACAGTTTGCAGATGACACAAAAGCAATCACCATGGCAGAACGAGAGAGCTCACATTTGTGGTGTTTTACCACTGTGCTAAGCATTTCCCAAATATTATCTCATTTAATCCTTGCAGCCGTCCTTTGAGAGGGGTGTTTTTACCTTATTTTGCTGATAAGGACGCCAAGGCTCAGAGAAATTAGTTAGGCCCCTTGACCAAGGTCATATAACTAGTAGGTGGAGGAGCCAGGCTTGGAACCAGACAAATCTGTCCAACTCCAAAGCCCAAAGCCCACGCTCTTGACCACAGCACGATGATGTTTCTCCCAAAATACAAGTGAGGCAGCACCAGGTGGCCGGGAAGGAAAGTGAGATCTCATCTGTGAGGTGCCTGGCACACGTGGAGAGCATCCGTGAATGGGGACCGGGGTGGGAGAGAGGTTGGAGAGGACGGTGGAAATACACAAAGGGGAGAGACGGGAACAGAGAGAGTGAAGAAAGAGACAGACAGGCAGAGATAGTGAGAGAGAGCGAGAGAGACAGACTGAGAGACAGTAGAAAAAGAAACAGAGACAAAGAGAGACAGAGACAGAGAGACAGAGTGAGGAGGGGGGACTAGAGACAGAGAGGGACAGTGACAGTGGGGAGGCAGGTGGGAGAGGGAACTGGGCGGCTGGGAGGGAGTTTGAGGACAGGGGATCAGCTTCCACTTTCCCTCTTTTGAAACATACCAGGGAAAGCCCTTTGGAAATTTGCAACTATAACAACAAGCTATTGGGGCTATTATTATTATTTTTATTATTTTTACAGCTGCTTTTGAAAAACTCACCACTTCTCCTGGGAAGCTTGGGGTAAGTTATCCAAATATCATAAGATTATAGAGCACTTAATAACTCCCTTGCTCACACATTTCTTCAATCACTCACTCACTCGTCTGTTCCACAAATCCCTATTTATTACTTGTGTGCCAAGCACCGTGCTGGGCGTGGGATCGAGTGGTGCACACATGCAGTGGCTCACGGTGTGCAGTGGAGGCAGACAGTCACACGAGCAACTACAGCCGAGGGTGGCGAGTTCTGCGCCAGGGCTGTATGGAGTGTTCCGAGGGCCTGTAGTGCAGACAGAGGAGTGGTCTGGGCGGGCATCGAGGAGACCTTACAGCCCGCTGCCTGCCAGGAGCTTGCTCTCTGAAGCTTGGAGCGTGAGCGTTAGTGGGGAAAATGTTCTGGGCAGAGGAAGTGCCCAGAGAGAGCGCAGCCCCTCCGAGGACCTGGAAAGAGAACTGATCTTTCTTTTTATCTATCCTTATCCCGGCTCTGGGAGGTGGGCCAGCCAGAGGCACAGAGGAGAACTTGCTCAGGTCTCACAGCATGGATGCAGAGAAGATTGGGGGCTGGGCCTAAAATCTGGGTCTCTAGACAATTTGGGGGGCAGGGCTTTTTTTCCAGGTGACTTCCAGTTTCGCCCCTCCCTGGGCTTGAGCTGTCTTCCTCCAAGTTATCTGCCAGGGTCTCCTAACTAGGGGCTGGGAGTCCTGGCTTGGAGAAAGATGCTAAGAAGGGGCAGATGGATCCCTAGGGATGACCCCCCAAGCTCCCAGAAGCCAGGATGACAGCCAGTGTGACTGACAGGCTCTAGATGTGGTGCACCCACTGTCTCAGTGGGTGCCACTCTGCCTGAACTCCAGGGAGATAGAAGCTTGCAGGGCCTGACCTGGCAGGTGCATCTCTTCTCAACCATTGCCCAAGTGCTTATAAAGTCACCATGAGCAATGTTGGAGACAGACACAAAGATGTGACTCAGGGAGCTTAAAATCAGGTGCACAAGAAAGGAGATTCTAGGATATTAGGCTGACTCTAGAAGTTTCAATTTATAGTTAGACTGTTAGAACAGTGGTCCCTAATCTTTTTGGCACTAGGAACTGGTTACATGCAAGACAATTTTTTCATGGACCAGGACGGGGGAGGGGGATGGTTTTGGGATGATTCAAGTGCATTACATTTATCGTGCAGTCAAACCTCTCTGCTAGTGATAACCTGTATTTGCAGCTGCTCCCCAGCACTAGCATCACTGCCTCAGCTCCACCTCAGGTCATCAGGCATTAGATTCTCATAAGGAGCATGCAACCTAGATGCCTCGCATGCACAGTTTACTGCAGGGTTTGTGCTTCTATGAGCATCCAATGCCGCTGCTGATCTGACAGGAGGTGGAGCTTATGCAGTGATGTGAGTGATGGGGAGTGGCTCTAAATACAAATGAAGCTTGCTTGCTCACCCACCGGCCACTCATCTCCTGCTGTGCGGCCAGGTTCCTAACAGGCCATGGACTGGTACCAGTCCTTGGCCCGGGGGTTGGGGACTGCAGTGTTAGAGTATTAGAACAATGTCCATTTATTTATTCATTCAACAAACTTTTATTCAGTGTCTACCATGTGCCTGGGACTGTCTTAGGAGCTGGGGATACTGCTGTAAACCAGACCCATCCCTGCCTTCATGGAACAACTTGAAGAGCCTTCTAGTCTTACTTTCTCATTGATTGGATGGGTAAACTGAGGCCCATGGGGGAGGTGGAATGAATTACACATGGTCACACAGCAGACGGCGGCAGCGGTGGGGCTAGAACTCAGGCTTCCGCTGCCAGGCAAAAGTGTGATCCATGACCCCCGGCCAAGAAAGGAGAGAAGGTCTTCTCTCACTGAGAATCTGCAGAGCCAGTGGAGAGAGTTAGGTCAACAATGAGCCACTAGCTGCAGTGGGGGAGGGCACAAAGGTGCTGATGCCATCCAACTTTTTATTAATATATCTTTTATTTCAGAAGAATTTTAGATTTACAGAAAAATTGCTGTTATAGTACAGTCTGCTCATATTTTCCACAGCCAGTTTCCTTTATTACGAGCACCTTACATTAGCATGACACCCTTGTTACAATTAATGAACCATATTGATACCTTACATAACTGAAGTCCATCCTTTATTCAGACATCCTTACTCTTTAGCTAATGTCCTTGCTCTGTTCCAGGATCCCATCCAGGACACCACATTGCATTTAGTCATCCTGTCTCCTTAGACTTCTCTTGGCCGGGACAGTTTCCCAGGCTTTGTGTTTGATGACTTTCACAATTTCGAGGAGAGCTGGTCAGGTATTTTGTTCCGTGTGCTTTTAAAACAAATATCTTTTTTATTTCCAAATACCAGGCACATGCCAGGTGAGGAGAAGAGAGCAATAAATAATATGCAAGTAATTCCTACTTTTTTGGAGTTTAACAGTCAATAATGAAGTGCAGTAAGCTTCACTGTAGAGGAAGTACAGGGTGCCGTGGAGGCAAATGCTCATCTTCCGGCCTGCACCACAGAGGGATCACAAGACAGGGCTAATGCACTGGCTGAGAGCACGGATTCACCCTCAACTCCACCGGGGCTTGGATGTCTGACATCTCCCACCTCCAAAGCCACCCCAGGGTGCATTTTCTTTCCTGAATAACTGGAAACCTAAGGACATGAGACAAAGGCATAGTTGTGCTCCGTGGGCATCTCACCCAATATCGTTCTGTACTTTCTTATTTGTGTGGCACATCTCTTGCCTACTTGAAGCTGCTTCTTACATGGATGGTGGATAACCAGAAATGGATTGCCCAAGCCTGCTTGAAGTGCCCCACCCGGTTAGCACCCAGGTACTTCCCTGCCCGTGTCCCCTGAGCACCGGAAGCAGGTCTCTGGAAGAGCCCCGATTCATTCGGCAGCTCTGTCACAGCTCTGTGTTCTCACCCATCTCTTCTTCCCCATGGGCAGCTCCTCCAGAGTAGGGGCTATGTTTATGCATCTTTGTGTTCCCAGTGCCTGGAATGTGGCAGGTGCTCAAAGGATGTTTGCTTAAATAATTGAACAACTGGATAAAGAAAGTGCAGGAAGAAAGGTGAGAAAAACTGGTTTGTGTTTACAGCAAACAAGTCGATTGCTTTTTAAAGAGCCCAGAAGATGACGTAGTAAAGACTGTTGTCAGAAGAGACCCAAAATGGAATTGAGAAGTACTAAGGTTACTAACCACTGACTCGGTTAAACCAAGTAGTCTGCCCCTGTAAGAGCTGCCCCTTAGGAGCACAGAGCCAGAATGAAGGACAAGATGGACCACGTTCTGGGGGCGCTTGTGATACTCTTTTAAGTAGAATTTCTCAAAGTATGGCTTTGCAGTGACCAGTTCAGTGTTCACATGAGAATCTATGTCTTCAAGTCTCTTTGGCTGGATGATGGTGTGCAAGGCTGGTTGGCTTCCTGGGGAAGTTCTCGGTGAGCCAACTGGAACCGGCACTGAGTCAAACGTTTTCTGGGAATCCATGTCTGGACGTCCACTGTTCATGGAGGAAGGACTCTCATGCTGGTGGATATCTACCAATTGAATAGAAAATAAAATTTTGGACTTCCCCCTTTATAAAAATACTCAGGGAAAACTTCTCTTCCTGTCCCTGAGAAAATCTGGGCCAGGTTTAAGGGCATGCAAGAGGATTTGGCAGTCTTTCTTCTGGGTCTGGAATATGTCCGTAAGTTCAAGAGGTCTTCCTGTGTCATGGGGATGAAGCAGCCTCTGATGATAAGAGAGGGGCCCAGGCTTTACTCTAGGTGGACTGGGTGTGTTCTCTTTGGCAGAGAAAGGACTTTGGTAGCAGGGACAGCAGTGACCCAGAGTCTGAGAATTGTCATCCCAACATGCCAGCATTGAAGAGAATGGATGCAACCCTTGCCCTTGGGAAAAGGGACACACCAACATGGTGGTTAGCTGGTTTCTGGAAACCTGGAGGCCCCCGAGTATCTCAGGATCCAACTGGCTGCTAGCTCTGTACTGCAGGGGGTGGGTGCTGTCAGGGCCCCTGGATGAGGGTGGTCATTGGCTGTGCTAATAATAAGCTGTTTTTATGTTTGGAGAAACAACACAGCAATTACCAAAGGAAGTGACTGAAGATAGACATTGCAGGCTGGAGAAGGAAGTGGTTTCTACTCTGATTGTGTCAGGAGCGTGGGCAGCCCAACATGCCATCATGAAGAACATAGTATAATTGACCTGGGAAGGATTGTTCCTACTACCCCTCCCACGTCACTAGTGAAGAAAGAAAGTCCCTGGCACACTGGGATATGGCTAAGTAGTGGCTGAGTTTGTTGGCTTGGTTCTCTTGATTTTCGGGCCTGTTTACTTTTCATGTCACCAGTTGTCTCCTTTCTACATTGTAAGTGGCTGTAGAAGGGATACTTGTCAGAGTAGACAGGCAATCAAACGTGGTGTTGATGTGTACAACTTGTGTTAGTGACCACTTAACTTGTCTTCTTCAAAACTGTGATGTTTGAAGGTGTCTTGGCTGTCCATTCTGGTAAGAATACTGTCAGACAGATCTAATTTAAATCTTAATTCAGCTCTCATTTGGCTGTGTCACTGAGACCATTTCAACCCAAAGTTTTGTGTGCAGAAGGCTCACCAGGGGATGGTGTTGAAACACACATTCTGGTGCAATAGGTCCAGCGAGTGTCCCTAGCATCTTGTTTCAGACAGGTCACCAGCAATGGTGGATGCTGTTGGTCCATGGACCACATTCAGAAGAGCAAAGATCTGGCGGTACAACCCTCACTAATGGGCTGTTTTATCATCTGTCAAATGGAATAATAAAAGTAGTTTCCCCATAGGACTGTTTTTAATGTCATGTGAGGTAATGTTTGCAAGGGTCTCTGGAACATAAGAAGTAATCAATATATTTTTAATTTTCTTCCATTCTTCCCTTTCTGCCTCTTCTGTTACAAAGAAAAGTGTCTTGAAGAACTCCTTTCCATGACAGCAGGCTTGGAGGATCTTGGCATTTAAAAAGATGGTACAAGGAAGAAGGGAATGCTCAACTCTGGGAATGTGGTGGTTGTTAATTCTTCTTGTATTTAAAATATTTTTAACTTGGTGATAACAATAAAACAAAACTAGAAAAATTTGACAGAAGTTTGCATATAAAATTAATCTGGTCAGAAGTTTGTTGGAAAAGAAAGACAAAAAATAATATACTGTATATATATATTTTAAACTTAAAATTCATGATCTTAGTAGTCTTTCAAGTCTGTGTGAACCTTAGCTTCTCTGTCTGGGGATGTGGAGAAGGCACCCTGATATAATTCCACACTGGTGATCCAGAGATGCAAGTTCTGTTCTTAGCACTGTCTCCAACTTAGTGTGTCGCCTGGAAAGTCGTGCCACCTGCCTGAAACTCAGTTTTTCCACCTATACTATGAGGAGATTGAACAAGACCAGGACAGCCACCCCTTTCCTGCTGTCACGGATGGCCTTTCTCACTTGATTATGGCCCTAGACCTCAGAATCCCTCTCTAGGCTGCACTCTGGGCAACTGAAGTGGCAAATGCGGTTTTGAACTACTGACCTTCTATGATTCTAGAAGTGTTAATGGTGGAATCTCAGGCATTAGAGTTGAAGGTGGGCCTTGAAGGATGACTAGGATTTTAGCCACTTGAATGTGGAATGGGGATGGTAGGAGCATCCAGACTGAGGAGACAGTGTGAGCAAAGGCAAGAAGGCAAGGCTGGGTCTGCGCAGCTTGTACATAGGGTCTGGGTAGCTTGTGCTTAGGGTATACGTATAAGGGAGTGTGGGATAAAGGAGGGAGGATTAGACTGGGGACAAATTGTGATGACTCATTCACTCATTCAACAAACGTTTATGAACACTCACTGTATGCCAGTCCCAGCTGGGCACTGGGATTACAGTGGGGGATGAGATAGACCTGGTTCGTCCCCTGTGTAACTTTTGTGCAGGGAGACAGACAATATACAGGTACATAAACAGCAAACATATTAAATGGCCAGTTATGGAAAATACTGTGAAGGAAATAACATTTAAGACAGAAAATAATATTGAGGACAACTTCAGACAAGGTGCCGAGGGAGGGCTGACTGGGAAGGTGACCTTTCCATTGACACCTGCAGGAGGAGAGTGAGCCTGCTCTGGGAAAGGTCGGCCAAGAGAGTCCCAGACACAGGGAACAGCACACGCAGGGCCGTGCCGCAGGAAAGATCGCAGTGGGGCCTCGGAACCATTGTCAGGGCAACTGGGAGGCTGGTGCACAGGAAGCCAGGGAGAGGGTGGCTGAGACACAGAGAGACAGGCGGGGGCAGGTCATGTAGGACCTGGAAGGCCGTGGAAGAAGTGTGACTTTATTCTAAGTGCAATGAGAGGCCATCAGAAGGGTGACGTGATCCAATTTGCGTTTAAAATTATCCCTCAGGCTGCTGCGTAGAGAATGAACTGGAGGTGAGTGGGGGGAACACAGAGAGACTGGTTAGGCAGCGACTTCAGAGGCCGAGATGACGAGTGAAGGTGGGTTGCATTAGGGTGGCGTCCATAGAAACTGAGAGGAGAGGCAGGTTTGAGCTATTATTTTTGCTGCAGAATGAATAGGACTTCTGATGGCCTGGGTGAGGGTGGGTTGGTGGTGGGGGGCAGAGAGAGAGAATTATCCAAAGTTTCTGTCTTGAGTAACTTGGAAGAGGGTGGTACCAATTAGTGAGATTGGAAAGGCTGGAGGAAGAGTAGCTTAGGGGTGTGTGTGTGTGTGTGTGTGTGTGAGAAAGAGAGAGAGAGGAGACGAAGATTTCCGTTTCCACCATACCATACCTGAGCTGTAAACGAGACATCCGAGTGAAGACGTCAAGAAGGCAGCATGATCTGCATTCTGGAAAGAGGTCTGGACTGGGGGTGGGAATCTGAGCGTCACAGACACGGACTGTGAAGGATGCTACTCAGAGGTCAGACAAGAGGAAACCAGAAAACCGTCCACTGGATTTGGTGACGCAGAGGTCCTTGGTGACATGGGCCAGGAGAGTTACAATGGGTTTTGTTGGTGGAAGACAGACTGCGGAGCATTGAAGAGTGGGCGGGAGGATTGGAGAATGCTTGTGGAGACAACTCTTTTCAAAAGTTTTGCTGGGAAGATAAGCAGAGACATGGGCAATAGCTAGAAAAGGATGTGGGGTGAAGGGAAAGCCTTTAAAACGTTGGAGATGCAAGGGCACGTTTGTGTGCTAGTGATGACCTAAGAAAGACCAAGACTGTGAGTGAGGGTTGAGAGCAGGAGCAGGCTACAAAGGGGATGATGCTTCCATGGAGAAGAGGCAATTGCAGGGGAACAGCCTTCGAGCAGGACAGAGAGGATGGGAGCCAGAGCACGTGTGGAAGGATCAGCCTTTGATGGGAAGAGAGAACATTCCCTCTGTGCATTAGGAAGGACAGAGGAGAGGGTGGGTTAAGAAGCAAAGGAGAGGGTTGGTAGACTTTGGTGGTGGGAAGACAAGGGAGTGCTGGCTTTGTGACTTCTGATTTCCAAGTGAATTATGAGATGAGTTCATCAGCTGAGCATGAGGTAGGGAAAGAAGTCTAGAAAGTCTTGAAGGAATAAAGTTTTATCTTGGGCAATGAAAAAGCAAAAGTTCTTAGGGAAGCCTCCAGTGCTGATTCTCTACTTGAGATTTGGACCCATGAATTTAAAGTGAAATCACTTAGGCAGGTTGTGTGATTGTCCCTGGCAGTATTTTGCTGTTACAGGACGGGCGCAGGAGAGGTGCTCGGCAGATGCTGGAGTTTTGCAAGGTGGTTGTGACAGAGGAGAGAGACTCCAGGGCACTGGGGTTGTTTGCTGGAGTAATTGTAAAAAAGGATGATGGAATCTAATTGATGTGAGGAAGAAAGCAATCTGGAGGTGGCTTCTGGAGGGTGGACGTGTGGTGGGATCAGTGGATTAGAGGTCAAGATACAGGGCAAGAAATGGGGGAAGGGAGGGGCTGGAGCAAGTCAGCCAGAAGGACCGGAAGTGGAGGTCAAAGGGAAGGATTTGGAAATGGGGATTTCTGGCAAGGTCATGGTAAGTAGAGTGGCGCTGAGTGGGTGGCTGCAGTGGAGTGAGGAAAAGGATGGTCGGGGCGGAGGACATCAAAGAATGAGACCAAGTTGCTGGTGGAGTTGCGCACACAGATATTGAGGTTTTGAGAGTTATTGTAGGAAGAGGGCAGTGAGCATGGTGGTAACCAGGAGATGAAGTCTGTAGTGAAGGAGGGACGGTGACTAAGAGGGGTAGAATGACCTCATGATGAGGAGGGCAAGGGTATGAAACCCATATGATGCCTTTGTGCAAATTAGGAAAAAATATCCTTCCTCTGGCAGAAGCAGCTCCACCCCAGAATGCACGGCTCGTGGGGGGATGTGGGCTGGATTTTACTCACCTCTCAGGTGGGCGTCCTTGGGCAGGACACAACCTCCTTGCACAACCTGTACAGCCACGCTCGGATACCCTGGTTGAATGGCTTAGGCATCAAAGGCATCAGCTTTCTGCAGGAGAAAGGGCCTGAAAGAGGCAATGGGGAGCGAATATCAACCTTCTGATTTTACACACGGGGAAATTGAGGCCCAGAGAAGAGAGATAAACACATTGGAGGTTGGTGGCAGTGTTGCTGTCCTGACTCTCAGCATTTTCTGTGACTCCCCATAATGGAAGTGATGTTTTAGCAAACACGCCAAAATTGCAAATTCAAAAACATGTTGTCCTTCAAAGTCGCTTCTGTGGGAGGTGACAGACTTCTTTCTAATGATGCTGCCATTGTTCCAACCAATTCTGGAAACTCCTTCAGAGAAATGATCTTCAGAGGCAGCTCTGAGTCACAAAGACAGCCCACAGCACTGCAGAGACTGATTCGGCATACGGGGTGGGAGCCGTCCTTCTCCATCTTCAGTGCTGGGTCTCAGGACTCAAGATGCACCTGGGAACAAGGACTCTTATGACCTCTCTTCATTTTATTCCAGCACATATTTATTTTCTGCTCAGCGTGTTCCCAGTCCATGAGATCCCAGTCTAGGTGTATGTGCACAGATATTGCTGTGAGGCATGTTCAGTCTGATCAGGTTTGGTTTTGCTGGACTGGCAGGCATGAGATTTGCATTCTTTGGGCATCTTAGATGCAAATAACAGAACCTCCCCCAGCTATTTATGCAGGAAATGAATTTGTTAAAGGATGTTAGGGAGCTTACAGAATCTCTGTAGAATTGGGCTTCAGGAAGGAGTCATCCTTGAATTTTCTAGCCCTAGTAGGGATCTCTCTGCTTGCACCATGAAGTTCTGCCTGGGACCGGATCCCTAGAATTTCTACCACTGTTGTCTCTGAGACCTTGAAGATTCTCTGCTACTCTCCCTCCTCAGCCAGAAAACAGGCAGCTCCTGGGTCCTCAGGCAGTTCTCTTTCAAAGTAGATTCTCAGGCACGATGAATGGTGGACCCCAGATCATGTGTTGACACTAGTGGCAGAGTCCAGGAAAGTGAATTCCATCTTCTGACTTGGAAGGTGGTGCTTAGCTGGTGGGAAGATCCCCAAACATAGTGAGCTGTTTAAAAAAAAGGTGAGTGCCACAGATGTGGCAAAGGGTGGCCATAAGTCTTTTGGCTTCTTCAGACCCTTGTGCCTGGAATTTGGGAAAGCCGCCCTGAGGTGCACGGTTGTGACTGAGCCACGATCCTTCTTGGTCCATTGGGCCTGTCTTCACAAAGCGTGATTGCCAGCTCAGAGATCACGGCACGATTAGGCTTTTTGTTCTAAAAATGTAGAGTTTCCTTTAAATGACTGTAGTTAAAAAAGAAACAGGAAGTCGTTTCTTCAAGCCCCTGAAAAGCCCCTGAAAATGGTTGTCAAGGTCAAAGCCTCCTGCCAGTGAGCTCATGTCCATGGAGAAAGCTGAGACACTCTATCTGAAAATGCTATTCCTCAATGATCCAGATTCTCTACCCTCTAGTCTCTATAACACACAGGAGATGACCCAACGGCTCCCTGTGCATGTTGAGAAAGAGTCATATGACATTTATTGAGGGCTACTAGGTGTCGGGGCTGGGCTTGAGTCTGAGACAAGGGGGCTGGGAGGTTTCAGACATGACAAAACTGTTGTAGAAACTGTTTGTAGAAAACTTAATCTAGTGTGGGAGACAGACAGGCCCATGTCTGTGTGTCAGTGAGGTATGGGGAGGAGGGGAAAAGCACCTTGGAGCCTTTTGACCCTGGGATCGTATCCTGGACATTGTGAACTAGTTTTCTCATCTGCAAAGTGGGGACTGTAAGACTTAGCTCATGTGGTGGTTTGAAGCAATAAGTAGTATAGTCTGTGTAGTAGCCAGTGCCTGGCACATTGTAGGTAGTCGGCAAGTTGTGCCCCCAACTTCTACGCCCGACCTCTCCTCCACTCAATATAAAGTGTGATGGGACCACAGAGAAGGTGGTGGTTAATTCTGCTTGCTGGATTTGGGGTGGACTCCTAATGATGGCAGGGGGTTATTTAGGCAGAGGACGAGGAAGACACTTTAGGCAGTGGGAGCAGTGTGATCCAAGCCATTGAACACTGTGCTTGGTGAATGGCGTGTTGACTATCTGGCTGGAGCTGTGTGAGTGGGAGAGGAGATTGGCAGGACCTGAGGCTGGAGGGGGAGTTAAGGGCTCCTTGAGCCACCAGAAGGGTCTGAATGTTCTGCAAGCATGGGTGGTCAAAGGAGGGCTTTAGATCAGAGGGCTGTTCCAGGAAGGCCAGAGTATCTGCTTTGGCTGGTGAAAGTATCTGTCTTTTATTTAGAACTTCCCTGGACTTTGGAGCTCTTCATATCTCTGCTTCTAGAGATAAGGATGGAATGGGTGGGCTGTTTCTTGGCCTCCATTAGGTCTGGGGATATGTATAGTTGTGGAACATCTACCACTCTCAATGCACTGTTAGGTATTTTACATAAACAATGCTAAATCCTTTGAATAACTCTGTAAAGGGAGATAGTGTCATCTCCATTTTGCAGATGAAACTGAAGTTCAGAAAATATTAGGCAATTTGCTCAAGGTCAGTAATCAGTACACAGCTGTGCCAGCATTCAAAACCAGGTTTGCCTAATTGTAAAATCTGTGCTGGTTCCACCGTGCCACATTCCTGAGTCCCACTGGATTATTTCTAACTGACATGACACTTGGGGACACGAAAACTCTCTATCTATATGCATACTATATCTATCTATCCGTCATCTATTTCTCTGACTGTCTATCCATCCTTCTATCTAATGGGATGGCAGAAATTTACCTAGCATCTCAAAATCTCTTGCCTTCTCCTGTCTGCCCCCCTCAAATCTCTGGGAAGTCAGGTGCATTCTCCTTTCTGGATGGGAAGCCGAAATATGGTTAACCATTGTCGGAAGTGTCTTAGAGCGAGGGTGTCCTGCCTGTCATCTGAATCCTACACAGACCCAGAGCTGGTCCCATGAGAAGGAAGTTTTGGGAGCTGACTTAAAGGTTATGATAGAGATTCCTCAAACTTTGGTCTCTCCCTGAAGATCCCTTCAATCACTCAGCAATGCCAGAAATCCCTCTGTCTTTTGGTCTGTTGTGGTGTGGTGAGATGCATACAGCTTTGGACTCACAGAGATCTCACCTGAAACGTCAGGTCTGCCCACACCAGTGGGTGAGGCCTTGAGTGAGTTGCAGAACACCTCTGAGCCGCACTTGTGGGCCAAGCAGGGACGGTAAATTGTACCTACTTACAGGTTGTTTTGAGAATGAAGTGAGATGACTGTAAAATTCTGGGCAACACAAATGCTTATCAGGCCTCCTTTTTAAACTTTTCTTTCCTGAGGTGGAAATACATTAAGCCATATTAGATTTTGAATAATTACCCTGAGTCTTGTCTTTGAAAAAACCAAATGGGGTTAGATTGTAAGAGTACTTGGCCATGGCAGAGAGGACTTGGGGGGGAAGAAAGAACAAAAAAGGGCTTATCAGAAGCAAAGTTCAGTGACTTTGTAATTTATTCAGCATCCAAGCTTAGGTCTGCCCATGACAGTAGTAGCAGATGGACCCGAATGGGCCCCTTTGATACTGCCTGTGTCCGTAAAAGGTTGGATAAAATCTTCATCAAGCCACAAATATGTTCTGGGCTCCAAACACAACCTTTCCTTAAAGGGCAAAATGAGAGGTGACTTTATTTGGGTTTCCCTGGGGTGGGCGGCAGCTCATTGAAGGCTCCTGGCAGGAAGCTGCTCTGGTGGCTCTTGGCCAGGCCGGTGGAGATCTCTGACCACCTCTCTGGCCCTCAGGAACTTCTGCTTCCCTACAGTGAGGAGCAATTGGGAGCTTTCCGGAAAAAAATTGGCAGTCACTGGGAGGGCCCCCTGCTGAACTTTGAGCCTTACAGGTTCTTTGGTAGTTTTTGTTTTTGTTGTTTGTTTGTGACCCGTAATTCTTGAGTACATCATGAAGTCATTGAGTGACAAAGGATCATTGGGTCTCATCTCCCCATTTTGCTTTATGGGGACTCAAAAAGGGCAAGTGAGGTTCCCAGGCCAACGGGACTCTTTGCACCACCCCTCGCTGCTCTACTCTGCTATTTTGTGATCTAGTTATTCCAGGCTTGGATGGCATTTCTGACAATAATAACAGCAGCAGCAACAGCAGCAAAGTCAATTGAGCACTTCCTAAGCTGGACGCTTCCTGAGCTAGAATATTTCACGGGCTTTGTTTCATTAAATTCAGGGAGGCATAGGTGCTATTGTGCCAGCCCCCTTTTACAGATGAGAAAACAGAGGCTCAGAAGGATGAAATGACCTTCCAAACATGAGATGATAGCCAACAAGGGATGGGTGGGATCCGGGGCCTGAGGATTTCTCCACCACAGTATCCTACTGTTGGTTGGGAGTGACTGTGTTTTACTTACCTTCTTGTCTTCTGCAGGACTTGGTATGTAGGGGTCAAATTGCTTAGTAAATTTTTTTTACATGACAAAGACAAAAATTTTTTTTTTTCATTTTACAGTTTTACTTGGGTCTTGGTGCAGAGAATACACATTAGGCACTCAAAATTGACTGGTTCAAAATTCATTTCCATGGGTAGGGGCTTGGCCAATGGGCCTCTGTGTTTACACACCAAGGACCTCCTTATGCTCAGAAATATGTTGTCTCCCAAGCTGACTTGCTGGATGAGAACTGATTATCTCATCTACTAAAAAATTAAGCTGAAACAACAGAACTGCCCACCAGAATTCCAGACTGTCCTGTAATGGCTGACGAGAACAATCTGCAATGCTCTTGTCCATTCCAGAGATAGAGGCTGCATGTTTTCTTTCATCTGTGCCATTCTGGCTTGTCCATACTGCCACAGAACTTTTTGAAATATAACTAGCACTTGGAGAACCCCTTTGCAACCTGAATACACTGCTAGGGGTCTGGATCTCTAAGCTGGGACCCATCAAAGTGGGAAATGAAGTGTTTCTCCCCTGCTCTCATCTGTCACTTGCCCCCTGTCCTTTGTCTTTCTGAGCAGGATTGATGGCTTCTGCTGGGGTCCTGTGGGAAAGCCTCCAGAGGTGTGGGGCTTCCAGCCTGCAGCATCTGCACCTCTCCTGTCACCAGGCATTTAACAGGCAAGAAGCAAGTTTTCAATCTGTGAGCCTTTAGGCCAGAGGGCTTGAGGCATAAGGTGCTGGGGGTTGGGGGTGCCTGAGGGTGTGGCAGCTCTGGGAGGGCATCAGAAGGGCTTTTATTTTACATCCTGGGAATGTACAGAGGTTGTTCTAGGTGCAGGGCCATCTTATGGGAGCTTTGTTTTCTTAGTGGACTAAGCCCAGCTGTCCCGGGGATGGTTGGGCTGGAAGAGTGTGTGTGATGTTTGTGTGTATGTGTGAGAGTGGGTTTGTGAGTATGTGAATGTGTACGTGTGAGTGCTTGTGTGTGTATGTTTGCGTGTGACTGTGTGAGTGTGGTGAGTGGAGGTATGTGTGTGTGTGTTCCTTTAGGGCTGCCAGGCAGGGTTTGGACTTAACCTAGCAAAGCCCCTTTGAAGTGGAAATCAGAAAGCCCAGTCCCTCCTTCCCCTAAACCAGATGAGAGCATGAAGGGCAAGGCATTTATAAGCTATTTTGTCACTTTCACACTATCTCCTCTGTCCCAAATGGTGGCACAAACAGTGTCTTTGGAACAGACCCCTGGCTGTGGGGCCCCTCTGGTTTCCATGGAAACCATAAAGCCCCCTTGAAGGGGGGGTTAAGAGGGAGGAGGAGTGGGGGAGGGAGAGGCTGGGTGGGTGGGAGGCTCCAGCTCCAGACAAAGGGGAGGAACAAAGGCTTGGGGGAGGGGAGGAGGGGTGTCCCCCGGACAAGATTTATTGGCCTTGTCCTGTGACTCTCCAAATTGATTATGGAAAAACAGAGACTGGGGTCTTGGGGGGAAAGCTGAAGGGGGCCTGTGAGGCTGTGTCGTTGGGCCTGAGTATGATTCCAAGACCAGGACAAAGGGGCTGGAGGAAGAGCCTTTTTCCCACCCCACTGCCTGCAGGATAAACTCCAAACTCCTCCCTGGACCTCCATTCAAGTTTCCTCCAGTATCTGACTCCCCCAGAGTTGTCCACTTTCCTGGATTTCCTCCCTGACAGTCCCGTAGAGCAGCATTGGCCTTGTACTGTGGTTTCCTCCCTAGCAGCACCTCGTCTTATTTATTTTTACATCTGCAGTGCTTGGCCCAGTAGCTGAGCTGTATAAATTGGTAAAATGTGCCTGCTAACTCCAGGACCCCTGCTTGCAAGGCCCTGATTCTTCTTTCTCCCCATATAAGTCCTATCCTTTTTCAACTATCAACTCAAGTCTCTGTGAAGTTTTCCCAGCCCACATTCATTACCAAAGTCTTCAGAAGATGAATATATTTCCTTGGCTTGCAAGTGCATATCAATATCTGGTTTCTTTGAACACCTGTGTCTGCATTTAATCATAGCCTGTTTGTTTTTAAAATGCAAGCTCTTTCCCTTGTCTTGGAAAGGGCATGGAATTTGGATAAACAATAATACTCATCAATAATTCAGTTCCTATTATGAGTGCTTTGCATAATATGACTTGGAGGCTTGGCTCTGCATCTACTACTTGTGAACTTGAGCAAGACATTTCAACTGTCTGAACCTCAATTTACTCATCTGGAAAATGGGAATTATTATAATAATCCCCACAATCTCTTCCTTGGGTTGTTTTGAAGATCAAAAGAGCTGGTAATCAGAACAGTACTCTGAAAACTGGAAGATGTCCTGGTGATGTGAGTTATTGTCACTGTTGGGAGTTCTCTGAGTGCAGGGAACGTGTCTTACCGGTTTTATGGCTTTCTCTCTGTCCTACCCCACACACCAGTGCTCAGCCACCAAACAAGAAACACACATCAAATGTTTGTTGAGTTGAACTAAAGATTTGTAGGGAAATGGTGCTGGGAGGGTTGGCTGAGTCCAGGTAGGGAACCCGGTCCTTAATATGTGGCCCACTGGGACTTGGGGATTGTTAGAATATTTCTGGGATTTTCTTAGGGTTACAAATCCACAGGGGTCAGAGGTCACAGCCTAGGGCACTGCAATTATTAAGAGAAAATTTAGGGAAAAGGGCAAGGTGAAGATTAAGAAATCCTAGGAAATAGGGTTAGGGAAGCTCAGACTTTAAGCTATAGTTGACCCTTGAACAATGCAAGAGTTAGAGATGCTGACACCCTGCACAGTCAAAAATTCATGTATAACTTTTGACTCCTCCCAAAACTTAACTACTAATAGCCTACTGTTGATCAGAAGCCTTGCCAATGACATAGTCAATTAACACATATTTTGTATGTTATGTGTGTCATATACTGTATTGTGATAAAGTAAGCTAGAGAAAAGAAAATGGTATTAAGAAAATTATAAGGAAAGAAAATATATTTACTATTTTTTAAGTAGAAATGGATCATCACATCCACTTCATCCTGGTTGTCTTCACGTTGAGTAGGCTGGGGAGGAGGTGGGGTTGGTCTTGCTGTCTCAGAAGTGGCAGAGGGGGAAGAGGTGGAGGAGGTGGAAGGAGAGGCAGGAGAGGCAGGCACACTTGATGTGACTTTTATTGAAAAACATCCATGTATTAGTGGACCCACGACGTTCAAACCCATGCTGTTCAAGGGTGAACTGTACTTGGGAACCTGCTGCCTGTCAGCCACTTTCATTTATTAATCATCATCATCATCTGGTTTTATTTTCATAACCACCTTGTCAAGTGGGTATTACTATCTGACCCATGGTAGGGGTGAAGTGACTAGGCTCAGAGGCTGGCCTTGTCCTGACCCAGGACTTCCTCTGCAGCTCTGTATTACCTCCCTGACCCTGGACCCAGGTCCTGAGGTCCCATCATTCTAATGGAGCTAAAGTAAGATGACCCCTTGAAAACCCCGCTGAGTGCTCCTGATGAGAGAAAACCAATAGGTGTGGTGACTGTAAGAAAACATTTGGTTGGAAATCACAGCTTGTCATCAGGAACGAGCTTGCACCAGGGAGAAGAAACCCAACAAAGCTTCCTGTGTTGTTGCATGGGTGGTCTGCTCCCTGTACTCCCTGCCTGCCTGTCTATCCATAGAACTCACAAACATCCATCACCACAGGGCATCGCAGGGTGGGGGGACATCGAGGGGCAGGGAACATGGAGGGGGAGGGGAAAATCAACTGGCGATCACCAGCAGCTGTCCTCCCTGGGCTTCTCCCCCAGGGCCTCAAGGTTTCCAGGGGCACGAGTGAGTCTGATTAAGAGCCGTCTGTCAGGACATGCCCACCAGCTGCTGGGTGACCTCAGGGGCTGTTTAATGTCCAGCAACACAATGTCAGTCACAACCTTTGCCCTATCTGGAGGATGGAGCTTATTCCAAAGAGGAAAACATCTTTAAAATAGAAGCTGGCCTGCTCAGCTTGCCCCCTGGCTTTTCCTGCAACTTCAAGGCTCTTGTTGGATGCCTAGAGATGGGTGTTTTCCTTTTTTGGTTGAGCCAAGAAAGGGGCCAGGTGGGAAATTTACCAAATAGAAAGACCACCGGGACCAACGGTTGTCTTGGAGCCCATGAAAACATTTTGATTTCCAAGGAAATGTCTCAGAGAGCCCCCCCCCAACCCTTTTATGAGGTGGGGAAGGCTCCTCTTATTTTCGTTTGTCAGTTCTTGCCTGTTATCCAGAGGGGCAGGATGCACTTTTAGGTCTACAGCTGCGTGGTCCAATACAGTAGCCACTAGCCTCATATAGCTACATGAACTCAAATGTATAGTATTCAAAATTAAATAAAATTAAAATTTCAGTTCTTCAGAGGCACTGGCCACATTTTCAGTGCTCTATAGCCACAGGTGGCTAGTACCTTCTGCACTGGGCAGTGCAGACATAGGGCATTTCCATCACTGTGCAAAGTTCTTTTAGATAGCACTGGCCTAAGAGCAGTGGTTTTCCACCCTGGCTGCAGTTGGCACCACCTGGAAGCTTGTGAAAAGTCCCTGTGCCTGGCTAAGCTCACCTCCCAGAATCTAAGTCAATGAGTCTGGGGTGGGTTCTCACATTGAGATTTTTCAAAAGTCCCCCCCATGTGATTCTAATGTGTAGCCAGCACTGGTCCACTGAGTCCCAAACTTATCTCATTATAAGAATAAGGAGCATGTGAAGTGTCTGAAAAAAAATACAGATTCCTAGGAACCTTCCCTAAGGATTCTGATTTAGCAGGTCTGGGGCAGGTCTCAGGAATCTGTTTTTGTTAAGCATGTCGAGTAATTCTTACGGTCAAGCAAGTTGGGGAAAAATCCATATAGCCTAGAGACAGGAAGAACCAGGCATCTGCTTGGCCAGGCATTGTGTGGGGCTGGGGACGTGGGCCCCAATGGCTACAGCAGTCCTACAAGGTGAGTTTTATGTGTACTTATGTCACAAGTAAGGACAATGGAAGTTTAAGAAAGGTGAAGTCCTTGCCCCACGCCACTAAGCCAGTAAGTGATGGCACTGGTCTTTGGACCTGGTCTGAGTATTTAAGAAAGTAGGCTGTGGAGTCCTTTTGGGGTTCCAATGACACCACTAAGTGTGTGAACTGGGACAAGTCACTACACCTCTTAAAGCTGATCTCCTCCTTTGTAAAGTAGGAATCATAACAGTCCCTACCTTCTAGGGATGCAGTGGTGACTGATGGAGATCATGTGGGTAAAGGGCTTTGTATGGCTTCACAGGCATCAGATAAGTGTCCAGGAAACTTAGCTCTGGTGGTAGCAAAAAGAATGCCACTGCGCGGGTCTGTTCTTCCCATCACATCTTTATTCCAAGAGAATCTTTTGTCTGCTTCTCTCTCTGTTTATTCTGTGGCAGGGAGGTGTTGGTTCCACTCCCTCATGGGGTCTGGCTCTAGTCGCTGGGTGTGAGGGTCGGGAAGGTTCTTGCTGCTGACCAGGTCGGCCCAGTCTGCCTCCTCACCCAAGTCTGCTGTGCCACAGGACTGCAAATACAACTCCAGCAGAGCAATAAAAGCAGGAATAGAAATGATAACAATGATACTTTGTAACAAAGTAGCAGCTGCTACTTATTTACTGAGGGCTTGAATACCAGGCACTATGCAAAATGCTTCATGTGTCAATGTGTTTCATCTTTTCAGCAAGCCTATGAGGGAGATTTGGTATGTTTCATTTTATAAGGCACTTTCATGCACATGGAGTCATTGGATTTGCACGATACACCCTGTGTGGTGGGGGTAGTAAGCCCTGATTCCCAGGTTA
Organism: Daubentonia madagascariensis; assembly: GCA_023783475.1. Classification (NCBI taxonomy): domain Eukaryota; kingdom Metazoa; phylum Chordata; class Mammalia; order Primates; family Daubentoniidae; genus Daubentonia; species Daubentonia madagascariensis. Next base: position 205,441 of record JAKFHU010002396.1, on the reverse strand, counting down.
GGAAAACGAGGTCCCTAGAAGGGGTGATATACCAGGATCACCCAGCTAGTAGTAACCGAGCTGGACTTCCAAGAAACCATGGCCTTTTGGCTGCTACATTTCTGCTCTGTCCAATAAAACATCACTCAAGAGAAATTCAACTTGTTATTATTTCCGGTTTTTGGTTATCTTCATCCTTCTTCTGGCTAGTCCCGTGAATGATGAGGAGCCGCCTGCCCCTCTCCTCCAGGAGTGGAAGTGCTTGGGTTTGGTTAAGGTCTGAGCAAACACAAGATGGGAGATGTCTCACTATTCCCTCTTAGTTCTAGTGTTTTCCCAGGGATGAGGGAAGAACCTGTGACCTCTAGATTCCCTTTAGGGAAGTGCTGGCTCCTGGGAAGGCCTTTTCCCCTTGGTTCACTGCAGTTCTCCACTTACACAGAATGAAAACTAGCTCATGGCAGCAAGGAGGTGGTGAGAGGGAATTAGTGTATTACAATTCCTGTTCTGTTTCCTTCTTGCTGTGTGACCTTGGGCACATCATTTAACCTCTCTGAGCCCCAGCTTGCCCTACTGTAAAATGGAGACTAATAATAACATTTATCTTATGTAAGTGCTGTGAGGGCTGAATTAGCCAATGGCCATCAATGCCTAGAGGCACAAAGGTACTCAGACGGGAACCACTGCCATCTGTGATCAGAAGCATCAGCCAGCCAGGTAGAGAAGCAGAGGAAGGAAGGGGAGCTGTTGTGTTCCACCTGGAGTTGCCCCAAGGCCCCTTTCTCTCGTGGACAGAGGAAAAGGGGGGTTGGTCCTGGAGAAAGGACAGAGGCCCTTTAATGAGCTCAGGAAAGCCCATCTCCTGACAACAACAGCCCTGCACTCTGCAATAACATCCTGCCAGAAGAGGCAGCGACAGGATATGCACTGGGGGTGGGAGCGTGTGGCAGTCCCACTGCCTGCCCGCCCGCCTGCCCACTGGGCCCTTAGCCCTAAGGAGGCACAGGAAGTAGCAGCCGGTGATCAGAGGGAGTTGAAGACTTCCCCATCCACATGCATCCTGGAGTGATGTGAAGACTGGAATACTGGCTCTCCTGGACAGACAATCCTGTGGAGCAGAGTGTTAGCACCTTCTCCACGAGCTGTTCCTGCTCTAGCACGGGAGCTCAGTGGCCGCTGTGGTTCCACTGAGTCAAGGAGCAGGACATGTGGAGGGGAGTAGTCCCCACCTGTCAATCAAAATATTTGTTGACTGTCCTCTGAGTGCTGATGACAAAGCTTACCTGTGGAAATATAATGGTGGTGGAGAGAGAGAGACTGTCCCAGCCTCAGGGCAGTTTATGGTGGGGGCTGATAAGCAAACACAGTGAGCTGAATGGAAATCGCGAAGTCCAGGGTGCTTCAGAGATTGTGTGTGGGGTGGAGGAGGAAGACGGGCATTCAGCTGAAGGATGAGCAGGATTTGGCCAGGTGAAGAGGTGGGGGCAGCCCTGAGTGGGATGGCAAGGTGAGAGAGCAGCTGGGAAGAGCTGATGGAGGGGCTGCGGCTGGAGAGAAAGCCAGGCACCAGGGGTGTGGAGGCCACCTAGCATGGACTTTATCTGAAGGGTAGTGTGAAGCCACTGAAGCCTTTCAAGCAGGGAAGTGAGGTGATCCAATGTGTGGTTTGAATCTTGACATGCTCCTCCCTATTAATGAACAAACCTTTTCAGGTACCTGTTCTCTTCTCAAGCTTGGAGGAGACCCCAGGAGGCTTCTTGCCAGGACCAAAGTCCAGTGAAGTAGAGTGGAGAGATCTGCATGGGACACAGGGCAGCAGGGCTCAGACCCTGGCCAGATATTATATTTTATGATCCAAACTTAAGATATTTCCCTGCCCTCAAGAAGCTATGGTCTGGGGTTGAATGACTAAGTGAGATAGCAGGCTTAGTAAATGCTGGTTGACTCTTAGAAAGCATTTACTAGTGGTAGGGAGTGGGGCAGGGACCATAACTCTCCATGTCTTGGCAGATGTATTTTCTGTGTGCAGAGAAGGGATTGCTGCCATGCATTCACCTCCTGCTGGAAGTGAGGCTGGATTCTTCATTAGTCTTGGTACTGAGTAGGGTCAGCCTCTCCAGCTGGAGGGCAGGGGCTACAACAGCCCACAGCTGCTCTCCCCATGGAAGTCCAGGGATCTTACTCTGGGGACCCTCTTTATAAAGGAGTGACTAGCCATCACCAGAGTGGTTGGAGGCCCTGGTACATACAGTCATAAGTAGCGCCCCTCCCCATGAAGGCAGAGAGGCAACGGGGAAGGATGCCAACTTGAAGTAGGAGACTTGGGTTATGTTCCCGGCTCTGCCAGTGAGTGCCATGTTATGTGATCTTAGGGGGCATGTCATTCTTCCTCCTAGGACTTAGTTTCTTCATCTATAAACTGACAGAGTTTTCCCAAGTGATCATTGTGTTCTAGGCACTGGGTGATGGTGATAAAAAATGAAAAACCCTAGGTCACTTCCCTTAGGCAGCCTTCAGGTTGGTGGGGGAGACAGATGTGGAAATAAATTCTCTCAGTGTAGAGAATGCTCAAGGGGTGGCCAGGGGTGTAGAAGCACAGACATAGGGCCCTAGTCCAGCAAAGGAGATGCAGGAAGACTTCCTGGAGGAGGAGGCTATATTCACGCTTGAATGATCAGTGCAAGTCAGCTAGTGAAAGGAGGTAGGGGAAAGGGCACTTTAGACATTTCCAAAAAAGAATCCATCTAGTCATCTTGACTTTCCATGGTACAAACTCTGGCTCTCTCCCAGTCTGATGCTCTGGAGCCATGCCTCTGTGCTGCCTGCTAGCTGGGAGGGCAGCCAGCTCACAAGGTCTCTGGGGTGGACTTCTGAGGACCTTCTGCTGGAATGAACTCTGAGCACAGCCTGCGGTTGACTTTATGTCACAAACTTGCCTTGGGCAGAGTTTTCCAGCAGTCAGCAGGATGTCTCCCTGGGAGCCTCAAAGACTTAGATCAGACTTAGATTAGCCCTGGTCTCTGCCAGGGTTTGTTGGAAAAGATGCCATCCTCTCCTCAGGGGCTTCCTAAGGGCAGAACATCCAGCTCCAGCTCTGCCCATCTTGGGAATATTTATTGAGTGTAGACTATGGGGGTGAATAGGAATGAGGGAAAACAATGTCATCCCTGCACACCACTTAGAAACGGATAGGAATGCTCTGCAGGAAAGGCAACGGTCTTATGGGAGAGTGTCACCAGGGAACCTGAGCTAGCCTGGCGTGTTCCCGGGAGGATTCCTGAGCAGAGATGCTTGAAGGGAAGAAATTGACTAGTTGAAGAGTGGGGTGAGATAGAGAGGGATAGAGATAGATCAGCATGCTAGACAAAGAACAAAGACTCGGGCTGGGAGCTCTGTCCATGAACGAGGTGAAAGAAGGCCAGGCGGCTGGTGTGCAGCGAGGAAGGGAGGCTGGTGTGATATGAGGTTAGCTCTGTGAATCCTGCAGGCTGCACCAAGGGTTTTGTTCTTTGCCCTAAAAGCAATGGGAACGCATACTAGCAGGGGGCTAATATGATTGGATGTATGTTTTGAAAAGCAACATCACCCTGGAGAATGGATAGGGGAGGAGGTGGCAGATGTTTGAACCAGTCAGAAGGCTATTGCAGGGATCCGGGTGGGAGATCAGGGCAGTCTGAATTAGCCAGTGACAATGGAGATGCTGAGATGGGGTCAGTTTTTTTTTTAATTTCAGAATATCATGGGGGTACAACACTTTGGTATATATATTGCCCATGCACTGCCCATGTCAGAGCCACAATCGTGGACATCCCCCAAACTGTGCACCCCACACCCATTCAGTGAGAGTTTTTCCCATCCCTTCCACCCCCCCCTGCCTACCCGCCCCTGATGAATATTATTGCCATGTGTGACATAAGTGTTGATCAGTTAGTACCAATTTGATGGTGAGTACCAGTGGTGCTTGTTTTTCGATTCTTGTGACACTTTGCTTCAAAGAATGGGTTCTAGCTCCAACCAGGATAATACCAGATGTGTTAATTCACCATTGTTTTTTATTGCTGAGTAATACTCCATGGTATACATATACCACATTTTATTAATCCACTCGTGTATTGATGGGCACCTGGGTTGTTTCCACATCTTTGCAATTGTGAATTGTGCTGCTATAAACATTCACGTGCAGATGTCTTTATTATAGAATGTCTTTTTTTCCTTTGGGTAGATACCCAGTAGTGGGATTGCTGGATCAAATGGCAGTTCTACTTTTAATTCTTTGAGGTATCTCCATATTACTGTCCATACAGGTTGTACTAATTTGCAGTCCCACCAGCAGTGTAGGAGTGTTCCTATCTGTCCGCATCCAAGATGGGGTCAGTTTTGAAAGTGACAGGATTTGGATATCGAGTGCATGCAGGCCATCAGGCAGAGGGTGTGTCAAGGGTGCGTTCTGGTTTCTGAGATGACAGAGCTGTGGAGGACTGAGAGATCACCTAGTTCACCCCCTCACCTAACTATGCAAGGAAACTGAGGCTCAGAAATGGAGAGGGACTTTCCCACACTGGCAGAGCAGGACCAGTATTAGAGCCAAATCCTGTCCGTGTTCATCCTGTTCTTTTATAGTAGAATCCTGGAGTCATAAAGAGTCAGGGCAGGAAGTAACCTTAGAAATCCACTTCTCTAATTCTTACATTTTATAGATAAGGAAACTGAGGCCCCCAAGGCTTTAGTGGCCAAAGGCCGCCCAAGGAGTTAATTAATTAATCAGTTGCATGGCCTAAGCATATATAAACATGGCTCTGTTGACCCCTAGAGAGTGGGACATGTGTTTGTTCAGGAGGGAGATAACTTGGCAGAGGTCCCTCCAAATGCTTTCCCAAGCATCCTTGCGTCTGCTGGCTCCTCTCTGAGCTGGCTGCCTGGGGTTAGGGAATCCAGATGTCTGGGACCGCAGAAGCCAGATGGATTTTCCCACGTCATGGGTTCCCAGTGTTTGGGCTCAATACATCAGCAGTCATGGGAGGGGTGGGTGAGAGGCAGGGAGGGAATGCCGAGCTGTTCTTTTGGTGAGTTCCCCAGCAGCTGAGTTTAGGGAAAGGGCTGATTTCCTTTGGTGCCCTGGAGGTCTCCCTACCAGTCGGGCAGAGCACTGCAGCTAAAGCCAGAGCTTACCAGTCGCTCCCTTGTGTCTAAACACAGGGATGGTGCTTTTTACAACCAAATGTTGTGACAGGATCTGACAGATGTTATCAAATATTGTGCTGCTTCCAGATGTAAGAGGTCTTTTGGGAGATATGTTAGTTTAGAGGCCAAAATCTTGGAATTTTCATTTTTTGAGAAAAACAGGCAGAATATTTGAAATTGGGATTGAGTTAGGAAATTCCAGAACATGTTTTTTTGGCAGCTGTCTGAGTAGTCCATTGTCAGGGTGACCTGACCTTGTCCCTGAGGAATCCTATAGGGACCCAACTGTCTGGAGCTGCCCCCTTGAGCCCTTAGGAATATTCAGGTGAGGGGGAAAATGACACTAGTTTTTGTGGAGGCTCAGGGGGTTGGGAAGACTGTGGCACATGGAAAAGCACAGTCTTTGGAATCATACACCCCTGGAAGTGGGCTTGGGGGGGGTGCAACTCTGTCCTGGCTCTACCACTTACTACCTGTGTGACATTGACATTGGTGTTCACCTCTCTGAACCTCATTTTCTTGTTTTGTTAAGGGGGAATGAGGATCCCTATTTCACAGTGTCATAGTGCCTCTGAAATGAGATACTCAAAGAAAAGCACTTAACATATTGTCTAGCATTGCAAAAAAGTGCTCAGAAAATTAAATTGTTGTTATTTCTTGCTCCAGGACCCTGAAATCAACCTAGACTGAGTCAGATTGATTCCGATCAATGGAACCTTCCTCCTATTCTGCTCTGGACTCTCCTGGGTGCCTCTTGGGGTTCACTGTCATGGCAACGGGTCGGAAGAGTGGTGTGGAAGCTGGTCTGGGGAGGCTGAGCAGCCAGAACGCTGCCTGGCCTGCCGGCGCCACAACCAGCAAGGGTGGCCACCTGATTAATGGCTGCCAGATCCGTCTGGCCTCTTCTCAGGCCACCCTGGGTGAAGCTTATTGTCCAGGGAGGGATGGAAACTCACTCACTGGCATGTGCCAGGACCCCGGTCAGTGGGCACAGTTACAGGTGCCGCAGAGTCTTAGATCTGCCCAAGCAGATCTGCCCAACCAGAGCCAAAAGGGACGCTGGAGATTAGGTATTCCAGTCCCTTCTCTCTATGGCTGGATAAAGAACAAGTGGGTAATGCCCACAGTGTGCCCAACGCAGTATGAAGTTCTTTCCCCATAGGTTAATTTCTACAGCGACCCTGTGCAATGAGCACAATTATTACCATCAGGGAGGTGGAATACAGGGCCCAGGACACACAGCTGGTATTTGCACCCAGGACTTCCCTGTTCCTACATTCTTTCGGCCATCTCGCTTTACTTCTAGTTTGTCCAGCTCTCAGGAACTTGCCTGCTGTGTTTCCAGTGCCTCACACATATTATGGGGTCAGTAAAAAATTGTTGAATAAGGGAATTGCTGTGGATAATCTTGACACCATTTTTGCAGTGTGATCTTGAAGATGAGCTAGGGAACTGTGTGTGTTGTGGGAGTGGGGGGCACTTCTATCAGACTCTAAATATGGGAAAGGGAGGCCTAAGACCCTAAAGATGAAAATCCCCACTGGACATCCCAGCCCCTCCACTGCAGACCATTCTGTCAAAAGTACCCGTTGTTCCGGTCACACTGGACTCCTTTGTGGACATCCACTCTTCCTTCCCCTCTGTGCCTTCTCTCCTACCTCCCCCACCCCCACCTGGAATGTCTCTGTTTCCATCTTTATGAAGGAGCCCAAACCCATCTTCAAGTTTCAGATATCCCCTTCCCCACGAAGTTTTCCCTGATGCCTTAAGGGCGTTTGATCTCTCCCATCTAAATTTTTCTTGTACTTGTGGATCCCTTTCTTATGTCCTCGATTGCATTCTGCATTGTAACATGCCTTCTTGTGACTGCATCATTCCTTCCCTATCAGACCATGAGCAACTAGAGCCCCTGACCCTGTTTCATTCTGGCATCGTCTGGGGCACGTAGCACACTGGCACACACAACAGTTGCAATGAGTTGAGGGGAATTGACTTGGGGCAGAGCACTAACACACTGGCATTGGGCTGGATTAGTCAAGGAGTTGGGCCAGAACTAGGCTGAGGTGATGGGTGGGTCTCTACCTGCCTCCCCTCCCCACAGTGTGGGCTGAAAGCAGCCACCTCCAGGGACTTCTCTGACCTCTCCTGACCTTCGCCAGAGCTGTTTTCTTATTCTCTTGGATTGGGCTGAGAAAAACAGGAAGAATCATTAAGAGACAGAGTCTTCCGAGCCAGCAAAATTATTACTGATTCTTTTTACAGACACCAAAAGCTTTGTTTGTGCGTTGTGACAAAGAGTGGGCTTTTCCTGCTGACCCCGGAGAAGCCTCTACCAACCTCCTGGATCCATCCCAGGCACCGTGCCTACCCCCCTTCCATAGTTACAGGCTCTATTGTTTTCCATACTTAACAAATGTAGAGTTGGAGGACCCCTCAGTCATATCCAGAATGTCTCCCTGAGAGATCATCCGACCCGTTGCTACTCGAAGTGTGGTTCATGGACCAGCGATGCTGGAGGTTTGTTAGAAATGCAACTTCCAGGTTTACCCAGCCTACTGATTCAAAATCTGCACCTTAACAAGATCCCCAGGGAATTGTTATGCACGTCACAGTTTGAGAAGCACTGCTGTAACCCATTTAAAAATTTTTTAAAAAAATAAGAGATGGAATATGAACTTCTGAGAGGGAAATTGATTTGTTAACTAGGGGCAAGATTAATTTGGCTTAACAGACATTTGTTGAAAACGTGCTATACACCCAGCCCTGTGCTAGGCACTGTGGACGAAATTTGAAGCAGGGATCTCTGATCTCTCTGGTCTTCAGTAATTCTTCATGTACCTAAACATTGTCTTGCCTCATGCCAGGGCCTCAGCAAGTGTTTGTTGAGGGAATACATCTCTTGGATTCCAGCCTAGGGCTTCTTCCACATTACTACAGCTGCCTTCTATAATTACCAGCCTCCTTGAGTAACTCGTAGCACTTTCAGACAGAAATAAATAAGTTCTTTAAGGAGGAATTTACAGAGCAGGCTGCATCCTTGGTTTTGTCAACTCTGGGCAGTAGAATCCCAAGACTGTGATAATGAAGCAGAGCTTATGCAATCCAGAAACCCATATATCACAAAGGTAAAGGGTCTCTACCGAAACAAGGAATGTTTTCCAATGAACTATACAGCTTTGATGAAGCAATGGAGGATATATAACAGGTCCAAAGATCAGTGCTCTGCTCCACCTTGCCAAAGGTCTAGGGATAGTTCTCATCTCTGCGGATGATTATTCTGCTCTGTCCAGCCTGCATTGTCTGCTCGGTGTTCCATGTTGCTCTTGTCCCCTGAGATCTCTGTTGGAATGTCTCTTTTTTCCTTGAAGGGCTTTATTATTGATTCAACACTAGCTTAAAGTAATCTTTAGAAACTACTTTTATTTCTAATGAAAGCTTTTCTTCTCCCGTATCTATTCATCAGAAAGGTGACAACAGTGCAGCTGCATTTCTCTCTGTAATTCATGCTCAGTGTCTGTGTCTGGGCTTTCCTTGACTGCTGCATTATATCTGGGAGCTCAATATTCTTCCACTCTTGTGGGAGTTTTAAACCTCTTTGCATGGAAGATGTCACATACTACTTTGTGTCTGAATTGAAAATGACTTTTCCTTTTGGGGAAAAAAAATGCCCACCATGATACGTTTCTCTGTAACAATGCTATTTTGCAGTAGTAACTTGGGATGTCACTATTAAGACTGGTAAGAGATGGGTTGTGATCTTCTTCTCTTTATTAATTTTTATGGTCCTTGTCAAATATTTTAATAATCACATCTTTACAATATCATGCACTGGAATTTCCTAAAGCAAAGGAAAGTGATACAAATTTCCAGCAGCATTACTCTTGGAAAATTAGAAGCAAGAACTAGAGATTTTACCTATTTTTCTCATTGGCCGATTCAATTGCATCTAGAATAAGTATATTCTTCTTACTAATAAAAAAGGTAGCTAATTTTTGGTCGATTTCTTACAGTGTTCCAGGCACTATTATAAGCTCATTAATGGGGATTATATCATTGAATTTCTACTACAATGCTATGAGATAGGTAATATCCCCGTTGATATCAAAATACTGAGTGACTTATTTAGCTAGTAAGTGGTAATGGCTGGACTTGAACTTGGCTGGTTGAACTCCGGGGCGTGGATGATTACTTTCTGTGCAGCTTGCTTCTAGGACAGGATGGTCACTCTGGGTTTCAGCATTATGTTGCTGACACATTTTTGTCCCCAATAAGTCTTTCCTTATAGGTTAGTGTTTCAGTTGTGTATTGTTGCATAATAAATAGCCCCAAACACATAGGCTTAAAACAGTGAATTGTCACCACTGTAGCCTAGCTGGACAGTTGTTTTGCTGGTCTTGCTTGGGGTCTCCCATGGAGATGCAGTCAGAAGGTGGCTGGGGCTGGAATGTTCAATACAGCCGCAGCCATTAATACATCTGGTGCCTTCAGGGGGTGGCTAGAAAGATGGGCTCAGCTGGTGTGCTGGAAAGGCTTGGCCTCTTTTCTCTCCACATGGTCTCTCTGTGTGGACTCTCCATCACTCTCTATGATCAGACTTAATCCATGGTAGCTCAGGGCTAGAAAGCAGAAGCTGCCAGGCCCTCTTAAGGATTAGGTCTGGAACTGGCACTGCATCACTTCTGCCATGTTTTTTTGGTTAAATCAAGTCACAGAGGCAGCCCAGATTCAGCATGGGAGTGGACTACTCAAGGACGTGAATACTGGAGGCATGGTTCACTCGGTCCCAGGTTTGGAGACTTCAGTGCTTGCCAGTGTGATCTATCTGGTATCTGACTATGGTTTAGCACACTGAGTCTAGAGGAAAGACGTGGATTAAAACCCTGGCTATGTCGTATTTCCACTCTATGATGATAGATAAGTTACTTAAACATCTCTCAGCTTCTAGTTCCTTCCCTGTAAAAGAGGGATGGTAGTATAACTCTTGCTATCACTAACGGAATATCGCCCTGTGCCAGGCACTGTTCTAAGCACTTTATACAGATGAACTCATTTGCTTTTCTCAGAGGCCCTATGAAGTCGCTGCCATACTGGCAGAGAAACTCAGACACAAAGCGATGAGGTCAGCTGCCCAGGATGGCAGTGCTGGGATTTGAAGCCAGGCAGTGTGGTTCCCTAGTCCACGCTTTTAATCAGACTCTGTGTTTCTCCAGGGTAGCTACCTCCCAGGAAGGTGGTGAGACGTCAGTGAGATAGTGTAAGTAAAGCGCTTGGTGTGGTGTGTGGTGTGTTGTTGACGCACAGTGATCGTAGTGGTTTTGGATGTTCACAGTCTTAGCATCATCCTGAGAGGCCCCACTTGTCACTATCACCTTTCATTCCTTGGCTAACATGAGTACAAGCTGTTTGTTCCATTTTTCCTTATGTGATTCTATGCAATATTTGTTCCATTTCAAATATATTTGGGCCCATATCAAATATAATTTGTTTCCTGGGTTTGCTTCCTGTGTACAGCCAAGGGAGTCTAATACTTTCCTTCTTGGGAAATGACTTTAGGATGAAGCTTTGTTCGAGCATATCATTGTGGATATAAATCTTTCTCTGCTGAAAATGCCGCTGATTATTACGCTTGGGCTCCCGTTCCTGAGGCCCCATTGCTCTGTTTGAGATCCACTGGGACACTCAGAATGATATTGCAGACTATAAACCAATGCTGCATGTTCAGATTTTTCTACTCCTGTCTCTGGGTCCTCAGGTTTGGGCTGTTTCCTGACATTATGAATCTGTTTGTATATCTGCTTCCTCTCTCTCCCTCCCAACTTACTCACCAGGGTTTTCTGACTTACTGATTGTTGACTGTTCATACTTTTTTTAAAAAAATAGAATTAAGACAGTCTTTCTACTGCTTGGGCTTGGCTGAGCATAGCTGCAGCTGAAGTGAAAAAAAAAATTAGAAGTTATCCTTGGTTTTCCTTTAGTCTTCTCTCCCCACACCCAGTGCATTGGCAAGTCCCATTGTCTCTGCCTTTGAAATTTATCCTCAGATTGTCCCCCACCACCAACACTGGTATCCGTTTAGAACGTCTTTCTCCTGGACTCCCAGCTTATATTCTTCCCACCTTTTGAACATTTTACATACAGCATCTAGAATGTTCTTGGAAAAATATCATCAGATCGTGACACTCACTTGCTAAAACTCCTCCAGCGGTGTCCCCTTGCATGTACACCAAATGTGAAGTCTGAGCAGGACTCACAGCGACTTACTTGGTCTGGGGCTACTTCTTTAACCTTACTCCCCGCCCAACCCTTTTCCTGCTGTATTTTCCTTGTAGCCCTTATCACTATCTGGAATTATTTATTTTCCTTGTTTATTGTCTGATCTGTCGCCAAGCCAGACCCTCTCACCGCCACTCCTGCATAGAAAGGCACCAAGGGGAAGGAAGTTTAACTTGTTCTTTGCCATATACCCAGCACCTGAAGTATGTGTCTAGCACGTGGAGGTGTGTGATCAACATTTTTGAATGAATGGAGGCTTAAACTACTTTGTGTGGGAATCTAACTCCTGGCCAGGTAATCTTCCTGTATCAACAATTCCCATAGCTGTGGCTTTTAATTTACATACATAGGGACTTCTTTTGAATACTGGCTTGGCTATAGGAATAGAATCCTCAGTTTTGTAAAAATCAGCCGCATTATTATATATTTTCTGGAACTTTATGCTGTGTACTCTGGAATGATTCCACAAACTAAATGTAAAGCTGGAGGCAGGGGGTGGGGAGAGACATGTGATAATATTCTTTTTCTTGTAACCCTGTCACAGTGGTGTCTTTATTTCTCTATGACCTCTGCCTTCCATGTTGAGGGGTTGGGGGTAGTGAGCAGCAATACAACACAACAAACACTGTCTCCTCAGGTAGAGTCTTCACCACTGCCTGTGAGCGGTAGCTCTTTCCCACCCACCTGGCAGACCTATCCTTGCCGTGGCAATTTCTGGTAGACTTTCTGAAATCTGCATGCCGTAGGCTAACTCTTTAGCTTGGTGGTATTTTTTGCTCAGTTTCCGTACCTCTCGTCCCGTTGACTGCTTTCCATGAGGGGAGGTTCATTTCCTTCACAAAGTTCATGTTGCCTAACTGTTTATGTGTTTCAGACATTTTTGATCTCAGCCCAGATTGATCCAAATCAGGTTTCTAAATGCCCTAATTAGTTTTAAAGCAGTTTGAAAGTAGAAATGAAAAGGAAGAGAGAGAAAGTAAAAAGTGGGGGGGCATTAAAAAACTGGAAAAGCTGACTGTTTCTAGACCTAAATGATAAGAGATAAAACTGAGAAAGGCTTTGAGCAACAAGGCCCCCTAAAAATGTTCAGTTAAAGTAACTTAGCCAACTGGAAACAAACAAGAAGAAGAACGTGGCCTTCTCATCTGTTGTTTCGGATAATTGCCAGTTTGCCGTTAAGTGGAGAGAAAGAGGCATGGAGGAAGAAAAAACAAAGCATCAAGGTGGGCTTCAAAACACTTTTTGGGAAGCTCTTTGTATGTGTACTGAAACGTGGAATTTTATGGAAGCAAATAGAACTGAACTCTATTAAGTTTTTAAGGGAGGTAAATTGCTAAGAAATTATGAACTTGAATCAAAAAGCTTTTGACTAGCAAGACCTAAAACTAATTTCAGGCTAGCATTCTTGCCTGAAGGCCAGCTACAGAAGCTGGGTAACCCCCAAAGAGTGCATACTCCCCAATACCTACTGTAGATATGACCATGGTGGATAACAGAAAAAGGAGACCTTCCAAAAGAGAAGGGTCAGAGGCCACAGAGAACAATGACAGAAGAGTTTTTCCCAGAAAGCAGCATCAGAGTCTAATATAAGAACTTATGAGGCCTTCATAATGCTCTCCCAGCAGGATTTCAGAATTGCTATGGACCATGACAGCTGTATGTGTGTTTTCCTGCTTTCCAAACAAGGGTTTTAATTTGCTGTTACTCTGTCCCCATGCCACCATTGTATATTGAGTGTGTGCAGAGTAGGGGGTGGGTGGGAGGCAGATAACTTTCTTTTTTAGTTCATAGGTCACTGGACCACCAGGAGACCTGATGGAGAGTACCGGATCATTGGTGATCTGGAGCTTTAAGCTGGATGTAGTGACAGGGTAAGATGAGTGTGCGGGAGGAGTGAAACAGGTATTTGTAACTAGTACAGCAAACCATGTTAGAGACTGTTTCCTTTGCCTTCCAGGTGCACTGCTAGTCGACTCCCTTGGTGTTAAAGGGAGTCATGGGACTGAGTATTGGGAAATGAAATATGGCTGGAATTGATGCACAATACTTCTAGCTTTGGCCCCTCCAAATCTCTCTTGAGAGCCTCTATACTTCAGAAAATTCAGTGGAGGGCTCTGTGGCCTCAGGGATGGTAGAGCCACTCCACAGAAGGATCCTGGATCCCTGAGTAACTGTGTGGAGCTGAGCTTCTGACATGCATTGGGATGTGACATGAGTAGGAAATGAGTCTTTACTGTGTCAAATAATCCAGTAGACAAATCTTTACTCTGTTTAGATTTTGGGATCACCTATTATCATAATTAGCCTACCTTAACCAACGCAATCATCCAAGGTACTTGTGATGAAACATACAAGATATGTGTTGGTTTTACCTATTATCCTCCAATTTTCTTTTACCAAGTAATTGTAGAGGACCTCTGTGGCTAAAATCTTACTTCCAGTTGAGACTGGATTTTTTTTTTTGTTCTATGTTCTTGTTCCCTGAAGTTAGTCAGTCACCAAGTATTACTGAGCATCTACTACTTACTAGCTATGTGACCTTAGGCACATATTAACCTGCCTGTGCCTCAGTTCCCTCATCTATAACATGGGGAAAATAATAGTTTTTGCAAAAATTAAGTAAATTAATCCACATATAGTGCTTAGCACAGCAGCTGGCACATAGTTAGTGCTCAGTAAATGTTATATAATAATCACCATTACCATCATCATCATTGTCAGCATCATCATTAATTGCTAGGTATATGCTTGGCACCAGGGACAGCATTGAACGAGACATGCAAGGTCTGGTCTTCTGTAAGATGTCTGCTTATTTCAGGAGCCTTATTTTTGATTTTGTACTTGTTCAGTATAGTCTCTATTAAACACTTAATTTGAAGAGAAGTGTTTTGCCTCCCTTCATCTACTCCAGAAAATGCTGATTATAGCTGGGGATGTTCTCTGTCTATCTGAGTGTTCTGAGTCAGTAACTGTGTTCCCTTAGTGGCTTTACTCAGTGAGTGCAGTATTTCTCTGTATCCTGTGGCAATTGCAGTGGGAAGAATAGAGGGAGGTTAAAATCCCTGTTGGTGGAAGGAACAACTTCCTTCTTACAGCCACTTCCTGCTTACAGTGCTGGGACAAAGGCAGCTGCCATTTACTTACAGAAGTACACTTTCCTCCTCTTTCTGTCCCTGTTCCCCAGGTACACTGCCCAACCCTCTCACTTCTGATGGCACATAGGCAACACTTGCAAGACCCAGGAGGTTTAGAATCCTTGCCCTTCTTTATTAACCTGTGAGAACAGAAACTGAACTTACACCGATGACGGCCACATCCATCCGCCACACCAAGCATTTTGGTGCCTGGTTTACCTGCATGCCTGAGTCAGTGTCCTTTGTCCATGTTGCTGGCATGGGCCATCTCCCTGGCACACGCTCCTCAGTGATGCTAACTAGGCAGGCACACCCACTTGCCTTGGTATGTTTTGTGGATGGCCCAAGCTGCAAACATCAACATGTATAAGACATATGCTTTCTTCTTTGTGTAATTTCAGGCACCAAAATATGCCTACACACAGGAGTATGTGCATACAGATGCACGCGTATTCTTTTTTTGCCTGGTAGAAATATGCTTCTGCGACATTCCTTCTACTCCCACACATGCCCCTCCATGGCTGGCACATTTCCTAATTATTCCCATCTACTCCTTCCCCACAGACCTTTTGTGTGTATATTTTGGCACACATACTTTTGGTTCTACCTAGTTCCTTTCTCTCTCTTTCTTTCTCTGCCCCCCCTTCACAACTCTTTAGAAAATTTGTTAAACTATACACTCTTTATTATTCATGTACATTTATGAAAAATTCTTCACAGTTACAAAAGTGCATGGTTATAAAATCATCTCCATACAAAGGTTGGCATCTTCTCTTTCACACCGGCCCCTCCCTAACCCTCCCATCCCCAGACATTAGCACTCTGCCGGACAGCTCTTGGGAAAACTGAGAGCTCTGTGGATCCAGCTCTCTACCCAGTGCTGTGGCAAACACTAGAGTGATTTACAAATGACCTTGTGACGTGCCTCCTTCATGTCCCTTTTGTCTCTTCCTGGTGTGGGGAAGAGCAGACAATTTTTCTAGCTTTGGAAAGGTGTCCTTTTAAGGAATGGATGAAGGTATCCCCTTATACTCTTATACTACTGGAAAAGATGTCAGCAAAGATACCTATGGGGAAAATGGGGACTACAGTTCTTTCCTGATAGTTGAAGAGGAATACCTGTCTTGATCTGTTCAAATTTTATACATCTAGCTCCTTGAAAGGAGCCATGAACCTCCACAGCAACTCTGGGCACCTGTTTCTGCAAGTTCCCCTGGGAATCCCTGTAGGAGTGGAGAAATAGAGATGAGGGTTTGTCTGAGGGTGACTAGGGGCAACTGGTCCAGAGTGGTGTGGTTCAGATACAGGGACTTTTCTAAAGAAGGATTTTCTTGGCCCAAACCTTGACTGTTATAGTCCTGTTGGTTAGCTAAACTTTGATATCCTCAGGCCTGGCACAAAGGAAGCTTCTGCAACCAGGACAAGTCTCTGAGGGGCAGAGAGAACAGAGGGAGGCAGGGAGAAGTCGAATTCTCATCAGAATGCCTCTGCCACTAATTTTCTCTTTTCATATTCTCTAAGCAGCCAGCCCCACCCCAAACTAAGGTGGGTTCCCATCTTAGTCTATCAAATGATATAATAGCTTGATGGCTGAGTGGACTGTGTCAGAGACCTAACCCCTCATTCCAGAGAGATCTGCCCCATGTTGGCAGAAAACAAACATAAAAAGGCCCTCACACACAGACATACAGATGCAGAGATACTGCATCACATATGTGTTAACCAGTCTAAAACAAATTGAATGAAGTCTTGTGGGAACACCATAATGGCTTTGTGGTCACCAGGGATGAGGGAGCAATTCCAACCAGGATTGCTAGATTACTTCTAGAATTTTGCTTCTGATAGCCTGAACAAGACAATGGAGGTGGTGGGAGAAGCAGGGAATTCCTTGGCAGTAGGGATGTTGAATATTTTCCTCATTGTGCTCTAGTAACTGAGGACCTTCTAGCAGCTGGAGAAACATATGTCCATTAAAAGCCATGTATCCTGCTCAGATAGATTTGCCATTAATGGAGACCAAATTGTCCCACTAGAAAGGACATTTGATCTCAAGGGGCATTTGGTGTCTTGTCTGGTTCTAGTCCTATGCAATAAAAAGTACATATCTTAAAATATATTAACTATGTTTTAGTAAACAATAGTCCCTAGGAGATTATTACAGATGAATATGGTGTCCCTCTATGGGAAGCTTTCCTATTTCCTAGAGTCAGGACTATTAATTCTAAAAGTTCCTCTTCCAAGTATTTCGGCTGTCAGCTTGGTGGGTAGAGAACAGCTCAAGTCCGCCATCCTTGGCCGTAGCAGAAGAAGAGAGCAGGGTGCAGTTCTGCTTTGGATGTCACGGGGCAGGGCTCTGGCCCAGATGTTGTAAGCAAGATTCAGGGGACACAAGGTTCAAGTACCTCAGGTCTAACAAAGTTTCTGAAGACTCTTTTGGTTGACTAGCTCAGGGAAGCAGGAGTTAGGGGTGACTTCTTAGAAGACGACTTGTTACCCTCCTTTGTTCCTTTCAGGCCTTCCAGAATACTGCTGGAGCTGGGGGCAAGGTAGAAAACCCCTGTTTTAATTCTCTTCCTGGCCAGCCTTGCCAATGTGTTGAACTGCACCTTGATGTTCTCCCCCTAGGCTGCAGAGGTTCTGACCTGTAGCTTTGTCACTCCCTTGGTATGTCTTGCAACACAACACAGCAGGGCCTGAGTAGGGGTGGTTAACACTGCTTCCTCTCCTACTTCCCCTAAACCTTATTTTTTACATGACTGCCACCACGACCACCAGTTGTAATGCTTTATCTACACACTGTAAAGCAGGTGTCACCTGTTCAGATGTTACCTGTGTGGCCTCTGTTTCAGAGGCTGTGATTTGCCCTACCTACCAAGAGCACAGCTAACTCTGTACAGCAGCTGGGTTTGACTGCCCTATATTTAGCTGATCTACCAGCATGTTCATGGCTGCTGAATTCTAGGGCCCTGCTACCTAGCCTCCAAGGCATTGTCTTCCCCGGGCACCTGGGAAAACACTGGAAAGAGAACCATGTTGGAGTTGAGCCCCAACCTTG
The DNA here is from genome assembly GCA_023783475.1 of Daubentonia madagascariensis. Lineage (NCBI taxonomy): Eukaryota > Metazoa > Chordata > Mammalia > Primates > Daubentoniidae > Daubentonia > Daubentonia madagascariensis. The sequence goes on along the minus strand of JAKFHU010002396.1, from coordinate 187,819 downwards.
CCACGTAGGCAAGCTGTACCCAATCTTGAGCTTCTATTTTCCTATCTGCAGAATGGGATTACTGATGTTTGCTTTGCCTCTCCCACACAGGGTTGTAAAAAGTCAAGGAGAACGATGCAAAAGCGCTTCATGAACTATCCAATGCCAAACAAAGATAGGGAAGATAACCATGATGCCAATGAAACTGACGATGAAGATGAAGATGAGACAATGGTGGTGGTAATTGTGCTTGGCACATAAAGTTACTTGAGTTTTGACTGACTGATTAGGTGCAGTTTCCCTGAATGGAGCCGCCTAGCCCCTTCCTTCTAGGGTTTATCCAGACAACCTTGGGTACGTCACTCAGCTCACTACGATTAATTCATCTGTAAAATGAATTACAGTAAAAACCACCAGGCAGTGTTGCTGTGAGAACTGAAATGAGTCAATAGATATAAAATGAGTCAATAGATATAAAAGTGCCCAGAGGAGTGCCTGGCCCTTGTTGGGAACTGCCATAGCACTACTTGAATTTGAATTTATGTAACTTTAGAGGGAATTCTGATGCTCTCCAACTTGCATGGGGCAGTGGAAAGAGCACAGACTTTATCTTGCTCATTAAGTGGCACATGACTTCAACCTCTCTGAGCCTTAACTGCCTTATCTGTAAAATGGGAACAACAATGTTCGCCTCAAAAGATTGTTGTATGTGTTAAAGGGAATTGTCTGTGGAGAGAGCTTCTCACAGTGCCTGACACTGGTGAATGTTCAGTAATGCTCTCACCCTTATGCTTACATGGGTGAGTTGCTTAGAAGAAAATGCAAACCCTCCTATAGTCATGACTGTGGTGGCCTTGTCCTCCTTCAGCCCTGGGTACTGCCAGGCTACGGGTCTGTGGCTCACAGTGCACTCCCCTGGTGAGATCCCTTGGCGTGAGCACTGTGGCAGGAACAGTCATGTGATTGGGGTCCCAGGGTGGCAGGACTCTTGTTTTGCTAGTTGCTGGGCCTCCTGCATCTCTCTGCTGAAGCCAAGGCTTGATGAGAGACATCAGAAAGGGCACTGAAGGTGTCCGTCCTCAGCCTGCTGTCTGGGACTCACCAGCAGGCTACAGCTGGTGATGCTGTACGGGGGGCAGCCACGGGGAGGTGGTCTCACCCAGTAGCTGCTGGTGGAAGGAGGCCACAGGGGCTGGCATGGAGGCGTCCTCACTCCCTGGAGGCAGTGGTTGGCAGTGCTGAGGGATGACAGTTTGGGTGTCAGAGGGCAAGTTTTTGTTCTGTGCCACACTCTCTCTATGCACTTAAGTGACGAGGAATTTTTCACTGTTTTCAACACACCATGCATATTCTGGCCTCTGTCATTTGTGGATGCCCTTCTTTGCCTACTTGACAAAGTAGACATTTTTTGATGACACAGCTCACAAATCACTCCACTCCTGTAATTCTCTTGGACTTTGCTAGGCGTGGCTGATGTCCGCCTCTCTGGGCTTCCATAGCTATGTGCTCAGAGTCCTGACATATTTTGTCTTAAAGGGAACAGTTTTTGGATCTCTCTCCGCTACCAGAGGTGAGTGCCTCGAGGGCCAGGACTGGGTCGATTCCTCTGACATTCCCAGTTACGTGTGACCTTCGTGGTGCCTGACTCAAAGTAGATGTTCACACAAAGTTCATTTCCGGACCTTGCTTGGGCCACGACACCAAGGAACCAGAGCGGACAGTCAGGGACGAGTCCGGTGGTTGGTGGCAGTGGCCGTGGGCAGCACGGGGCGATGGGAGGCACCCGACTCAGATCTCTTCCTCTTCGCTGGCCTTGCTCCAACGGTGGCAGCAGTTGGCTGTGATGCCCAGGAGGAAGTTGGTGGCCACGGAGGCGATGGAGACCACGAAGCCCACGAACGCGATGAAGAGGTAGTCGTCCAGGCTCAGGGTCAGGTGGCAGGCCTTGAAGCTCTCCTCGGTGAGTGAAAAGAGCGGGGCGCCCTCGACTTCAGGGGGGCCCCGGCACTCAGCCAGCTGAGAGTCTGCAACACAGAAGCCAGGGAGGGTGAGGTGGCCCGGGGGAGAGGGGATGGCTCAGGGAGCTCCCCACCCCTCCCTGGGAAAAGGAAGAAAGACATTCACCAAGTTTCTTCTGTGTGCCAAAAATTTTACTTATCTTCTTTAGTTCCCTGGACAACTCTCAAGGCAAGGATTTTTATAATTGTTTTTACAGATGTGAAAATCACTGCCTAAAGAGTTTAGCAATTTGCCAAAAGTCCTACAGCTACTACCAATGGCAGATCTGGGGCTTGCATGGGACACCATTGAAAGCCCTTACAATAGTCTCCCCACTGGTCCCCCGCGTCTGCCATAAACCATTCCAACACAGTCAGCCGAGTGATCCTTTCAAACCTCAAGTCCTGTCACGTAAGTGCCTGAAACCCTCCCCTGGCTTCTCGCCTTTGGACAGGGTGAAAGCCAAGGTCCTCGTCTTGAGATCCAAGGACTCTTTCCTATCTCTTCCACTCTGCTCCAGCCACATGTGCCTCCCTGTCATTCTCCCATGACCCTAAGCATGTCCCCTCTTGAGGTAGGCAATGGGTGCTTTTGCGTTTGTTTCCTTGTGAGGGAGCTTCTCCCTGAAATCTCTGTACAGCTCAGCCCCTTGCTTCCTTTGGGGCTTTGCTCAACACCGCCTTATTAGTGAGGGCTTCCCTGTGACTCTGTATAAAATAGCACCCCCGCTGCACCTCCCCCAGGCTCCCCATCTGACCTACTCTGCTTTATTTTTCTCCACAGTATTGATCATTGTTTGACAGTTTGTTTATTGTCTGTCTTCTCCCCTCTGAATACAAGCTCCTCCCATGGCATCCTTAGCAACCAGTGTCCTGTCCATAGTAAGCGCTCAATAAATCTTTATTAAATAAGTACGGGGCGCTGTCCAACTCCAAAGTGTTGGGTCTTTGTACTACCCGTGTGGCTTTTCCAGATACACAGAGTGTAGGGTTAAGAGTATGGGTTCTGGAGCTCTCAGCCTGTTTCACCTGTCACTAGTGGTGTGATTATGGTACATTATTTAACCCCTCTGTGCCTTGGTTTCTTCATCTGTTAAATAAGGATAATAATAATGTCGACCTCATAGGGTTGTAGTGAGAATTCGGTGAGTTAACACACGTAAATTATAGGTTCCTGGTGCATGTTAAGCACTCTGCAAATGTGAGCTTTTAATATTATTGTTGGTTGGCTTCTCTAGACAGGTCATTGGGGGTCAGTTCTGCACTCAGGCTTCTGTAGGAGGGGCTGCTCCCCTGGGGGGGTTACTGTTCTCCCCAGTATCTTTCCAGGGTCTCTTTTATAAACGTGTGGTGGTTGTCAATGGTCTCATCTCACTGTGCCTTGGAAGTAAGAGCAGCGGGTGGCAGTTCTGCCAAGCAGTGCTAGGCACTGGCTTTTGAGCAGCTAGTGTTTCCTTCATTCAGTGGATAAATATTAATCAAGCTCTTACATTGGGCAAGCCTTTTTTTTTTTATTTTTGCCTTTCTGGCTCTCATGTTCTGCCTCTATAAGAAGGGGGTAATCCAACCAAAATTGTCTAAGAGAGTCAATGTGAAGAAGTTTTCTAAAGTATAATGTTTAAATGCCAGGTATTATTCATTCGGTAGTTTTTGAGGGCAAAGAATCAAATGATGGGTTTGGATTGACCCTTTTGAGAAATGGCTGAGCACCGTCATCCATAGAAATGGGGTCAGGTTCGGAAGGAGGGTGCAACCTTCCCCCAGTTCCAGGAGGAGAGGTTCCTGCAGGCTGTAAGCACAGGACCCCAGACCCTGCCCAGGCCGGGATCCGGTCTGGGGCTGACCCTCGTGAGTTCCCTGGAAACTGGAAGATGCTGAACTCCAAAGTCTACTGTGCATGTGAAAGGGGTCGTGGTGTGGCAGTGAGAAATGGGGAACTGAGAATGTGGGGACACTGACGCGGACCTGCCAGAGGAGCCCTGCAGGGCCATCGGCGGGACTGCACGGGATCCAGAATGGAACCTGGGGGCTGACAGAGCCCTCTGGTGAGTCTAGGCATCAGCCTTGAAGCCATGTTGTATCCCAAGGGCTTGCTTAGGTCCCTCTTTGTTTGAATTTTTCCAAACAGCATGGACAATAGTGAGAATCCCACTAAGAAAAAGGGGGGATGTGGTGGGAAAGGCCTAAAGGGAAGAGCGTAACCTAGTCCTGCCTACGCTGGCAAGGTTCGTGCACAGCAGGAAACACCCTGGCGAGTGTGGCATGGTGTCAGGTGTGTCTGTGGAAGGACAGGGGACCTGCATTCCAACTGTGGCCAGCTTGCTCTCTCACTGTGGGCCTGTGGACAGCCACTGTCCCTTTTTGGACAGGTGTCTCACCTGCACAGATGTGTGAGGCTGCACTGATGGGATCTCGGACCCCTCTCCTGCTCGCTGGGAGTCTGAGCTTCTTCTGCAGGGCAGCAGGGACGTCAAAAGTCCCCGGGTGTGATGGCAGCTCAGCACCCGGAGTGCCCTTTCTGTCATGAGTGTGCGGGAGAGAGAGGGAAGGTGTGGCCTGCAGAAGTTGGGCAGGAGAGATCGCTCCAGGCAGCCTCCCCCTCCTGCTCCCACCATCGCCCCATCTCAGTCCCCAGCTATTTTGGTCCCAGAGAACTTCCTCCCACAGCTCTGTGGAAACACTGGAATCGTGACCCACAGCCCCCCCAAACTATTTTGGTCTTGGGCTCCCCACTCAGCCCTCCATTCCCTCCTGCCTCATTTGGCACCGCTTCTTCTCAGCAGGTGCCGAGCCCGGGCTCTGGGGAAGCCCTTGGGCGGCAACCCTAGCTGTGCCACTGCTGAGTACTAGTGCCCAGGGCCAGAGCTGTCACACAGGGGACCCAGGAACTGGGGCCACAGCTGAGCATCGCCTGCCTCTGAGCCAGGCTTGGACACCACCGGGTGGGGCCAGGGCCCAATAGACCTGTGTGATTTGGGCTCCCTCAGGCCCTGACCCACCCTCCAGTTGGGATTGGCTGGTCATTTTGCCACATCTCTGTCCTCCTCTCAGCTCCTCACCATGTGCCCAAACTTTGCAGGACTCTGCTGAGGCCCTTTGGCCAGCCCAGAACTCAGCCAGTACCTGACTGTCCAGGATGCAGCCAGAGGACAGGCAGACTGCCAGGGCTCGAACCCTGACTTCATCACTGAGCAGCTGTGTGACTTTGGGCAAGCTACTGAACCTCTTTGTGCCTCAGTTTCCTTTTCTGTGGAGTGGAGACCTTATTTGGGTTCTTGTGAGGATAAGATACAATACAGAATGTAGAATAGTGCCTGGCATATAGTAAGGACTAACGTAGTATTAGCTATTACTATGTATATGAGAGTTTTCCAACACTTAGAACATTTAAAAAGCAGTCTGGTAGAATAGAATAGGGCTTAGAAGTCAAATAAATCTGAGTTTTATCCCTGCCACTTTCTAAGTGAGTAACTTGGGCAAGTCTTTGCATTGCTCTAAATCTCGGTTTCATCACCTGTAAGATGGGGATAATAAATAACGCATGCCAAGTTCTTAGGTCCTGGTGAAAGCGCAATAAACTCCATGTGCGATTAGCTATTCTCACTTGTTAACTATCTGTCTGCCTCATTCAGTCATAAGCACCACAGAGGCAGGGGACTTATGTTTCATGAACGAATGGGCCCCCAGGGCCTAGCACGCATCGCAAGGATTCGACAAATACTTGTGGACCAAAAAAGCTGGTGTACAAAGAGGCAAGCCCAGATCAGGGCACACAGTAGGTGCTCAAGAGCTCTAAGTGCCCCCCTGTTCTTTGGAGACTTTGCTTTTGGTGAGCAAGCCCTCCCGGCCAGTCCTGTCCCTCCCTTACCTGCCGTGCAGCGCTGGATCCGGTTCCGCAGCCACTTCAGCAGGGGCTCCATGGTGCAGCCGCACACCCAGGGGTTGCCACCGATCTGCAGGGTCACCAGCCCCGGCAAGCCCTCAAGGGCCTCCAGGCTGAGGAAGGCCAGGCCCCCGAAGCTGAGATCCAGGTCTCGGAGCTGTATGAGGCCCTGGAAGGCCTGGGGGTGCACCCTCCGCAGCCATGGATTGTGGCTCAGGTCGATGTGCACGAGCCCGTGGGCCTCCTGGAACATGTCAGCCGGCACGTGGCTGAGGTTGTTATAGCTCAGATCCAGGTGTGCCAAGCGCTTGGCATGGAGGAAGAGGCCCGGGGGCAGCTCCATCAAGGAGTTGTTGCGCAAATCCAGCACCCGGAGCTCCATGTAGCATGTGAGGTAGCCGGGTGGCACGGCTGTGATGCGGTTGTGGGCCAGGCTGAGGTTACGGGTGTCCATGGGCAGGTCTGGGGGCACGGAGAATAGCCTTTGGCTGCTGCAGTCCACCACCTGGTTATGGCACGTGCAAAGGACTGGGCAGCTGGTGCCAGCATCCGAGTGCATCACTCCGGCCGCCAAGAGGAGGGAGATCAGCAGCATGGCTGGGTGGGGAGGCCCGGGCCAGGGAAGCTGTGCCCAGGTGTCACCCATCTTGGGCAGCTGGCAGCAGCAGTGCTGAAGGGAGCCCATGGGGACTGTGTCCATGCAATCAAGAGCCAGGGACACAGGAAGGCAGCTACATCAGGGGCCAGAGCCCTTGAAGGTGGGGCTTCCAAGCATGGGGTGTCATGGCTCAAGCCTTTCCCAGAGCCTCTAAGCACCAAAGGGCTTCCTGAGATCCATGGGAAGTCCCCCTCTGGAGCCTAGGGGGCTAGAAACCCAGCTGAGGTCCCCCAGGGTCTGAATGATGATCAAAACTTGAGAAAGGAAGGGGACAAGGATGGGGCTGGACTGGCTTCCAGCAGGCCCTGGAAGGGTTCCTGCAGATCTTTTGTGTCCGTCTCATCCATGCCTGCTGGGTGCTTCCTCTCGGTGCTACGTCTAAGAGGTGGGAGGGAGGTGCTGAAGGAGATGAAAGGTGCCCTTTAAAGGTCCTGGCACTTCTTCTAAGAAAACTTAAGCCCTGCCCCAAGTCTGGGACTGATTAGGAAGCCAGGGCTGCACCTGGGTCTCCAGCCTTCATGGTCTCAGAGGCCATTTCTCCTGGTGGCCCAGTGGGCTTGAGTCCAAGGGGGTCTGGGGGTGGGTGTTTTGGGAAGGCAGCCCGGGAGGAAGTGGGTCTCCATGGGCCTCCTAAAACCCCAGGAGTCCTCAGCCTCAGTGGCTGCTGGAATCCCCAGAGGGACTCTTCATTCTCCTGGGAGGGGAGGATCCCAAGTGACACGTGCTGTCTGGGCCTCCGAGGCTGGACACAGCCATGAGTCCTGAGGTGCAGGCTGGGGGTCAGCTGGAGGAGCTTTGGCTACTTCTCCAAGCCAGCACCTCCCTCAGCACAGCTCTGCATTCAGCAGGTGGAGGGTGAGCTCACTCTGTCAACAAGGAGAGCACTCAGGCAGAGAAATCAGGCACTACAGCCCTGGTCCCCCTCACCCAGGTCCCGTCTCCCAGCTCTCTCTCTCTCTCTCTCCCCCTCCATCTTCCCTTCTTTGGCCCCCAACCACAAAAGTCTCTGCTTGGTGTCTCTCAGGTGTGGGCCACGGTGGGCTCAGACCCCAGCCTCACACTATTGTCACCCCCTAATCGTCCCTGGCCCAGCCTGTGGCCATCCTCCTTCCAGCTTTCTGTACTAGATGCATTTTCTTCCTCTCCACAAAGCCCCGCCCCCGTCAGCACCAAACGGCTAAATCTCCTTGAACAACTCCCCAAGAAAAACCTGCATCCACACTCTGGCCGTTTGCACACCCCTTTCAAACGCCCTCAGTGCTCCTGTCTCTCTCTCTCTCTCACACACACACACACACACACACACCCATTCTTCTGTGACTCCCCCATATTTTGTCCTGCCCCGGGCTTGCGCCTCCCAGTTCTCTCTCCAGCTCCCTTCTGCACACGCCCTCCTGCACAGCCCCCTCCCCAGCCCCCCCCTTACCCCCAGCACACACCCTAATCCCGTCATCCCTTTCCCCAAACACTGCTCTCCTGCGCTGCCCCCAGCTGGAGCACACGCCCAGACTTGGTCAGGCAGAGGGACAGGAGCAATGCCACGCCCGGAGCCTCAGCCCCACCGTGCACCCGCACCCGCCGTGGCCCCTCTCCTTATCTCCTGCCCACCTGCTGTCCTCACTTGTCCTCCCTTCACCCCTCGGTCTGCCACTGACTCGCTTCCCACCACTTCCAGCCTCAATCCCGCCCCCTGGGCAATCACCCCAGCTCCCCTCCATTCAGACTCATTTTTCTGAGCCCCCATGTTTAACCCCCTGCACTCCCACAGGCCCTCATGAGCCTACTCACTCCGTTCCAAGGACACAGCCATCAGTCTGCAGCCGGGTCTCCCTCCCTCATCCTGGAATCCCGCTGGCTCCTTGCTTGCTTCAGAGCAGATTGCCTCCCCGGCTCTTCCCCTCCCCCGGCCTCTCCTCCATGTCTCCTGGATCCCAGGCCAGCATCTTCTGTGGTTTCCCGTCCTGTGGTCCCTGTGCCCCTTCTTTTACCCAAAAAGGGAATTAGAGAGAGAGGATGCTTGGAAGAAAGTTCACAGAATCCGAATGCTTCTTTCTGAAACTCAGCCGGTGCTGAGGCTGCAGGGGCATGTGGCTTCCGCCAGAGCCAGGTCTTCCCCTCCCTCCCCCCTCCCTCCCTCTCTCCCCCTCCCTTCATCCCTCTCCCTCTTCTCTCCCTTTTTCACTCCCCTTTTTTCCTCGAGGGCCAGGTACTGACGTCTCACTGTCTCTTAGCAACTGCCTCCACATCTCTGAGCAACAGGAGAACTGGCTATGGACCCCACCACCACAGGAGCTGAGGGAGCCATGCACGATGCACTCGGCTGAATTCCCGGCCACCCACAGGACCCTAGGGATAGGGCGAGGGGAGGAAGGGGAGAGGAGGAAGGCCAGCTGGGGGCAGAGGAGCAGACAGGCAGACAGGGCGCCCAGCGGGGAGGTTGGATCAGGGGCAGGGTGTGGATCTGGAATTGTAGATGGGCGAGGGAGAGCTTAAGGGCACTGGACCCAGAAGGGGAAAATGGGAATACTTGGAATAGGAAAGGGACTTGGGGGCAAAATGGGGGCATTGAAGACATGAATGAAAACGGAAAAAACCAAGAGTGCATATGACAAGTTTGCTCACTTTTTTTTTTTATTAGAGACACTTTATTTTTATTATTTTTTTAAAAAATAATTTTTGTTTCAACATATTAGGGGGTACAAGTGTTCTTGTTACATGGATGAATTGTATAATGCTGCAGCCAGTGTGCCTGTCACCAGAGTAGTGACATTTAGCTCCCACTTATTGGTGAGAACATGTGGTGTTTGATTTTCCATTCCTGAGATATCTTACTGAGGTTAATGGTCTCCAGTTCCATCCAAGTTGCTGTAAATGACATTATTTCATTCCTTTTCATGGCTGAATAGTACTCCATGGAATATGTACATATATACATATATATATATGCACACCACATTTTCTTTACCCTGTCATCAACTGATGGGCACTTAGGTTGATTCCATATCCAAATTTGCTCACTTGATGGGATATATCCATTCAGTCACTGTATAACATCTGTTTCCCTGGGTCTGAATGTATTTTGGGCTCCAGGTATCAGGTGACTGGCTCAGGGCTTGTTAGGGACAATTATAGGAGGTGTCTCCTTTTTTCTGTTCCTTGATTGTCCCTAAGTGCTGACCGCATGAGCTCTCTGGGGCTAGGAAGCTTGGCTGGGATCTGAGAGCCTTTGGGATCCAAAGGGTCAACTGCCTGTCCAGGTGGGTGTGCCCAGAGCTCTCCAGACATTTAGTTGGATCTGGATTTAGGGGAGTGGAAGCCTGTGGTCCTTTCTTCTTTCTCCAGGATCCAGGGACTCTGTCTGTTGTCCTGTCCCCATCCGTCCAAGCTTCCTGTTCCCTCCATACTCTCAGAATGACTTCAGATAAGGGTGAAATTTTTACGACACTGCTTTTCTTGCTGGACCACTGAACAAGTCTCCAGTGGTCCTGCATTTTTAAAACTGGCTTGATCAGATGGTTTAGTCAAAGAGCTGGATTATTTCTTTGTTTTAATAAATACTTATTGAGCATTGACGGCGTGCTGGGTACTTGGCCAGATGGTGGGCTTATAGCCTCCAGGAAGATGGGTGTAGGCTCTTCCCTCGTGGAGCTGATGTTGGCCCTGTGTTTTCCCTTGGTTGGCCTAGTTCCTCTTGCATTTAAATAGTATCTTATGTCTTTGGGGGAACCAAAATGGAGTAGTAGAAAACAACAAGTGTGAAGTTATACAGATTCTGGGCATTTATAAAATTCTCAAAATCGTTGACAATGTCTTCTCTAACATGATTCTTTTTCCTATATGGTTATAGAAGTCTTCCATCTTTCTGTGTTCTCTTATATTATGCTCATTTTGAATCTTTCATGTTCTACAATGTCTAGCGCAGAGTAACATGGTAGCAACTTCATAAATTTTTGTGTATTGAATTGACTGAGGTAAATGTAATTTTCACGCCCCCCTTAAAGAAGGGAATGTTTGTTCAATCTCATTTATGAGTCCAGAAATAACATATTAATCTTAACCCAGAAAACACAACAACACAACAAAAGTAATCCATTATAACTGAGGACTATTGGCCTCAGGAAAGCAAAGCTAGCATCATACTTTATTATAATAACATTAGCTGAACAGTGATAGAAAACATAATTATTTTAGTAGAGGCTAAGAAAGGTATTCAGCACAGTTCAACATTTGATGTTGACTAAAGGTACCTTGAAAAACAAATAAAAAAGAATGGAGATTTTCTTTCTTTACATGATATGAAGTTTATATTTACAATTAGAATCAATAATATGACTAAAGGAAAATATTAATGACAGTTTCCTTAACAAGAAGGATCTAGGCAAGAAGAATGCCTCATCATCATTTGAAATTTCAGTTTTCTGTCCTGTAAAATAAGGGTAATGACACCTAACTCATGGGGACTTTTTAGGTACATGAGTCGTTCTTAATAAACACTTAGAACAGTATACAACACTAAAAGTGGGTTTGTTAAATGAGCAAATAAAGTAAAACAAAATAAACAGCAGAGTATAAAATTGCTGAAACTGTTATGCAGAAAGAAAGACAAGCAAATTGCACAAGAAAGGAGAAGTGAAGAAAGGAAAATATTACCTTTGCAGATGATTTGAATGTATTAGGCAAAAGAAGTTGTAAAACCTTCAGAAAACCCCAATTCAAGAGTATTATCATTGCACATAGTATTTTCTATAAAAGTGAGGTTCAATGGGGCAGAAATATTTTAAATGACCTTTTACCTTTAATCATTCTGTGAATTATTATGAGCCTCTATGAATGCCAAACTAGTGTCTCATGGTACACCATGTGCCATGAGAAAACCGTTCTTGAATAAGTTTGAGAAACACTGAGTTAAACAAAATAAAATGAATTTATTAATTGCAAGATTTCCCAGAGTCTTTAATGTGCACATGATCATGGTCAGTCTGCAAGTGATAGTACTGGGGAGCGAGGGATATATAATATCCAGCATTTCCTAAACTTATTTGGGATCTCTGTTTTTCTATCTTCTGCTCCCCTTCCTCCTCCTCCTCCTTCTCCTCTTCCTCCTTTTTGTTGGAACTGTTAATATTGGGAACAGTTTTCAGTAGAGCACGGTTGGGGAAATACTAAACTAAAATTTATTATAGCTTATCCGTGGCTTAAGTGTCTTCACTCTAGTATTAGCAGTTGGCTTCTGTAGAGTTCATTTTACTTTTTTTTACACAAAGAAATGAAACCTCTATCACTTTATGAGAGTATTACATATATAGATAAAATAAATCCTTGTTGAGACACCTGTGCCAGGTGGTTGGCTGTTCTTTGCAAAATGACCTTCTCCTGTACAGCATTCCTGTAGTGGGAGTGATTCAATTTTGAACCCCAGCAAAATGATAAATGATTACCTACCATGGCATTTTGGGGCCTCCTGCAAGTTATTGAAACTGTGATTGTTCAATCCATGAAGGTTGAGGTTTTGCTGTACTGGGAAAATACACAGGAACCAATCAAAGAGTTGTGGAAACTGAAGTGAGTTGAAAAATCATTTTCATTATTATGATTTCCTGAATACATGCTAAATTAGTTGTAACGGTGACAGAAAATCATTAAATACATGAGAATTAATTTAATCTACCACATAAGAAATTTATTCAAGGAAAATTATGAAACCTGAGTAGAATGAGGATAGGGGAAGAAAAGGAAAGCTAATCTCTCCAGTTACTGGAAAAGTTTAAAAATAGGAAGGATGAACCTGCTTTCTTTATTATCATAACTCAATGAAGTAGTTAACAAAATCTGGTGAACTGGTAGCGGAAGCCATCTAGGGGAAAAAAACCAGCAAGAACACACAGATCATGTTAATAAGATGATGATGACAGTGATGCTGCTGCTGATGACAATGATGACTGGAAATGCTTAAAAGTGACAATAATGGACTTACCTAACTAAAAGATTAAAAAAACATATTTGCAAACCTAAAATCACTCAATGGCATTCCTCGATATCTGTGCTTTGAAAAATGACCATAGCATAGACTATACCTTCTGGGAGTGATTCTCACTATTAGCACACAGAGTACGAAAAATGGGAAACAAAACAACAAGATTGAAAGTAATCTCAGTATAAGAAATGTTATTGAGACATTAGCTCCGTGCTTCATTTTTATACATTGAAAAGAAAATCCCAAATCATCCACAGAAAGAAATAAACAATAACAAAATACAAATCAGGGAGAGAACAGAATAGCGAGTTTTTATCCTAGCTGTGGAGAACAGGTATTTTTCTGCGTGTTGAGGAAATGGTCAATGTCATTAGCGACAAGATGGCTCTCGTCAAACACGTAACATTAAAAGACAATGAGTTTTACTGAGCAAAAAATGACACAATAAGAGAGAAAGGAAAGAAAGTCAATGGAAGAACAGATTTTAGACATAAATGATTTGAAATCATATGTGCAAAATACATTAAGAAATGCCACAAATTCTTACACATTGACATAATACATAAATTGCTCTGATACAAATACAGAAAATATAACATTGTGGTAGGTAGGATTCTAAGATGGCCCTTGTGGTGGATAGAATAGTGGTCCCCAAAGATGTCCATATTCTGATCCCTGAAACCTGCCTTACATGGCATAAGGGACTTTGTAGACGTGCTTAAGTTAAAGATTTTGAGATGGGAAGGTTATCCTGGACTATCCTGGTGGGTGCAATGTAATCATAAGGATGCGTACAAGTGACAGAGGGAGGTAGGAGAGTCCAAGAAGGAGGCGGAATGACGGAAGCAGAGGCTGGAAGTGTTACGATGCTCACTGTGAAGGTGGTGGAAGGGACCTGAGGCAAGGAATGCAGGCGGCTTCCAGAAGCCGGGAAAAACAAGGAAACAGATTCCCCCCCCCCCCCCCGAGAGCCTCCGGAAGGAACTCAGCCCAGGTGACCCACAGGAGGTTTCTCATGTCTAGAACTGTGAGATAATGGATTTATGTTGTTTTAAGCCACGGAATTTGTGGTAATTGGTGACAGCAGCAATGGGAAACTAACATAGCCCTCAAGATTACCACCTCCTGATTGAGTGTGGGTAGAATCTGTGAATACGATGGGATATCACTCCTGTGATTAGGTTACTAATCCGTTGACTTCATGGTCCTCAAAAGGGGGACTACCAGGTGGGCCTTACCTCATCAGGTGAGTCTTTAACAGGACCTGGGCCCTTCCTGAGAAGGTCTTTGACTGAGGGGCATTTTCCATCGCTAGCTCTGAGGATGGAGGGGGCATGTGGGAAGACCTGAGAGTGGACTCCGCTTGCTAAGATGGATCCCTGCAACTCTCTGCCCCTCTTTCTTTGTTGGGAATTCTCTGTTTACCTGTCTGTCTCCATTGCTAGACGGTGAGCAACTTGTGGGTAGGTACTGTGCTTTGTTTGTATCGTTTTTTCCAGTGTCTAGAACACAATAACCTCGCAAGTATTTGCTGTGTGAATTGTGAATGAGTGAACTCACTCTCGAGCGTCAGGCCAGCTGTACCTGCTGCGGGGTTCACTTCGCTGGGAGCCTATAAAACCTCTCTGGCTGAGGCAGGCTTGTGCTGGTTAAATGTGTATCTAGGGACACTAGCGGTAATGGTAAGAGAGGCTTCTGGAGGCTTCCAGAAGAAAGAGAAGTGGATGTAAAGGGATGAACTAAAAGACCAAAATTTATACTGTTTCTAGCATGATAGGAGGTAGAAGCAGAAGATGCTGTCGTGTTGAGGTCCTGTTGAGTGAGGTCAGATTTACTGTACTGGGAGAGAGACAGGGGCCAGAGAAAAGGTACTCTTCCTTCACTGACCAGAAAAGACTACCATGGGGAAAGAAAGGAACCAATACATGCTGAGTAGCTATAATGTACAGAGGGTGCAGAGAGGGTGACTGAAATTCGTCTACTTATTTAACACACTTTTTTCCACAGAACTGTTGTATAGAAGGATAACACAGATTTTGAAAACCCGCTATGTACCAGACCCTTTCCTAGCTACTGAAGTACAGGCAGGTTTGATATACCTGTGCAGCACATACACCTGTACAGCAAATGGGGCCAATATCCATTCTGATTGGTTAGTGTCTGTGATACCCGGTTGCTAAATATTTTGGCCATCCCTTCTGTTTAGCAGTGAACAAAAAGTCCCACTCCCTTGGTGCTTGGTTTTCAGTTGGAGGAGATAGAAGATAATAAACACATAAACAAATATATAACTGTGGGGATTAATGCCATGAAAGAAACCAAATCAGAGTACAGGGGTGGAGGTTAAATAATTTTCCTGAGATTTCACAGCCAGAAGGAGGTGGAACCAGGACCAGATGAATTTGAAGGCCGACTCTATCCACGCAGTCTAAAGGGGAGTTGGAAAGAGAGATCTTCTTGTAAGTCGGTCATCAAGTATTTATTAAGCCCCTACTACGGGTCAGGCACCATGCTAAGCACTGGACACAAGTCCTTGCTCAGAGGGGAATGAAGCAGAGAAGACAAACCTTAAATCACTGAAAAGATACAAAGTGTTTCAAAGGGAGACTATAGGATGCTACCGGGAGGTAAAAAGCAGAGTTATCCCAAAGGAAAGGAAATCAGTTTGTGGAAGACTTACCTGCACGCCCATGTTTATTGCAGCACTATTCACAATAACCAAGATATAGAATCAACCTACGTGTCCGTGGACAGATGAACAGACAAAGAAAATGTGGTATATAAGTGCATGCAATAGAATACTATTTAGCCTTAAAAAAAAAAAAGGAAATCTTGTCATTTTCGACAACATGGATGAACCTGGAGGACATTATGCTAAGTGAAATAAGCCAAGCACAGAAAGACAAATATTGCATAATCTCACTTATATGTGGAATCTAAAAAACTCAAACTCATAGAAGCAGAGATTAGAATGGTGGTACAGGGCCTGGTTCAGGGGTGGGGGTGGTGGGGGAGGACGGTAGGGGAGGTAGGGAGATGTTAGTCAAAGGGTACAATGTTGCAATTAGACAGGATGAATAAATTCTGGAGATATATTGCACAGCATAGTGATGATAGTTAATGATGTATACTTCAAAATTGCTAAGAGAGAAATCTTGAATATTCTCACCATAAAAATATTAAGTATGTGACGTGATGGATATGGTAACTAGCTGGATTTAATCATTTCATGATATATACATATATCAAAGCATCGTGTTGTATGCTGTAAATATATACAATTTTTATTTGTTGATTAAAAAATAACTAAATAAAAGTCAAAAACTATAAAAAGCAGGGCTATCCTCACAAGGGGTGGTGAAGGAAGACCTCCCTGAGAGAGCCATGCATTCGCTGAGTGTATCTGTTCCGTGCTCTCTCTCCTACCCTGTGAGGTGGTGTTCTGTGCAAGCTCTTGCACTCTGAAGAGCATCAGCCCTTCCTGTCTGGCTCCCCACGTATTCCTTCCTTCGTGGGTGTCTGCTGGCGCTGAGCTCTTCCCTGCTCTCGCCCATTTGTGATTCTGATACTGTCCAGATGTGCTTAGCAGGCCCTCGACTCCCCAGCCAGATCACTGAGCTGTTCCTATTACCGGCCACCGACACTGAATCATGCCTCTGACCCATTCATTTGGGGCAGATGTCTTCTCCCAGGCATCCTTAGAATTCTGGGAAGAGGATGGGGGGAGGGAGCCCAGCTCCTGCCCTGGGATTTTCTGGAAAAGGAGAGCTGCAGTGTTCAAGGAGGAAGAGATGAGAGGCAGGAACTGGGAAAAGCTGCAAGCTTTCCTCCCAGGCACTTGGGAAGTAAGACCTATTTATAGGACGATTGTCAATAAGTCTTGCCAATCGAAGCTTCGCCTGAAAATACTCTGGAACTGCAATGAGGTCCCACCTACCTCTGTGACCTACGCCTTTTTGTTCTCTGTTGTCTGTCCATGTGGATAAAGGTGAACCATCTATCTCCTGGGTCAGGCACAGAAAAGCTGCCACATCTGGCATCATTTATTCATGCCTGTGTTTGCAAGGCCACCGTTGCTGATTTCGTTTTTCCTCACCATTGTTACCCTTGCCCAGGTGCTGCTGAGTTGGAACCAGAAGACCTTGGTCGGAGCTTAGCCCTGCCATTCTCTGGCTCTCTGCCCCTGGGGACATCAATGTATAGCTAACATTTATTGAGCACCTTTTTGCGCCAGGCATGAGGTTAAGTGCTTTGCGTGGACTGTTTTATCTTGTTCTTATGGCAGCCCTATGAAGGGAGCTGTTTCTTTTTCCTTTACTATTTTTTAAATCCAATTTTACAGACAAAACCAATCAACGCTCAGGTAAATTAGGTAATTAGCTGAAGGTAACACGGCTGGTGGAAAGAGTTTATGACCGTCACTCATGAAACACTTACTTTGTGTTCAGTGTTGTACCTGTGCCGTCTTTTAAAATCCCTGCAATAAGCTGAAATCTAAGCACGATAACCCCATATTTTATACATGAGGATATTAAGGAGCCAAGAACTTAAGTAACTTGCCCAAAGTTACATGGCTTGTAAATGGCAGAGGAAAAAACTTCAACCTAGTCATTTTACTTCCAAGATCCAAACCTATACTTTCCGAACCTCAGTCTTCTCCTTTGCTAAATGGGGATAATAATTCTCTTAGTCACCACACGGGGTTCAAAACAGGACATTCCTGTGGAGACTCTAAAGGGGAGTGGAGGCTCACCATTGTGACAAATGGTTGTGGGGGGAACGTATTCCCAGGCACACCTTCCCTCTCTCGAGTCTGCCCCAGACCTGGTGTCTGCAGGAGACTAAGGTCTGGTACAGGCATGGTCTTTTTGAACCAGGTTGGGTTTCCTTAAATATTCTAGAGGAGGTGGCATTAGATAAACATACATCAAACAAAGCAGCCATTGGGGGGTCCTGCTTGGTTAAGAGGAAGGCATTGCTGAATCTACCTGTGGCCAAAAAAGGGGAGATACTAACATAGCTTCCCCACGTGGCAGCTGGGCCCGAATCCCTGGGCTGCTCTTTGTCAGCTGTGTGAGTGTGGGTTAGTCTCTTAACCCCTTTGAGCCTCAGTGTCCCTCTGTGGAAATGGAAAAAGGCACTTCCTCACTCAGTGAATTGCTGAGAGCATTTTATTAGCTATTGAGTGCTTTATACATATGATATTAATTTCCTTCCTTTGAGTAGTAAATGAGACATGCTGGGCTTCCCTCATTTGATAGGGTTCCATGTCTGGCTCTAGGATCTCATGACATGCTCTGGCATGCAGATGTGTCAAAGCCTCAGGAGTTGAAAGAGCAAGAGATGAAGTAGATGCAGAAGGTTCCAAGGTGGCTTCACTCCAATCCCATGAAAGCGACAACTGGCTGTTCGCTCACTCAATGGCTAACCTTTCCAGCACCTCCTATGTGCCTGGTCCTGGGCTTTGCACTTCCAGGAGGAGAAGAAAACCCACTGGTCTTGCCTGAGTAGGAGTTTATGGTTTTAGGTAAGGAGACAAGACCAACACCAACTTAGAATTATTAGTTGTGGAATTTAATTCAGGACTAAGCTGGGTGAGGAATGGAGGCACACGGGTTCTGACAAGAGAGACAGATGGAGAGATGACAGTAAGCAGGGAAGGCTTCCTGGCAGAACCAGGGCTTGAGAGGGGCTGAGAGGATCAGGGAAGGTAGTGGCGGCTGTAGTGACGTTCCCCTTCACTCCATGTTATGTGAACATTGCCATCATCCCACCACTAAAAAGCACAAAGCACTGACTCTGTTCTAGTCACGGAGCCGAACCCTTTATGTCATTGAAGGCTCTCAACCTTTTGAGGTTGACATCATCATCCCCCTATTTTATAGACAAGAAAACAGGCAGGTGAAATAAGGTGTGTCCAGGCCACATACCTACTCAATGGCAGAGCCTGATTCTGACTCTGGATTGTCTGGTATATCTGGAGCCTGTGTCCCTAGCCACAAGGCTATACATTGAAGGCACGATGGAGCTGTGTGAAACACTCTTTGACGTCCACCCAGACTGAGAAGGTGGGCCAGTGGAAAGAAGGCTGGGACCTGTTAGGAGCAGAGAGGAAGGAATTTCTTTCCTACCCATTCTTTTGTATTTCTTTCTCTGCGGGAGGGACTTTAGGGCCAAGATGCTTTTGCCCTAGAGATGCCTTTGGCCTGGATTGCTGAGAGGGACCAGGCCATGGTGGAGAGGTAGGAACTGGATGCTTTGGGCTGTCTAGGGCTCTGAATCCAGAAGAGAAAGAGGGGCCCAAGGCTGCATTGTGGAGTCCTCAGTGCAGTGCATGAGGGCAGAGAAGAGGGATGCAACAGGAACCCACACCTGCAGCTACAGTGTGGCCTTTACTGGGGGAATGTGGGGCATAAAGCACAAGAGTCAACCCAGTTCAGCAGGGCCGAGCTCAGCCAGCCACGTGGAGGGGAAGGATGCTTATCCCAAGAACGAGGACCAGACTCCCTCCCAATCTTAGGCAGCCCAGGTGCAGGAGTCCTGAACTGAGAAATCAGGCAATGACCAGCTCTGCTTCAAACTTGCTGTGGGGGCTTAGGGCAAATCATATCCCTTCTGTAGGCCTTAGTTTCTTCATCTAATAACATGGAGCATTTGGACCAGCAGTTCTGAACAGGTTGGGTGACTGTAGAGTTCTAGTAAGGACAATGACTAAGCATTTGCCACGTTTTGAGATGACACTGAATCATTTTCTTTGATGGTCTGATTCCCTATGGCCTGATTGCTTGGCTCTGAAGCCTCAGGATTCAGACCCTACATCAATAAGGAGCTGGAGAGGGGATGGAGGTCTCCCCACTATGCCAGGGAAGCAGGGACCCGCAGGGCTGGGGTGATGGAGCAGCCACTGCCTGCAATCCCAGAATAGCTGCAGCCCTCCCGGCATCTGCCATCCTGGCTGCAAACTCCCAGCTCATGGGCTGCTCCCTCTCCCTGCCGTCTGGCAGGCACTGCTTTCCAGGTTTTTGCGGCAGGGACTAAGCAGCCCTCCTTGTAAGCTACAGCATGCTGGCTTCTTTCTCCAAGTGGCTGGGATCATAATAGCAACTTTTCTCTGGTTCTCGCCATCCTGCCCCCCTTCACCTCCCTGATGGTTGAGGACAGAGGAGTAGTTTAGGACCGTGGAAAGGGGCCAGGGGTCTTAAGTTCTTCCTTGCTATATGACTGAGCACAAGTCTAAACATCTCCCTTAGTTTCAGCATCTTAACCTGTGAAATGAGTGCAGTCAGGCTATTGTTCCATTGCTGTTGACCAAGCAGTCATCCCAGAGGTTCATAGCTGGGGTCCCTTTTGCTTGGATGGTGCTCACACCATGCTGGTTGTTTAATATTTTGAATATCTCATTGGGGATAATAATGTCTGGGCACTAACACAGAACTGCTGTGAGAATACAACAGGAGTAAATAAAGGACAGGAGCAAGTGCTTTGGAAACTGTGAAGCCATAATCATATATCTAATGCACCTGTCTGTCCAGTACCCACTTGTCTTCTATGTCTTGGAGATAAATTTCACCTTAATTTTCCACTCATTCATTCTTAACCATAGGGTTCAGTTTGAGTTTGTTACACTTCTAGTTCCAAGTCTGTGTGTGAGCCAGGCCTGGGCAGGTGAGCATGTCTTCCTCTGGGTTGCAGTGACAGGTTAGGGGATGAACCAAACCAGAGCCAGTCCCAGGGCAGGACCCAGACCTGACCAATAGGAGCACACATGTTCTCACTGTGGTAATGGCTCAGGGATGGGCATGTGACCTGAGTTAGACCAATCAGATCATTTCTCTGAGATTATTCTCACTTGGATGGGTAAGGAAAGTCTCTTCTTTTTTAGGTTATGAGTTTGTAGGGTGTGACTCATGGCTTCTTTTTACGTGGAGGAAGCCTGTCTGGTAGAAGAGAATGGAGCCAAGCAGAAACAAAACAGATAAGAGGTGAAGAGGAGAGAGGAGAGAGTCCCGATGATGTCAAGTCCTGGCTGTCTCTGGTCCCTCATGCCTTCACTCCTACAGCTCCTCCTCAAAGTGGAGCAAAGAACAGAGAGCAGCACGGCATGGGGTCTACCTGGACAGTTTTACCTTGGTGACAAGGGAAGGCTCTTCTATTAGGGTTGAGTATGATCTTAGACTTGAATAAAGTAAGAGAGTAAGCCCTGTACATACACAGGGGAAGAGAGTTCCAGGAAGAGGGAATAGAAAGTGCAAAGGCCCTGAGGCAGAAGGGAGCTTGGTATCTTCAAGGAATAGCAACTGCATCAAGTGTGGCTGAGACCCTGGGGTGTCTCAGCTGTGGAGTCCCTCTCTGCCTGCACTAGAGTTGATGCTGGGACCTCAGCTGTAGCCTCATGGGTTTTAGTGCTTGTAGCTGCCAGTGGCTAGAAAGGTCAGAGACCAGCACTGAGGCCTTTTTTTTTTTTTGGCTCTGTAATCCTATATCTGTCAATACCAAAAGGATATGACCTTCCTTAAATTAGCTTCCTCTAATAACTTACCCAGGATCTGTCATAAATGACTATTTCTACAGGGATCCAGAGAAGGGAACAGTTCTTTGTGGCTAGAGTAGACAGAAAAGCGTCAATGGAAAGGATTTCTTTCATTACAATTGCTGAGGTGTGACATTCCATGAACACATGCCAATTTGTTCCCTGTGTGTTTGTTCCTTTCTTCATTTATTTGACAAGATTTTATTGAGTATCTGATACGTGCCAAGGTATACAGAAAGGCACTGAATATACAAAGATGAGTCAGTCACGGTTTCTGCTTTCAAGGATCTCAGTGTGGGGTGGGTGTGGAGGAGGCAGCCACGTAAACAGATAATTCGAGAGAAACATGGCAGGTGCCGAAACCGAGGTAGGACGACGGTGCCGCTGCAGGAGCCCTGAGCAGGGAAGGATGGTTTTACTGAGAAGAGTCAGGGTGGTCTACACCGAGGACGTGACCTCTGAACTGGACGTTGAAGACCCAGGGAAGTTTCACCAGCGGAGAGCAGTGAGGAGGGACAGCACATGTTAAGAGTATGCAGTCACGGGAAAGGTGTGGATTAGGAAGTGGCGAATATTCAGTGTAGCGGGTTTTGGGACTTGAGAGCGGGAGGTAAAATAGAGTAGGGGAGGGTGGTTGAGGTCAGCCTCGTCTGCACTGGGTGTTTAGACTTTGTTTGGTTGATTAAGAGAGTCTTTGGGGATTTCTAAGTAAGGAAGTAACACAAACAGATTAGATCGTTAAATAATATGATATAATATGATGATAATAGGAGTTTGTCTGAAGACGGTCAGTCGCTTGGGTTGAGATAGAGTTACAAACTCAAACGCCAACAGGGGCCAGCAGATAACACAGGAGAACAAGGAACACAGCTGGACGTGTGGCCCCTGCTCTGTCTGCGGAGGGAGCTACTACTCTTTCCCACTGGGAGCTCAGAGCCAGGGCCACTAGGGCTTCTGAGCTTTGAAGCGCAGTTGGGAATCCAGATACTTATGTAAAAAATCTTCACCATTTTTAAATGTTGGCAACTAATTTAAATTCTACAAAACGTTGTGTGGGCCAAGTATAACACATCTGTCAGCCTGATCTATGAGCAGGCCACTGGTTTGCAACTTCTGGGTTGAGAAAAGCAGTCTCTTTCCCCAAGAGAGATTGAAATAGTTTTGGATCCAATGATTCACGCCTGG
Organism: Daubentonia madagascariensis; assembly: GCA_023783475.1. Taxonomy (NCBI): domain Eukaryota; kingdom Metazoa; phylum Chordata; class Mammalia; order Primates; family Daubentoniidae; genus Daubentonia; species Daubentonia madagascariensis. The sequence goes on along the minus strand of JAKFHU010002396.1, from coordinate 165,613 downwards.
AATGACCTCCTTTCATTCTCGTTCTAGAAAATTCCTGATCATTTCTTAAGGTTCTATTTAATTCTCCTCTGTGACGCTTTCCCCATCACCCCACCCTGACACCCTCTGAACACCCCCAACATTTTCCAAGCAGTCATCACTTCTTTGTGTTCTGCTGTATCTTTTACATGTCCTGATACCTGAAAAACAAAAAGAAAAAACAAAAACAGAGGTTGTGGAGCAGTACAGAAACCAGGGCCGGAAAAGACATAGAACTGTCGATTAAAGGATGGAACCAAGACTTGCAGGAGAAGTCAGCGAAGCTGATAACATAGGTTCTCATGGGCTGCCGGGGCCTCTTACTATGTCTGGGATGGGAAGAAGTGACTGGATCTGAAAGGAGAGATGAGATGCTTGGGAAGAGATCGGACTTTGAGGACTCGAAAGAAGGCTCAACGCTATGGGTTTCTGGAGGACATCGTTCTTAAGCAGGGTTGTGCACCATTGCGAGTGTGCAAGCACATCTGTCTTTAGTTGCCGCTGCTCCGGACACACTGAAGACTGACCTGGGAGTTTCCAGTGAAGGGATTTAGGATATGGGGGTGGAGTGGACATCTGCTGTTTTTGCTCTCCAACTTCCTTTCATCCTTCTCTTGGTTTCTCCAGGGATCCATCCTTCCTCAGCTTATGGTCCATGTGCTTCTTACTTGAAGGTTGGGCATGTGACCCAGACATGGCTCCTCAGGGCTTCTCATTCCCTGGACACAGTGGTCAGTGCAGGGGTGGACACAGTGGTCAGTGCAGGGGTGGTCACATAACTTGATTAAGGTCAGTGAGAATCCAGTTCAGGAATTTCCTTGAATTGCTGAGAAAAGGGGCATTATCTCTTTTACTGCTGGATTTGAGCCTGGGAGGGTATAGGTTTAGAGCAACAGACAGCCACCGCAGTAACCTAAGAAGGAACCAGCACGGAGAAGACGAGCAAGAGATGAAGAGAGATCTGGGTACAGACGGTATCACGTGAACCGCTGAATCGAACTGCACCTAAAGCTGGTTAACTCTAGATGTTTTTGTTATCGTGGCCAGTAATTTTTTTCTTCCTTAAACCAGTTTGAGTTACGTTTTCATTTGTCAGTTGCACCCAAAAGGGGTCCTTCAACCTCAATGAAAGTCAAGAAGAATGATTCCTCCCATGTCTTTAACAGTTTGCAAAGCATTTTTATGCTCATTGTCTTTTTTTAAATTTCAGAATATTATGGGGGTACAACACTTTGGCTATATATATTGCACATGCACTGCCCGTGTCAGAGCTACAATCGTGGACATCCCCCAAACTGTGCTCCCCACATCCATTCAGTGAGAGTTTTTCCCATCCCCTCCACCCCGCTCCCGCCTGCCCACCCCCTGGTGAATATTATTGCCCTGTGTGATGTAGGTGTTGATCAGTTAGTACCAATTTGATAGTGAGTACCAGTGGTGCTTGTTTTTCCAATCCTGTGACACTTTGCTTCGAAGAATGGGCTCTAGCTCCAACCAGGATAATACCAGATGTGTTAATTCACCATTGTTTTTTATTGCCGAGTAATACTCCACGGGATACGTAAAATGTATCCACTTGTGTATTGATGGGCACCTGGGTTGTTTCCATATCTTTGCAGTTGTGAACTGTGCTGCTATAAACATTCGCGTGCAGATGTCTTTATTATAAAATGTCTTTTTTTCCTTTGGGAAAATACCCAGTAGTGGGATTCCTGGATCAAATGGTAGTTCTACTTTTAATTCTTTGAGGTATCTCCATATTACTTTCCATAGAGGTTGTGCTAATCTGCAGTCCCACCAGCAGTGTATAAGTGTTCCTATCTGTCCACATCCCCGCCAACATTTGTTGTTTTGGGACTTTTTGATATGAGCCAATCTCACTGGAGTTAAGTGATATCTCATTGTGGTTTTGATTTGCATTTCCCTTATGATTAGAGAAGTTGAGCAATTTTTTATATGCTTGTTGGCCATTATTCTGTCTTCTTTTGAAAAGTTTCTGTTCATGTCCTTTGCCCACTTTTTAATGGGGTTGTTTGATTTTTTCTTGTTGATTTTCCTAAGTTCTGTATAGATTCTGGTTATCAGCCCTTTATCAGAGGTGTAGCATGCAAATATTTTCTCCCATTCTGTAGGTTGTCTGTTCACTCTAGTGATAGTTTCCTTGGCTGTGCAGAAGCTTTTTAATTTGATCAGGTCCCATGTATTTATTCCTGTTGCTGCTGTGATTGCTCTGGGGTCTTCTTCATAAACTTTTTGCCAAGGCCAACATCCATAAGAGTTTTTTCTGCTCATTGTCTTGATTTTCTCAACTCTCCTGTGAAGTTGGTAAAGCAGGAATTATTATTCTCAAAACACAGAGGAGTCAATCGAGGCTTAGTGAGGTTAGGACTCATAGTCAGATGGCTAGGAATGACAGGATAAAAATCCCGTTCTTTTGAGTCTGGTTCCAGAGTTTCTGTGCACCGATAATGTTGTGCTAAATTAAACTCTGATAATGCCGAACTAAATTACTCTAAAGTACCCCTGGAAATTGCCTCTCAGAGTCATAATTCATGCTGGGTAATTACAAAATAACTTTCTCCTCATTATTTTCCTACTTACATACCTCCAAGGGAAGGTTGGTGATAAATGTCAGGGTTGGGACAATTTAGGTAATTATTTGGACGTCTGGCTGATGGATACCTTTTATCATGGTGCTACTATCTGTATGCTTCTAGCCTCCTCTTGATAATCAACAAAATGAGGGTCCTCCATTTCATATCTCCCACACAAATCAAATTATTTTGTAAAGAAATTGTTGAGAGCCTTCTCATGCTATTCCATCTTTCTGGAATGATCTTTCTACCATACCTAGTTCCTGCCCACCCTTCAGGTCTTGGCTTCCATATTTTGTAAGAAATACGGTTTTTTCCTCCCTTACCCTCAATTTTGTCCGTCTCAAATCGTGTTATATTCTTCATAACAATTTCTACAATTTCTAATTTTTAAAAATTTGTTTTTAATTTTTTTCTTTCCAATTGAATGTCCAGCAGCACTTAAGTTTCACATCTCTTTCCCTAGCACCTGGTTCAGTGCCTGGCATGTAGCATCTACTCTCTAAATATTTGTTGATGGAGTAAACCAATGAATGAGTGGCTTATCCAAGAGTACCCAAGAGAAGGTGACCTGTGAGCTGTTGGAAACTTGGGACAGTGAGGAGCCTGGGTTGGAAGTTTTAGCTTAGTGGTTATCAGCAGTGAAGCTGGGCTGGGAGGGGGAAGATGAACCCTGAGAAAGGATGAACCCGCTAGGGAATACAATAGGAGAGGGGAGAAGCAGGGTGCCAAGGACCAAGCCCTAGGGCATGGAAAAGGCACCAGAAGGCAGGAAGGGGGTAGAGATGGCTGGAAACCAGAGCACTAAGCAGAAACTATGTCCTAGAAGCCAGGGCAGGAGGGTGTTCAGGAAGAGGAGGGGGTAGGCAGCAGTGTTTCATACCTCCACTCAGTGCCAGGGCACCTGATTCACACCTGATTTACTTTTCCAATTATTTTTACCCTGCTTGTAGCAGTTGGCAGGTTTCCAAGTGGCAGTGAGATTTTGTTTGCTGCCTGCAATTCCCACCTTTCCTGGTTAGAAGGCACCAGTCCTCTGACCTTGCCAGAGAAAGCAACACCTCTCTATTTAGCTCAGTTTGCAAATGTCAGCTGAGATGCTGTGTGCTCTCTCCACTGGGTCTTGAACCCATTCTTCGAAGCGAAGTGTCACAGGAATGGAAAAACAAGCACCACTGGTACTCACCATCAAATTGGTACTAACTGATCAACACTTACATCACACAGGGCAATAATATTCATCAGGGGGCGGGCAGGCAGGAGGGGGGTGGAGGGGATGGGAAAACTCTCACTGAATGGATGCGGGGAGCACAGTTTGGGGGATGTCCACGATTGTAGCTCTGACACGGGCAGTGCATGGGCAATATATACAGCCAAAGTGTTGTAACCCCATAATATTCTGAAATAAAAAAAAAAAGAATATTCACAGGAGGCCAACCTCCCCACCCCCACTCACATCCCCTGCTCCCTCAGGAAGCAAAGGCATCTGCCAGACCCCCACTTTGCAGCCCACCTATTCGGGGATCTTTGCCAGCCTTTGATATGGTTGTGATAAAGGGACTACCAAAGTGATTTAAGGGAGGAGGCTTAAGTCTAAGGAACTAATAACACGGAGAGAGACAAAGCTGAGTCTCTGTCATTCTTCCAGAAGGTGGTCTCTAGAATTCTAGGGGCTGAGTTCATCACACTCAAGAGAGTGACACCCACCTGGGTCCCTTGTTTCCTTTTGAAGGGACAAGCTTCTGCAGCCAGCTTCATGTTCGTGATAGCTAGAGATTTTAACAGATGTTAGTTTGGAATGCTTACAATGGGCTCAGCACTGTGTTAGGCTTTTTATGTATGTTCATCTTACTTAATTGTCTCTGGAATCCTATCAGGTCATTATTATTGGCTTCATTTTGCAGATGAGAAAACTGAGGCTCAGAGAGGTGGTAAGACTCACTGAAGGTCACACAGCATGTACAGCATGGAGCTGGGAATCAAAGTCAGGTCGTGGCTTTTCCTTGACCCCTGCTCAGTGGAGGCACTGAACCGCACTGGTTACCTGATGGGGACTGTCAGTGTCTGTCACTGTAATTGGCTAAAAGGGGCCTGGGCCTGAATGTTGAGACAGCCACTGACTGGGAAGCAGTGCCAGTCTATAATGCATGTGGCCCGATGGGGTAGAGTTTCTCCATCACACCCTCTTCTCTGCTTCCCTCCTAACCTACTCAGGGTTCCTGCCTCTGATGGGGGCAGGGAGCTTCCACTTAATGATTTATCTCCTTAAAGGGAAAAGAATCTTTTTCTCCTGATCATTAAAAGCTCAAACAGAAAAAAAAACACAAACCCTATTTTAAACAGAGATTAGCAGAATTCTTTGCTGTTTCCCAGGGAGAGCTGATGCTTTCTGTTTTATTAAGCGGGGGTGGGGAATATCCTCTGTGACTCAGATGAGGAACTGCTGCCACCCACCCCAGCATTGCCTGCCCTCCTTGGCCACATCCCAGCTACAGCCAGGACATGGGAAGGCTGAGCAATGAGCCAGCAGGCAAGCAGCACCAATAGGGAGCACCTGGCTCTTTTCAGACAGAAAAGGCACTGAGACCACATGGAAAAACAACAACAAAAACCAAGCTCTGGAAGTGCATCGGCTGGGACTGGGCCAGGCGCCTCCCATCACAGCGAGGCTGGGCTGTGTTGGGGAGGTGAGGTGGGAGGGGTCTTCAGCCATTCCTGGCTCCCACCCCCCCAACTCAGGCTGTCTCCTCTGTTGGCATGAGGGGAAGCAATGGCTCAGAAGTAGGAATCCAGTTTGCAAACAGCACCCGGGAGCCTGCCTTCCATCTCTCCTGTTGTCCTCTGCTGTGCTGACTTCCTTGTCTGGGAGCTCTAAGGTGATGCACGGCATTTCTGCCCCATCTGTTTTCTATCCATTGCACTCGTCCTGCCCAGTTCCTTTAGGCTGCTGGGACTGATCTGTGCCACATAAATGCAGGCCCTGGGCACCATCGCATCCTGCTCTGGGATCACCCTTTACACTGCATCTTAGCTGCCCCTCATTCTCCTGGTTCTCATGCCACCAACCCAGTTCTGCTGCTGCCCCTGGGAATGGCATGTCTGGGACCCAGCAACCTTTCTACTGTGGCTTTTCAACTTGGTTTTTGAGGCCTTTCTGGGGTCCCCTGATCTGCATCATCCCACATTGGGAAAGAGGTCTCTTCATATGGAACATTTCCTTTTTTTTAAATTAAAAAAATTAAAAAAAAATTTTTTTGAGGCAGGGTCTCACTCTGTTGCCCAGGCTGGAGTGCAGTGGTGTCATCATAGCTCACGGCAACCTCAAACACCTGGGCTTAAGTGATCCTCCTGTCTCAGCCTCCCGAGTAGCTGGGACTATAGGCATGCACAACCACACCTGGCTGATTTTTAAATTTTTTGTAAAGACAGGGTCTTGCTCTTTGCTCAGGCTGGTCTTGAACTCCTGGCCTCAAATAATCCTCCTGCCTTGGCCTCCCAAAGTGCTAGGATTACAGGTGTGATCCACTGGGTCTTGGCCCATATGGAACAATTAAAAATCCAATTCAAATCCATTCCATGTTTCTGTAGCCTCTGTACTTCCTCTTTTCAGTACTTATCAGACTTGTAAATACTGACTTGATTTCTGTTTTTCCCAATACACTGCAACCACCACAGTCACAACGAAAACTAATATTTATTGAGCACTCACTATGTGCCAAGCTCTGTGATATATGCTCTGTGTACATTGCTTTATTCAATTTAACAACTCTGCAAATGATGTGCTATTACTCTGATTTTATAGATGAGGCATTGGAAGCTCAGAGAGGGTAAGTAACTTGCTTGAGGTCACAGTTAGCAATGAGGCCAAGTACAAGGTAGGAGTTCAGTGTCTGTATGCTGAATGAATTGGATGAATGGGCCCATGTGTGTGTGGCCAGCAGGTTGACTGAGGGTGGATGCGCTGGGCAGGTGTACTGGCCAGGGAGGGGGCTGCTGGGGATGGATCCAGGCAAGTCTGAGGAAAAACTTTCCAGGAGCGACTGCTCTCGGGTAGGCTTGACATGAGGTGTTCAGGTAAGGATAAAGGAGAGGGGGAAAGGGGGTTAAGCCCCAAGTAGGGAAGAGGCAAGATGACCTTTAAGATCCTTTCCAGCTCTGAGAATCTGAGCTTATTGTATGATTCTTAAAGAAACTAATAAAACCCTTTGCAAATATGAAACATATTCCAGTCCCAGCTCTATGCTGTTATGAACAGGAGCTGAGTGTATGCTTACATCGGGGCCAAAAATGCCAGCATCGGTAAGGCCTCAAGCCCTCTCAGTCACCCAGAAATGATATTAACAACAGCTGGCATTTATGGAGTGCTTACTACAAATCAGGCAAGATTATAAATCCTTTGCATACATAAACTCAATTCTCACCACAAACCTGTGTAGTACTGGTATATTAGTCAGGCAAAGCTGCAATAACAAATTAACCCTGAGTCCTCAGTGGCTTTACACAATAAAAATTTGTTCCTCACTTTCTTAAACTCCAAAGGAGGTGGATCCCTTTTTTTTTCACCTCCCCTGTCTGAAATGTGGCCTTCGAGGATAGTTTGGTAAGGAAAGAGATGGACAGCAGAGCAGGGTGACGGGGTTATTACTTATAGCCCAAGAACCTGAAATGACGTTCAACTCTGTGTGCCTATTGTGATAGTTTAATGAAGAAACACATGCGAGGCATTTTGAACCATTCCTGCCGCAAAGTAAAGGCTCAGTAAATGCTAATGGTGGTGGTAATGATGATCTGTAAGACCAGAGGTGATTGGAAGCCCCACACTGAGCACCGAAGGGGAAAGGGGCAGGAAGGTGGCATCTCACACTGGCTAAGCCATCCTTGGCTGGAGTTATCCAGGGCCTGTCAGGAGGTCCAGCCCAGTCCAAGTGTAGAGGCTATCCCTCTCAGGGCAGGGTGTGTATCAGCTGCCTCAGCCCACCCTCTGCCAGGGGTCTGGTGCTAGTAATACTGTGATAGCCCATGCCATCCGCGTGCCTCCCTCCTCATAGACGGCTCTGTTTCTTCTGTGGCTAAGCATCTGATAGATTATTCTGGTCCAATATCTATCTATCTATCTATTTACCTATCATCTGTCTATCTATCATCATCTATTTCTGTCACATATGTAATCTATCAATCAACTATATTTCTATCACTTATTATCCATCTATCCATCTCTCTTATCTATTTCATCTGTCATCTACCTACCTATCTTCCATCTATTTACCATCTATGTATCTGTCTTTATCACCTATCTAACCTACCTGTCTATCATCTGCCTCATCTGTCTCTCATCTGTCTATCTATCATCTTCCCATCCATCTGTCTGTCTATCTATCTATTTATTCTGGGGTTGGAGCCGTTCATGAATTTCCAACAACTCGACACCCTGCCTGGCCCTGGTAAGTGGCAGAGCCACGATGCTGGGAGCTGTGTAATTTGGAGGAATGTCTGCTGCCTCACAGGCTGTCCTTGAATACCCGTGGCTGCCCAGACCGCCCCCTCTGTTCATGTGCCTTATGTCGTCTGACTGTCGTCAAGTCAACCAGGCTGTGTTTCCCATCCCCTTGTCCTCTCAAGTTGTATCTTTCTTCCCCCCCTCCCCCGTCTAGTTGCTTCATCACTGAGTCCGTGAGTCTGTCTGTACCAAGGATCTGAGAGATGGGGAAGGCATGAACATTCATTCAGAGGCAGTTTTGCAGAGGGACTGCAAGCTTGGTTCTGGAGTCAGACCTACTCTGTTGCTTTCTTGCTAAGTGACATTGGCCAAGTTACTTACGTCTCAGTTTTCGTATCTGTAAAATGGAGATAATAATGTTACCTAAGTCAGAGGCTCCTGAGAAGATTAAACGAGGTAATCCACATAAAGTGAATAGAACAGTGGCCAGCATATGGTAATAATACATATTAGCTACAATACAGAAATTTATTGTTATTACCCTAATCCAAATCTGTCTGTCTCTAAGGCTTCTGCTTCTCCACATTATCACGCATCATAAAAGTATCCCTTGACGGCAAGCCAATCTGGGCAGACTAACTTTGATATTTCTCTTCATTCTGCTAAATTCACAGGGGATACTGGAGAAGGGCATTTTTAGGAAACATTACTAAGAAGCATAGCAGGTGGCCAGATGGTAATGGCAGAAAACATGGTCCCTTCTGTTTACAAGAACAAGTGAGTGGCATTCAGGTGTGTAATAAGATAAACTACATTTCTAGAGACATCACATTGGATCCAGGTGGAAGAAGGGGCCACCATGGAATCTTGCCAGAAAGTGTGAAGTCTGGGAAAATAGCAAAAAAAGACCATTGTACTCAATCTTGCTCCCTAGGTAGTCCCTGCCTTAGCTGTGACACCTGGGAATTTATCATCATCCCCCTTTTGAAAGCTCTCTTCCAGAGGATGGTGATGAGGTCATGTCCGGATGATATTCTCCTGCGATTTGTCTTCCTAACAGTGTCAACTCCTTCTCCTTTACTTAATCACTGGCAGTTCTAGAAAATTAAATTATGCCACTGGCGATAATATCTCTGTGGGAACGAAGATCTCCTTGGCTTCAGAGTGCCTCTCTGGAGTCCCACTCTTCTGCTCTTGTTTTATTTGATTTCCCTTTTATTTCTTGAAAGGGCACAGTAGATATAGTGGGTACTTTTCCATTTCTTGACTGCTTGCCACTCATTGCTTTTCCCAAATCTTTGTGGTAATTAACTCTCTACCACTATATGTGTGATTTGATGGGAACATGATTCTGAGCACTCACCTCCTCTTCCTAGGGAAGCCAAGGAGGACCAGTTACTTCTTTCCTAGTCTTAAAAAAAGCCAAATCTGGGTGTGGTGCTCACGCCTGTAATACCAGCACTTTGGGAGGCTGAGACAGGAGGATCACTTGAGCCCAGGAGTTCAAGGCTGTAGTGAGCTACGATTGCGCCACTGCACTCCAGCCTGGGTGACAGAGCAAGAACTGTCTTTTAAAGAAAAAAAAAAAAAAAAAGCCAAGACTGGGCATATGTCAAATCCCAGCCAAACAGATACTTCTTCCCTGAGGCTTTAAATATTTGGTCTATGACTGGGGGCATAGAGATGGTTGGAGAACCTGTCTTTGAAGACTGAACTGGGTAACTTGTGGGTAGTTCTAGGTTGGGTTTCTGCACTGGCCTCTCCCTGGGGGCCACTTTCTACTTTGATTCATTTAGGCTAGAGATTATAAACTTAATACCTTCATGGTCCAGATAATTACCTTAAATATGTGCGGTGGTGAAGGACAAAAGAGAAGAATTAGGCCAGTGGGGAGTTACAGTTCTCTCCTGTAAACAAAGCACTGGACATCCTGGGTTTTTTAATGTAACCCAATATCTAGGATAGCTAGTGTTCTAAAACTCATTTGAAATGTCCCATGAATACCAACATTTTATCATCCAAGCTATATCCCTTAGAATGCTCCTTGTTCCCAAAAGAGCCCTCCAAATCCTTTGGAGGAATATATATATATATATATTCAGAATATATTATATATAGTCAGACTATATATAATAGATCCTGATTTTTTTTTTGAGATGAAGGTCTTGCTATGTTGCCCAGGCTGGTCTCCAACTCCTGGTCTCAAGTGGTCCTCCTGCCTTAGCCCCCTGAGTAACTAGGATTGCAGGTGCCTGCCAGTGCACCCAGCTTTAGATCCTGATTTGAGGATCAGAAAAGAAAGTCTCCACAGCAGAGGTAGCAGAGGCCTGTGATGTTTGGGCTCTGAGCTGGGACCAGAGCTGAACTCAACGCTATCAGGCCCAGGTGTTCCCTCTCAAGACCTCTCTGTGAAGGGCACCAAGCTGTCCTCAGAAAATGACGTGGGAATGAGTCCAAAGGGCACCTTTACCTGAGGCCAGGAAAGACATTGACTGCCATACTAAGAGCCAAATAATCCTGGCTGACAAGAGGGAATTTTATGTATCACTCATGTGACAATGTACATACGAACAGTCCAGGGCTGATACATGGCTCTATGGCCCTGGTCACCTGGCTCTTTATATCTTCTTGCTCTGCTATCCTCAAAATGCACTTTCCATCTCATGGCTGAGATGGCTGATTCAGCTCCCGCTACCATGGGGCTCGTTCCAGCAAGCAGGAACCAGAGGAGGGAGAGCATACTTCTTTCCTTTTAAGGGCCTGACCCATGGCTTTTGCTCATAAATCATTGGCTTTAATCCAAGCATTTGGCCACAGCTTGCAAAGAAGATTGGGAAAGATAGTGTTTAGCTGGGTGGCCACATGTCCAGATAAGACATCTGTTGATAGAAGAAGGAGAGAATGGATATTGGGGAGGTAACCAGCAGTTTCTGCTATGACCTTCATGTGCACACCCACAATCACCCCATAATCTTCCTACTCTTTCATCAGAGCAAAATGTCTAGGGCTACTCTTTGTGATTTTCATACCAAGGGAGCTTAAAGGACCTGAACAAGCTTCCACAGGAATCTCTAATGGTAGATCTTCTGGCACTAGGCAGGTAGGCAGGCCGAGGAGATATTTTCTGGCAAGGATGCTGGAATGCTCTTCCCAGCTTCCCATGTGGGCAATCACTCACTCTTTCTGTTGAAATTCTTCTGTTTATACAGCATATTCTTCAGCCAAGTTTGGACTCAGACACTGTAACCCCCATTTTAGCAAAGGCAGCCCTGAGCAGAGGCCACTGTCTTTGTGAACCCTCCTGGAGAAGCCAACCTTTGCTCCCTGCCACTATCTCCTCTGCCCCTCCTAGTATGCCCATGGCCACTAATTCTCCTGTTGTACTCCAGGCCACTCCTGGGTGGACCAGAAGTGGACGTCTGCAGGGCCGTCCCCGGGGAACCAGTCCACAGGCTGGGCTGGGTAGATAGTGTCCTGTCTCTGGAGAATTGGAACTGTGACTACATCAGTTAGTCGATGGAGGGACTTGGACTGAGAGGTCACATAGAATTGGGGTCAGAGCTCCTGCCATGATAAACCAAAGTGTGCATAAGCCAAAGGTTTTGGGGTACAGTGGAGGCCCAAGTAACCCCTGAAACTGGTCTGCTCTGGGCTAATGCAGTGGATATGCAGGGGGGTGGGGAGAGACAATGTGGCTAGCGAGAGACTCCTCTCATATCTGCTCCCGTTCCATGTGCTCGAGCTCTTCTTTATTGCCTGTCATTGTGTGTTTGTCGGGTTAGCGTAGTGTAATAGTTGGGAGTGTGACCTATGGGCTCAGACTGCTCTGGGTTCAGATTACAGCTCTGCCCCTAATGCCATGACTATGGGCAAGTAACCTAACCAAGTCAAGCCTCAGTTTCCTCATCTATAAATGGGGATTCTATGAATACCTACTTCATAGGGCAGCTTGAGGATAATGCAAGTGACAAGTGCATAAGATTTCTCCTTCCTTCTTTCCTTTTTTGCAACCAAAGTTTCTGGACAAAGGATAAGGCACCTGAGATGTTTGGTTAATCACTTTTCTCTCCAATCGTCTTTGAGATAGGAGCTTGTTCTAGAAATTAATTTACGGAGTGATTTGCCTAACTTCCAGAGCTCACTTTCCTTCTTTTGTGCATGAGGAAACTGAGGCCCCAGCGGCCAAGTTGCCTGTCCACGTAGAGTGGAGGCGGCAGCGCCGGTGTCCTGCTGGCGCTAACTCTGACTCTGGTCCCTCCACCAGCACACAGGACACCCTGGCTGCATAGTGGGCTGGACCTTCCCCACCCCTTCTTCTTCCCCCATATGGGAAGCACCAGGCACGGTGTGCTTGAAGAGCCTTCCAGAAGGCTGCTCTAATGAATTTCTATTCCTTCTCACATGAGGAGTTGGGACCTTCTGACCTCAATATGCAAAGAGATGCTACACATGTAAATCAGCAGCTCTCGGGTTCATAAAAATAGCTCAGCAATGCTGCTCCCTCCTCCCCTCATCCTGGCAGCCGAGCTCCCGCCCCTGGTCCCTGCTTCCTTTCTCTTAACTGCTTTTGCCTTCCCTCCAGACTCTTCCAGCCTTCCTCCCTCCCTGCCTTCCTGACCAGGGTGTGTGTATGGACAGACGGGACAACGCTCCTGGAAGCACAACGCGTTGATGTTATTTTGAGGAATGCTAAGGTCCTCTGGATCTGCGGGTGCCTGTGTCGGGGTTGTGGGGAAGGCAGGGAGGCCTTTGGTGTGGTGGCCATGCAGTGGGATTCAAAGCCCAGCTCTGCCTTGCTGGCTGTGTGGCCTTGGGCAAGTAACTCCACCAGTGTGGGTCCCAGTTCCATCATCTGTAGAAAGTGAACAATGACAGCATCGACCTTACAGGTGGCTAGGAGGAGTGCATGAGGCGATACGGGTACCTAGCTTGAGATATCAGCCATTATCATCTTCTCAAAGTCTTGAAAACTACAGTTGGTGTCATGGCAAGCCCTGGGCATAAGGGAGCAACTGGGCGGGGCTGTCTGGGAAAGGCTCTGTGACCCAGTGAGTACAGTAATGCTGAGATGACACAGGGGTGGCCCGGCGGGCAAGCACAAGTTCTTTGGGGTCAGATAGATCTGCCCTGGGTCCTGTCATAGCTGTGTGACCCAGGGCCTCGGGGCCCCCACCTGTAAACTGCAGATGCACAAGCACTGACTTTGTAGCTTCCCTGAGATAAGCACACACAGGGCTTAGCACAGAGGTTGGCAGATATTACTATTAGGCATTTAACAGTGTATGGTTTGACTTATTTTGATGATTCCTGCAAAGAAGGACTTGCCTAGAACAGTGTTTCTTGATCTTTTTTCATTATCATTCCTCCAGGAACATTTGCAGACATTTTTTTCTCTTAATCTTGTCCCCCCATGAATTTTTATTACCACAAATATACTGTATATCTGTTTGTGTACTATATGTACATCTATACTTCATACATAAAGAAGATAAGATTTTTTTTTTCTTCCAAGAACCAATTTTTGCCCCCTTGAGGGTGATATTGCGTCCACTGAGAATGTGTGGCCTAGACCAGTGGTTCTCAAATGGAGACAATTTTGTAGCCCCCCCCTCCCCCGCCAGGGACATTGGCAATATCTGGAGATGTTTTTCATTGTGTGTGTTGGGGTAGGGGGGTCATGGTGCTACTGACATTTAGTGGGTAGAGTCAGGGATGCCACTAAGCATCCTATTATGCATAGGAAATCTTCCCACAACATAGAATTATCCAGCCCCAAATGTGATGGTTGAGAAATCTTCCTGCAGGGTTATGCTTCCTTACCTAAGAATGTGCAAAAGGGAATTTGTGTCTTAGTGATCAGACAAGGTGGGAGATGCATCAGGATGTTTCTTTCCTTTTCTTTTGGTCAGTGTGGGTCAAGGCAGCTTCTTAAAGGCACTGAGTGAGGCTGGGCATGAAGGAGTCACGTGTCATGGGTGTTGGCCGTGATCTAGGTTGATTAAGTATCATTTTTCATCTGCCTTCACTTTAAAAATATACTATAATTTTCAGGGTCATGTTTTAGGTAAAGTGGCAGCAGGGTAGGAGAATACAGTCCTTTCTCCAAGGATATAGTGGTTAAGTTAGGGGAACACTAATTCTTAGGTAATAATGATGATCACCAACACTTATTGCACACTACCCATGTATCAGAGATTGTGTTAAATACTGCATTTTATACGGATTAACTAAGGATATTTTCCTAGCAATCTTATGAGGCAGGCACTATGACCACCCTCACCCCCATTTTACAGACAAGGAATGTTAGGCTTAGAGTAGTTAAGTATCTTGTTCAAAGTCACACAAGTAGGAGGCAAGGTAACTGGAATGTGAATTCAGGACTTCAGACTCCAGAGCCCACAAACTTGGCATGGATTTATACTGCCTACTAACTCTAATATGGGGTGGGCTTTTCCGAGTGTCAGAAGAGGTATTGCTAAAGTGCTCCTGGAGTTCAGAGACTGAGAGATGATGACCAGCAGGAGAAACCAGGGCTGCCTTCCTGGAGGCAGCAGCACTAAGCAGGACTGGAAGGAGGAGTGGAATTTGGCACAAGAAGATAGGCCCAGGGGTGAGCCTCCCATTCAGAGTGGACAGCTTGAGCAATGGCACAGAAGTAAGGAAATGTCAGGAATTATCTTCCTTGGGAGTCACTGGGCCACAGAGGAGCCAGTACTGCCAACATACTTTGTCCCTGTTTCGTAGCCCAGCTCAAACAATTGCTGACAAGGAACTGATGGACAGTTGTAAAAGGGCATTGGATGTGATCAGTAGCTGCAGGCCCCGGTAGCAGTGCTTCCAAATGAAGGTTTCTCAATCTTGGCACTATGGATATTTTGTGTGGGATACGTCTTCGCTATAGAGGACTGTCTAACAGTATCCCTGCCTTCTGACTACCCCTCTTCCCAAGTTGAGACAACTAAAAATGTCTCCTGACATTGCTAAATGTTCTCTGGGGGAGGGGGTGGTGGAATGGGGGTGGAAAATAACCCCTGATTAAGAACTACTATCTTAAATGTGGGGCAGGGGGCATGGGCTGGGGAGGCAGAAAACCTGAATTTTCATATCAGCAAGTTAGTGCTGTGTGACTTTGGAAAGGCATTTTCCCTCTCTGGGCCTTAGTCTTCTCACCCAAAAAGTAAGGCAGCTGGGTGCGACTGATGGTCTCTAGCAGCCTGAGACTGGCCCCGGAAGTGTGATCAGCAGCTCTAGCTGCCTGTTGGTGCTCCATTATGCAGTGCCATGACACCCATCCCTCCTGCCGGGCAAGCTGGCAGCAGCGGGTTCTGTGCTGAGCCCAGGGTTGGGCCCGCCACTGCCCCCCAGAGCAGGTGTGTGAAGGGCTCTTGCTGTCACTTTCCACAGCAACACCCAGGTGACATCCCTAATTATAGTCAGGGAGAGTAGGACTCAGGAGGTGACGACAAGCTGTTCTTGGTGTGAGAAAATGATTAACACCAGAAAACTGGCCAAGTGGGGCTGCTGAAGTCATTTCCTGAGGTCCTAATGGAAGGAGTTTGACCCTCCCATTTCTTAGAGGAAACTCAGTTCTCACCTTCACTCTTTGTCCTGGGAACCTAGCAGATGTTCCAGGTGAGGGGAAGGCCATCACAGCCTTCATACGGCTGCGGAGTTCAGAATCACGGCAGAGAGTCGCAGGGTGGGGGTGCGGAGAGGTCCCTCCTGTGTCGAGAGCTGCTGTACTGTGTTGAAAGGGGTGGGGAGGATCCACGGAGGGCCAACTGGGGGTCGACTCCGTGACCTCAGGAAAGTCATCACACTCTCTGGGTTTCGGCTGCATCATGTGTAGAAAGTCAACAATAACAGGCTCTCCCTTCTAGGATCGCCAGGAGGAGAAGACGAGTTAACACAGGCACACGGCTGCAGGGTGGTGAATGAGCACAGAGCCTCTGCAACATGCCCTGCATTTGGCAGGCACTGTCCTTGGCCTCCAGTGATCCCCAGAGGGGGATATTCTTAAACCTTCTCCTGCAGATGAAGCTCAGGGAGGTTTAAGCCATTTGCCCATCAGCTCTCAGTTAGAAAAATGGTTCAAGCTCTGGAGACAGGATTCTACTAGGGGCTGATTCCAAAGCCTGTGTCCTGGGTTGTCGTGAAGTCAGGGGCTCTGCTCCTAGAAACGCCTTCTCCCCTGACTCCAAGGGCCTGCCACTCTGTCTCCCAGCCTGTCTCTCAGAGCCTGGAATGCAAACCCTGAACTTTTGCTGTTTACCATGGACCTCTTTCCAGAAGCCAAGAAAATAACAGTGCGTGTTGGCAAGGGGATGAGCAGATAAGGGAAGTGTGATGGAGCGGGACACGGATAAGGGGCTGCGGGGCTGAAGCAGATGGGGAAGGGGGTAGGGAGGGTAAGATAAGAGGACAGGAAAGATGAAGCGGTGGAGGAGAGGAGCAGATAGGGGCAGTGTGAACCTGGCCCATGGGCAGTGGGGGGTGTGGGCACTAAATGGGGAGGCAGAAGTAGATAAAAGAGCAGAGAAGGGTGGAGGGAGACAGAGAGAGACAGGAGTCCTGGGGCCCCTGCTCCCAGACATCCAGGCCTGTCTGCAGTATCTGGCATGATCTTATTTTCTTTATTCTGAAAGTGAGTCAACGGCTTCCCCCAGGCCATGACTTTCTCAGTTCTTGGGATACAAACGTCAGGAGGGAGAGGCGGGTGCCCCGAGGAGGCCTGGTCTGGCTGTGGGTCCCTCATGAATAAAGGCACTGGACAGACTCCCTCCTGCCTCCTCTGTCCAAAGGTGGGTTCACGCCCTCTCCCCCTCCCACCTTCCTTCTTTCTGTCCTTCCTTACTTCATCCATTCAGCAATTCCACTGCTAAATTCTGTTCCAAGTTCTGGGAATAAGGTGAAGTTTGCTGTACATTCTGATAGACGGAGACTCAATATTAACCAAATTGATAAATGAGGTGCTTTGTCTGAGACAGCCACAGCTGCCATGAAGAAAATAGGATCACGTACAATGACAGAGAGCGATGGGGCTGGTCACTTTGGGTTGGCTGGTCAGAGCGGGCCTTTGTGAGGAGGTGGCCATTTAGCTGGGACCTAATGATAAGAAGGAAGCAGCCACGAGAATATGGGAAGGGGAACATCTGCGGGCACAGGGAACAGCAAATGCAAAGGCCCGGAGTGGGTGTGTGCTTGGCTTCTGGGGCTGCATCACCATGACAAAGGAGAGTGGTATAAAGGGGCCGGAGCATGCAGAACCTTGGAGTTTTCAGATTTTATGCCAAGTGAAAAGCGAAAGGCTGTTGGGACCTCACTGGGAGGAGGCTCAGGGTGCATGCTGTCCAGCGGAGGCTATGCACGTAGTGGAAGGAGCACTGGACAGGTCAGGAGATCCAGGTTCCACCTCGGACTTCCCTCCTAACACACACTGTGACCGTGGGTGAGTTGATTCCCCTGTCTGGGCTCAGTTACCGCTGTTTGTGAGCCAGGAGAATGAGACTCAGGGGTCCCTCAGGTCCTCAAGTTCCATGGACATTGGAGCAGAGTCAATGAGGAACACCCCGTGAGCCCCCACCCTCCCTCCT
The DNA here is from genome assembly GCA_023783475.1 of Daubentonia madagascariensis. NCBI lineage: Eukaryota > Metazoa > Chordata > Mammalia > Primates > Daubentoniidae > Daubentonia > Daubentonia madagascariensis. The sequence continues at coordinate 147,971 of JAKFHU010002396.1, read as the reverse complement.
TGCCTGTGGTTTTACGCAGAGCAGCACGGGGTGCACAAGTTCAAATCTTGACTCTGCCAGTAAATTTGCGTGTAGCTTTGAGCAAGGGGCTTAACTTCCTTGAACTTCAGCTTCCTCATTTGAAAAATGGCAATAATAATAGTACTCACCTCACGGGGCTGTTATGGGGAAGGAAAAGAGATAATTACGTAAAGGACTTAACTCAGCTCCTGATGCACAATAAGCTCTTCTTACTGGTGCCGAGGACTCCCAACTCTTTACTTTGAGGTTAGAGCCATTTCCCGAGCATGGGCCAAAATGTCTGCCTACTGATTGATCATTTCTACTTGAAAACTGATGTCCCATTGGCATCTCCCACTAAACATGATCAAAATTAAACTCATCATCCCCCTTGCTCTCCATTTTCTTCCTCATCCTCTTCCTCCTCCTGGTTCCCTTATCTTGGTTCATGGCACCACGATTCTCCCAGACATTCATGCTCAATCTCAGAGTTATCTTGGACGTCTTTTCTCACATCCAATCAATCACCAAACCCTATCACTACTCCTCCACCATGTCTCACCCTTGTATTCGTTCCTAATGTTTTCCTGCAGGCTCTCCTTAGCCCTCACCGAGACTGCAGGATGATCCCTGAGCTGGTTTCCTGCTTTGTTTCTTCCTCTTTGTCCCTCGTCTCTGCCATCCATCACTGCCAAACGCTTTGCCAGAGTGACCTTAACACATATCTCTAAGAAAGCCACTTTTCTGCTTAAAATTCTTCTATATCTCCCCATCCACTCTGGGCCACAAGATAAAGCCCATTGCCCCAGACTTTCTTTGAAGTCTGTTAAAATGTGATTCTAACCCACGTTTCCAGGGTCTCCCATCACCCGCCACTAACTCACACTAACCCTAAATAACACTCGGCTTCTCAGTCTTCCTTGAGCGTGGCTCACTTCCAGAGAACCCCAGTTTAAGTTTTTCTCCTCTGCCTAGAATCTTTCCTTACTCCAGTGCTGCTTGTTCAAATTCATCCATACTTGGAATCTGAACCCCAAGCCTTCCCACTGCGGGGGAGAGGGGAAACTTCCTCTTTGTCCTGAAAGGCTTGCTGAAAGAGCAACTCACAATAAGGCAGATGAATAAGAGAAAGAGATTTATTTAGTGTGTGCAGGGGGGGAATCACAGAGTGATTACCCAATATCCCAGTGGGGTCCAGAAATTTACATACCCTCATTATAGAGGGGAGGGGGAGATGAGGAATGTAGGTAATTCTGTTTAGGGGCAATAAATGGTTACTAGGGAGGATGAATAAATACTTGGGAGAATGAATGGATGAGGGAAACAGACTGACTTGTAAATGATTCTCCTGGGAAATTAAATTAACCTGAGAGACAGGTATTATATTTAAAACGATTTGGGCCAGGTCTGGTTGCATCCTTGATCTTCTTTCCTGCAATATATTGAGATAACAGAGAGGGGAAGGGAAGTCAGTTGTTCTTTTCTGGTGGGTCTAGTTTTTTATGAAGAAAGAGGGAAAGACCCTTCCGACACCTGTTGATCTCTAAGGGCCTTTAATTCAAAATACTCTTTATACCAAGGAGTTATATTTTGGGGTGAAATTTCCTGAGATCTTTTACTACCCTATGGGGTCTTCCCAGATGTCTATGCCCTGCCAATCTGTTGGCTCTCACTTAAATATTAGCCCATACTTACATACTATCTTCTTTAAAAAGTATCTACAGACTTTTCTTGAATCTTTATGTATTCATTCTTCTCCCCTGCTAGACTTGTGAGTTCCTGAAGATGGGGACTTTTGTCTTGGTCGTCTTTATATTGTTGGCAAGACATAGTAAATAGTTTAAGTCTGAGAAGTCTCTCAAACCTCATAGAGCTAAAACAGGACCCCTGGTTTTACCCTGCCCCTGCCTTTGTCCCATTTTCTAAGCAACCCCCTTCCTACCCCTTCCCCTGCCTTCCCCTTCTTGGTAAACAGCACCACCACCCACCCAGTTGCTCAGGCTGCAAACCTAGGAGTCCTTGATTCCTCTCTTTCTCTTCCCCGACCCCCAGTCCAGTCTATCACTGAGTTAGCTCTACCTTCAAAATCCATTCCACATTTTTCCTCTCTTCTCCACCTGACCTGCCACTCCTTTCTTCTGGACAGCCACAATGACTCCCAGGCAGTCTCCTTGCCTCTGTTCTTGCTGCTCTGTACTCTTTTCTTTTTTTCTGACGTGACAGCGTTCTTTTAAAATGTATATCGCATTATGTCACCAACTGGCTTGGAATCCTGCAGTGTCCTACCATCACATAGAGCAACATGTGCATGTGCCACTCTGGTTTACAGAGCCTCACATACCTGCCTTTCTCATCACATGTCACACCACGCTTCCTGATGCCCACACCATTCCTTCAGCCACAGGGACCTTTTCTCCAATGTACCAAGCTTGTTCCTACCCCAGGGCTTCTGCACTCTTACCTCTGCCTGTACTACTATTCTCCCAGATCTTCACATGGCTGTCTCTTCATGTAATTTAGATTTTAGCTTAAATATCACTTCCTTAACTGGATTACCCACCCAATCATTCTATTGCATCACTCTACTTTAAATCTCTGCATTGTACTTATTACCATCTGATTTAAATTATTATTATTGTTATTGTTTTTTAGACCTTGGATCTCACTATGTTGCCCAGGCTCACCTTTAACTCTGGGGCTTAAATGATCCTCCCTCCTTAGCCTCCCAAGTAGCTGAGACTACAGGTGCACAACCACTGCATCCAGCTTTAAAATTATGATTATTTTTACTCTGGCTGTTTCCGTTCTGCTAGAAATAAACTCTATGAGATTGGGACTTTGTCTGTCTTAGTAACCTGTATTCTTAGTGCCTAGGAGAGTGTTTTGCACATAATAAGAATTTACTGAACAATCAGGAATAATAATAATCATTATTACTATAAGTAATTTTGTATCTATTATCTACTAAGCTGTTATAGAGTGTAAAAATGGGGACGATAATATTGATCTTACAGGGTTTGTGAAGATTAGAGATAATTTATGTAAAGAACTTGGTATACTATAGCTCCTAGAATCATTTTTTCCCCAAGTCTCCCAACTAGTGAGGGGCTGAGCAGGGCTCAAACGCAGGTCTCACTGCCTCTAATGCCCACATTTTTACCACTATATGGGAGAATTGGTAATATTTAGTTCTATTTTGTCTGATATTAAGATACTTGCAGAACTTTTGCTATACTTAGTATTTGCATTGCATGTCTTTTTCATCCTTTTCCTTATAAACAATATGTCTTTCTATTTGAAGTGCACTTCTTGCAGTCAGCACATGGCTGGATCTTGCTTTTGTTTTTTTTTAACCAGTCTGCCAATCTGCCTTGTAATTGGCACAGAGTTTCTTGTTGATTTTTTAAAAAACTATTTTTGAGTTATTTTCTTAGTGGTTTCTCTAGGGATTATAACATAAATCTTAATTTGTTATAATAACAACATGATACACTAATGAAAACTCCAGATTAATACTGACTTAATTTTGGTAAGGAATAGAAACTTTTTACCAACACAACATCTATCCTTCCCCTCCTTTGTGCTATTATTGTCACATGTATGATATCTATATATGTTATAATCCAACAATTCAGTGTTGTAATGATTGCTTTATAAAATCTTATATCTTTGAAAGAAGTTAAGAAAAGAAAAGAGAAAAATATATGTTTGCTTTTATACAAATATTTATATACTTTTGTCTTTTATATACATATCTTTTATATGCTTACCATTTTGGGTGCTTTATTTTTTTCTAGTCGATTTTAATTACCATCTGATGTCATTTCCTTTCAGCCTGAAGGACTATGTTTACTATTTCTTGTGAGACAAGTCTGCTAGCAATGAGTGCTCTCAGTCTTCTATTGTTGGGAAATGTCTTCATTTCATCTTCAACATGTAAAGATTGTTTACTTGATTATAGACCTATTGATTGACACTTGTTTTTCTTTCGGTACTTTGAATATGTCTTTCCACTGCCCTTTGACTTCCGTTGTTTCTGATGGGACATCTGTCATTAATCATATTGCTGCTCTTCTGTATGTGATGAATAAAATCACTTCTCTTGCTGCTTTCAAGATTTTCTCTGTCTTTGGTCTTCAACCGTTTGACTATGATATATCTAGGTGTGAATCTCTTTGTATTTATCCTAGTTGGCTTCCATTGGGGAGTTTTGCTCATTTTATCTTAAAATATTTTTTCCTGCCTATTTCTCTCCCTGCTTTCATTCTGGGGCTCCTATTATATCTATATGCAGAGGAACAGCTGTGCTGCTATGCCCTGATGTCCTAGTACATGCCTTTATAGACCATGTAAGCAAAATTTAACCATAATTTGATCCATCTTGGTAAACACCCTGCTATTCTTCATGTAATGAGGGAGATAATCAGTCTTGTTGGGGAGTTGTTAAGAAAAAGTTTGTCATGTATCTCCCTAACTTTCAGGAGAAGGCCACATGCTGGTCCTCATCCACACCCTTGTTTCAGTGGAGCATGGAACTTTCCACTTAGACCCACTTGTGGTAGAGCTGCTGACTTCTGTGCATGTGTATTAATTTGCTGGCTGTAGTTTATAGGGAGCTCCTCAATAGCAGAGCAGTCTACTGCCTGAGCAGCCTGTCATCTGGCCCCTCTGGCTTGGCATTGTCCTATGGAGCTAGGTACATAGGGAGCTAACACCATGCTGACTGATCTTGCTTCTGTATAGGTAGTAAACTGTCTGAATCCATTTGGGCTTATTGTCTCTTTATTGGCCTAATCTATGAAATTGTGGTAAACTGCTGTAGGGGCTCCTGCATCCCTGTTAGCCATTGTGCTGCTGCCTTGGGACTGCTTGACAGTATGTTGGGATGCTTGATGATGTCTCTACTGGATTAAATATTGTCCCCCAGGAGTTCATGTCTACCTGGAACCTCAGAATGTCACATTATTTGGAAATAGAGTCTTTGCAGATGTAAATCAAGTCAAGATGAGATCATACTGGATTAGGTTGGGCCCTAATCCAATGGCTAGTGTTCTTATAAGAGGAGGGAAATTTGGACACAGAGGCATGCACAGAGAAAAGACAGCATGAAGACACATGGGAAGAACAACTTGTGAATGGAGTGATGAGTCTGCAAGCCACAGAATGCCAAGATTGCTAGAAACCACCAGAAGCTAGAAGAAGCAAGGAAGGATTCTCTTTTTCAGAGAGAAAGAGAGACAGCATAGGCCCACTGATACCTTGATTTTGGACTTAGAGCCTCCAGAACTGTGAGTTAATATATTTCTGTTATTTTTAAGCCACCCAGTTTGTGAAACTTTGTTGGAGCAGCCCTATGAAACAAATACACAGGTTTCTGAGGCTTTGTTCATCATCTTTTTTCTATATATTTTTTCTTTTTGTCCTTAATATTGGATCATTTCTATTAATCTATCTTCAAGTTCACTGATTCTTTCTTCCATCATCTAAAATCTGTTGTTGAACCTCTCTAGTGAATTTTTCACTTCAGAAAGCTACTGAACTTTTCAACTCTAGCATTTTATTTGGTCCTCTCAATGATTTCCATCTCTTTATTAAGATTATCTATTTATTGTCATTGTCATGAAATTTTTCTTAATTCTTTAAACATTGTTTCCTTTAGTTCTTTAAGTATACTTATTTGTTTTAAAGATTTTATCTGCAAAATACAACATCTGGGCCCACTCAGAGATCATTCCTATTGACTTTTTTTTTTTTTCCTGGAGTATGGATCATGCTTTCCTATATCTTTGCATGTCTTACAGTTTTTCATTGTTGAAAACTGGATAATTTAGGTAATATATTGTAGCAATTCTGGACTGTGATTTCTGAGGATTGCTTTTGTTGCTGCTAGTTTGTTTGTTAGTAGCTTACTTGGACTAAATCTGTTGATACTGTCTCCCTTGTGATGTGTGGCTACTGATGGCTCTCTTCAGTTTTTAAAAATTCTTGTTTTCATTTTAGGCCTGGCTTCCTGGGAGTTGCTTCTGTTTCTTCATAGTTTAATGGTCAGCCAATGTTTGATGACAGGTTGTGCCCAAACACTGTGTAGTGGTTTTTTTATTACTGCCATGTACCACAAACTAAGTGGCTAAAAACAACATAAATTTGTTACCTTACAGTGGATCAGAAGTCCTCCATGGGTCTTGCTGGGCTAAAATCATAGCATTAGCAAGGCTATGTTCCCTTCTGGAGGCTCTAGGGAGGAATCAATTTTCCTAGCATTTTCCAATTTCTAGAGACTCAGTGGATCAGTAGCATTTTTTAGCAATAAAATATTTTAAAATTAAGGTATATACATTGTTTTTGTAGACACAATGCTATTGCATTTAATAAAGTATAATATAAACATAACTTTTATAGGCATTGAAAAACCAAAAATTTCAGGTACCTTACACGTTATTGTGATATACCCTTTATTGTGGTCTGGAACCAAACCTGCAATATCTCTGAGGTATGCCTGTAGATATTAAATAGACACATGTAATTTACCCCACAATAAACTGTTTTTATTTTTTTTTCTTGTAGACCCAAATTTTCATCTGGTATAATTTTTCTTTAGCTTGAATAACTTCCGTTAGCATTTCTTGTAGTGCAAGTCTGCTGACAGTAAATTCTCTCACATTATGTTTGCCTAAAAAATACTTTATTTCACTATAATTTTTGAAGGATGTTTTCACTGTTTATACAATTTGGGCTGAAAATTTTTTTCTTTCTGCATTCTAAAGTTGTTGTTCCCTTATTTTCTGGCCTCTATTGTTTATTGTAAGCAGTCAGTTGATATTTGTATTGTTCCTTACTTTTTCTTTGGCTGCTTTAAATTTTTTTTTATCTTTAATTTACAGTAGTTTAACTGTGATGTGTCCAGGCATGGTTCTTTTTTCATTGATTCTGTTTGGGGATGGCTCAGTTACTTGGATCTATAAGTTGATTTTTAAAAAAATCCAGTTTGGGAAAATATTGGTCATTATTTTTTCAAACTTCTTTTCTGTCTACTCTCTTTTTATTTTCTCCTTCTGTGACCTCAATTACATACACATATCCACCTGCTTACTATCATCCCATAGGTCACTGGGATTGTGTACATTTAAAAAAATATTTGTTTTCTCTGTGCCAGTGAGTTTTTAATTTCAGGTATTGTACTGTATGTTTCTGTCCTAGAATTTCTATTTTTAATAGTTTCCATTCCTCCACTGTGACTTCCTAGCTTTTCACTCATTATGATCATCTTCTCCTTTAAGTCCTTGAACATATTTATAAGAGCTATTTTAAAGTGCTTGTCTGCTAATTCTGCCATCTGGGTCATCTTGGGGTCTGTTTTAACTGACTGCTTTTTTTTTGATTATGGTTCACATATTCCTACTTTTTCACGCATGCAGCAATTTTTTATTGTATACTGACCATTTTGGATGATACATTATATAGAATCTATATTAAGTCATTTTCATTATAGGGTGTCAATTTTTGTTGTGCAAAGTAGTTTAATTATCAGTGAATCTTTTTAGTCCTGCCAGGCTTGATTTTATCCTTTTTTTTAGGGTGGGTCCATTTTATTTTTGAACTTAGCTCTAAGGTTTTATTTCTAAGGCATGGCTTTTTTCATGTCTTAATTGAATTCCTGAAATTTCTGCAAGTTTCCTCCACTTTAGTATCTCCATTCAGCTCTTAGCTCCTCAATAGACAATCTTTTCTTGGCTTTGTAGAGATTTTTTCCTGGGCACACACAGCCTACATGCCACTCAGAACCTTCCATGAGGCCCCCCCCCACATAGAGGTCTGGGGTTCTCCCTCTGCACAGCTATCTAACCCTGCAAATTCCAGATGATTCAACTGCCCAGAACTCCCATATCTGCCTTCTTAACTTGGTGAGATACAGCTCCCTCTGGGATCCACCCTCCTGCACCAAAATGGAGAAGTGCATCCAGTCTGAGAGCTGGGTGATCATGAGCTGACTGCTCAAGGATCACAGTCCTGTGATGCCTATTGTGGAATGCCTAGAAACGTTTGCCTCATATATTTTGCCCAGTTTTATCATTGCTTTCAGCAGAAAGGCATGGTGGAAATTCTCACCCCATCTTTTAACTTAAACTAGTTTAATTATTATAGAAGGAGGAAATGTCCTTTAATAATATCCAGGCACCCCAGTGCCTAGAACAGTGCCTTAAATAAGTATTTATTAAATGAATAAATCAACTGCAAAAAGTAAAAGTATCATAGGATTTAAATTGAAAAGAAAACTATCCCTTCCTTTTCCTACCCTAGTCCTTCTCTGAGTTAACTGTTGGTATTTCTTGTATATTTTTATCAGAGTTTTTCTATGTATGTATGAGTATATGTGTGTGTACAAAATGGTGGTGTTGTTTTTTCCTAAATAAATGGGGTCATACCATTGTTCTATTCTGTAGATTGCCTTTTATGTTTTTAATTTTATTTTTAAAAGTATATACTTGGGCATCTTTCCATACCAGCACATATAGATTTTCTCATTCTTTTTAAGAGCTTGTAATTTTCTGTAGTATAGATACAGCCATACCTCAGAGATATTGCAGGTTTGGTTCCAACCACCATAATAAAATAAGTATTGTAATAAAACGAGGCACACGAGTTTTGGTTTTTCAGTGCATATAAAAGTTATATTTATACTATATTGTACCCTATTAAGTGTGCAATAGAATTATGTCTAAAAACTATGTACATACCTTAATTAAAAATAATTTATTGTTAAAAAATGGTAAGGATCCTCTGAGCCTTCAGTGAATCATAACCTTTTTGCTGGTGGAGGGTCTTGCCTTCATGTTGATGGCTGCTGACTGATCAGTGTGGTGGGTGCTGACGGTTGGGTGGCTGTGGCAATTCCTTAAATTAGACAATAAAGTTTGCCACATCAATTGACTCTTCCTTTCACAAAAGATTTCTCTGTCACATGTGATGCTATTTGATAGCATTTTACCCACAGTAGAACTTCTTTCAAAATTGGAGCCAAGGCCGGGTGCGGTGGCTCATGCCTGCAATCTTAGCACCCTAGGAGACCAAGGCAGGAGGATTGCTTGAGGTCAGGAGTTCAAGACCAGCCAGAGCAAGAGCGAGACCCTGCCTCTACTAAAAATAGAAAAAATTAGCTGGGCATGGTGGTGCATGCCTGTAGTTCCAACTACTTGGGAAGCTGAGGTAGGAGTATTGTTTGAGCCCAGGAGTTCTAGGTTGCAGTGAGCTATGATCACACCACTGCATTCTAGCCAGGGAGACAGAGTGAGACTCTGTCTCAAAAAAAATAAAAAAAAACTGGAGCCAATACTCTCAACCCTGCTGTTGCTTTATCAACTAAGTGTATGTAATATTCTGAATCCTTTGTTGTTATTTCAACAATGTTCACAGCATCTTCACCAGGAGTAGGTTCTATGTCAAGAAATCACTTTGTTTGCTCATCCACAAAAAGCAACTCCTCATTCATTAATGTTTACCATAAAATTGCAGCAGTTAAGGTCACATCTTCAGTCTTCAATTCCAACTCTAGTTCTCTTGCTATTTCCACCACATCTGCAGTTACTTCTTCCACTGAAGTCTTCAACCTCTCAAAGTCATCCATGAGGCCTGGAATCAACTTCTTCCAAACTTCTGTTAATATTGATATTTTGACCTTCTCCCATGAATCATGAATGTTCTTAAAAGCTTCTAGAATGAAGAATCCTTTCCAGAAAGTTTTCAATTTACTTTGCCCAGATCCAGCACAGGTGATCCAGAGGAATCACCATTATAACAGCTATAGACTTACAATGTATTTCTTAAATAATAAGACTTGAAAATTGAAATTACTTCTTGATCTATGGGCTGCAGAATGAATGTTGTATTAGTAGGCATGAAAACAACATTAATCTCCTTGTATATTTTCATCAGAGTTCTTGGGTGATTTGGTGCATTGTCAATGAATAGTAATATTTTGAAAGAAATCTTTTTTTCCTGAGCAGCAGGTCTCAACAGTGGGCTTAAAATATTCAGTAAACCATGCTGTAAACAGATGTGCTGTCATCCAGGCTTTCTTGCTCCATTTATAGAGCACAGGCAAAGTAGATTTAGCATAATTCTTAAGGGCCCTGGGATTTTCAGAACGGCATATGAGAATTAGCTTCAACTTCAAATACCAGCTGCATTAGCTCCTAGCCAGAGAGTCAGCATGACTTTGAAGCTTTGAAGCCAAGCACTGACTTTTCCTCCTAACCATAGCTTAGTTCCTTAAGCTATGGTTACCTTCTTATTCAGGTATGAAAGTCTTGGATGGCATCATTTTCCAATAGAAGACTGTTTTGTCTACTTTGAAAATCTGTTGTTTAGTGTAGCCACCTACACCAATTATCTTAGCTAGATCTTCTGGATAACTTGCTCTAGCTTCCCATCAGTACTTGCTGTTTCACCTTGCACTTTCATATTACTGCTTCTTTCCTTAAACTTCATGAACTAACCTCTGCTAGCTTCAAACTTTTCTTCTGCAGTTTCCTTACCTCTTTCAGCCTTCACAGAATGGAACAGAGTTAGGGTCTTGCTCTGGATTAGGCTTTGGCTTACAAGAACATTGTGGCTGGTTTGATCTTCTATCCAGACCACTAAAACTTTCTCCATATAAGCAACAAGGCTGTTTTGCTTCCTTATTATTTGTATATTCACTGGAGTAGCACTTTTAATTTCCTTCAAGAACTTTTTCTTTGCTTTCACAACTTGCCTAATTGTTTGGCACAAGAGGCCTAGCTTTTGGCCTGTCTTGGCTTTCAACATGTCTTCCTCATTAAGCTTAATCATTTCTAGCTTTTGATTTAAAGTGAGAGGCATATGACTCTTCCTTTAACTTGAACACTTAGAGGCCATTATAGGGTTATTCATTGGCCTAATTTCATTTTTATTGTTTCTTAGGGAATAGGGAGGCCCAAGAAGAGGGAGAGAGGTAGGGGAACGGCTAGTTGGTGAACTAGTCAGAACACACATACCTTTATTGATTAAGTTCTCTGTCTTACATGAGTGCAGTTCGTGGCACTCAGAAACAATTACGATAGTGACATAAAAGACCACCCATCCCAGATCATCATAACAGATATAATAATAAACAGAAAGTTTGAATATTGTGAAAATTACCAAAATGGGACACAGACACAAAGTGAGCACTTGCTGTTGGAAAAATGGTGCTGACAGACGTGCTCTACCCAGGGTTGCCACAGACCTCCAATTTGTAAAAAATGCATAGCTATGAATCGGAATAAAGTGAAGTGCAATAAAACAAAGTATGCCTCTATACGATAATTTAGTTAACCAGCCCTCCAATTGGGCTACCCCTTTTTCTTAAAGCTTCTATAGATTAGGAGAAACAGGTCATCCCTGGCCTTTCCTCAGACAGAATTTAACTTCCTGTTCTGTACTTGCCTTGGGTGGCTACCATGCGTCCAGAATGCTCTACGGAACCACTGAAATAGAGTTTCTGCCCGTATATACAAGTGACTGCCATATAGGGTGGATGGTAGCAGGTGGCAGAGAGGAGGAGAGAATGTTCTGGGAAGCATGAGAGAGAGAGATTGAGAGACAGAGCGCACGGAAGCACGCTGAACTCTGGCGTGCTGGTGGTGGTGGGGTCAGGGAAGGCTTCATGGTGTCGGCGACATTTGAGTTAGATCGGACATGGGGGAGGTCTTTTGAAAGGAGCTGTTCCAGGTGGAGAGAACAGTGTGGAAGACACAGGTCAAGAGCCTGGACGGGGACGAGAGCCTGGCCGAGCACCCTCCGTGTGGAGGAAAGCAGGCTGGGACGCGGTGGCAGTGGGTGTCAAGCACCGGTCCAGGGACACGAGCAAGGCCGAGAACTTTCACAGAGCTTTGCTTGTCAAGGGCCTGCTGAGAGCTTGAAATAACTGGATTCATGGCATGTTTCCTAATGGGAGGCCTCTTAATTAAGAGAACAGTTCAATACATATTTTAGGCAGAAACTCCCTTCCCTTTCCTTCCACTTTTGTTACCTGGGTCCATCTGCCTCATTTGTCCTCAATTCCCCGTTCTAAGGCTGAGGCTGACCACGAGCCCACACTGCCTCCCTGTGGCAGGTTTGTGCATAGCACTCCGCGTAACTGCGCCCCCGTGGCTGGAGGGGAAGAGGGCGCGGTCCGTTCCGCGAGGCTCACCATCCACATCCACTCATTGTTTCAGGTGGGGAGACTGACTTCATTCACAGTGGCGTCAGGGTGAGTGATCATATTCCGTTCCATTTACGGGGTCACGCTGAGGGGAGGGAGAGGGTCTGTCTTGAGGACTTGTCTCTACCAGCCTCCCGGGCTCTGGGCCAGGGGTGGAGACCTCTGCCTGCTCCTGTTGGCGCCCTACTCCAGGGCGTGATGCACCTGCTCCTGAAGCTATGGTTGCCTTTTTGACTAAAGGAAATGATACTTTTTTCCCTCTTCTTTGACGTTCACCTTTCTTTCTCATTTCAATGAGGATTTCTGAATTAGTTTCTGAGTCCTTGGAGGACTTGGTATAAGAAAAGCAGGGCAAAAAAGATGGATTCAAAACCATCCCTATCACACAGGGAAAGCTTCCTAACATTCAAAGCTCCCTCACTGCCTGGAAGATAAAGTCCAATGGCTTCAGCTGGACTCCAAGGCCTTGCTTTCTAGCCTCAGCTCTTGACTCTTCCCATCTATGCATCCTGTCTGTGCTTCAATCAGAAAGTGCTCCAAATCTCTGCACACATCGTTCCCTCTGCCTGGAATACTCTTTTCCCCACCTTGATTGTGGCCCATGTAACCTTCTAGGGGGCTCCTGCATACCCATCCAGACTCAGATCAAATATACCACCTCTGCAGGTCTTTCCTGAGCCTGACTCTGTCACATCTTCTCTGGAGTCCAGTGATTCGTGTATATCTCATCTCAGCGTCTCTTGTGCCTGATTCAGTGGCCTGGCGTATTGTAGGCGCTCGGTGAATGTTTGTGGGTGAATGCATAAACCATCCCAGGTCCATGATTTGGGAGGTGGCTCAGATGGTGTGTGGGTAGTGACTTGAGGCAGCAGGTTAGAGAGAAGGAAGCAACAAAAGAGCAGGTGCAAGGAAAGCACCTTACACCCCTAGCACGCCCTTTCCCTCCCTCACCCACACCAAGGAAGAGAGTGGGACGCTCCTCATCCCTCTCCCTCTGGTTGTCAAGCTGGATTTCCCTTCCTGGCTCCAGGCTCTCCATTTCCCCCTGAGTTTACACATGCATCTTCACTTGCTCGGTTGCCTCCCCACCCCCAACCTGGGGTTGACTTTGGCAGCCAAGTGCGCTGGATCACGTTGAGCCCCTGAGTGCTTTCTCTCTGAGGTCCAAAGATCAACTTCAAATCCAACATCCACCATTTATTTATTGGTCTGGAGTCTTAGGCAAACTTTTTTACATCTTGGAGCTTGTTTCTCTGTTTGTAAAATCAATGTGGTAATTTTTTCTCTAAGTACCTCAGGTGGCTTGTGTGAAAATCGTATCCAATAATGGATAAGAAAGATCACTTAGAAATGCTGCAGATGATGATAATCGATAAAAATAAATGCATGGAATATTGCTATTTCTTCTGTTCTTTCATGAAAGCTGAGGCTAAAAGAAAGGTGGAATCAAGGGATGGAGAAATATCACATTGGCCAGGATGTTGAATCAACTTGAAGAAATTAAGCAAATCTTTAGGGCTTCTTGTTCTCTCTTAACAATAAACAGAGTGGGCTAGACTCTGGATCCGGGGAGCTCCTGTACCTCATGCCACCCTGAAGGCAGTGTAGCCTAAGGGTTAAGAGGATGGGGTTTGAAGTCAAATGATCTGGATTCAAATCTAATCTCTGCCAACTAGGTAGAGTTAATTAAGCAATAGCTTAGTCTCTCTGTGTCTCAATGTTTTCTTAGTAAAATGGGAATGATTTTAATAATGGTACTTACCGGATGGGCTTGTTTCAACAAGGTGCAGCAATCCCTGTAAAGCACTTGGAAGAGTAGCTGGCATACAGTAAATGTCAGCTTGGATCATTTCCTCTGGTAGCTTCCTGTTCACTGAGGTTGACGGTTTTACTTTTGCTCCCATCTTGAATAAAATAATGAGGCTCAATAATGACCAGGCAGAGGGCAAGGTAAAAACATCTAATGAAAGACGGGCTAGGAACCAAGGATAGGAAGGATCTTAACGACTCTCTAGTTCACTTCTCTCATTTTAAAAACGAGGAAACTGAAGCCAGGGAGGAAATATTTTTCCTAAGGTTACATAGCAAATTCAGTTCAATTTATTGACTCTTTTCTCATGCCTATTATAAGCCAAGCATTATCCACAATTATGTGGATGGGTGGATGAATAAGAAACAGTTCTTGCTTTTGCAGAATATTTCCCAAATGTATAACATGCAAAATAAAGTTATCATGGTCAGAATTTAACCCAGAAAATGCTGGATTAAAAAAAATGAACAGAGTTTTTGCCTTGTTCTTTGCTCGTCTCCAAGGGAGTTTCCCACAAGCAGCATAGTCTTTTGTTCCCTTAGAGTCCATCTGCTGGGATTTGTGCTCTGTGGCTCATCCTATGGAAATGTGACTCTAGATAGAAGTCCGCAGAGTATTTGGGGGTGGAGGATATATGAAAACAGATTTATGAGAAGTTCATTGGTGATGAGGCAGAGATGGAGTTCACATCAGTGCTCAGGTGGACTGCCCTGGAAAGCACAGAGCCCTCCTTCCTCTGCCTAGTGCTTTTATGTAGATGAAACCTCCTTCCAAGGAACACTTAAGAAAGTCTTAATCAATGCACGACAGCACACATTTTAGGAATTGCAGTCAGGCAACAGAGATGTTGAAGGAAGAAGAAACAAGATGACAACCAGACTGAGACAACAAGGGCAAGATGAAGATGCTCTATCACATATATGATATCTGCTCTGTGCCCAGCCCACTTTTACTTTTTACATTATTGGTGTTAATACATTCAATTCTCATATCAATTATTTGAGGTAGGTACTATTAATACCCCCATTTTATTATACATATGGGGGAACAGACATGGGTAGTTTAATGACTTGCCCAAGGTCATCTAGCAAGTAAGTGGAAGAGCTGAAGTTTGAATCTAAGCAACTGGCTTCAGTCTGGTTTTGGAACCACAGGTAGTGGTAGGAGCTGCTTTGGATATGACATGCATTTCTCCTTGCCTGCATCCTATGCACAGGCATAAGACTAGCTATTCAGGAAGTTGTACCTGTTTGGTCCTTTGATCTGCCATGTGGTCACAAATATTGGGGTGGAGGGATTCAGCTTGGTATGGACAATGCAGCTACCTGTGTGTCGGGGCGGGGAGAGGACAGATCCTTCCAGTTCATGTCTGACTTTCCCCTAGTCCAGGGATTTTCTCAGATATCACCTTCTCCCTGTTTATTGCCTTCTCCATGCTCAGTACTTTGTTTACACTCACCTGAGGAGCTTCCTGTGATGTACCTTGTTTCCAAATTATTGGCACAGATCTGTGGATACTACCTAGACAAGTCACAGCTGATTGAAGATGGAGGCCAGTTCCTATTCCTTTCCCTAGATTTCTCACCTCAGGGCTTTGCTCCGTATTACTGTTAAATGAATAAATGAATAAATTCAGAACCATTGAATAGAAGCAACTTAAACCCCCTGCCCCCATGGAAATACCATATGTCGAAGTTAGTGCTGTTCACCAAATATTTCCATCTTCCCAGCTTCCAGGCACATGGTAAATGACATTTCTTCACCTCCTTTGAAATTAGATATGACTATATGACCTGCTTTGGGAAATGAAATGTGAGTGGAAGGGATATGAGTGTTACTTCTGGGGAAAAGGTTTAAAAGCCTGTGTGCAATTTGTCATACGCTTTCTCTGACATGATGATGGCAACATTTCAGATGGTGGCCGCTCCACCAGCCTGCGTCCCAGAGTGGCTTAGAGCAGAGCCCCCTACTGACTCCAGTGAACTTGTAGCACAGGCAAGCAGTGAATCTTGGTGATTTAAGCCACTGGGGTTTTACCGCTGTTTGTTTCTACAGCAAAACCTCGCTCATCCTGACTGATGTACCATGGGAGATCTTCTGGGAGATGATTCTGAAAATGAACATCACTCTTTCCAAGCATAAAGAGCTCAGGTTAAAGGCAAAGCCCTGCTGTTAATAGGTTCAGAATCCAGTTTTAAGAATAACAGAGGAGTAGAAATAGACCCACAAATGTTGAGCACTATAGAGAGGCTAAATGGAACTGGGGGAGTTGGGGAGATGGTGGGGGACAAGGACTACATATGAAGAGGGCAGTGGATGGTGGTGTACGGAGGTCACAACCTGTGGTCTGTATCCTATTCTGATCACATAATGTTTTTTAAAATTTTGCATTAATTGCTATTATTTAAAAGTCCAGATTTTTGACATCTCTGGAAAAAAGCAGGAGATCTGGGTGATGTAGTACACTATTCCCTTCAGACAGTGCACATGCTGCAGGTCCCTGCCGCCTGTGGTCAGGCCTGCTTCATTTGTTTCTTTACTAGACTAATCCTGGAGCCATAGAATTGGAGACCCCTGTTATGATCTGGACTTGGGATGCTTCATCTCAGCTACCTTATAGCTATTAAATGTTATTAGAGGCAAAACAGTGCAATTTCCTCCTCTGGATTTTGAGAGTAATTGCTCTTTTCGGCGCTGAGAAGAGATTGTCTTGTGGTCTGTTTCAGGGCCTGAAAGAACACAGAGGCACAAGACTCTGACATATCTTGGCACACACACAGAAGACAAAATGATTCTGGGATGTGACACTCAAGATAGGGTCAATCAAAACCAGGAGATTTTAAAAGTAAAAATGGCTTTGGCCAGAGGAGATTGGAAAGTCTTTGGTTCCGGCTGTTTGCAAATTGGTCCTGCCCATCTTCCCCTTTTGCAAATGGGCTAGATTGATAGACGATAAAGGTGAAAC
The DNA here is from genome assembly GCA_023783475.1 of Daubentonia madagascariensis. Classification (NCBI taxonomy): domain Eukaryota; kingdom Metazoa; phylum Chordata; class Mammalia; order Primates; family Daubentoniidae; genus Daubentonia; species Daubentonia madagascariensis. The sequence continues at coordinate 130,994 of JAKFHU010002396.1, read as the reverse complement.
CTGCTACAAGAGAAAGTGGAAAGTGGGCAGAGAGGGCTGTTGGAGAGGTCGGAGGGTGGAGGAGAAAGTTATATAAGGCTTCAGAGAAACTCTTTGGTGATTTTGTTTCGGCTCGGCAGATGAAAGAAAATGTGGAACAAACACGGGGAGAGCAAAGGCACTAGAAGAAACCCAGGCAGATCGGCAGAAAAGTCAGGCAGAAAAGTCAGGGGGAGAAGACAAAGGGAGCTAAATTTAAACAGGAGAGAAAAGATGCCTCAGCGGGGGGGCCAGGAGCAGTCTATAAATACCGTGAAGGCAACAAGCTCCAGAAAGAAAGGAAGGATTATTCACTGTCTCTCCAGATGTAGGACAGAGACAAGGGCCAGAAGGAAGCTGAGCCGGCGTCAGGCTGCCGGACCCAGGGGAATAAAGCGATGTTTGTCCTGTGGCAGGAACCGGGCAGTGAGTGGGACCCTGGCTCCGGGGTGGCTGCTCAAAGTGGGACTGTCTCCAGGCTGACCCAGCCTGGGACACTGCAGAGACCACTGGTCTCTTGCAGGGCTGCGTCTCTGCTGACCCAGAAGGAGTCTTGCTGGGGGCAAGGAATCCAAGTCACTCACTTCTCTAGCTTTTGCCTTTCCTATTCATAAAGTGGGGATAATTGCTGTTCACTGAGCAGGGAAGTGTGAGGATCAAAGGAGATTTTGTATGTGAAAGGGCTTTGGAAGCCTTAAAGCCTAAAACAGAGGGGAGAAGTTTGCTGTGTCTGCAAACCACCTGCCTTTGTTTTCACAGCCCGTCAGGGAATTGTTAAGGGGGAAGAAAGATTTCTTCCTCCCCTGTCTCTTTTCTATTCCCCTCACTTGCATTCTTACTTTGTTCTTCCTTCAAACATTTTCTGATGCACTAGCAGCCCCCTTGGCCCTGGAGATATGTCTCTGAGCTGAGCGGAGTCCCTGCATTTAAGGAGCTAATGGCTCAAAAGGGAGAGGTGGACACGAACCCAGATGACTTCCTCCTGGTGCCATAGTGCCACCGCAGAGGCAAGGGCTTGGCTGTGGGTAGCCGGGGTGGACAGGTGCTGTTCAGGTGGGAGGAAGCGCGTGTACCAGTGTGCAGAGATAGTAACAGCACACAGTGTGTTAGGGAACTGCAGATAGTTCAGTGAGGGCTGGAGCATGGGCTGTTTTTGCCGCAGAGGGGCATCAGACGAGGCTGGCAGGGCATGCAAGGCTGTGTGTCTGCAGGGTCTTGCAGTCTGGATCAGGAACCCACGTCCTGTTGACAGAGGGGATTCGCTGAAGGGTTTGGGCTAGGGGAGTGCCACAATGACGATTTCATTAGAGTTCTCTCTATAGCCAGCGTGGATGATGGACTCAGGCCAGTGGCTTGAGTAGAGCACTGCTCCACTCCTGCTATGCATTTGTGTGTGCGTGGTGTGTTGGGGGTTAGTGTAGAAACCTGAGCCACCAGGACTGGGGGTGGGGGAGGAGTAAAGAGTTAACTTCAGGACTGAGCTGAACCTGACGGGTGAAAGTGCTAATTAGCTAAGGGCCAGCGTCCCGGAAATTACTGAGGTTGTGCTTCCTTGCTTAGGCCGGAGATAACATACCACTTCCACCTCAAATTTCTCCTGGGAGGAAACACCACCCTAGGGCCCAGCTTCTGGGACTGAGGAGCAGGGCCAGGTGCCTCCCCGTGTCCCTTTCTCCTGCCTGTTCGCAGCTGTGTTTGAGAAATGGAGGGGTGGGCAGGGAAAAACAATGGCATCATTAAAATTGCCTGAAAAGAGAATTTCCTGGTGGAAGGAAGCCCTAAAGATCATGCTCAGCAGACAGCGTCCAGTCTGAGAGCCACCGTTCTGCCCTGCTGTCCCCATCCCACACATGCAGAAATGGGCTCCAGAAGCCATGTTTTTAGGACATATTCTTACTTCTTTAGTCCTAGTGAATTGGGCAAGGGGTAGACAACTGGCTCAGGAAAACCAACCCAGAGCCTGGGCTGGTGCAATCGCGCCCTCCCCAGGAAAATTGGAATTTGGTTACAGGGAGGATTGTTTAGCTTGCTTTGCGTCTTGGCCTTCTCAGATGATTCAGGACCGAGGTCTGACAGGGCCATCTTGGGTCATAATGGGACATGTGCAAGTAGAGCAGGGAAAGTTCATTTGTGGAGAGAATGGATTAGAAATAAATTGAATGTCGTGTAGTGAAAGAGAAAAGGGAAGAGGATGAGAAGAAAGAAAGAAAGAAGGAAGCAAGAGGAAGAGAGGAGGGCCGGCCTCGGCTCCCGGGCGACTTCCATCTTTGCTGCTCCTGCTCCGGGCTTGTGTACGGCACCCCTGCCTCCTTCCAGTAAACTCCTTCCGTCTAAGCTGGTTTCAAGAGGCTCTTTGTAACCAAACTATCAGAAAACAACTAGTCTTGCTCCTTCACAATCAAGAAAAGTTGCACCTAAAATTTCCAGACCTATTTTTTTTGGAAACTCTGTGAAAGATTCTATCATGTGCTTTCTTGTTAACACTTTTAATATCTTTTTTTGGTTTTTTTCTGAGACAAAGTCTCGCTCTGTCACCCTGGGTAGAGTGCAGTGGCATCATCGTAGCTCACTGCAGCCTCCAACTCCTGGGCTCAAGTGATCCTCCTGCCTCAGCCTCCCGAGTAGCTGGGACTACAGGTGTGCACCATGATGCCCGGCTAATTTTTCTATTTTTAGTAGAGACGGGGTCTCGCTGTTGCTCAGGCTGGTCTCGAACTCCTGGGCTCAAGCGATCCTCCCACCTGGGCCTCCCAGAGTGCTAGGATTACAGGTGTGAGCCACCGTGCCCAGTCCACCTTCAGTATCTTATACTCTTCTGGTTAGAAAGTCCTGCTTGAGAACCAGTCTAAATGTCTTTTGTTACATTTCAAGGGCAATGACTCTTGTTCTATGATAGATCATTTCTTCTTTATATTCTGCCCTCTTCCTTTTTGCAGGAACTTGTACATAGTATTTATAATTTTTTCCTATTGAATGGAGAAAAAAATCCTTAACAATCCCCCAAAATTAGCTGAAGAAAAAAAAAAGGGAGGGAGAAACAATGTGCTTTTGGACTACTGAAAAAAAGCAATGCATAATTTCATTTTGTTTGGAAAATGGTACAATCTCTTGAGAAAAGATGGTAGAAATTAGCTGAGGATTTATCATTTTGGTTGAAGAACCCAAAGTATAGTACTAGATTTGTTGCTCATCACTACTTCCTAACATTTTTGTAGCAACTTAGAATTTAAAGGTATTTAAGAGATTCTGACAAGATAGATTTCTCAAACTGAGGCTTTTCTGATTGGTCAAGGATTTTTCCCCATAACCTCCAGGAACTTTCTGGCTGATTAGAGAATTTCTGCTTTTTCAGAGTTTCTGGTAGAGAGTGGCTAAGAGCAAGGGTCTCAGGTCAGACAGGTTTCACATACTGACATCATCTCAGAGTGGCTTTGACCAATTTACTTAACCTTTGAACCCCTGTTCCTTCTTTAAATGGGATTAAAGGTAGTCCCTACCTGTATAGGAAAAACAGTTTTTCCTTCTATACTCTCACACTTCCAGAACACTTCACTTTTGACACCATGTGTGTGGGTTTTGTTTTCACACCAACCAATTCTCCTATTCTCTCAACACCAACTGGGTGTCTTGCAGTTCAATTCTGATACATTGTATCTGGAGTTAGCACCAGATCCCACAAGTTAAAGGCTCAGCCCCACAAGGCTGCCCCCACTTCAGATGTCAGTCTCAAGTACAGGCCTCCTTTACTTCTGACTGACATGTTACAAATGGGGGGTTCCTATAACCCCCTCCCCCAGGGTGGATAATTTGCTGTGATGGCTCCCAGAACTCAGGAAAACACCTACTTATGTTTATCAGTTTGTTATAAAAAATACGACAAAGGATATAGATGAACAGACAGATGAAAAGGTACATAGGGTGAGGTCTGGAAGGGCCCCAAGCCCAGGAGCTCTGTCCTCGTGGAGTTGGTGTACACCGCCCTCCCATCCCAGGGTGGATGTCTTCTTGTTCATCAGCCCAGAAGCTCTCTAACTCCACAGTTTAGGAGAGGTTCATCATGTAGGCATTTTATGGAGGCTTCATCATGTAGAAATGAGGAATTATTAATTCCAACCCAAATCTCCTCTCCCCTCATCCAAGGATAAGAGGTTGGCCTGAAAGTTCTAAGCTTTTAATCATGGTTTGGTCTTCCTGGTGACCGGCCTCCTATTCAGGAGCTACTAAGAATCACCTTATTAGAATGAAAGACACTCCTATCACCCAGGAAATTCCAAGGGATTTAGGAGCTCTGTGTCAGGAATGGAAAATGAAGACTAAATACATATATTTCTTATTATATCACAATATCACATGACCTCATATAGTTGCAGTGAGCTCACGTTTGTAAGGTTCTCTTTAACATGCTAACCATTGTTAGTAGCCTTGGAAACCCGGCTTCCAAGAGGTCACAGGCAGGAGAGGATCAGGGAGTGCATCTGGTTAGAGGCCTTCAGCTGCCACAACAGAAAACTCTGATGACTGGCTTATTTTTATTTATAAAAAGGAAATTTTGTATCTGCCATCACCGGAAGTCTTGAGGTGGGAAGTGCTGCAGGTTTGCTTAAGACAGTAGTCAGAGGTGTCGTGACTCATCTCTTGTCTTTGCCCTCCTTAGGAAATTGTCTCTGCCATCTGGCTGGCTCCCTGCTAGGTCACAAAATGGCTGCAAAAGTTCAGGTGTTCCATTTAGACACAGAAATTTTAGAGGGACGAGAGACCATACCTACTGTGTGTCCTGTCCAAGGGGAGCAAGAAAATTCCTCCTAAAAGCCTCCAGGAGTCTCCTTGTGCCTTCTCATCTGAATTTGATCACATGCCTGTTCCCCAGCCAATCACTGGCAAACAGGAATAAATTGAATACACTTGCTTAGATTATTCATGCTGTGATTTTTGAATAAAAGTGCGTTATATTAGTAAGAAAGCAGGAAGGAAGGGATGTTGGATAGGCAACCAAGTACTTGGTCTGGAGCGTTTATCCATCTCTAGGGCTGCCACAGCAAAGCACCACAGGCCGAGTGGCTTAAACAACAGGAATTATTTTCTCATAATTATGGAAGCTAGAAGTCCAAGATGAAGATGCCGGCAAGTTTGGTTTCTTCTGAGGCTTCTCTCCTTGCCTGGTAGGTGGCTGCCTTCTTGCTGTTTCCTCACGTGGTCATTCCTTTGTGTTTGTCTGGGTCCTAATCTCTTCTTCTTATAAGGACACTAGTCATATTGGATAAGGGTCCACCCATGTGACCTCTTTTAACCTTAATCACTGCTTTAAAGGCCCTGTCTCCAAACACAGTCACATTCTCAGGTATTGGGAGTTTGGACTTTACTGTATGAAGTTTTGGGGAACACAATTCAGATCATAACACCATCTAGCCCTCTCATTTTATATATTGGGAAAATTAAGGCCTGTTAAGGGAGCTATAATATGTCCCAAATCATATATACTCTCCAGATTCACAGGCTCATGCAACCTTTTCACAATTTTAATAGTGAATTTTTAGCCCCATGAGCTATGGCTCTAAACCTTAAGAATTAAATCTATGTTTGGCCAAGCTCTAAATTACAAGGTGCAATGAGCTTGTTTCTAGCTGCTAAACTCTCAGAAGGAGGCACGTGTTGGTTTGCCAAGCAGGAGGCTTGGCCGGTATGGACACATTGGTTGACTGTTTGGAATCTATTGCTTGGCCCTGAAGATGCCCATCTGATCCTAGAGACCTTCAGGAGGCATCACCTGGTAGAAGAATTAATACTTGCCAAGGAGAAAGACTCTGCGTCTGGGCTGGGAATCATGATAGCTCCAGTTCTTGGTTTTATTGCACATAAGGACACAAATTAACCAGCTGTGCGGTCTGATATTGGAAAGCCTAAGCAAAGTTAAAAGTTCCCCCACCCTACTCCCTACCTGGGGCTTCTCATAGCTTTTACTGTGCTAATGCGTTTTGTGAGTATATTGGTAAAGGGGTACACAATATACGATATTTCCCTTTCCCACCCCTGGGACGTGCTGGTCTGGAGGAGTGCTCCCTGATCTTTTCCATGGCACGTCACGAATAAGGACTAACAGTTGCTTGGCATCCCGAGTAGACGCTCCAGGGCTCTGGCTGCTTGGGTCCAGCCTGGCTGCTCTATGGGTAGCACAGTGGCTGCGAAACTCTGGTCTATACTCTTTGCAAGTTAGAGAACCACAGGCCCACAGATGAGAAAATCAGCCTTTCCTATAGAGCTCTGGGGTTCCTCAATCACCAGCCCCCTGATGACTGTGCAGGGCTGTGGGTCCCTGCATGGCACCCTCAGAAGTTCATCCTCTGGACTCCCTTTGCCCTTCCTCCCTCGTCCTGTGATTCTCACTTTGTCCTCTTCCCTCTTCTCTTTCATTCACGTGTTTTACGCCTGTCTCTCTCTTGCTGCTTCACTGTCCCAGATGGACACACACATATACGCACATGCACACAAGTTACAAAGAAGGGTGCTGGTGTTCATGGATTAAGTGGAGCACCCATTATTAGGATGGGAATAGGTTCACTAATTTTGGGTGTTAACAAATGCCAGACTACAGTTAAAGTAATAAACACACACCCCTTTTTAATGACAGGGAACAGGCAGCAGATTAAAGAGCTGTGAGATGGCAGAGAGGTGCTTGGGCTTGGCCACTCTGACAGCAGTGGAATGACTTTCCTGGCTCCCTGCCCCATAGCGCCAGTGCCTGCACCCCCTCCCTGCCCCCAGGACTACAGGGCAAGGCACTGAGGGTTAATGCTCCAGCCTGGGCACACTGCACACTGAAGGGCTCTAGAGTAGATGCCGGGAGACTCTGAGTCAGCCTGCCGCTTACTCTCACCTGACACCCCAACTTCCCCATCCCCACTCTCCCTAGGGCCAGAACTTGCACTGTCATTATATTAGGGCTGGAACTTTGCTTTTCTCTCTCTCTGTCTTCTTTTACCTCTTCCCAAAGGAATTGGAATTTTGTCACCTGCTGTTGTGGACTGAATTGTGTCCTCCTAAAATTCATATTTGAAGCCCTAATCCCCAATGTGACTTTATTCAGAGATAGGGCCTTAAAGGGATAATTAAAATTGAACGACGTCATAAGGATGGGGGTCCTTATCCAATGTGACTGGTGCTCTTATAAGAGGAGAGAATGACACCAAGGATGCTCATACACTGAGAGAAGGCTGTGTGACGACACTGAGAGAAGACTGCCATCTGCAAGCCAAGGAGAGAGACCTCAGAAGAAACCAACCCTACTGACGCCTTCATCTTGGACCTCCAGCCTCCAGAACTGTGAAAAATAAGTTTCTGTTGTTTCAGCCACCCAGTCTGTAGTCTTTTGTTATGGCAGCCCTAGCAGAGCAACACACCTGCTGCCATTTGCAGCACGTTCCTTGGCACTGCTTTCCAGCTTGGATCCTCGTTTACTGACTGCTCTAAGGCAGGTTATTTGGTTTAGAAGGAAGACCTTTGGGTTTGAAGTCCTGCCTGTGTTTGGCCCTGCCGCTTACTAGCTGTGTAACCTTGAGCAAATCGGGTAACCTCCTAATCTTCCTTTCATTATGTGTGGAACAGGGTAACAATACTTTCCTCAGAGGCTCAAATAAGATATAACAAAGTACTCAGAACTTGGCCTGGTACACGTTAGTGTTAATAATACTAAAACAAATTTATTAAAAATTCTAGTTTGTTAAATTGCTATAATAATACCTCAGATAAATAAGACGGATAGAAGACAAAGGAGACAACTTCTGTTGTACGTGTTGGGTTTGGCACAAAGTCAGGGCTTAATCATGGTTAGGTTCCTTTCCTACAATCCGCCACGTTCCGTCGGTTTGCACGCACTGTCTTCCTGCTGCTGATCTGCTGAATGCTACAGCTGCCTGCGGATCCTGCCGTCAACTGCGGGGCTGGTGTCTTGCTGCCCTGCCATCATTTCTCTCTCACCTGCTTAATTTTTTTCCTCCTTAGCACTCACCCCTGGCTTGCCTACTGTGTTTATTTTTTGCTTATTGAACTCATTCATTTTTTTCTCCCACGTGGAATGTAAATGTCATGAGGGTCTGGCACATTGTACACAATCTAGATTTGTTGAGTGAATAAATGGTGAGGGCAAAACCAGATTCCAGTGGGTGGAGGGGAAAGTTATGTATCTTGGTGGCTAAAGACTCAAGATCTGGAGCCAAAGGAACAGGATTCAAATCCCAGCCCTATCACTGGGATTTTGACCCAATGGCTTGGATGTGAGGATCAAATGAATAAATATTAATACAAGTAAGTGCAGAAAATGCTGCCTGTAAAAGCCTAACAGACATTAGTTAGTGCTCCCGAAAAATTACTGAGGAGTTGGGGGGAAGAAGTAATGGGGATGAAAATTAGACAAATAAGCAAAGAACATAAAACTAGAATTTCCCCTCTGTGTGAGTTAATTCTCATCTTCACCTTGTGGTTCCCCTGGACCACTTTCAGGTCCTGAGAAGGAGTTTTGGGACCAACATTCCTTCCTAGAATAGGTTCACAGGAATAATCAGCTCTTAACGTTGGTGTGGTGTACAACAGGTGGCACGGCCCTTCTACCTGCCTCTTGCCTGGGACCTTCTGTCCCAGCCAGGTGAGGAGGAAGCTCTTCTTCCCACTTTATCTGTTTGAACACTGAGGCTCCCAACAGCTCACCACTCACTTGAGATCACAGAGCTCCAAGTGCAAGGGCCAGACTGCAAACCCAAACCCCCGCCCCGCCCCGAGTCTTAACGCCAGAAGTCTCTCTATTGCCACACACCGATTAGTCGTAATGGAGTGAGGAGGAAAGTGGAAACTTTGGTACCATTTTCCCCTAGAAATAAAACCCATTCTTGTATCTTTGTATAAGTGGTACTTTGTTATCTCCTGGAAAAAAACTGGTCTTCCACTTTTGCAGAGTTTTTGGTTTCTGTTACATGAGATCGTTAAGAGTTACCATAGCCTGTGTGGGAGCTGAATTTAATGCCGTGGAGGTTGATCAGTTCTAAAGCAATTGGAGAACTGAATGTCTCTCTTAAAAAGCGATTGTCTTTTATTGAATTTTTTGATTGTCAAGAAATCATTTTCCTATAGTAGGTGAATGTAGAACTGCCCGAGTGCTGGCTGTTGGGACAAGGGAAGGTCTCTCCAGAGGTAGGTTTGGGTTGTGTAGAAAGGAGAAGCTCAGTGTAGTGTGGGGACAGCACATGGGGAGCTTAGAGTCTATGCCTAGCCCATGAGTATTTTGTTTAGGATGCACAATGTATTCCATTAAATACATTTTATTTTGCCAGTATTAAAAAACCAGAATATTTCACACAAGGTTGTAAATTTCCCGTTCTTTTGAAAGAAAAGAAGTAAGATCTAGCAAGACTAGACCCTGTTCTATGACAACAATTGGCCAAAATCTGAACACTGGGCGCTCCCTTCAAATGAGACATGTATCCTTCAGTTTGTCACAGTCCCCTCTGCTGCATAGGGTCTTATATCCCATATAAGATGAACCTAGAGGACATTTTAGTTTGTAATCCTTGGAATAATAAAAATAATACTGCACTGGAAGAGGGAGATTTGAGTACCGGTTCAGATGCCAAAATCCTATAGTACTGTTGGGCAAATCTTTTAAGCTCATTAGAACTTGGTTAATTCATATATGAAAGGAAATACTGTCTTACCACAAGCAGGTGTTTGGAACAGCTGCTGCATATTGAGTATATACATCATGCTTGGTGTTGGAGAGGCACTAGTGGCCAAGATAGATATTGTGAATCTGATTATCTAGTGGAGAAAACAGATAATTGCCTAAGTGGGGAAATACAGGGTGCTATGAGGATGCACGGCGGTTACGTCTTACCCAGTCTAGGGTCTAGGGCAGAGCTTCAGGAGGAAGTGAGGTTTGAATCCAGACTTCCAGCACTGGGTAGGGGAAGAGCAGCGTCCCAGACAGAGAGGACAGCACGCACGAAGGCTGGAAATGAGAAAGCAAGGCGTGTTTGAGAAACTTAAAGGAACGTGATATAGCTAGAAAAGGATGGCAAGTGAAGGAAAAAAAAAGAGTTGGAGTTGGAGAAAGGAAGAGAGGCCAGATTATGAGGGGGTTGGAAGGCTCATGAGGCCAAGAAGTACTGTGGTTGGTTTTAGTTTAGGACTTTTTATTTTGAGACTTCAACATAAAAGCTCATTTTGAGTCTGCCTCTTTAGCTATTCAAAGAGAAGCAGCAAGTGGAATGTGAGCAGATCCAAAGTATCTACATGGGAGATAGAAAGCCTTTCCCTAAGAGTAAATAAGGAAATAAATTGTTAATTAATTAATTACAGGTGCCAGTTTAGTCTGAGATGCAAAGCCATTTTAGGTGTTTGCATTAAACAAAATATCCTTGAACAACGCAGGGGTTAGGAGCACCGACCTCCATGCAAGTGAACATTCATATATAACTTTTGACTCCCCCCAAACTTAACTACTAATAGACTACTGTTGACCAGAAGCCTTACCGATAAGGTTGATTAACAGTTGATTAACACATATTTTGTATATGTATCACATGTATTCTTACAATAAAGTAAGCTAGAGAAAAGAAAATATGATTAAGAAAACCATAAGGAAGAGAAAATATATTTACTATTCATAAGCAGAAGTGGATCACCAGAAAGGTCTTCATCCTCATTTTCTTCACGTTGAGTTGGCTGAGGAGGAGGAAGAGGAGAAGTTGGTCTTGCTGTCTCAGGGGTGGCAGAGGTGGAAGAGGTAGAAGGGGAGGCAGGCACACTTGTAACTTTTATTGAAAAAAATCCACTTATAAGTGGACGCGTGCAGTTCAAACCCATGTTATTCAAAGGTCAACTGTAATACTTTATATATAGCAAATAAAAAATATAGCTAAATAATACCTGTAATAAATTACATTTTAGTAGGAAACAAAATGCCTGGCTGAGCTCCTTTGGTCTAAGTTAGCTTGACAACTACTCTGTGTATGTGTTGTATATCAACTGAATTTCTGATACAGGACATCTGAAAAATTAATCAGCTTCCAAATGGGTTTTCCAAAAAATTCATTCCTAACCAATGTGTAGTGGTAACTGTAGAAAATGTTGCCTAGGTGACATTTAAACATAAAGACAGTAACTGAGAGAGATAATCACTCAGGGCTCTTTTAACTTTAAAATTTGACCTTTCTATGTTTCTGCAAATCTAGGCTATATTATGGTATAACACAAAAATTATTTAAATAACACCAACTTTCAGTTGACATTTCCAGGTAATTGAGTGAAAAAAATTCTCATAATCCAAATACACACTTTAATTCTATTGAAGAACTTTGGGGGTAAAGAATCAGGACAAATATCATCATGGTAATTGCTAATGGGCATGGGAATAGGAAAATCTCTCTGGTTTTGTTTTTTGTGATTGAACACACTTTCCTCCCTCAGTCCTCCTTTTGGGTAGTTGTCAATGCGAAGAGCATCGACTGCTCCTTCTATTTCTATGGGGAAGTGAGCACGCTCATTTCTTCCCCATCAATGTCAGAGTGCTTGGCTCTACTCCAATCCCAGTGCTCATTTTAAACTGGAGCAGAGTATGAGGCATGTCTTCCCACACAGTCTAAAAATTCCTTTTTAAAGGGATTATCTATGTTCTGGCACATAAGCTTGAATAAAAGAGCAAGTATCTCTGTTTTCCTGACTATTTCCCTTCATCTAAGATTTGGTTCATCCACATTAATTATAAATTGTCCAGAGGCACAGGCTGGGCATGGCTGGGATAACTGTCCGCGTGATGTGACTCAAGAGTCCCATAAAAATGCTCTGCTCCAACATCTCACTCAATGGCTTTCTCTGAGGTTAGGTATTCCTCCATTAGAGGTTTTTTCTTAAAAATAAATTTCTTTTTTTCAGAGGGGTAGTATATTAGAACCAAATGAATTCATTCATCAAACCTTTACTGAACATTTACTATGTGCTCTGTAATATGATAGGTATAAGGAATAAATAAAAACAACTATGGCAATAACCATTATTTATTGTTTACTAAGGAACAGGCACTGTGCTAGGTGTTGTATATACAGGATTTCATTGAATTCTTTCAAACTCCTTGAGAGGTAACTATTATTGCCTTTGTAGAAGAAAACAGTACGGTTTAGAAAGGTTAATTATCTTGCCCAAAGTCAAGATCACCCAACTAGAGTGTTTCACAGGGTGGATTTGAACCCAGCTGGCTGACTTCGAAGCCAAAGCCTTCAGCAAACATGCTGTCCTTGCGGAGTCTACAGACTGATGGCAAATACATGCAAACTAGCAGTTATGGTAATGGTGGTGCATGCTCACAAATGGTGGTATGAACAATGGGCCAAAGAGGGAGCTGGGCAAGAGTTTGGAGTGGACGTGATATTTGAGCAGGGCTTTAAAAAATAGTGGGAAGTCAACAGAGAGGGGCAAGAAGACTCCAGGAGGAGGAAGCCCAGACATACAAAGGATGAGAACATGGGATGCTTAGGAGCAACCAGAAATTCCAAGGGCTGGAGACGGTAAGGTGGGAGGTTGGAATAGAGATTGCAAAGATGCACTAGAACAAAACTGGGAAGGATTTTCAATGCCATGCCAGGGAATCTGGATTTTATTCTATAGGATGATGGTCACAGCTTTATTGTACCAAATAACTTTTTTTTTTTTTTTTTAAGAGAAAGGATCTCACTTTGTTGGCCAAGCTGGAGTGCAGTGGCTTGATCATAGCTCACTGCAACCTTGAATGCCTGGGCTCAGGCTATTCTCCCACCTCAGCCTCCTGAGTAGCTAGGACTACCGGCACACGCCACCATGCCTGGCTAATTTTTTAATATTTTGTAGAGATGGGGTCTTGCTATGTTGCCCAAGCTGATCTTGAACTCCTGGCCTCAAGTCATCTTCCCTCCTCGGCCTTCCAAAGTGTTGAAATTACAGGTGTGAGCCACTGTGGCCAGCCCCAAATAACCCTTTTGATAATAATTTATAATTAATTACATCCCCTTTATTGTCCTGAAATAAAATTTACAGATAGCATAACATACCTACAAATAGACTTTTAAAGCAAAATCAATATACCATTCTAACTCTAAAGGAAAGGAAAAATGAAAGGACAGTAAGTTAAAAAAATAAGTATTTAACATTTAAATGCTTAAGCACAGCTGCTGTAGAATAAAATAGTTAGATGCTTGCATCTGTGTGTTGCCATGAATGTAACAGCTAAGAATGCAGACTGATGTAATTTTCATGTGTCGGACTCAAGCACAATGAGAATGTGGCTTTTGGTCATATAATTTCTCCAAGTGTTAAAAGTTTCTTGGTAAATTTCACAGCATGATGAAGTCCAACCTTTCCTCCATTTACGTGGTAGTTGCAATCTAGGTAATTCAGTGTATCTTAAAATTGTGCAAATAATACTTTATGTTTATTGTAACACAGAGTTAGGTTCGACGCTCAGATAATGATAAACAGGCTTTTAATTTTGTGGTGTCTGGAGGGACATTTGAAAATCATTAGGGATATTGACTCTTCTTGCTTGTGGTAGACCATGCTGTGGCTTTAGTGACCCCTGCTCCCTAAATGCTGGCAGTGTCCCCCCAGTTACTGGGGCCACTAACAATGTTCCTGCACATTAAAAAAAGTCCCCAGGGATCTTCACCATTCAATTAGGAACAAAGCTAAAGGGATTAAACAAAGAATAATTTAAACACCCCTCTCCTCAAGGAGCTCCAAATATAACAAGGAAGTTTGACAAGTAAACAAGTTAGGAAACTCTGTGCCAAGTCCAGACAGAGTGACGGGAACCAGAACAGGGAGGCCCAATTCTTGCCCGGGTCCAGCAAAGGTCTCACAAAGGGAGTGATGCCAAAGCTGATGTTGGAATGATGACTTGGACTCTTCCTTGCTGACCATGATGGGAGGAGGACCTTCCAGAAAGAGGCTTCAGCAAGTGCAAAAGCATCAGGTGAAGCCATGAGAACCTGGCACAGTCAGGACACTGTGGGAATTGCAGGAAGGAAGGGAAGGAAAGCTAGAAAGACTGGCAAACCCGATCCCAAAGGTTACAGATTTCTGGAGCTGTTCAAGATTATTAGCAGGGAAGTAATTCTTTGGTTTTTGTTTTATTAAAAAAAAATTAGCCATATTGTGGGGCAAAAATTATAGTATATCAGTGGTTCTCAAAGTGTGGTCCCTGACCAGCAGCAACAGCATCACTTAGGGACTTGTTAGAAATACAAATTTTTGGTCCTTGCCCCAGAGCTACTGAACCAGAAATTCTGGGGGTAGGGCCTAGTCAGATGTGTTTTAGCAAGCCCTTTGCACTTTGATGTCTAATAGACATCTCACACTCAACATGTTTAAGACTGAACTTTGGAGTAACAGGGACTGGATTTACCCTCCCACTTTAGACAACTAAAACAAGTAACTAAACATATGGAACAATGGTTTTCAGACATTGGACAATAGGCAGCGTAGGACAATGATCCTTTAGAAAAGGGAAATAAATGAGTTGACCCTTATGGTTGTCTCAGCTTGATGCCTGGAGAGAGCTTCCAGGGCATGACCCCAGGAGGTGGAATTCAAAAGAACTGTTTATCTTCCTGAGTTGAAGAGACAGAGTTAAGAATTCAAGGAGCACAAGGCAGCTAGAATTCACAGGACAGAGTACTGGAGTGGAGAGAGCTGCCTACAGAGAAGAGTTGTGTGCGCACGTGCACACACACACTCACACGCATACACACATGCACACGGAGGGAGAGAAACCTTTGGAAATCTGCAGATTCTTCTTGTGTTTTTAACTGAGTATTGATGTGTACATACATGTGGGGACTTGGAAAGAACCGTTAGAAAAGAGTAGGCAGAACAAGCTCAGGAGCTCACCTAAGACCTGGAATAGTTTATGTGGAAAAACTCTCTAATAAGAGGTATTGGGAAAAGTATTCAGAAGGATATTGCCTCAATAATAGGGTAAAATTAGCCTCAGTCTAAAAGCTACTTTAGTTCCATTTATCAAAGCTTAAAAGCAAGCCTCAACAGGATTAAATCAATTCTAAGTAATTTACCTGCATCCCAAAACAAAGTTCAAGAATATTTAAAGGAAAACAAAAATATCCAGCACTCAAAAAGCTAAAATTCACAAAGTCTAGCATCCAATCAAAATTACCAGGCATGCCAAAAAATAAAAATGTAAAAGCAGGAAAATATGGCCCATAATAAGGAAAAAATATCAATATAAATGGCCCCAGAAATGAATAGATGATAGAATTATTAGACAAGGACCATATAACAGTTATTAGCCTATGTATTACATATTCAAGAAAGTAGAGGAAGCAGTAACATGTTAAGGAGAGACAGTCTTTTTTATACAACCCAAATTTAACCTTTCATGGTAAAAAATATGTCTGAAATGAAAAATACACTAGATGTAATTAAGAGCAGATTAGACACTGAAAAAGAAATTTTTAAACTTGACAGCATAGCAATAGAAACTATCCAAAAATGATTGAATCTACCTTGCAGTTATTGTTGAGTTTTTCAGTTTCAGTCATTTGCATACCAACCTTACAACCTCGTCATTTCCTGTATTACTCATGTTTTTTCTCTAAACAGACTCACTTTTTATTTACATAAATTTATATTTGAGAAAAACTATACTTTCTCATTAATTGAGAAGTAATTTTCCATGAATAGAAAGACATTAAACACATATTAAGATGACATATAGATATTAAATGAAAAAAAAGTTTGTATCCTGCCAAAAACATTTCATCTACCATTCCTGGTATACTTGGCATACTTTTGGAAGCATAAGGTGTTAGAATATTCTAAACTGTGACAGAACATGTAGAAATGATAGTGATTTATAGGACTATTACTACTGTACTTTTTGTAATTAAAAAAGAAGCCAAGCATTCAACCCTTGATCCATCTGATTGTATCAAAAGTGCAAACTAAATTTTATCTCTGGGAAACACACATCTACATACATAGAAAGAAATCTTAAGGAAAGATTAAAGTTTAAGAGCATCCTTTTAATATGATGAGGGTCCCTGAGAATATAGGTTTCTCAATGAAGTCGGTGATTATATGTGATGAAGTCAGTCACCAATCAAACCCTTCTGAGCTGCTGTGGGTCCACAGAGATTACCCAGTTGTATTCTCTAGGGGGGAAATTAAGATGCTTTGACAAAGAGACCCCAAAATGCAATGGCTCATTTTTCTCTTCAGGGTGAGTAGTTGGACTCTGCTCCATGTAGCTGTCCAGGCTAGCTGGAGAGCTCTGGCATCCTTCTGGGTGTCCTTATTCCCTGTACCCTAGAGACTGGGTGGCTGTCGTGCTCAGTTGGCAGAAAGGAGAGGAGAGAACATTGAGGGGGTACATCTTTTGCCTGAAGGGTTCCAGCACAGAGGGAACATATCACTTCCATTGTCGAGGACTCAGCCACATGGCCACCCAACTGCTGGGGAGCCATGTGCTTGTCAAACTCTCCTACCATGGAAGAAGGGGAACACACATTTTGGTGGACAGCCGGCAATTTCAACCACACTTGCCCAAACCCCTCCTTTGAAAGAGGAAGAAACAAAAGCCCATAGAAAGGAAAATGATTCACTTCCAACCCCTTGCCAGCTGGGAGGTTTCAAAGTTATTAAGTTATTCATCCAGCCAACCCAGCACATATTCATTGTCTAAGTGACACGTTGTTCTAAGCCCTGGAGTTTACAAGATAGACGAGGTCCTTTTACTTAAAGATTTTATATTTTAGTGGGTAGAGTCAGACAATAAACAAGTGAAAAGAAGAAAGGTAACTTTAGGATCAGAAAGAAGGTGAATGACAGAGTGGGAGAGAGGTGCCAGCTGGCGTCGGGACGAGTTCATGGGGGCACTTCTAGGCTATTGTCATATGCCTGGTCTGCCCCTCCTGGTCTTCTCTTTAGCAGAGCTCGTCATAATGGTCAGTAGGACATTAAAGGGAAGCATCACCAGTCCTTAAAGCAGTATATGCTAGTTCTGGGTGTGTTCTGGTTCCGGTCCCATTAGCCCTTTGTCCTGTTACCTTTTTATTCTTAGCTCCCAGGTGAGGTCTTTGAATGGGCTGTGTCTGTTAATGGAAACTGGCAGCTTACTTTCAGGCTCAGAATTTTGAATTCATCCCAGATGAACAGTGCTAGCAAACAACTAGTGATTATTAGGTGCCTGATGTGACAAGATTTTGATGTCTTAATTTGGTTCCCAGTGGGAGGATACATGTCACACAAACTGCCTGGCACCACAAAAGGAAAATCTAGCTGTATATAGAGATAGTAGGTGAGAGCGTGGAGAAGGGGAACAGCGCTGGAGGCAGGGAGGGGCCCTGCATGATGTGCTGGGCATTACAGGGAAACGGTCAAAGCAAAAGGAAAAATACTTATCAATTTAAAGAGGATAGGTCTCATCACAGAGTATAAGCGCAAACTCTCTAATTGGTTTAGAGAAGTAATATTCATAAAAGATTGTCTGAAACCTATGTCATCCACTCAATTTTTAAAATATATTTTAGGTACTAATTTTTAGATCTACTTAGACTATAAAAAATTCAAATCATATTTTCTCCATCTGTAGAGAAGTGTTTTTACCACATTGTGCTCAATGTGTGTGACACATTGTGTCACATCCCCAGTTTTCTTCCAGGAGCACCATCAAAAAACAGCTTCAAAATGGCCCAAAAATATATGAAAAAATGCTCAACATCATGAATCATCAGGGAAATGAAAATTAAAACCACAGTGAGATGTCACCTTACTCCTGTTAGAATAGCTTTTATTAAAAAGTCAAAAAACAATAGACGCTGGCGTGGATGCAGAGAGAAAGGAGTGCTTATACGCTGCTGGTGGGACTGCAAATTAGTACAACCTCCATGGAAAACAGTATGGAGATTTCTCAAAGAACTAAAAGTAGACCTACCATTCGATCCAGAATCACACTACTGGGTATCTTCCTAAAGGAAAAAGAAATCTTTTTTATCAAAAAGACTCCTGCACTCAAAATGTTTATTGCAGCACAACTCACAATTGCAAAGATGTGGAGTCAACCCAAGTGCCCATCAATTCATGAGTGGATTAACAAAATGCAGTATATGTATACCATGGAATACTATGCAACCACAAAAAAGGATGAATTAATACCTTTTGCAGCAATTTGGAAGGAACTGGAGGCCATTATTCTAAGCAAAGTATCTCAAGAATGGGAAAACAAAGACCACATATACTGTCTAATAAATTGGAACTAAGTAATGGGCACACAAGTGCACAGAGGGAAGTAAAAGTCATAGGAAATCAAGCAGGGGGAGGGGGGAGAGGAGGAGGGACAAATGCCCACCTAACGGGTACAATGAACACTATTCAGGTGATGGGCACATTTATAGTCCTGACTCAAGCCATGTGTCAAAACCATTTATACCCCGTTAATATTTTGAGAAAAAAAAAAAGTCAAAGTAGAAAGTGCATAAGAGCTGAGATCCCAGGACTTCATTCCAACTGGGCTCCTTCCTTTTATTAGCTGCACAACTTTGGGCAAATAACTTGACATTTCTGTGCTTTAATTACCCAACCCCCAGGTAGATTAAATGAGTTTGTGTATATAAAACTTATAACAGTAGCTGGCACATTAAGAGACAAATGGGTGTTTGTTGTTGTTGTTGTTACTGTAGGAAAATAAGTTGAAGTCAAGATAGGGACAATATTCAGATAATATACCATAAAATCTTGCTATAATGTCCTCCACTGTTGCCACTGTTCTGCAACTAAATTCCACTTTTTTATTAAAAAAAAAAAGAAACAGCTTCAAAGACCACACTATTGTATTTGCTGCAGGGATTTTGTTAAAGAAACTGTATAGGACATTGATCAGTGTCTCTGCAAGAGTAATTCCTTTCAAGGCTAAGTGCCAGAAGTTTTATTTGTCTGAGAATCTGAAGTATTTTCTTCTCCTGAACATTGAGAATCATGTCACTGATTGCAATTCCTCTTTTCACTTTGGCAACCAGGAAGCTCAGTGCCAAATTCATGGCTGAGGCAAAGAAAGGCAAGTTACAGACCACATAACAGAAACACTGTGCTAGCCAGGAGTACTCAGCAACATTGTTTCAAAGGAGATTAAACAAGTACCAAGATAACTGCTGAGCACAGGAAAAGTACCCAGCATTTTCTTGGGTACCTCAACACTTTCTTGCCTGAAAGTGGCCAGCTTAGACTGGCCCTCATTTCTTTAGAACTGCTTCAGTGGTCCTATAGCGCCCCTTAGCTAATTGTAATACTAAAATCTCCACCTAGTAGAAAATTATAATATCATTAACATACATGGGTTGTATGACAGCGCATGCTGATGGGATGGTACTGCACATGCTTGATTTCTTTCACCACAAACAAGCAATGATGCAATGTAAGAGCTCTGAGGCACTCATTGTGGAGGGATTTAAAGCAATACCACAGGGTGGTCATATATGGATTTTTCATGCAAGAAAGCTCCCGTGGAAAAGAATTACTGTGCTGCCCAGGAGCAAGAGCCCTTGTAGGTAACCTCTAATAAACTCATCTAAATTGTCAAGCTGGACTTGTTTGAGTCATTCTTTGGTCTCTTGGCTCCATCTCAGTTTGGGGGGCAGTTTTTCTATACTGTCCTGGGATTTGCCCGAAACAATGGTTCACTTAGTAGCTTCACAAGACCTTAGGTGACTTGCATTTGAGTATAGTTCCTTACTCTTTGCTCTTAGAAATGACCTTTTCTAATTTATATTTTCTTTGGTCTAGGTTATTATTTACACACACATGCACACACACACACACGTACTTCTTATACGGTTTGAGAGAATATGTATAAATGAAGAAGGAACCTAAAGCACATTAACCTCTTAACTGTTCATATATTTCCATATTTGCTTCCAGTTTTAGTTTTGCACACACTTATTTTCACATACTTGAATTCAAAGTGGCGTAGACACAGGAATGGAATAGGGAAAGAGATTAGAAGGGATCTTAAGGGGTTCCCGCCTTCTCATCACTGTATGTTTATGAACTTTCTACTACTTTCTACCAGGTGATGCTCCAGTTTAGGCCTGAACACCTCCATTGAAGGTGAACTTACTATCTACAAATGTGATTCATCTCTGGGAAGTTCTGATGATTAGAAATTTTCCATATGTTGAGTCATCTTGCTTCACCTTCTACCCTTTGATCCTACTTGATAATTCACACAATAAATGTTAATTCTTTATCCATAGCTAGAAGCATTTGAAGCAGGCTATAATATCCCCCAGAGACAAATTTTTGTGACCAGGTCCTTCAAAAATTCTGCAGATGATAAGGTTGAGAGTATACTTTCTTCCAAACACATACCCTGTTCTGCTTATATCCTTCTTAAAGGATATAAAGTAATCTGAAAAGAACTGAACTCAAAACCTTCAATATGTTCTTGTTCCTAATTCTAAATTCCATAATTCTATAAATGCACTCTGGAATCATAAAAGCCTTTTGTGGAGTCAAATTTTAACATTATATTGACTTGCAGTGAACTTCCAGTTAACCAAGTCCCCTAAATCCCTTTCATACATGCTAGAGTAAGTTATATTTTCTCTAACCTATTTTCTTTCGGGCAATTAGTCTTTTTGGATCTAAGTGGAAGGTCTTACATTTCCCTGCATTGACCTCTCTTTTTTTTTTTTTTTTTAGAGACACGGTCTTGCTATGTTGCCCAGGCTGGCCTCAAACTCCTGGGCTCAAGCGATCCTCCCACCTCAGCCTCCCGAGTAGCTGGGACTGCAGGTACATGCTACCATGCCCGGCTCCCCATATTGACTTTCATCTTGGTGTGTTTAAAACACAGCTTACGACTTTCAAAATTATCCTAGATTTTTATTCCGTGATCCAAAATATTTACTCCCCTGCTTGGCTTTTTGCCATTCACAGATCTGATGGTCTGACCCTCTATATCACCACTTGAGGCAGGGATAAAAATCTTATGGCGAGCAAAGCCAGGAGCCCTGTTTCTTGTTACCAGAGGCCTCTTCCTAGGTAAACACTGTTCTACTTTTTAAATAGTATTCTCTGTGTACCATTATTCACTGTTATTAAACTACATGCTAGCATCCAAAATGTAATTTAGTAAACATCTATTGAGAACAAATTATGTGTCAGGCATTGTGTTAAGAGCTTTTACATGCATTTGGCTTTGTCCTTTATTGCATCTGTGAGATAGAAATGCTGTATAGAACAAGGCCAAGGCAGCAGGTGTAAAAGCTCCCAACATGACGCCTGACTCATGGTTTACTAGATTTTTAAAATCCGCCAACATTAACCCACTTCACTTATCTTTTTCCTGACTTTTTACTTTAAAAAAAAAATAGATGAGTTGAGGAACTGAAATAAATCTACTTGAAAGTGAACCAAAGAGTCCGCCAAAAGTGGTGGACTCTCTTTGGACTTAAACCTTCACATTTCACATTCAATGGGAAAGAAAAGAGTCAAATTAAAGGTTATATAAATTGCTAGAAGTAAATCCAAAAAGACTGTCTCAAGAAGGCAAGATGTATTAGGGATTTTACTTTTTTTTTTGTCTCGGAGAAAAAAATCCTCTTTATGGACATGTAAGTTAATTTCCCAACTCAGGCTTTTAAAAAATTTTGAAATCAGAAATGCATTACTTATATAAATAGGGAATTGCCTTTGACCTCTCTAATGCTATTCAGCTAGCTTCTGGAGGAGCCAGAATTTGATGTCAGCTCTTTTCTCTAATAAACAATGAAGTTCTCATTTCTCCATCTTGTCTAAGAAGCTAATGTAATAGACCTTTTAAAATGCCTTGTTGAAGTCCCAAGGCACTACTTTGTGTTTCACGTTTTTTTCTTAGTTAACATGAGGTCATATAGACATTTCCAGAATCAGCTCAGTCTGCAAGTTCACCATTGTCTCGCTTTATGAAGTATTCCATCTGAGTTAATCGACCACTGTTTGTTTAGCCATTCCCCTATTGTTACCCATTTGGGTTCTTTCCAATTGCTAATTATTATAAATGGGCTTTGAAAACTGGTAAGTGCTAGACAGATGTAAGGCCTGATCATCATTCTTTTGTTACCACAGTCCCAGGATGCAGGCGTTTTCTGTCTTCCTGACCTTCTTCTTCCTAATGGCATTTTTATAAAAGCACCAAACATCTGAAAACATATGCCTTATTAAGTCATCCAGGGCTGAACTCTTTGTTTCTTTTTCTCTTCAAGGGTGATAGAGTAGTCCGTAAATTCTAGTTCTGCATCTGTAATTCTTCACAGAGTTGACAATGAGGTACTATATTTTCCCTTCTATCTTTAATTTGGTTCACTCTCAAGTAGATTTATTTCAGTTCCTCAACTCATCTATTTTTTTTAAGTAAAAAGTCAGGAAAAAGATAAGTGAAGCGGGTTAATGTTATAAATTCAATGTCCTTGAAACAAAAATATAAAAATACATGTTAAATATAAGGTTTACTTTCAAAGATATCTCATTATATAGAATGCATATTTATCATGTGAAAGTTGGAAAACATAAAAAAGTAGATAAAAGGGGGAAAATGGTTACAATTCAATTTTCCCAGAGACTCCACTACTAATGTCTTGTTATATTCTCTTCTAGTTTTCTCTATGTGGAATTTCTTTCTTTGCATGGGTATTTCAAAATGTTTTAAAAATTTGACTCATTTGAAAATATTTTTTAGATTGTGTGAAAGGTGGAAAGAGAATTCGCCAGAGTCTGGACTTCTCCGATGAAATCATTTCTTGGGGCCAATCCTGTCTTGATCTCCTTTTACCTGGGTGGCTTTGGGCAAGTCCCACAAAGGTGTGGTTTTCAAAGTATTGTGGCTCCCTGCATCGGAATCTTTTAGGAAGCTTGTTAAAAATTCATATTCCTACGTCCTGCACCAGACTTAATGAATCAGAAACAGCAGGGAGAACTAGTGCCCTAACCTTTAGTTTTCTTTCTAAATCAGTACAGTGTAAGTGGGATTTGGGCTGAGCTATCTGGGGTGGGAGTTCTTACCAGAGGGCTCCCTGAATGGGGAGGGAGGAGCTCAGGGATCCAAAAATCTTGGGAAATTTTTTTGTAAGTTTATGTCGTTTCACCTGTGTGCATTTTTCTGGTGAGAATGTCTATTGCCTTTACCGTCTCTAGATTTATCAAAGCGATCCTTACCCAGTAAGATGTCTGAGCCTTCATTGATTTAAGGTCTCTTCAAATGTCCCTCTGTAACGGTCCTCTGGAGGCTGAGAAGTGCTGCTGCTGTCCTCTATGAACACCCATCTTCTCCCACCTTGGCCAGCAAAGGTGTAAGATTTACTTACCCTTTAGTTGTGTGGCCTCAGGCAAGTCGCACAGCCCGTGAGTTTAATTCCCATCTTGAAAATGCTTAGCACCAACAGTATTTTATTTAACACCTATTATTTGCTAGGTGCTGCTCTAAGCATTTGTAACCAATTATCTTATTTCAATACTTTTGACAACCTCAGGAAAGAGGCACTATCATTATTCCTCTTTTGTGAGTGAACAAACATGCACAGAGAAATCAACTAACCTGCCCATGATAACACAGCTAGTAGACGGCACAGTTGGGATTCAAAACCACATTGGCTGCCTCTAAAACCTGTGCTAATAATACTAAGAGTATTATTATTTATAATATTATTTCTAACAATAATATTACCAATAGTTAACAATACTAATTAACACTAATGACACTAATAATATTATTACTAATAGTACTAGTTGAAGGCATGTACTAGATGGGTGATCCTAACCAAGTGAAATACTTAACCTTTGGGAGCTCCCATTTCTTTGTCAAGTGGGAGTAACAATGGTGTCTGCTTCATAGGGCTGCTGAGAGGGTTGAAATGAACTAATGCTTGTAGAGCATCTGTATGCCACACAGTATTACCTTATTTTTTTTTTATTGTGGTATGAGATACATATATAACATAAAATGTATCATTTTAACCATTTTTAAAAGGTTAGCATTGTTAGCATTAAGTACGTTCACGTTGTGCATTTACTGGATAGATTTTGTTTGGTTTTATTTTCTAGGATCTGTAGAGTACTTTGCACAACATTTGGCTCATTGCCATTATTTTGTAACTGTCAGCTCCTTCCCTGACTTTCCAGCAGCCTTTACAAACTCCAAAATGCTGCAGAGATTTCAGTTACTATCCTTTTGTGCTGTGTGAGAGGGAAAATCATGGGGCACCCTAAGTGACCTTGGGCACAGTACTTAACCTCTCTCTCCCTCAGTTTCTTCATCTGTAAAATGTGGATTGACCTACTTAATAGGGTTGTTGGAAAAGATATAACCCGTGGGAAACTCTTAGTATACTTCTAGCTCTGTTATATGCTCAATAAATATTAGTGACAACTCGTGTTATTTTATTACAGTTGTTGTCCCTGGGAAGAGCACACTTGCACGGGTGCAGAGGATGAGGGGCTGGCTCTGGCTCCAGGTGGCTGCTTGCCCTCGCCTCCTTCCCAGCCACCCCGACCGTGGGGGCTCAGGAGAGACTGAACAGTGGTGTGACGAGGAGGAGTCAGCCCTTTGGGGGCCCACAGAGCTTTTTGTTCTATAAAAAGCTTCGGATCAGGCTGCCATAGTGGCCTTGGTATTTTTGTGTCTTTTTTTAGCTTCTATTTAGAGTGCAGATTTGGCGTGGGAATGTTTTCTTTTATTTCAAGCCTTAAGTAGTTGTTGGATAACAGCTGTTTTAAAAGATAATCTTTGAGGCACTGAGATGCTGCTATAAAAACAAATTTCCTGAATTCAAAAAAGTCTTCCTTATTTTATGTGTTGGATTTTATTTTTCTACATGCGTTTGCTCACGTTATCCCTTCTGCTAGAATTCTCTTTCTATCCCAACTCCTGCTCTTCTGCTCCTGTCAAAATCATCCCGTTCTTTTGCTGACACTTCTCCCAGGGAGCTTTTTCTCAGTCAATGACAATCTTATGGGCGTGGTTTGAGTTTGAGCATTCCGCCTGGCTGTGTGTTAGTTCCAAGGAAGTCACGCCCCACCTTGGTCGCAGGCTCTGGAAGACTCTAAGATCTTGTTCTATTTACAACCACTTCCTCACTGTCATTAAGTGGAAAACCATTGTAAATCTTTCTCTTTGTCAAACCAACATCCAAACATCCTACTTGTTTGGGGCAGACCCCAGTAGGAGGGTCCCACCTCTTGCCACCGGCGCAGGACGAGACAGAAAAGATCCATGTCCCCTGTCCTCTGGCTGGCGGGACACAGGAAAAGTCTTGGCTGGGGTTAGCATTGCTCATTCCTGCCCGAGCCTGATTTCTGACTTTCCTTTCGGCTTTGTAAGATATCAAAAGCACTCCAAACAATTAATTTTTCTGTTTCAGTTAATTAACGTTGGTTTCTGTTGTTTGCAACTGCAATCATTAATTCTTACCAGTATACTAGCAAGAACATCGTGGGAACTTCAGGATCTACAGATTCTGTCGATGAACTTCAGTTTGCTGAAATTCCATGTCGTGATTATCTGTTGTTTACACCTCCTCAGCATGCTGGTGTCCCCTGTGGTACTAGCAGCCTGATTGTCCTTTTCCAAACCACCCACCTCCACTCTTGGTCTTCGTGGACTCCAGTCACGGCTGCAGGGTGGGCATGTCTGGGCAAAGCGTGGCAGCCCTCTGGCTGCAGGGATTGGCTCAGGGATGGACACATGACCTCATCCAGGCCAATGAGATTCAGTTCCAGAACTCTTGCTGGAACTACTGGAGAAGAGATGTGTCTTTTTGCTGGGGCTGCTAAGCTGGTAGCGTAATAAGGCTGGAGTTCCCAGGGGCCACCATGAGGGAGAGCTGACCTGAGAATTCAGCCACTATAAAGGAAAGCAAAACTGAGAGAGGAAGAGAAAGAAATTCCTAATGGCATTGCTTGAGGACCTGGTTTGAACTGTGCCTGAGTTGTAATAATAACACCTGACATATATTAAATACTTACTATGTACCAGGCATTGTTGTATGCATTTCTCATATTGTATTAGTTTCCCAGGACTGCCAGAGCAAAAGTACCACAAACTGGGTGGCTTAAAATAACAGAAATCTATTGTTTAATAATTCTGGAGGCTAGAAGTCCAAATTCAAGGTATTGGCAAGGTCACATTCCTGTTATAGACTGAATTATGTTCCCCCCAAATTCATATGTTGAAGTCCTAACTCCCAATGTGACTGTATTTGGAGATAGGGCCTATCAGGAAGTAATTAAGGTTAAATGAGGTCATAAAGGTGAGGCCCTGGACTGATGGGATTAGTGTTCTTATGCGAAGAGACAGCAGAACCCCCTCCCCACCACCATGTGAGGACACAGCCAGAAGGTGGCCACCCACAAGCCAGGAAGAGAGCCCTTACCAGAAACTGACCCTGCCAGACCTTCTTCTGGGAATTCTAGCCTCCAAAAGCATGAGAAAATATATTTCTGTGGTTTAAGCTGCTCAGTCTATGGTATTTTTTTTTTATGGCAGCTCAAACAGACTATAAATGAAAATAAAAATCTCAGGACCCCCCACCCCAACTCCTTATGCAAAAGGAAAGGTCAAGCCTGCAGGCTGAGCCATACAACACCCTGTTCCAAATGAATAGCTGTTACTAACATTATGCATCAGTCATGGACAGGTAAAAGGCCTCAGGCATCTATAAGGTCTGCCCCCACAGGTCATTCATAAGGAAATTCCTTGTTGGCCTCCCATAAGCAAGGACTTGCGAATTGTAACTTTGGGTCTGCAGGCCAAGTCTAGCTCCTAAAACTAAAGTCTATTCCACTACAAGTTTATCTTCCCAGGTGCAGAATAGAGACAAGACAAGGTCAAACGTTCTTCCACCTACCCAGGGACATCTACATAATTGATGTTTCCTTCATTCCCTTTTTCTCTTTTAACATTTGTCTTGTCTTATGTAAAACATAGATCTCCTGGCCTCACAAGAATGTAATGATTTGTCTCACTGCCCATCTCCCTTCTTTGTTTTTTTCCTGTGTGCCTGCCCTTAAATACTGAAGTTCCCAAATTCCCCTTCAGAAAAACAGTCACAGATTTGTCTGTGGTTTGTGTTTTTCCCAGGTGTGTCTTCAAACGTTGGCTTAATATACCTCCATTGATTGGAATCTTTGCCTCAGGCACTGATTTTGAGTTGTCAAGACTAATATACTCCCTCAAAACCTGTAGGCCAGAATCCTTCCTTGCCTCTTCCACCTGCTGCGAGCCCCAGGCATTCCTTGTCTGGCAGTTGCACCACTTTAATCTCTGCCTGCATCATCACATGGCATGTCTCTGTGACTCTTCTCTTCTTAAAAGGACACCAGTTATATTGGATTAAAGGCCCATTCTACTCCAGTATGATCACATCTTAACTAGTTACAATTGCAAAGGTCCTATTTCCAAATAAAGTCACATTCTGAGGTACTGGGGGTTAGGACTTTAACATATCTTTTTGGGGTACACAATTCAACCTGTAACACATGCATTAACTCACTCAATTCCCACAACAAAACTATTAATATGAAGTAGGTACAATATGATAATTATCATCATACCTTTACCCAGATGAAGGAAGTAAGGCTCAGAGAAGTTAAATAATTTGCTTGAGGCCTTGCAATGAGTAAGGATTTAAAGACAGATGTGAACTCAGGCAGTGCGATCACAAGGCCTGCAAGTTTAGCTGCTGTATAAACATGCCTGAATTTAGTCCAGAGACATGATTCAATCAATTCCCTAATTTGCTAAAGTCAGTTTGAGTAGGGTTTCTGTCCCTTGTAATTGTTTCCTCCTCTTACCTTGTGCCTTATTCTTTCCTGTGTCCGAGCACTCAGGACTTCACTCAAACCTGTGCCTTGGGGTCTATCCCAGGTTCTAGAATTACTTCTTCTTTCCTCCCCCTCCTCCCTGTACATCAGTACTCTTTGTGCATCAGATGCTAGCTCTCAACTGGATTAGGAAGAAGCCAAGTGAGTAAATCAATATCAAGTGAGGTATGATTTATAGGTTGTAATTTTCCTGGGGTTTTTAGCTTTTGCAAGCAGGCTGTTAACCCATTGACTATCAGTCTGGCAGAAGTTCAGGTTTGAGGACACGGAGAGGAGAACTTCAGGGTGAGTAGAGGAGAGCTTTAGGGTTGGGCACTTTTTCTGTGTTCCTTTAACTATTTCAAGCAGATAACATGTGTGGGAGTTTAGTATTTGATTTTCCCTGTTGGGGTAGAGTTATTGATCTCTTCTGGAGAGTAGAGATGCTACTGTAGCTTATTGCTGTTTTAGTTCATTCAAGATTTTGTTGTTTTTTTAGAGTAAAATCTCTTCCCCTTGGAATTCCCTTTGCCCTGTATCAACCTCTTAAACCTTACTTATAATTCCAACATGATTCAGGTGCCTCAGATGTAGAGGATTCTTAGCTAACTCCTTTCAGAATGGATTTTTCCCTAATTAGTATCTATCATTCCAGCAATTAGCATTTTTTTTCAAAGCCAGAGTTAGGTGTTATTCCATTTTTTCTGGTGAGCATCTGAGCTCCTAGAGGCAAGGGGTGAGTCTGAGTCATCTTCTTACCTGAAGGTGGTCTGACACATTGGTTAAGCTTTAGCATCAGAGGATTTGGGTTGGAATTTCTACTGTGATATTTATTAGTTCTAAGGCCTTAAGAAGATGAACTAACCCAGAATTCTCAGTCATAATGTGGACATCATACCATGTTGCAGAATTGTGATAAGAATCAAATGATATATTGATTATAAGACCCTTAATTCAAGTTCAACAATATCTGCTCAAAAATGATGTTATTTTCTTATTTTTAATCTTTACATCCATTTCTCAACAGAAGAAACTACATTGCACACAGTTTAGTGCTTAGCAAATATGTAAATTCTATTTGTTTGAATACACAATTTTCAGGCCAATCAGAACACTGAATTTTTAGGTAACTGTGCCCTGAAGAGGAGGGTTATATCAAATGCAATTTTCATGAATGGGCCTTTATTTCCCAATGGCCCTGTGTGCTGAGATAAGGCACGGCCTTCTTACTGGCCTTAATATTGCAGCAGGGCCCATAATGGGCTATTTAATTTATCTAAAATCCCTTTGCTTTCTGGAATTGCTAATTGCAACTTGAAATTTAGGGAGCTGTTTACTTGCTTCTCTATTCATAGGTCAGAAGCTCCTTTTCTGTCCTGTTTGTTTGAATTAACCAAATGAAAGATGAGCAGGAAGTCTCAGCAGTGGCACTGAGAAATCTCATTTCATGTGGGATTATGAATATTTTATGAGAAGTCAGGAAGAATAGGAATCTTGGAACGCCTACTCCCAACAGGGATGGAGAGTTTTCCAAGTTGCCATCTTGGAAGCATGGGGATACTGACAAGAGGCTTGAGTTCTGGCTGTGACAGCTTACTAGCTACCAAATTTTAATTTGGGGGAAATTACTAGATCTCCTGGGGACTTCTTTCCTTTCTTTATTTACTTATTCACTCATTCATTCATTCACTGAACACATTTACTAAGCTCTTATTGTGCACCAGGCACTGTTCTAGGCTCCAGAGAGAGGGTAATAAAGGAAACAGACAAAAATCCCTGTCCTCATCAAGCTCAATGTTTAACATAACTAAAATACACAGCAAGTTGTAGTCATTTTCCTCTGAGGAAAGGGAAGAGGAAATGTTTGTGTAGGAGGGTGAATTTTAGATAGGGTGTCCAGGGGAGCTTCACTGGGAAGTCAACATTTGAGCAAAGAGCTGTAGATATGAGGGAGTGAGCATGGCTAATATCTGGGAGAAGACAATTCCAGGCACAGGGACTGCTGCCAGGGCAATGACCTGGAGACAGGAGCAAGTTCGGCATGTTAGAGAAGGGCAAGGAGGCTAGCCTTGCTGGAGGAGTGAGGAGGGGGAAGTGCTGGGGTCAGAGGGGTGATGGGCTGGCCTTGCAGAACCCGGGGCACGTGGTGAGGACCTTGGTCTAGAACTCACTGGAGAGTTTTAAGCAGAGGGAGATAAGACCTGATTTTTGTTTTAACGTGATTCTCTGGCTTCCGTGTGGGGAATGCCTTGTAGTAGGACAAGCACAGAAGCAGGGAGACCAGTTAGGAGGCTGTTGCAATAACACAGGGGGAGAGGCGATGGCAGCACGGCTCAGATAAGGGTGATAACAATGGAAAGGGTGCGAAGCAATAGAATTCTGGATATATCTCGAAGATATAGGCAAAAGAAGAGAATATATCTGAAAGGATTTGCTGGCATGTTAGATGTGAGGAAAAGAAGGACTTAAGGATGATTCTAGGATGTTTGACCTGAGCAACAGGAAGGATGGATTCACTATTAGACGAGATGGGAAATGCTGCAGGGGGAGAGGTTTTAGGGGGATATCAGGGGATTTGTAATAGATGTGTTGAGTTTGAGATGTCTATTAGACACTCAAGTAGAGATGTAGAGTAGGCTATTGGGTATAAGAATCTGGAATAAAGAAAAAAGGTCAAGGCTAGATATATAAATCTGGAAGTCACAGACATCTGAATGGTATTAATGGATAAAAATAGAGGTCCCAGGACTCTCCTTCATTTAGAGGTCAGGGACATATGCAGGAACCACCAAAGCCGGATGAGAAAGAGCAGCCGGAGAGGTCAGAGGAAAACAAAATGAGCGTGGAGTCCTGGAGACCAAATTAAGAAAGTGTTTAAAAGAAAGAAGAGTCATCACCTGTGTTAACTGCTAATGAAAATTGAAGTAAGATCAGGACTGAGGATTGACCATTGGAATTAGCCATGTAGAGGTCATTGGTGACCTTGACGAAAGCCACTGACAAAAGCCTGATGGGAGTGAATTTAAGGAGAATACGAGAAGATAATTTAGACACACTGAGTTTAGGCAACTCTTTCTTTCAATGAGTTTTGCTGTAAAGAGAAGAAAAGGAATGGGCCAGAGAGGACTTTTTTGGGTTGTTATGTTAACACTGGAGAAAGAACAGTATATTTGTATGCTGATGGGAGTGATGCAGAAGAAAGGGAGAAGTTGAAGATGTAAGAAAAGGGAAAATTAGAAGAGTGATGTCTTTGAATAGGCAAAGGGATGGGATTTTGTATACGATGGAGGGGTGGGCCTTTATAGGAACATGAGCGTGGGAGACATGGGCACAGAATCGGGCAGGTGGGTCGATGTGGTGCAGGAAAGTCGTGGGGGTCCTTTTCAATTTTCTCTGTGAAATAGCAAGCAAGTTAGCTGCGAGTGAGGATGGAGCAGCAGTGTTAGAGGTTTGAGGAGAGAAGAAACAGGATAAAATAGCCGTCTAGGAGAGCAGGTAGGCTAAGGAAACACAGTATGCTTGCTGGACAGCAATTAGGCCTTGAGGATAATGAGAGGATAAGGTGAGACCAGCCAGTATGGTAGCATGTTTTTTCCTGTTAGCTGGATGAGTGCTACTGCAGAGAAGCCAGCAGAATGGATTGAACTAGAACTATGATTTCACCAAGTGAAAATGGCCAAGCAAGAGCGGGGCAAGGGAGTTGAGGATGTGGGCAAGGGGATGGTGATGATGACTGACCATGGAATTTAAGCTAAGTAAGGAGGGAACAAGACGTGAGGGGCAGTGGAAAGGTCATAGGATAAATAGATTGAGGATCCAGGAGCAATCAAAGAATGGCTGAAGTTTGGGTTTAGAAGGAGGTGGTTAGAGATGGGAAAGTTTGAATTTGAGGTTATGCAAAGGTTGCAATTATTGATAATGTTAAGGCCTGGAGTAGGACCAGAAAGGACAAGATTCGTGGGGGAGAAGAGGTCAAAATACTTAGGATCCAGAACACGGGCATGGGCAGGATTCTCTATGGTCATATTGACCTATTAGGCGTATGACAGGAGTTGTGTTGGAAATAATGACAGTGATCCACCAGCTAACATCTTTGAGCATTGAGGGGTAGTAATTTGACGTTGGAAGGGTGAGTTAAGGGACTGCAACAAACAGGGGTAGTGGAAGGTAGCGTTTCATGATGTGAGATTCAAAGCTTTGATTTTTTTTTTGGTGAGGAAGGAGTAAGAATGGTCATAAAGCATCCTCGATGCAGTAAGGAGTGTGTCTACCCAAGTCCAGGTCCAGTGGCACAAGAGGTGGAAGAGAAGATAGCCACCACTTGAAAGGGCTTCAGTGCCCCCAGGGAAGAGTCAGGGCTCGGTTAGAGCAAGAAGGTGAAGGGAACGTTATCAGAAGAGCTCGAGGACACAAGGAAATTTCCTGATGAGAGAACTTGAGTTCCAGAGTCATAGTGAAATGATTTCAGAAAAAGAAGAAGGATGGAAGATGAGTTCCTAAAATCTGATGGAGACATACAAGGACTAGAATTAGTGGATTGGTGGATGAGGGTGAGCTGGGAGTCTTGGGCTTTATGAGGTGACTGACATGAACAGGGATAATAAAATGTTCTTTTTTATATTTTAATTTTTTTTTATAAATATATAGAGACATGGTCTCACTATGTTGCCCAGGCTGGTTTTTTTAAATCCTCCCTTCCCCACTACCTTTCCTAGCCTCTGGTAACCATCATTCTACTCTGTCTCCATGAGATCAATTGTTTTTAATATTTAGCTCCCACATATAAGTGAGAACATGCAAGATTTGTCTTTCTGTGCTTGGCTTGTTTTACTTAATGTAATGTTCTCCAGTTCCATCCATGTTGTTGCAAATGGCAGGATTTCATTCATTTTTGTGGCTATATAATATTCCATTGTGTATATGTACCACAATTTCTTTATCCATTCATCCATTGATGGACACTTAGGTTGATTTCCAATCTTGGCCATTGTGAATTGTGCTGCAGTAAACATGGGATTCTTTGGATATATACCCAGCAGTGGGATTGCTGGGTCATATGGTAGTTCTATTTTTAGTTTTTTGAGGGACCTCCATACTGTTTTCCATAGTGGTGGCACTAATTTACATTCCCACCAACAGTGTATGAGGGGTCCCCTTTCTCCATATCCTCTCCAGCATTCATTATTGGCCCAGGCTGGTTTCGAACTCCTGGCCTCAAGCAACCCTCCCACCTCAGCCTCCCAAAGTGTTAGGATTACAGGTATGAGCCACCATGCCTGGCCAATAAGAGGCTCTCAGAGGTCCTAAGGCGGGGTTTGACAGAGAAGCTATAATATCAGTGTTGAAAGGAGGGAAAAATTATAAAATGGTTATTTCAAACTTGAAGTCCAGTCTCTTCTCATCTTGGGACTTAGCAAATTGGGGTGAAGATGAATTTGAGTAAAAATTGCTATGCTGAACTCAGAATTGTGACTTCATCCTGATGAATAAGACTTTGTTTCTGAGTCAAGTACTTTGGAATACGCTCTTTTTTACCTTTTAAAACTCTCTCTCCAGCATTCTTTGCAGCCCTTTTGCAAAGAAACTGCAGTCAGATGTTCTACAGTTTCCCAGATGCACCTGTTCCCAGTCTAGGCTCAAGATGAAATCACAGCTACCACTGAGTTAAATTCTGGTATATGGCACAATCCCTTTGTACCCTTTATCATGCTTCCTTTGGCATGTTATCTAGAGACAACAAATAGTTTTCTTCTGTTGAGATATGCATCTGTTAGGAGGAGAGAGGGCAGAAGTTGCCGCCAAGTTTCCAGTGGCGGTTTCCTCCAGTTTTGCAAGCCACAGTGCCATGGTGAGGAAATGCTTTGTCTACCAACTAAGGAGGATAACAGAGGCCAAGGGAACCTCCATAGGAAGGGCTCTGGTGATAGATTTGGGTTTGAAACTCGGCCCACCATCTCCTGGTTGCATCATCTTAGGCAAATTATTTAAACTTTTATAGCTTTGAAATTGTTTTCTATCTTGATGAAAGGTGTGCAATTCTAAGCTACTGAATCACAAATGGATTTATGATTTGTGACACTCAATTTACACAATTCTTAGCTGTATTTAATATGTGTTGACTCCTTCAAACTCTCTCTTCCCTTGGCTGCTCTTGCTGTACATATTCTGGGTTTTATTCCTACATTAGAACTATACTCCACAGCCTAATCATGTTGGAATTCCTTAAGGCTTTGTCCTAAGCTTCTAAGCCCTTTTTTTAAAAACTTATTCTATATCCTTATCCTACTTGATCTAACTCATGCCATCTATATGCCAATGACCTTTAAATACATATCCATAGATATGTATTTAAATACATAACCTAGACCTCTCTCTGTGCTCCAGAAACATATATCTGCATGAAATCTCTGCCTAGACTTTCCAAAGAGATCTTAGCCTTGACTTAGCCACAAAGAAATTCATGTATTATTTTTTTCCCTAAATTGGGAGATCTTCAAGTGCCTGGCATTTCCAGAGACCTGGCATTTCTCTTTATTATCCTTCACACCTGATCCATCCTAAAGTGCTGTCAACTCTATTTACTAAATAGAGCTCAGATTCCCTCACTTTGTGCCGTTTTCTCCATTGCCATCCCAAGCCATCACTGTCTCTAGCTGGACCACTGTAATCATTGCAAAAACAATCTTCCCGGTATCCGTTCTACCTTTACCTCATCTGTTCTCTACACAAATAGCAGGAGCCATATCTTGAACCTTGTGGCCATGTTACCCAACTCTTCTTTGCATTCCTGATTAGTCAGCCCCGACAGAGTGGAAATCATTAGGTGGCTTCTCATTGATGCTCACTGTGGCCCGTAAGGTGCTGCCCCCAGACTGTGTGCCTACTCACCCCAGCGTCACCTTGAACTTCTCTCCCTTTCTGTCTCAATACTTCAGCCCCCCTCGTCATTTAGCTCCTGGGCTGTACCGTGCCCCCTCCGCTCACAGGACATTTACACATGCTGATCCTTCTCCTTAGAGGGCTTTTTCATTTTTCAGCTCTCAACTCAAATTTTGCTTTCAAAGGTAATTGTTTTTTGATCTCCCTTACACAAAAGCCCCCCAGACTAGATCAGTGTTTCAATCTTTTGGCACGGTGTAATTTTGTAGCACTTAGAAAAATTCACAATGAATATTTATTTTGGCAATTATTTCATTGATGCCTATACTGTGAGGCTTAGGGCTCTTAGATTTTCCAACAGGGGATGCTCTCACCATCTGCACTTTCTGTGCCTTTGCTTCCTCATTCTGTGTGTAGTTTAGGGCTGTTGTTTTTTTTTTTTTTTCTGGAGACTTGATGAAAGAGAATAACCACAACAGGACTACCTCTTAGGGTTGTGCAGTTGCATCCTGCACAAGGGTGCCCTGCTGAGGGCGTGAATGGTACTGAAATCCAGCTTGTGCTCTGCTGGCTGGGTTGTGTGTCCTGACGCACGCCGTGTCTGTCCTGGGGAAGAGGTGCCTATTTCTAATTCATAAGGGGGCAAGAGTAGGCTTGAATCACCACCTTTCCTGATAGCCCATTGGAGCCTGTGCCCCTCCCCACATTTAATGTGTGTGTGTGCATGTGCAAAACTGCCTCTGACACTACTCTTGAGGATTCTGATCAAATAACCTGATGCCTCATTCTACCAGCAGTGATCGGACCCTTCCAGAATTTCAGATGCACTTACGTTGCTGGAAAATCCTCATGTATTCTGTGTTTCGTCTCTTTGTTTCCTCTCTCCCTCTCTGGCTTTCAGTACGTGGTACATTATCACTATTGGGTGTGCATGGTCCTGTTCTCTCTCCCTTTAAATTTTAATTATGATTTTAAATCCTGATTCTCCACTCCCATTCAGTTTGTCTTTGTAGGTGTTTTTGCAAAAGGCAGGTTGTCATTTTGTGTGCAAGTCTTTGTGTTACAGAAATTGTGCAGTGTTATCAGTTTTGCTCTTCTTATTTTTTTTCCACTTGGCACAATGCTTCTACATCAGCATACGGTGCAATTCCAATGTTCCCTTCTCTGTGAAGTCTTCCCTAGTTCTTCCAACATTAGGCCCCCTCTTCTGGGCTCCCGTGGCATTTGTTCACCCTTCTGTTATTGTGAGTATGGTCTCATTGTGCAATAAAAATTCTATTTATGTGTTGAGACTGACATATATACATTTATGTAATTCTAGTACCTAACAGAGATCTTGGAACATAGATTCTCAACACACGTATGTTGCATGAATGAATAATAATGACAATAGCAAACACCTATTGAGCGTGAACGGGTGTGTCAGATACTATTCTAAGTATTTCACATCTACTGGACTCATTTAATTTTCACAACAACCCTATGAAGTCAGGACTATTATTATCATTGTCATTTTACAGAGAGGGAAACTAAGACATGGAACATTCAGGTAGCTTAAAGTTCACGTAACTTGTAAAATTCAAGTCATGCAGTTAGTAAACGGTGGAGCTGGGATTCTAACCAAGGCAGTCTGGCTCCAGAGTCCAAGGTCTTAGCTGCTCTATACAGCAGCCCTTGAATAATGAATGGACTGTGCCTATGACTCTTGACTCTCAGTCCAGTGTGCTTTTTATGCCACAATGCGGGCTCAACCCCTATTAATTCTTTTCATTATGAGGCGCCTGTCAGGTATTTCCAGCCACCTGTGCTGTTGTCTCACTCATCACTCGAGGACTTGCAGGTGGGTGTCATTATCCCAATTTTTATAGATGAGGAGACGCGGCCTCTGAGGAATATGGTAAATGTCCTGTGATCTCACAATTCGTTAGTGGCAGAGCCAAAATTTGAACCTGGGTCTGGCTGACTTTACTGTCTCTTTTCTTTCCATCACATCATACAATCACCAGAGAGGGCACCTTGGATCTGAGATGCTTGCCACCCTGACTCCTTAAATTTTGGGGGAACTGATGGGCATTTGGTGGAAAGGTAGGGGTCCCTTTGGCCTTGATGTGGTCCTGGGAATGTTATCCCACAATCTGTGACTTCCTTCATGATCTTTCCGTCGAGGGCTTGGTCTCTTTTCTAGAACTTCAGTATCTATCCTCACCTCCCTTCCAGAAGTCTATGTGTACCCTAAAACCAAATAAACATGGCATGTAGAATTATAGCACCAGGAAGGACAGGCAGGTTATCAGGATGTTGGGTGGAGGGTAGAGAATGGTTAAGGAGGTTCTTGGGGAATGTTGCCACCTGCTTTGTAGATTGCTGCATCACCTGATTTTTCTCTTATTAAGTTGAACATATATTTCACTTAACATTACAAATCAATACCATTTAATAAAAATAGAAGAATAACTATCATTCCTTTAGAATTTGAAAGGACTTTGGGGATCATCTTGTACTCAGAGACCAAATATGTAGTGAATTTCTAGCTACTTCTCACTCCTTCACTGTGGTGGGTATTGATTATTTTTTGTTTCTCTGGTGGCAGCACCCTGATTTCCTGCTCAAAAATTATCTCTGCTACAGCCCCAGCCCAGGTGCATTGGGTGGAGCAGACTTTGGCCCCCCGCCTCAGGGCTGGGTGTTGAGCTCACTTCACTGATTGGGTCATCACTCTTTCCAGGGCACAGTGATTGGCTTAGGGATGGGTGTGTGACCTGAGCCTATCCAATCAGGACCAGCAAAGAGGAAGTTTTCCTTAGTGCTTGAATAACCACATAAAAAAACAATCTTTTCCCATGCAATGTTGGAGAGGATGCAAAACTGGTGCCTAAAGGGGCTACAACATAGCATTAGTCTATTGAACTCCTGGATCTGATCATTGCCTGAAACCGACTCTAGCCCTGGATGTTTCATTTCCACAAGCCACTGAAATATGAACTCTGTGAAGGCAGGGACTTCACTTCTGTTGTGACTTCAGTGCTTACAACAATGTTCAGCACACAGTAGAGGTTCAGTAAATTTTTGCTGAATAAATGCCAGATCTAACAATACTTCCCCCCTTGTAAGATTCCCCAACTTCCCATGCTTTCTTTCTGTGTCCTGATCAAAAATCGCAGAGTGCCTTGACTGCTCTGTGACCCAGCCAGCTGCAGATTTTTCCCAGCCAGCTTGAACCCAAACTGGGGCCTTGAACAGTTCCAGGTTCTGATACAGGTATGTACGTTCTTGCCCAAAACAATGAAGGAAACTGACCCTGAGCCAAATTCCTTAAGCCCTCATTTAAACATACCTCGCCCCCCTTATTGAAGATATACGCAGGTAGAACACCCCTCTTCTCTTGCTGTCTTTCACGAGGACTGCTGTAGCATTCTGAAAGTTATGTTCCCCCTAATAAATGCTATGAACTGATCACCCTGGTGTTTAGTGCTTCTTTCTTTGGAATCTCAACTAGCTCCACCTCAGGACAGTTTGGGGCACTCTCTTGTGGGGAACTCCTCTGCCACCACTTTTGGTGCAATTCTAGACTCGGGTTCTGCGGGACAAAATACCCCTCTCCCCTTCAGCCAATTTGTGTGGTGTTTTCTGTTGCTTGCAATCAGAGGAGTCCTAACTGATAAATATCCGTGATAGATACTATTAATCAATTGTGACAATTTTTGTAGTTGAACCTAGATGGAGATTTAGAACCCTTTTCAATATGGTGCTCCAGGCAGACATTATCAATCATTAGAGTGTTAGCAGGCAAGATGGAACTCATCTAGAACCTATATCAGTTTTCAATTACTATGTAAAAAATAAACACAAATTTAGTGGCTTCTAACAACATAAATTAATTTATTATCTCACTGTTTCCATGGATAAAGGGTCTGGGCATGGCTGAACTGGGTCTTCTGTTCAAGGTGCCACAAGATTTCAATCCAGGTGTTGGCTGGACCATGTTTCTTTCTGGAGCTTGAGTTCTCTTTCAAGCTCACACAGAATTCATTTCTTTGTAGTTGTAACACTGAGGTCCTTGTTATTTTGCTGGCTGTCAGTTGGGGGTCATTCTCAGCTCCAGAGGCCGCTCACAGATCCTTGTCACATGGCTGTCTCACAGGCCCTCTCATAACATGGCAGCTCAGTCCTTCCAGGCCTGCAGGATCACCTGTCGTTTCAGGAAGGATCCGGTCCCTCTTTTAAGGGCTTTCATTTGATTAAGTCAGATAATCTCCCTTTTAATTCAAAATCAAATAATTTGGTACTTCAATGACATCTGCAAAAATCTCTTCACTTTTGTAACATAAAAACTTAATAATGGGAGCAAAATCTCATCATACATGTGAGGTCCAAAATGGGTCCAACCCACACTCACAATACAGGATGTGTACACCCGAGGGCAGGAGTCGTGAGAGGCCATCCTAGGATGCCGCCTATGGCAGCATCCCTGGTATAATACAAATTCTCTGTTGTATTACCTGCAGGTAAGAAAATTGAGGCTAAGGGAAGAAAAGTAACTTGCCCAAGCACATGCAGCGTCCAGTGACAGAGCTGGAATCAACACTCTAGGTCCTCAGTCTCCTACTCCAGTGCTATGTGAGGTCTTTGAGCATGGAGCTATTTCTGAACCTTTTTTTCAGGGCTGTACAGACTCATTTGAATCCGTGGGAATCATTTTGTGTTTTAGTTATCTTTGTGTCTTTCCCTTTTCTACAACTCCCACTGCACCTAGCAGAGAGATACACAATAAATGCTTTTAGTGTTGATTTGACTAAGAAAATCCATTGGTTGATTTTTAGGAATTTGAAAGTTGAAGTGAATTGACCTAATGTCAAACTAAACCAACGAGGAATTCAGACACAGAATGGAGCCTTGCAGGGCTTGGATGAAATATTAATAGAGTCACTTTCAGTGACAATAGCATCTCTTCTTCCAGCAGCAGCTGTGACCTTTAAGAGTTAAGCACCACCATAGGGACCCTCCTAAAGGGCTGGGCCCCCTGCTTTTCAGCAACTGAAGCCATTCACCAGTGATGGTCATGCTGGGGCTTGTGGAAGAACATGATGAATAGGTGAAAAGGACATTATAAATGTCAGCTAAGGCCCCCAAATGATTCTCTTGGGAGTTTTCTGGGTT
Source organism: Daubentonia madagascariensis (assembly GCA_023783475.1). NCBI lineage: Eukaryota > Metazoa > Chordata > Mammalia > Primates > Daubentoniidae > Daubentonia > Daubentonia madagascariensis. The sequence continues at coordinate 91,082 of JAKFHU010002396.1, read as the reverse complement.
TATAACAAGCTTTACTATTCCCAACTGACTTAGGACATTTGAGTAGACTTGAATAGACTTTGTTCCTCTTCTCATAGTTCAATCTTATTAATATGAAATATGCATTTATCTAAATTAATGGGCCAGCAAGTAGAATCATGAGGGTGCTAAACATATAAAAACATTAAAGTATGTTTTATCACGACTTCCTAGGGACTATATTTTAAAGGAAAAACCTTTTCTGAAATTGGGATATCTATCCACTTTCTTGGAAAGGAGTCAAGTTCATTGGAGTCATCAAATTCTGAGCTTAATTCTCTAGATTAGCATGTTGCCTAAAAAACGGTAAATTGTTGAAGAATAACAAAGGCAAAAAAGTGGTCTACAGTGTGAGGGACAGATATAGGGCAGGAAGGAACAAGATCCTTCTAAAAAGTGTAGGAATCTATAATAAAAGGCATTTTTGATTGGTTTTCTATTAGTTATCTATTGCTGTGTAATAAATTACCCTAAAACTTAATGGCTTAAAATAAGGAGCATTTATTATCTTTCTGTGGGTTAAGAATCCATATGTGGCTTAGCTGAGTGCTCCTGGCTCAGTGTCTCTCATGGGCTGCCCTCTGGGTGTTAGCCGGGGCTGCGGATGCATCGGAAGACCCTGCTGGAGGAGGATCTTCTTCTAAGCTCACTTGCTTGGCTCTTGGGCTCTTGGTAGGATTCCTTAAGGATTGTTGGTTGTAAACATCAATTCCTTGCCACATGGGCGTAGGATAACTCACATAAGGCAACTGACAACATGGCAGCTGGCTTCCGTCAGAGGTATGGGTGCGTAGAGAGAGAGAGAGAAATAGAGAGAGGGAGAGAGACAGAGAGAGAAAGAATGGAAGTCAGAATCTTTTTGTATCTTAATCTTGAGAGTGACATCCCATTACTTTTTCAGTATTCTGTTCACGAGAAGGGAGTCACTAAGTCCTTCCCACACACAAGGGGCCATGGGGAGGGGATTACACAGGCCACGCACACTGGGAGGGGGGATCTCTGGGGACCATCTCAGAAGTTGCCTACCATAGGTACAGAAAGAAATAGAAAAGTCCTTGCCGAACTTGGACACTATCATTGTGTTTTTTATCATTTGGCAAGGTATTAACCAGGCCCACTTCTCAAAAAGGTCCAGAATGAGGCTTAGAGTCGTGCAGTACCCATGCCCTTATGTGAATGTGCAGGGTTTGAGCACAGACTTCCTTTAGCAGTGTGCTTTCTGATCATTGTCCTAGTGGAGATAGAGGGAGGGCATGGAGCTCAGAGGTGGCCCATATCATTTCCAGCAGAGAAATCAGGAAAGACTCCCTAGAGGGGATGACATTTGAAATGGGATTTGAAAGAAAGGATGGTAGAGGGATAAGAGCTGGGATGGCAGGAAAGGACATTTCACAGGGAGGGACGGTGTGAACAGAGGCCCAGAGGTGGGGAAGGCCAGAGCTTGTCTTGAGGAGGCCACGCTAAAGGTCAACCATGAAGGTCAAAGAGATATTGTAACAACAACTTGGGGTGAGGGCTCCTACCACATCCCCCTACTATTTCTTCATGCTCTGTCCAAGCTACACATACAATGTGTCATTGTGGAAGCACAGTCTGGTAATTCTACACAGTTCAGTCTCCCCATGCTTGCTTCTGGGAAATGGCTTTAGAGCTAACTCAGAGCTCCTATGTCAAAGAGGAATTTCAAACACTTGTACAAAAAATTTTCAGTATATTTGTTGCCCAATACATTCAATCACTACTGAAGTCTGAAAAGTTGGTTTCTTTGTCTGTTTTTTCCTAATTATTCTAGTGCTAACTGTATGTGAAAGCACCCAAGTCCCTGAGATGTTTTTGGGGAGGCCCCATGGCCTACTTGATGGAAAGAAGTACCTAAATTTCTATCGTTCTAATAAATCTGAGGTGTTAAAAAGTATGAGTTCTAGAAGGCTTCTGTCAAAATGCAAATAACCATCCCATGATGAAGGTCCCATTATCACTTAGTTGGGAGAGGCTGGGACTGTCAATGGCTGATTGGTGTCGGGGGCTGGAGCAGAAGCCAGAAAAGGCAAGACTGGCTGAAGCACTGCAGAGTGAGGGGTGCTTGGTTATCTAGGGACCCAAGGAAGAGGGAGGAGGATGCCAACAGAGGAGGCCAGAACACGAATCCTACAAGGTCAGAGCTGGAAGAGCCTAAGAGTTTAAAACCACCACTTTTATATTTTGGCAAGGAATCTGTATGCAGAACTGAGTATATGGCATGATAGGTCAGTGGTGGAGCTGGAGCTGGAACCCAGAGCCCCTGAAGATAAAATTGAGTGACCAGCACCACTGTGCTAGCAGCAGAATCAAGAGTCGTGTACAAGTCTAAGAGACCTTCTCAGATCCTTTCCGTCAGCACCAGCCTCTCTCTGCACAAGCCCTTTGTCCCACACCTCTGCTTAGCCAATCTGGATCTACCTTACATTAAAATGATGGCCATAGGAATCTCTCTTTCCCCAAATAAATGGGCATCTGTCATTTGTAGTTCAACATACAATCTCTCTGCTTCTGGTAACAGTGCCCTGAATTTCCCCTAGGAAACACACTCTGCCCACTTGGTTTTGTGGTTGGGTAGGATTGGCCCCAGCTCCAGATTTAGGGGCATGTGCTGATTGTTGCTACCCCTGCCATTGTTTCAGAGAGGGGCACACAACCCAAGCAGAATCACTGAACCCTGAAGAGGTATTTTCTGGGACTTTTTGGAAAGAAAGACTTTCTCTCCTCTACCTGGATTTGGCCATGCAAGGATTGGAGCTGTTTCCGCCATTTGCTAGGAGGACAGGGACCATCCTGAGGCTGAGGATGACACACAAAGGAGGCTGGGCTGAGTCATGCAAAGAAACTAAGCCTTGATGGTATTATTTGAACCTCTGGCTCCAACTACAACTGAAACCAGTTTCAATCCTTGGAGTGTTTGGCTACTTGAGCCAATAACCTAGAGTGATATTGTTAAGACATAAGCCAGATCATGCTACTTATCTTCTCAAAACCCTGCAATAACTCCTCATAGGGCCTGAGAAAAACCAGTGCCCTTATAATGACTTGCAAGGCTCTGCGTGATCTGGCCTGCAGTTAACTCCCTCCCCACCCGTGCCCATTCCCTCATTCCACTCTGGCCACACAGTGAACTCTTGGTGTTTCTAAAACGAGCAAGAAATGCTCCTAGCTTGCGTCATTTTTATTACTATTTCCTCTGCCTAAAACCCTTTTCCTCCTTCAACGCCCTCACCTCCAAACCTTTGCTCAAATGTCACCTTCTCAATGAGGTTTACCCCGCAATGAGGTTTGATCTCGCAACCCACTCCACTCTCCTTCCCCAGACTTCTGATTCCTCCTTACCCTTGCCCTGCTTTGTGTTTTCTTTTTTTAATGTGGCATGTACACCTTTAACATACTATATATTTTATTTATTTATTGCCTTTAATGTTTCACAGCTGCCTCCCTCTGCTAGATTATAACTTCCAAAGGGCAGGAATTTTTGTCTGTTTTGTTCCTTGTGTCTTCCAAGTACCTAGAACAGTGCCTGGTGCTTAGTTATTTGTTGAGTGAATGAATGATAGGGACTGCCAGCAAAGACACCGTATTAGCGTTTTCGAGAGAAAGAGAACCAGTAAGACATGTGCAGAAATATAGAAAGAGATTTATTATGAGGGGCTGGTTCATGGGATTATGGAGGCTAAGAAGTCCTGTGATCTTTCATCTGCAAACTGGAGGCTCAGGAACCTGGTGTGGTTCCAGTCCAAACCAGAAGGCCCAAGAACCAGGAGCACCTGCGACCAAGCGCAGGAGAAGAAAGATGGCCCAGCTTGAGGAGAGAGATGAAATTCACTCTTCCTCTGCCTTTTTATTCTACTTATGTCCTCAATGGATTGTATGATACCCGACTTCACTACTGAGGGTCATCTTCTTTGCTCAGTCCACCAATTCGAATGCCAACTTCTTCTGGAAACACCGTCGCAGCCACACCCAGAAATAATGTTTTATCCGATATCTGAGCATCCCTTAGCAGAGTCAAGTTGATACATAAAATTAACCACTACAGAGACAATGGAAGTACAGAGCACCACACAGGGCTGCTAACAGCTACTCTTAGATCTCACTGGTCTAAGTTGGACCTCACAGGTGCTAAAAGGGCTGCTCCTTAACTTAGATCTGAGTCTGCTTCCCTATTGAGCCAAAGGGTTCCCCATCTCTGGGACTATTTCGGTGTTGCTAGCCTCAGCTGACTGGGATTCCCAGAGAGAAAACAAATTTGTTCTTTTCCTACCCCACCTAAGGGAAGCTTTATTTCCTCTCTTTTTAGGTGTTTGACAGCAGGGTTTTCCATTCCCTCCGGGAGGAATCCTACCAATCACCCCAGGGTGTTGCTGACTTTTGAGGCTCCAAGAAAATAATTATAGTGGCCCAAATTACACATTTCTCAAATTTGGGATTATTAACTTTAAAGAAGACCACAGGCGGGAGGCTGAAAATTGAGAGCAGATTGTGTCGTGTCAAATCCAGTTCCTTAATTGAATCTGCCTCCTTCAGTTAAAGGAGGGTAAAGGAAAACAAAAACCCTCAAGCTGCCAATTCCTCTTGAGAAAATTCCTGGAAAAAAATGCACATATACACATCTTTCAGTAGAAAAATAATTTATAGTCACAGTTGTAGGGAAAAAAACTTTAAGGAAACATATTTGTGAACACAGTTCTGCTAAAGATACAGCTGGTTCACTTTATTAAAAAGCTTAGTTAACGTCTCTATTGATTAAGATGTAGATTCAACTACTACAGCAAAGCTACACCTGAACAGTTGCTCAAAGAGCATAGAAAGTTACTCCTGTCTCAGATCACAGGCAGTCAAGGGTCCACCGTGTTGGCAAAGGATCCTTCTACCTTGTCGTTTTGCCATCCTCCATGTGTGACTTCCGCCTTGTAGTCTAAGATGGCTCTCCACGCTATACTAGTTTCATGGCACATTTGACAGTATTTTATCAAGGAATCCTCCTAACAATCATTTTCAATAGGTTATTACAGTCCCCATGTTACAGATGAGGACATGAAAGTCCTGTGAGATTTAGAGTGGTGACTGCATGAAAAAGGTCCAGACCCAGATTTGGGCCTGGAACCTGTTCCCCAGTGTTGACAGTGGTTTAGATGCACTGGTCAGACGGGCTTTGGGTCTGAGCCTATGGCTAAGTTGTTATAAAAACATAGACCCTAGCAGGTACTGTGTCTGGCTCAGTCTGAGAATTTCATAGGTTAAAACGGAAGATAAAAATGTTCTGCTAATGTGCTAGTCATTACACACTTATCAGCTGCTGTACACAGAAGGCTTGGGGTTCTCTTTAACACATTGACTGCCACACTAGAGAAAAATTTTTCCTTGGGGCCACGGTGTTTTATTATGAGAACAGAATAAAAACTTCGAAAACAGAAATTTTTTTTGAATTTAATGAAAAATGAAATTTATTGACTTCTATTCATTTCATCCACATTTTTTAGAATTAATTTGTCAATATTAATTGTAACAATAAGAACATCAACAAGTAAGATTTTCACAAACCAACTGCAGGGTTTTGCCCAGGTTTTGCTTCATGAGGCCCCGGGCTCAAAACTAGGGTGAGTTAAATACCACCTCACATGGCAGTTAATGTGTTAAAAATGGTTCATTTTAGCCTTTTGAATCTCTTTTCTGGGTACCCAAGAGTCCTCCTAATGGATACTTCCAGGAACTAAACTCTGACTTCCTTTTACTTTCCTCATGAAAGGCCTTTTATGCCCTGTTTTTGAATATCCCTTTTGTTACACTGCTTTTGGCATCTTCAGCTAAGTTCTGCACTGGTTGAGCCAGTAATGCTAGATTGTAAGCACCACAGAGGAAGAAGTCATGTCTGTCTCGCTCAATTTTGTGCCACCACCTAGCCCAGGATCTGGCACAGAACATTCATCCCAAAAACATTTGTTGAAGAAGTTAATTTTTGAAAATTGAGTAGGGAATATCATGTAAGATTTCTGTAATATAATTATAAACACTAGACTTGAAAGAGAATATTGAGAAACAGAGATGCAATGGGATATAGTAGAAAGAAAACAAAAGAGTCAAAACCAGCAACAACAAATAAACCTGAATGCCCATCTTGGCTTGTGATTCCCTGGCTGAGGGATCTTGGGAAGGCCATTTGACCACTCTGAGTATCATTTTACTTATCTATAAAAGGGGCCAACAACACAGGATGGATTCACAGAGTTGCTGTGAGGGTCACATAAGATAATGTATGTAAAAGCACTTTGTGTATTTTTGGGCATTCTACATATCTCTGATGCAGAAATTGAGGAAAGAAAATAGTTATTCTAATGTGAGTTGAAGGAGAATCATTTGATTTGGAAACTAGCCAAGTAGAGGATCCTTCATCAATCACTTGATTCTAATTTATTGGGCAATCTTAAGGTTTTACTTTGTACATTCACTAGTTGATATCAAGGTACAGAGCATGCATCTCCAAAAACTTTCCCATGTTTTTTTGGGCTGGCCACAGTGTCTTTTGTGTTGATGACTGGAGTTGCAGGAGGCAATGGCAGGAGGGAGATAAGGCCACAGTATACTCTGGACTTCCTGACTGCAGGAGCCCAGTGTAAATGGGCATGCAGAGGTGCTGTCTGTGGCCCCCAGGGCTGCTGAAAAATGCAAAATAGATATGGTTAAAGTAGCTACTTGGGTTTCTCTGAGCCAGGGCATGATTTTCTTTCACCAGCCACTTAACTTTTGGGACATAGGTGGCCATAGGACACCTGAGCTCATGAAAGACAGCTAGGGCCATTTCTTGTGGCTTATAAAGAGTTTCTGGAACTATCTGAGGAGAAGGGATCCTAGAAAAAGAGAAAGATCATGAGTCCTATTTCTGACGTCCTACTTTAATCTTGAGAAAGTAATTCTCAAGGTCCAAAGACTAAATGGGAGAGCCATAAAAGGTTTCAGTAACTCAGAAAGGGCAGAGAGCATGATGGATAATTCTGGGGCTTCATATGATCTTGGAGTTCTGTGGCACAGGGATAGGAATGGGGTGCAGTGTAGTTCAGTAGATAAGATCACAAGCTTTGCAGTCTAACATGCCTTGATTCAAATATAGGCTTCACCTGTCTCCCAATGCAATCCTAGGTGTCTCTGAAGCTCAGTTTTCTCATCTGTAAAATGGGGATAAATATTAGCTTTTGGTTATTGAGTATCTACTATGTGTCAGAGTCTGTGCTAAGCTCTTTACTTATATATCAAATTTAATTGAAAGCATCAACCTCATATAGCGATTGTGAGGATTAACTGATATCATGCTTGTAAAGTACCATAGTAAAAGAATTTTACAGGCACATAGTAAATGCTTAATAAATGTTTGCTATAATTATCACCATTATTGGCTGTTATTATGAAATTTTGAATTTCAGGCTTGGCGCCATTGGAGGCTGTGGTTACACTTGAAACTGAGAACAGTCTTTTATAAGAACAGTCTTTCACTATTTATAATCTTCCTTATATTTGAGTCATACACCTGAGAATTTATTGGAGCTCAGTCCTCTCTGGTTCTTCAGCCCTGACTTGTTAACCAGGGCATACTTGTTTCTGAAGGGTGTGATAGGCATCCTGGCCAGGAGAAAATGCAATCTGATAATTCTGGAATGTCACAATAGGTCCAAGTCACCACCCAGAGACTCATCCACCAAAAGAGGAAGAGGGAATAGAGGATTGATCTGGGTTTGCCTTAGATTTAGATGTTTATAAGATTCTAAAGAGTTCTGAACAGTTAAAAAATGTTTACTATAGATGGTGTTATGGGTTGAATTGTGTTATGTTAAAGTCCTAACTTCTGGTACCTCAGAATATGACTTTATTTGGAGGGAAGGTCTTTACAGAGGTAATCAAGCTAAGTAAGGTAATTAAGGTTAGCCTTAATCCATTGTGACTGATGTCACTATAAAAAGGGAAATTTGAAGACTGACATGCATATAGAGAAAACAGCATGTGAACATGAAGATGGCCACCTGTAAGCCAAGGAGAGAGGCCTGAAACAAATTCTTTCCTCACAGCCCTCGGAGAGAACTTACTCTGCCAACACCTTGATTTCAGACTTCTAGCCTCCAGAACTGTGAGATAATAAATTTCTTTTGTTTAAGCCACCTGGTTTGGGTAGTTTGTGATGGCAGCCCTAGCAAACTAATAAAGATGGTAACATTTTTGGCTACTTTCAGACCATAGGTGTCATCCTGACAGGGTTGGTGTGAGCAGGGAGGGGTGATGGGTAGAAATGACCGATCATTCCTGGAAATGAAGTTCCAAATCTGGAATTCACTTCCACTCTTTGGGTAAACATGAGCTGAGATTCCAGAAAATGTTTACAAGGCTCCACTTCCCTTAGGCAGGAGAGAACACTGACTCATATTAAAGTTATTAAATAATAAGAGTAATAAATGGTTTTTATTTATTCACCAAGGAGTAGGACTAGGAATTCACCAAAATAGGTAGATTGTGTGAAATGGCCAGCTTGAGTTATCAGATACTGTCTTTTTCCCCTAATTTATTTATTTATTTATAAATTAACAGATAAAATTATATGTATTTATCATGTACGATGTGATGTTTTGAAGTACATAAACATTGTAGAATTAATTAAATCTAGTTAATTAACATATGTATCACCTTACATAATTATTTTGTAGTGAGAACATTTATCCACTCTCTTAGAATTTTTCAAGAATACAATATATTAACTACAGTCGCAATGCTGTACAATAGATCTCTTGAAATTATTTCCTTCTATCTAGCTGTAAGTTTGTATCCTTTGACCAACATCTCTTCGACTCCCCTCCCCTCTAACCACTCCAGTGTCTGGTAACTACTGTTCTACTCTCTATTTCTGTGAGATCAACTTTTTTAGACTCCACAGTGAGATCATATGGTGTTTGTCTTTCTGTGCCTGGCTTATTTCACCTAACATAGTGTCCTCCACGTTCATCCATGTTGTCTCAAAGGAAAAGATTTCCTTCTCTCATGCGGCTGAAAAGTATTATGTTGTGTGAATATACCACACCGTCTATGTCCTTTCTTTCATGATGGACATTTAGGTTGATTCCATGCCTTGGCTATTGTTAATAGTGCTGCAATAAACATGGGAGTGCAGTTATCTTTGCAACGTACTGATTTTATTTCCTTTGGATATATACCCAGTAGTGAGATTGGTGAATCATATGGTAGGTCTATTTTTAATTTTTGGAGGAGCCTCCATACTGTTTTCTATAATGACTGTAATAAATTATATTCCTACCAATAGTGTGCAAGGGTTCCCTTTTCTCCACATCCTCGCCAACACTTGTTATCATTTGTCTTTTTGATAGTAGCCATTCTAAAAGGAGTGAAGTGATAACTCATTATGGTTTTGATTTTCATTTTCCTGAGGATAAGCAATATTATTTTTTCATATATCTGTCGGCCATTTGTATGTCTTCTTTTGGGAAATGTCTATTCAGGTCTTTTGCTCTTTAAAAAAAGTATTTTTTGTTGTTATTGAGTTGTTTGAGTTTTATATTCTGTATTATAGGTTTTAACTTCTTTTCGGATGTACAGCTTTCAAATATTTTTACCCATTCTGTAGGTTGTCTCTTCACTCTGTTGTTTCTTTTGCCGTGCAGAAGCTTTTTAGTTTGATATAATTCCATTTGTCTATTTTTGCTTTTGTTGCCTATGTTTTTGACATCATAGTAAAAAAAATCATTGCCCATACCAATGTCTTGGAGCTTTACCCCTGTGTTTTCTTCTGATAGTTTTATGGTTACAGGTCTTACATTTAAGTCTTTAATTCACATCGAGTTGATTTTTGTATATGGTGTGAGATAAAGGTCTAATTTTGTTCTTTTGCATGTGGATATACAGTTTTCCCAGCAGCATTTTCTCCATTGTGTGTTCTTGGCACCTCTGTCAAAAAACAGTTGGCTGTAAATGCATGGCTTTATTTCTGGGCTTTCTATTTTTTGTTTCTATTCTGTTCCATTTGCTCTAGGTGTCTTTTTAATGTCAGTACCATGCTATTTTGGTTACTACAGTTTTGTAGTATATTTTGAGGTCAGGTAGTATGATGCCTCCAGCTTTGCTTTTTATGCTTAAGACTGTTTAGGCTATTTGAGATCTTTTCTGTATGAATTTTATGATTTTTTTTCTATTTCTGTGCAGAATATCATTGGTATTTTGATGAGGATTGCATTGAATCTGTAGCTCACTTTGGGTAGTGTGGACATTTTAACAATATAATTCTTCCAATCTATAAACACAGGATACCTTTCCATTTATTTGTGTCTTTTTCAATTTCTTTCATCAATGTTTTATAATTTTCATAAATGGATCTTGTACTTCCTTGGTAAAGTTTATTCCCGAGTATTTTATTTTTTTATAGCTATTATAAGTGGGATTGTTTTCTTGATTTCTTTTTCAGATAGTTTGCTGTTTGTGTATAGAAATGCTGCTGATTTTTGTATGTTGCAACTTTATTAAATTTGTTTTTTTTTGTGGAATCTTGGGGGTTTTCTGTGTATATGATTATGTCATCTGCAAACAGGTACAATTTAACTTCTTCCTTTCCAATTTTGATGTCTTTTATCCTTTTCTCTTGCCTAATTGCTCTGGCTAGGACTTACAGTGTTGTGTTGAATATAAGTATTGAGAATTGTCACTCTTTTTTTATTCCAGATCTTAGGTAAAAAGTTTTCAAATTTTTCCTCATTTTTGTATGATATTAGCCGTGGATTTGTCATATGTGGCCTTTATTGTGTTGAGGTACATTCCTTCTATAACTAAGTTGTTGAGAGTTTTTATCATGAAAAATTGTTGAGTTGTGTCAAATACTTTTTCTGCATCTGTTGAAATGATCATATGGTTTTTGTTCTTCATTCTGTTAATGTGATATATCATGTTTATCAATTTGCATATGTTCAAACATCCCATTTATCCCTGAGATGAATCCCACTTGATTATGATGAATAAGCTCTTTAATGTGCTGTTGAATTTGGTTTGCTAGTATTTTGTTGAGGATTTTTGTGTCTATGTTCATCAGGGATATTGGCCTGTGGTTTTCTCTTTTTTTGTTGTGTTCTTGTCTGGTTTTGGTATCAGGATAATGCTGGATTTGTAGAATGAGTTTGGAAGTATTCCCTCTTCTTCAATAATTTGGAAAAGTTTGAGAATAATTGGTATTAGTTCTTCTTTAAGTGTTTGGTAGAATTCAGCAGTGATGCCATCTGGTCCTGGGTTTTTTTTTTTTTTGAGGGGACACTATTACTGATTCAATCTCCTTACTTATTATTGGTCCACTTAGATTTTCTATTTCTTCATAATTCAACCTTAGTAAGTTGTATGTATTAAGTAATTTTTCCACTTCTTATAGGTTATCTAATTTGTTGGCATATAATTGTTCATAACAGTCTCTTATTGCCCTTTGCATTTATATGATATCAGTTGTAATGCCCCCTTTTTTATTTCTGATTTTATTTATTTGAGTCTTCTCTTTTTTTTGCATATATAATTATGTATAGTGTAAAAACATATATACAGGTGCAAATACATACACATATAATGCATACATATATATTTACATTTATCATATACATACTAGTGTAAATACACACACAAATATACATATATAGTTAAGGAAACATGCATCATTAATGATAATAGATATAAATGCATGTTTCTAGTAGACTTCTTTTTTTTTTTTTTTTAGTACTTTTTCTTGCTTTATTTCCCTGGCTAGAATTTTCTGTATAATATCAAGTAAAAGTGGTATGAGCAGACTTTTTTAACTTGTTTCTGATCTTAAGGGGAAAGTATATCAGTATGTAATTAGCTCTCATTTATTTTGTGCCCTTCATCAGGTTGAGGAAGTTCCCTTTTATGCCCAATTTGCTGAAATTTAAGAGTGTTTTTTTTAAATTTCAAAATATTAAGGGGGTACAAATGTTTTAGGTGACATGGATTGCTTTTTTGTAATGCTTAAGTCCTGGCTATAGGTGTGCCCATCACTCAGATAGTGTTCATTGTACCCATTAGGTAGGTTTTTACCCACATCTCTCTCAGTGATTGCTTGGACTTTTTTTATACTCTTCTCTGCCTCTTTGAATGACTGGGTTATTGCGAGAGCCTTGTCTTCAAGCTCTGAGATTCTTTCTTCTTGGTTTAGCCTGTTAAAGCTTTCTGCTGTGTTTTGAAATTCCCCAAGTGACTTTTCATTTCTTTAAGTTCCATTGTATCATTTCTTATGTTGTCTAGCTCTCTAGTGACTTTTTCATTTTTTTCATTGATTTTCTGAAAATTTTTTTGGCTTCTTTTTGTTAGTTTTCAACTTTCTCTTTAATTTCACTCCTCTTATCTGCCATCCATATTCTGAATTTCATTTCTGCTATTTTGGCAATTTCCTTGTGGGTGGAGTCCACTACTGTAGCTGAGTCTTCTCTGTTTTTTCTTAGTCTAGCTAAAGGTTTGTCAATTTTGCTGATCTTTCTGAAAAACCAACTCTTCATTTCATTGATCATTTCTATGGTTTTTATAGTCTCTATTTTATTTATTTATGTTCTGATATTTATTATTTCCTTTCTTCCATTAATTTGGGTTTAGTTTGTTCTTGCTTTTCTAGTTCCTTAAGGTATAATATTACATTGTTTACTTGAGATCCTTTTTATTTTTTGTTGTAGGCATTTATGGCTATAAACTTCCCTCTTAGCACTGCTTTTACTATATTCCATAATCATTTTTATATGTCTCCAGAAATTTAAAACTTTTTCTTTTTACTTTTTATTGATGCTTGGTTGTTCAGGAGCATGTTGTTTAATTTCCATGTATTTGTGATTTTTTTGAAGTTCCTCCTGTTATTGGCTTCTAGTTTACATCATTATGGTCAGAAAAGATATTTGTTGTGATTTCAATTTTTAAAAATTTGTTAAGACTTGTTTTGTGGTCTGACATATGATTTACTGTGGAAAATGTTCCATGTACAGTTGAGAAGAATGTGTATTCTGTGGCTGTTTGATGGAATATTCTGTATATATCTGTTATGTTCATTTGGTCTAGAGTATAGTTTTAAGCCTGATATTTCCTTATGGATTTTCTGTCTGGATGATCTGTTCATTGCTGAAAGTGAGTGTTGAAGTCCCCTCCTATTATTTTATTGCAATCCCCCTCTCCCTTCAGATCTATTAATAGTTGCTTTATATACTTAGGTGCTCCAATGTTGGATGCATAGAAATTAATAATTGTTACATCTTCTTGCTGAATTGACCCCTTTATCATTATATGAAATTGATATAACAACCCTCTTTGTCTCTTTTACAGGGTTTGACTTAAAGTCTTTTTTCTCTGATATAAGTATATCCTCCTGTTTTCTTTTGGTTTCCATTCGCATGGGTCTTGTTTCGCATGGCATATCTTTCTCCATCCTTCACTTTGTCTATGTTTGTACTTACAGGTGAAGTGAGTCTCTTGTAGGCAGCATATAATTGGGTCTTGTTTCTTTATGTATTCAGCCACTGTATGTCTTTTGATTGGAGAATTTAATGCATTTACATCAAGGTTATTATTGATAGGTGAAGACTTACTACTGCCATTTTGTTAATTGTTTTCTAGTTGTTTTGCAGATATTCTGTTTATTTCTTTCTCCTTTACTGTCTTCCTTTGTTCTTATGTGATTTTTTCTGGGGGTATGTTTTGATTCTGTGTTTTTGTTTTTACTATATCTTTTTGCTTTGTGATTACCGTGAGGTTTACAAAAAATTCTATAGTTATAACAAAACACAGTTATTGTAAGTTGATCACAACTTAACTATCATCACAAGGAAACCCTCTAAACTTTTACTCCACACTCCCTCCCATATTTTGAATTTTTGAAGTCACTATTTACATCTTTTTATATTCCATATTTTAAACAAATTATCATAGTTATTATTTTTAATAGTTTTGTCTTTTAACCTTAATATTAGGGATGTAAGTGACTTACATATTACTTTTATAGTATTAGAGTATTCTAAATTTGACTGTGTATTTACTTTTACCAGTGAGCTTTATACTTTCAGATGTTTTTATGTTATTCATCAGCATCTTTTCTTTCATCTTAAACAACTCCCTTTAGCATTTCTTGTAAGACATGTCTGATGGTGATGAACTCTTTCAGCTTTGGTTTGTCTGATAAAGTCTTTATTTCTTTTTCATTTCTGAAGGACAGCTTTTCTGGGTACAGTATTATTGACTGGTAGTTTTTTTTTCTTCAGCATCTTTGGAAATATAATCCCACTCTTTCCTGGCCTTTAAGGCTTCTACTGAGAAGTCTGTGCTAGTCATATTGGAACTCCCTTATATGTTATTTGCTCCTTTCTGCTATTGATTAAGGATCTTCTTTTTATTTTTGATTTTTGACTGTTTGAATATAATATGTCTTGAGGTAGTCTTATTTGAATTTAATCTGTTTGGAGACCTTTGACCTTCTTGTACCTGAATATTTACGTTTTTCTACAGGTTTGGAAAGTTTTCTACTATTATTTTTTTAAATAACCTTTCTATACCTTTGTCTTTATATTCTCCCTCTTTAACACCAATGACCTCCAAATTTGCCCTTTTGATGCTGTTCCTGTAAGCTTTCTTTGTTTCTCTTTATTCTTCATTAAAGAATAAATCCAATGAGTTTTCTTCATTCTTTTTTATTCTTTCCTATTTTTTCTCCTCTGACTGTATATTTTCAAATAACCTGCTTCTAAGTTCACAGACCTTTTTTCTGGTTGATCATTTCTGCTGTTGATGCTCTGTATTGCATTTTTCATTTTGTTTATAGTATTTTCAGCTCCAAGATTTCTGTTCAATTTTTAAAAATATATTAATTTTACATCAAATTTCTCATTCTGGTCACCAATTGCTTTCCTCATTTGTTTGAATCATTTTTCTGTATTTTCTTGAAGCTCTCTGAGCTTCCTTAAAACTATTATTTTGAAGTTTTTTCAGGCAGTACATATATCTCCATCTCATTAGTTTTGGTGATTGGCAGTTTTTTTTTAATCTCTCTGGTGATGTCATATTTCCCTGATTGTTTTTGATCTTTATAGCCCTATGTCAATGTCTGCACAATTGAAGAAGTGGGTACTTATTCCTGTCTTTGTAGATTGGCTTTGTTTGGGAATGCCCTTCAACAGTAGGTTTGTCCAGAGACTCTGGACAGATCAATATTTACACCTGGGACTGCTGTGGTTGCTGCAGCTCTAAGGGGCCCCCTAAGCCCAGGATTGCTGTGGCCAGTGCAGTGCTAAGCTGGAATCCTGTGGTTTCTGAGGCTGGAACATGACTGGAGGGTGTCCTGCAGCTACTGAGGTCTGCCTGCCACTGAGCTTTGTCCTGAGCCCATGGCCACTGTAGTAGGCCAACAGTGATGCAAACTTCAAGTAAAGTCCATCTTGCAGGGGCTACGCGTTCCCAGCTGGTGACAGGGCAGATCTGGAGGCTCAGTTCACATATACCAGCCTGGAGTCAAGGGCTGTGGGGGTCTTCCCAGTGCTGGGTTTTACTATGACAGGTCTGATATTAGGGTCCAAAGCAAAGTCTGATGCTTACTTCTCTCTCTTTCCCCCAAGTGAATGGTATCTTTCTCCATGCTATGCTTCCTGGGGTTGGGGGAAAGGTGATGTAGGTGGGTAAGACTGTCCTTCCTACCCTCTTTAATGCATCCTTTCCTATTATTGCACTACAATCAGGGTACCATGATCTCTCACCTGTTTTCCTTAGTTCTTGTGAAAGTATTTTCATGTGTGAATGGTTCAAATTGGTGTTTCTGCATGGAGACAACCATGGAGAGTCCTATTCTGCCATCTTACACCACCCTCTTAGATGTCTTCTATAGAAATAAAAATGTTTTAATCCACAATAACTAGATCAGAGTAAGTAACATGCATCCTAGCATAAATCTTTAAAGCAGTTATGTTGACGACTGAATAGAACATTGATTGTTTACATAAAATTGGTATTCTGTTTAGTATCTGAAGGTATTCTTCAATAGTGTTTTCTAATAAGTAGCCTATTCACTATTCTACTCATTCTAGTTACTTTTACAAGAGCATTTAGCCAGCACTTTTTTTAAAACAGGTATTTTTTTTCAAATTGTATTATAGGAAACACTAGTTCTTAGCTGTTCATGTTTTTTTTTCTTCATTACATTATTGTTTTGAGAGCCCCCAGCTAAATTGGGATTCCGATACCAGAGCATCTAGCAACCCAGCCCTAATGAGGAATGAAGGTAAGAGGCTGTAAACGCCTACAGTGCGCCTTTCACGGGATACTTCTTTTACTTGGCAGGTGCCTAATGTCTAGTTGTCCAGTCTGTGACTGGGTTTGCTCACTCTGGAAACTTGTTTATACTGGCAGTTGCCCTTATGGCTCTTGTCTGGTGCATGACTAGTTTATGCCTGCCTGCCCATTGCTCGGGCACTGGGAGCCCAACCTTGCGTTCTCCCAGGCGTCTGTGGGAAAACCTGGCCTGGGTTTCTTCAAACAGAAGGTGCAAATTCATTACACCGCCACAATGAGAAACAAGTTTAAGATTTTTTACATGTAGATCCTGGGCAGGGAGGGCACAATGAGTTGGGAGAGGGCAGTCTTCCATCTGCGGGTCATGCAAGGCAGGAATGAAGAGTCAGGCAGAGAAAGAGAGAGAGAGCGAGAGAGAGAGAGAGAGAGAGAGAGAGAGAGAGAGAGAAAGAGAGAGAGAACCTGGAAGTAGCAGTATATATAAAGGAACAGGGCGTGGATCACTTTAAGTTTGTAGGCAAATGCCTAATGGTCCATTCAAAGGAAGCAGCAGGAAAGTGGGGATCCCAGTCTGCTCAGTGGGAGAGATGCCTCTAAGTTCTTATCTCTGGCCACCAGCTTGAGCCATTGGGTGTGGTGTAGAACTGGAAACTGTGTCAAGGGTGACTGAGCCCTGCTTCTAATGTGAGAAAGTTAAACTTGTATTCAAATGAATGCCAAGACAACATAAAATTAGAAGAATTCTCTACTATTATATTATGTAGAGATAGATAGAAAGATTGAAAGATTAAAACATTCACCATCAATTTAATAACCATTTTCATTGCCCTATTAAATGTACATGTGGATTTTAAGATAATCCCAACATCAGAAATATTAAAGCATGAGATAAACGTGCATTTTAGAAATGAGACAATAGAACAAACAGTCCCTAGATTTAGAAGGGTCTTGTGATCCAATAAGTTTGGGAAATGCTCTACACTCGTTCTCTTAGAGATATGCAATTTACATTAGCATGTAATATCTGGAAAGCCTGGCGGTAAAGAAATCTGATATTGGTTAACTCAAAACTTTCACCACTACTTGGCCTTTGAATTATTTTCATGTCGAGCATCTTGTGAGAACAAGTTCTCTGGATTTCATTTGGGAAATGCTGGGCTAAGGCAAATTTTTTTGATACTTCTCTGTATTGACAAAGCTGTCAGATTTTGTTATGCTGGAGGAAGAGAAATTTTCTTTGTTTTGTCGGCACATGCCACTGACTGGGCGGGATGCCCCCAGACTTGACGTTAGAAGGCGGAACCAGGTAGAAGTCTTCTGTATGGCAGCTCACTGCTGGCCATGGATGCTAGCATATTGGTCAGCCTGCATTCTGTTCTGTCTCCAGGGTCCCTGGTGGTTTCAGATCATGGCAGAGAGCATCTGGCCACTGTTGGGTGATTTGATAATATGATCACTTTTTACTTATAGGATCTGGGGATGGTTTCCTATTGCTAACTACCTCTGGAGGTTCTGCTTAGTGATGAACTTTTTATGAAAAGCAGTCATTAGCAAGAGTGGCTGGTTCATGAGGCAAAAGGGTTCTGTTAGCTCTCCAGATAAATCCATTTCTGCGAAAATTTGATAAGCTCGCCTGTAATTTAAGGTTTAGAAGGCTCAACATGTTTTTGAGGCTATTGGAAAAATTGCTCTGGGAAAATAGCATCTTTTAAAAAACTTTTGCTTGGATGCTTCTATGTGTCTAGTGTTAGAAACTGAGGCCCAATTCATAAACACTTTGTTGCTATCATTCTTAGCATGTCTATTACTTCTTTGTTCTTTTGGCTGTAGATCAAGGGTTCAACACGAGAGTTACGATGCTTGTTAGAATCAGGATGTAAGACCTGGAAGACATCGTGCTGAGCGAAATGAGCCAGGCACAGAAAACAAATACTGCATGATCTCACTCATATGTGGAATCTAAAAAAGTTGAGCTCATAGAAGCAGAGAGTGGAATGGTGGTTACCAAACACTGGGGGTTGGGGCGCTGTTGGTCGAAGAACAAAATTTCAGTTAGACAGGAGAAATAAGCTCAGGAGGTCTATTGTACAACATGGTGACTCTAGTTAATAATACAGTATTGTGTTCTTGAAAATCACTGAGAGAGTAGATTTTGTGGTCTTACCACACCAAAAAAAAAAGATAAGTATGTAAGGTAATGCATATGTGAATTGACTCAATTTAGCCATTCTACAATGCATATGTATTTAAAAACATCAAGCTGTAAGTACACATAGGAGAGGGCCATATTAAAAAAATGGTGCCAGTGGTTAGGTGGGAATTATTTTCTCCTCCCTGAGGACATCCTCTGAATAGCAGCTAGGATACAGGTATAGGAGAATAGGATGACCATTTATGGCAACCAATGCAGTACTCAAGTGAAACTCCACAAAGGCAGTGACTGCTGTGCTGATATAAATGTTGGAGCATGAAAGGCCAAGCCCTAGGGGTTCATCACAGAAAAAGTGATTTATGGCATTGGACCTGCAGGAGGATAATGAAAAGGTAGGATGAGTATTTACAATAGCTCTGCTAAATATCCTGCTAACTCCGCACCAGCTGCTAACAGGATGCAGGCTCTCAAAGGTAGAACTAAGGAATGTACCTAAGAATGGCTCATTTTACTCTATGTAAATTGTACCTCAAAAGAAAGTATGGGGGAAAATGATATGCTATTTAGAAAAAATTATTCCGGTTAAGTGACCTTATCCTAACTAAGAAAATGTATATTGTTTTGGCCAAGAGTGTAGGCTCTGGAAGGAAATTAAAATTCTGATTTTACTGCTTGATTATGTGGCTTAGATATGTTAACTGCTCTGAGTTTCATAATCTGCAGATAGAGATTATATGTTTTTCATAATCCGAAAATGGAGATCATAGGTTTTTTTAAATAATCTGAAATGGAGATTATTTTGTCAAAGTTCAATGAGCTAATGCATTTTCTATATGCTGGCACTTAGAAAGCCTATGTTAAGTTTAGCTAATAGTGACTCTGATTCTGTCCAGGGCTACAATAAACGTTCTTATCGGAAAGAAGAACATCCATGGCGTTTGTCCACGGGATGATGCTGTTAGGATTCAGGGATTCTTCTATCAAATGATTTTGCAGGAGATTTACCACCGATGTTCGATTCTCTCCAGCTTCCCCTTTACAATTCTTAGGGCAAAGCTTTCATTTTTTTCTACAAATTTCTCTGCTTCCCTTTATGTTTATTATCTACCAGCAAATGCGAAAACTCACTAGGATCAGGAAGGCATGTTCCTCACCTTTCACTCTTTTATAAATCACTGGATTATGGAGCTAGTTTAGACTGAAGCCACCTCAGTTTCTGATCATCCTTGATGAAGCTTTGCAGAATAATTTGCCTCAAATAGAAGGCTTATATTTATATTAAATGGGTCTTTCAACACTAAAACCACTTTTACAGATTGGCATCTGACAAAAACTGCTTTGTATTACAATGGGTTGAAATCTCTCAAAATTTAAAAAAAAAATTGTGTTTAGAGAGCCTATAATATGCTTTTAACTTTTTTGGGGAACAAGGCAGGAAATAGAGGAATGAAGGAATGCATTCCATAATATGATTTTTGAAAAAGTTTTATTTTTAATTGACAAATAAGCATCGTGTATATTTATGGGGCACAACAAGATGTTTTGCTACATGCGTATATCGTGGAATGATCAAATCAGGGTAATTAGCATATTCATTTCCTCAAATATTTATCATTTCATTGTGGTGACAGCATTTAAAATCCTCTCAAAATAGCTAAAAGAGAATTTTAAATGTTCCTCCAATATGCTTTTAAAGTTATTTTGATTCTTGTGCCATTAACTAGAAAAGAGAAAAATTGAAAAAAACTGCAACTATAGATTCTTGCAGTTGTACAATTACTTATTTTTACTGAAGGAAAAAGAGTCTACACAAAGAAAGCTAAACCTGTGACAAGTAAAAAATGAAAAGAAATAATGAGAAAATTCTAAGGGAAAGTGATTGAAATAAATCACCTAAGCAGCAGTTTTGATAGTTCTAGGAGTTGCTGAAGTCTAAAGTTGGGCTGTTGAGAAATCTTTATCATTTTCATGATGATTTAAATCCTCATGTGCTAGTAAAGAAACTGCTAAGCATCTGAAAATGATTGCACTCATAGCCTCTTACCTGTCTGGCTCTAACCAATAGCTTTAGGGTGTCCGTGGGCAGTTTAAGAAGTCACCTGTAGATAAAGAAACGATATGTCCATTTGATGAATCATTAGGTGTCTTATCTTTGTTAACATCCATAACCTCAGATAGAAGTGACTCTCTATTGTTAAGCCAAAGTTGGAATCAGAATATGATTTTGGTATGTGGGGCATAATGCAAACCAAGCTGTGTGTTATTATTATATCTCTGGTTCTTTTGGTGATATATAGGTACCCATAGCCAAGTAACTCTTTTGCAACAGAATAAGTGACAATTTCACTTCAAGTCAAATTTTATGCAAGACACTTCCTTGGGGAGAGTTTGTAAAATAAGTGAATAAGATTTGGCCTCTTCCTTTAAGCAACTTTAAATCTAGTGGAGAGTAGAGCAAGATGGTATGTAAGCATGGCTAGACTAGTTTTAATCATGGTAGGATAATGGCACAAACATTGTAAACCATCTTAATTTGTTTTGTAACAATTCTGAAATTAAGTAACCCACACAATAACTTAAATAAAAGGTTAAAAATGATTTAACATCATATGGGTACTTTTCAAGTGCATTGCAAAGTTGGAAGAGTGTGTATGTTCAGGAAAGGATGGATATATAAAATTATTTGGTCTATGATAAAAGGATTTTTTCTCTCGGTACTTTAAGAGGTTGCTCTCCTATCTTTTTACTTGAATTGTTTCTGACAAAAAACGTGCTTTTATCCTTATTTTTGTTCTGT
Organism: Daubentonia madagascariensis; assembly: GCA_023783475.1. NCBI lineage: Eukaryota > Metazoa > Chordata > Mammalia > Primates > Daubentoniidae > Daubentonia > Daubentonia madagascariensis. Next base: position 69,801 of record JAKFHU010002396.1, on the reverse strand, counting down.
TATTCATAACAAGTCTTTTTTTCTTTGGATGCATTTAAAAATTTCCCTTTATTCCTGGTTTTGAGCAATTATATTATGATGTCTCTTGGTGTAGTTTTTGCATATTTCTTGTCCTTGGGGTTTATTGTGATTCTTTCTTCAATCTGTGGGTTTATAGTTTTTATAAAATTAACAAAATTTTAATCATTATTTTTCAAAAAATTTTTAAATGTCAACCCTGTTTCTCTTCTCCTTCAGCAATTAGCATTACACATATTTAAAGCTGTATGAAGGTGTTCCACAGCTCATTGGTGCCCTGCTCGTTTATCTTTTTGATTCATTTTTCTCTCATTTTGGGTAGGTTTTTTTTTAACAGTTGGCTCTCTGTTTTTATTTACACAGTTTTCACAATAATGAATTATTTATCCTCAGAAAGTAACCAATTAGTTTTCTATTTATATATTATTATGAACTCATAGATTTAAAAATATTTAAACATTATCCTCATTAAGTCTCAAATTGTTTCTTCTTTAACCTGTGGGAGCCTCTTCAAAATGGCCCGTGAGCCTTTTGCCCACAACTCTAGTAGTCTTTGATAACTTCCCTGCTATGTGGTAGGTTAAAATACTCCAGTTCATCTTGTACATTTCCTACTCAGACCTAGCATCAGTCATTTCTCCAAGAGACCCAGGTTTCCTTTAGTCGAACATGGTATTTTGAGATTGTTTTGTCTTCAAGTTCACTGATTATTCATTTTGCATTATGCTTAATCTGTGGTTAATCTCATCCATTTTTTTAACCATCAGACTGTAGTCTCCATCTTGTCTTTCACATCTCTGTGTCTTCTTTGAACATATGCAGTTCAGTTATAATAATTGTTTTAGTGCTCTTCTTTGCTAACTGTAACATCTTTGGCAGTTCTTGGTCAGTTTTGATTACTGATTTTTCCTCTTATCAAGGTCATGCGTTCCTGCTTTTTTCATGCCTGGTGATTTTTGAGTAGATGACAAACATTGTGGATATGCTATGGAGCACAGTTAAGTTACTTGGAAACTCTGTGATCCTTTTGAGTCTTGCTTTGTAGATTTGTTAGTTGGAACTGCAGCAGAGCTCAGTGTAGGGCTAATTATTTCCCACTACTGGGGCAAGTCTTTTCTGTCTGCTCCACCTAGTGCATCATGAATCTTGAGGTTTTTAGTTTGGCTGGTAAGAACAGGCACTTTTCCCAGCCTTACATGAGCATCGGGCATTGCTGTCTTTAACCTTTCAGTGTTTCCTTCCCGGGCCTCTGGTTGTTCCTTTATGTGTGTGTACTGGCCAGCATTCAGCTAAATAATCAAGGGGTATCATCTGCAGATCTAGGAGTTTCCTCTCTGTACAGCTCCTTTTATCCAGGATTCTGAGCTGTAAACTCTAGTTGCCTTGGTCCCTTCACACTTTCAGCTCTATCTTTAAGAAGTCCACTAAACTCTTCCCTCCTACTCCTTCTCTGCATTGTGGACTGGAAACCTTCCTAAGGAAGTAAGCTGGGGCCATTTTACAGCTCATTTGTTTCTTGACTCTCAGGGATCATTGTTCTTCATTGCTTGATGTACAGTGTCTTACAAACTATTACTTCATATATTTTTGTCTTATTTTTCTTCTTTTAGGCAGGAGAGTAAATACAGTCCCTGTTACTCCATCTTGGCCAGAAGTAGAAGTTCTGGAAGGGATTTTTAATTGGATGAATATAAGTGTTTTGAAGTTGTTCAAACTATTTTGTATCCAAGCCCCTTTGAAGCTTTATTTTATACTACCTACAATGGAAAATAAATAGGCTGTACAGTTAGAAAGTTAGAAATATCTAGGTTTGAATCTTGGAACTACCGTTTAATTGGTGCGTAATCTTAGGCAAAAAAATGTAACTTCCCTCAACCTCAGTTTAATCTTTGATAAAATGAGATTGAAAAAATTTACCTGAAATACAGGGAATTGCATGCAGTATTGCTATGCATAGCAAAATATTGGAAATAGATAAGGGGATGCTCAAATAAATCAGAATTAATTTATCTTTTTCACTTCCATTAAACAACTAAAAATAATGAAATAGATCTATATGCATTCCTATGGAAAAAGTTAATGACATCACTTAAGTGAGCAAAATACTTTACAGAAAAATATATGGGGTGTGAATCTATTTTAATTAAAAAAAAACTGTGTGTGTGAGTGTATGTGTGTATGTGTGTGTGTTTATGTGAGGAAAACACCATCTGGAAGGATATATGACAATTTTAAATTAAGGAATAAGTATGATGGTCCCTTTTAAACTTTAAAAGCAGCTGCATTTTAAAAAGTAAAGAGCCCATATGAACTAATTTTGCAATAAAAAATGTATAATAGAAAGAAGCTAGGTTCAAGAGATATAATAGATATATACCTGGCACAACTCACACTGTCAATGCCCAACAGCCAGCCAGCACCAGGAACCACATATGCAGTCAAACAAAGTTAGGCTTATTTTGTGGGCTACAGCAAGATAGAGCATGCACCAAAGGGCCAGAGTGTTGGACAAGAGGAAATTGGGAAGGCTTGTTATAGGATTTAGCTTTGTGCTGGTGATTCTAAGAAGGATTTAGGAAGTGGAGGTGAATTCTGAATTGAGCGTTATCAAAAAATTTGGTGATTGGGTATATTCGTAATTTATGTCTAAGAGGCAGGAAAATTAAAGTAGGTAAATAAGGAGTATTCACTCTTGTTAGTTGCAAGAGGGGAATGTTTAGCTATTTTTGTGTGTGCCAAGAGGTTCTTGTCTCTGTTTGATTTCAGATATAATCACAGAGTGGCTTTTCTTCTGTCTTGTTCCTTTCCGGTCATGGAGTGGCCTTGTCTAATTATTGCTTATATTCTATAATTGTGGTTTATGTGCAGCTGGGAACATTACGCATAAAATAGCAGCTGACGTTTCCAGGGTGATTTTTCAATTGCTCAATACCATCAAGAGCCTCCCCTATCCATTTACATTTTTACTTTGCCAGAGATAAGATGACTCTACCCAACATTCGAGTTAATCATGCCGACATATTGGCTTTAATTCTACAGATTTTGCTGTGGTCCTCTTATGTCAAAATAATGCACAGCTGAATAAGAAAAATGTAAATTTATTTACAGGAGATTTGCCTTTAGATTTTTTTATGGGCTGGTGCAGGCTGATTGCCCACTAAATGATTTCTCCACAGGGCATTTATAGCTGAGGCCTATGGGATCAATACCTGTTCTCTTGAGTGTCTGTGGCTCTAGGTGCTGAGACAGGACTGAAGAAAACAACCTTCATTAGTTAGTTTTCTGTTGAACGAGAGAGGAGCTTCCCAGAGGGGAAAAGTTTTCATGTTAATAAACCTTAGGCAACTCTTATTGACTCTGCCTGATGTGCGTGCTTGTGTGTGCACGTGATGAGAGTGGTCTCGTAGTGTCTGCTACACCCATGTTGAAATCATCTCTGCTAATACTCATTACTATTAACATTTATTGAGGATTTATGATTTCTATGTGTTATCTTATCTGTTCCTAACAAACAAGCACATAAACAAATTAAAACACCTCATGAGATATGTGTTGTTCAAAGCTCAATTACCTTGCAAAGGGACACTGCTGGTGAGTGGCAGGGTTGGGACATAAACCGTATTCCAAGAGATTCTAAATCCTCTGCACTATACCACCATCCAGTGGAACATGTGGTTAAAGCAACATTCTGCATACGGGGATACTTATAGACAGTGGGCTTCATCCAATGTCACTGAATCAACACCTCAAGGATGGGCTGTAGTTGTACACACTTTAAAAAAACTTTGCCTAGTCATTTGAACGCTGCTGTCCACAGATTGATATTTAGAGACCGCTAATGTAGGCTACACACCCACCTAGCTTCCTGTCAGGAAGCTGTTCATATTATTGTTGTTTACCATCATTCATTCCTTCACTCATTCATTTAATATTTATATTAACAGAATATCTACTGTCTAAGCCTCTATACCAGATGTTAAGAGGTCACAGAAAGAAACTGCCATATAGATGGTAGGGAAGCTCTTATGTGTAAATAAATAATTGAGATAGAAAGTGATATAATATTTTTTGATACAGTTGAAGGGCTGCGGGTACTCAGGTGAAGAAGAAATTACTTTCAGGGGTAGAGAGTTGGCAGGAAACAAACACCGATCTGGGAAAACGTCAGGGAGAGACCGATTCTGGAAGTGGTTCAGTCCATGGCACACGTGCTGACTGGCTGTGTATGGCTTCTCGGCGGTGAGGAACGCGCTGCCGTGTTGTGAGGACTAGCGAGAGGACCATGTGGCAAAAACCCGAGGGCGACCTCTAAGATCTGAGGGTGCCCAGCTGACAGCGAGGCAGAAGGCAGGGATCTCGGTTCTCCCACTGCAAAGAAATGAATTCTGCCAAAGTGAGGGAGCTTGGAAGCAGATCCACCCCCAGGTGAGCCTCCAGGTCAGAGCCCAGTCTTGGTTGACACCTTGGTGATAGCACTTCAGAGGATGCTGTTATGCAGCAGTAGATAACTAACATAGGTTTTGGAATTACAACGATTCAGATCTATTTCCCTGTTGAGAGATGTTCACTTTCTAGGTCCTGACTTCCTAAACAACACTGCCGTAAACATCCTTAAACATATGACCCTACAGACTGGAACTTCTATTTCTATCTGTTTTCAGGGCTGAAATTCAGAATTGAAGGTCCTTTTTTCTTTTAAAAGGATATTGCCAGATTCTTTTTGAAGTATATTAACACTTAAAGTTTTTGTTAACAGTATGCAAGAGTATCCTTTCCTTACAGCACAGCGAGTAATAGGCATTATCACTTTTTTTCAATTTCTGTCAGTCATATTGGTGTAGAGTAGTTATATCATTGCTCCTTGAATTTTCAGTTCACTGTATTAGTAAAATTGAGAAACTTTTCTTATGTTGTTTGCTGTTTGGTTTTGATTTCTTAAAAGTTGACACTGTCAGTCTGGTTGTCTGCAAGTGCAGAGAATTAGAAATCGAGGCCCAAACTGAAATTGCTTCTTTCCTATTCCGTTTAGAGCTTCTCTCACATCTTGGTTTCTCAGGCTGTAGGTCAAGGGGTTTATAGCATGGGAATCATAATGCCATAAAATACAGACGCCACTTTTTCATTCCCTTGAGACCCCCCCACACTTGGTCCCACGGTGTAGACACATGTAAGAGAGTCCCATAGAAAATGGTGACTGCTGTCAGGTGGGAGGCACACGTGGAGAGAAGGCTTTTTCTCCTTGAAGCAGAAGATATCCTCAGGATGGCGGCCAGGGTATACTGCAGGAAAAGACGACACCATCACAGTGGTGTGATAGTTTTCAGCCCTCACCCCCCCACAGAAACACAGATTGACAACCACCCACAGAGGATAGTACCTTTGGGGGGGCCTGGGAGTCCAGCAGAGGGCACCCCATTGGAGAAAAAAATCTGAGCATAAACACATTGGAAAGGGTAAGAAGAGTAATTTCATTTTAACCGCATCAGCCCTCTGGCAAGGTGGCACAACTCAATGCCAGGGAGACCTGCTCGGGCAGTGATTTCTCCCGCAGGGGAAAGTGAGAGCACAGTGAACAACTGGCCTCCTCAGCCCAAGGGGCCCTCTTCTTTCTCACCCCACCTAGAACACTGAGGGGATCGGCATGGCTCTGGGGGCAACTAGGAGTAGAGAAAAGGGGCTGGGGCTTACAACAACAGCGGTGCAGAACTTAAAGGGCCATGTGCCCACTAATCGCCTTGCAGACTCACCAAGAGGCCTGCCCGTGAACCTCGTACAACGCGTCACCTGTGGACCCCCCAACAAGCCTGTGTTTGCTCCCAGCACTCTTCCCCTCCCCCCCAGAAGGTGCCTGTAAGGGCCTCTGCAGGGCATACACGAGCCCAGACAGACTGCCGACTGGACTTTTTTGGATTGGGAGAAGATGCCTAACCTTAAACACTTCAGGCCACTGCCCAAGGGAAAATAAACAGGAGATTGTCAGTGCCCAGCCTGGCTTTTCAGGATGGAGAAAAGGCATACAATCGTAACACTTCCCTCTCAAGAGGGAAAAGAGGGGTGGAGCAGGTGCTTTCCTAGAAAAGGTCTGAGTTTCCATACATACAAGTGAGATCATGCAATACTTGTCTTTCTGTATCTGGTTTATTTCCCTTAGCATAACGTCCTCCCACGCTCATCCTGAAGGGATTTCGTTCTTTTTATGGCTGAATAATACTCCATCAGCACATATCTTTTGGACATACTGATTTCATTTCCTTTGGATATATACCCAGTAGTGGGAATGCTGGATCATATGATAGTTCTGTTTTTAACTTTTTGGGAAATCTCCATGCCATTTTCCATAAGGGCTGTACCAGTTACATCCCCACCAACAGTGTACACGGATTCCCTTTTGTCACACCTTCACTGTCACTTATCTGTATGTCTTTTTGATAATAGTCATTTTAACAGATGTCTGGTAGTACCTTCATTGTGGTTTTGATTTGTGTTTCTCTGATAATTAGTGATGTTAGGCACCTTTTCATATACTTGTGGGCCATTTTTATGTCTTTTGAGAAATGTCTATTCATGTGTCTCTTGACTATTTTTAAACATTTTTTCTTTTCGTTTTTTTTTGTTGAGTTGTGTGAGTTCCTTACATATTTTGGATATAAGCCCCTTATCAGGTGTATAGTTTGTGAATATTTTCTTCCATCCTGTACATTGCCTTTTCCCATTGCTGATTGCTTCCTTTGCTGTACAGGAGCTTCTTAGTTTGATGTAGTCAAACTTGTTTGACTTGTTTCTTTTTGTTTTTGTTGCCTGTGCTTTTGATGTCATATCCAAAAAATTATTGCCCATACCAATGTCAAGGAGCTTTTTTCCTATGTTTTTGTCCCAAGAGTTTTATGGTTTCAGATCTTATATTTAAGTCTTTAATCCATTTAGAGTTAATTTTTGTATATGGTGGAAGACAAGGGTCCAATTTCATTCTTTTACAAGTGGATATCCAGTTTTCCCAACACTATTCATTGGAGAGACTGTCCTTTCCTCATTTTTTACCGGCACTTTGGTCAAAGATTACTTGATCACATCTGTGTGGGTTTGTTTCTAAGCTCTATATTCTGTTTCATTGATCTGCGTGTTTGTATGTCAGTACCATACTATTTTGATTAAAGTTTTGATTAAAGTAGCATTGCTTTATGGTTTGAAATCAGGGAGTGCAATATTTCCAACTTCATTCTTTTTGGTCAAGATTGCTTTGGCTATTAGAGGTCTTTTGTGGTTCCAAATGAATTTTAAGATTGTTTTTTCTATTTCTGTGCAAAATGCCATTGGAATTTTGATAGGGATTGCATTGAATGTGTAGATTACTTTGGGTAGTATAGACATTTTAACAATATCAGGTCTTCCAATCCTTGAACACAAGATATCTTTCCACTTATTTGTGGCTTCTTCAATTTTTTCCATCAATGTCTTATAGTTTTCAGTGTATAGATCTTTTACCTCCCTGGTTGAATTTATTCTTAAGTATTTTATTCTTTTGATGCTATTGTAAATGGAATAATTTTTTAAATTTCCTTTACGAATAGTTTGTTGTTACTATATAGAAACACTACTGATTTTTGTATGTTGGTTTTGTATCCTGTAACTTTACTGCATTTATTTATTAGTTTTAACAGTTTTTTTTTGGTGGAGTCTTTAAGGTTTTCTATATATAAGATTGTGTCTTCTTAAAACAGAGATACTTTACTTCTTTCTTTCTGATTTGGATAATTTTTTTCTTTTTCTTGCCTAATTGCACTGGCTGGAACTTCCAGTACTATGGTGAATACAAGTGGCAAGTACGTTGCTTCTATACCTAATTTGAGAGTTTTTGCCATAAAACATTGTTGAAATTCGTCAGATGATTTTTCTGCATCTATTGAGATGATCACATGATTTTCATCCTTTATTCTGTTAATGTGGTATATCTCATTTATTGATTTGTGTATGTTGAAACATCCTTGCATCCTAAGGATAAATCCCACTTGATCATGGTGTAAAGTGCCTTTTAATGTGCTTTGAATTCAGTTTGCTAATATTTTTTGAGGAGTTTTGCATGTATGTTCATCAGGGATATGGCCCATAATTTTCTTTTCTTTTAGTGTCCTTGCCTGGCTTTTGTATCAGGGTACACTGGCTTCATAAAATGAGTTTGGAAATCATCCCTCTTCTTTGATTCTCTGGGAAGAGTTTGAAAAGTACTGACATCTTTATGCCAATATGCCATTTCTTCTTTAAATGCTTGGTAGAAAGTATCCATTAAGCCATATGGTCCCGAGCTTTTCTTTGTTGGAAGGTTTTTGATTCCTGATTCAATGTCCTTACTCATTATTTGTCTATTCAGATTTTATTTCTTCATGATTTGGTTTTGGTAGGTTGTATGTGTCTAGGAATTTATCCATTTTTTCTAAGTTATCCAATTTTTTGGCCTTTAATTATTCATAGTCTGTTATGATTCTTTGTATTTCTGTGGTATCAATTGTAATGAATTTTCTTTCACTTAAATATTATTTATTTGAGTCTTCTCTCTTTTTTTCTTGGTTACTCTAATTAAAGGTTTGTCGATTTTGTTTATCTTTTCAAAGAACCAACTCGGTTTTGTTGATCTTTTCTATTGTTTTCCCAGTCTCTATTTCACTTGTTTCTGCTCCAATCTCTTTCCTTCTAATGACTTTGGGTTTAGTTCTCATTTTTCTAGTTCCCTGAGGTGTGAAGTTAGGTTTTTGAGATCTTTCTTTTCTCCTTAATGTAGATGTTTATTGGTACGTACTTCCTCTTGGCACTGCTTTTGCTGCATCCCATAAGTTTTGGTACATTGTGCTCCATTTTCCTTTGTTTTAAGATTTTAAAAAAATTTTCCTTTTGATTTCTTCTTTGACCTTTTGGTGGACAGGAGTATGTTTTAAATTTTCCATATATTTGGGAATTTTCCAAAATCTCTCCTGCTGTTGATTTTTCATTTTACATCATTGTGGTCAGAAGAGATATTTAAGATGATTTCAATCATCTTAAATTTGTTAAGACTTGTTTTGTAGCTCAACATATGATCCATCCTGGAGAATGTTATGTATGGGCTTGAGAAGAATGTATATTCCAGTTCTGTTAGATTGAATGTTCTGTACATGTCTGTTAGGTCCATTTGATCCATAGTATTATTCAAGCCCACAAATCTACTGTTCCTTATTGATTTTCTGCCTGGATGATCTATCCATAACTGACAGTGGGGTACTGACATCTGCTACTATTATTGTATTGCAATTTCACCCTTCAGGTCTGTTAATATTTGCTTTATATAATTAGGTGCTTCAATGTTGGGTGCATATATATTTATAATTTTTATATTCTCTTGGTGAATTGACCCCTTTGTCATCAAATATTGAAATTCTTTGTCTCTTATGACAGATTTTCACTGACAGTCTATTTTGTTTGACATAAGTATAGCCACCTCTGCTCTCTTTTATTTACCATTTGCATGGAATAACTTTTTCCATGCCTTAGCTTTCAGTCTATGTGTGTCCTTTAGTATAAAGTGAGTCTCTTGTAGGCAGCATATTTTTGGATCTTATATTTTTATCCATTCAGCCACTCTGTCTTTTGATTAGAGAAATTACTCCATTTACATTTAAAGTAATTATTGATAGGTAAAGACTTATCATTGTCATTGTGTTAATTTTTTACTGACTATTTTGTAGTTTTTTTGTTCCTTTCTTCAAATCTTGCTGTATTTCTTTGTGATTTGCTGAATTTTCATAGTGGTATGCTTTGATTCCTTTTTAAAAATGTTGTTTATATATCTCCTAGAGAGATTTTCTTTGTGGTTATCAAAGGGCTTACATAAAATATCTTATAGTTATAATATTCTAATTTAAACTGACAACAATGTAACTCCAATTGCATGCTAAAACTCTACACTTTTACTGCTCCTCCACTCCAACATTTTTCACTATTGATATCAAATTTATGAATGACTGTTGCATTTATACCAATAACAAGATCATTTTTACTTTCTTCTGTCCACTTCTTGAGCAATGACTATTGAAATATCTAATTGCTGATCTGTCCTTGCTCTTTGATAGTATCAAAACCTGGAGAGAGCCCCTGCTTTCTTAATTCAAGCTTGGATTCATTCAGCCAAGCTCATACCCTATGAAATGTCCCTCACCCATCCCTCTTACTGAGATGCCCACAGCTTCTGTACAGTGTGTACTGCATAAGCAAAATAAAAATAAATTTTTGACCCCAGCCATGTTTGGTCAGTGGATTTTAATAAAATAGAGTTATAAGAAATTGATTTGTCTTATTAATTATGTGGAATAACTTTTCTATAACTTTATTTTTAATTTTTTTCTCAACTTGGTCTGTCATAGACTGAAAGAGATGAATTAACATTTACTATTACTATTGTGTTTCTTTTGCCCATTTATTTCCTGTCTATTTTTCACTCTGTGATTATTAAAGCTATGCTACTGGTACACAGATTCTCAATGAATATTTCATATTTCTCCATAGTCTAGTTCCTCTGAGCAGAAGTATTTACAGTCATTACATTTAAGAATGTTTTGTAAGGAGACATAACAAGACAGGAAGATGTCTCCCTCCTCAGAGAGAGTCCAGGATATAAACAAAGACTTGATTTTCCCTATCTGGAGAAGATTTGCTTACATTTCATAGCAGGAAGGGAGGATGGGCAGGTCACCAGCAAAGCTATATAAGCTCAGAGTGTCCTAATTTTGGTATTTCTCTCCCTTTGATGCACCTGATGCAAGGACTGATCACATGTGGTTTCCCTTGGTATTGTTTGGGTTATGATTAGTTCCCTATCCCAATGTTTCTGCCTCAGCCCATGGGTTTGGACCTTCTGGAAACATTGAGAAAAGCAGTGAACTCCATCCTGTTAATTCTCCCACTCATTTCTCCCTGTGGTTTAACTGACTAGTGAGATTGGAAGAATTAGAACATGTGTTCTCAGCTTTCTTGTTTACATTGCTGGATGGGCACGTGCTTGATGTACATTTATATTTTATATGTATTAAATATATTAATATATTTCTTTTATTTTACTTCCAAATGGTGAGTAAACTAGGGTCTGAACCCACATTTGAGCTCTAGATTTAAGACTGGAGTCCTACATGAAACCTCATTCTTGGAAATTGAGGGGTATACAGAATCAATTCCGGGTAAATGAGTCTTCTCTGTAATACCACACTCTGCACAGGAATTTTTCCCCCTGAGATATACACCTGCAAGGGATTATAGCTAAATATTTGAGTTATATTTATCAATGATAAAATTCATATAGTCCATAGCTTCCTGACTCCTGTGTCAATTTCCTAATTTGTTTGGGAAACTGGAATTGGTCCCTAATGCCCCAATATCTATGAGAATTTACTCAGTTGTCCTTTCTTTCTTCCTCTTCTTTTCTACACATATCCAAATAAATGGTCTTTCAAATTTTACTTTACAATAACAAACAGATTCACAGTAGAGAAATAATAACAGTATCAGTTCCTCTCAAGAGAAGATCAAAAAAGATTCTCCCCTAACCACGAGTCTTTATAAACTATTTAATGGAAGTGCTTGTACAAAATTGATTATGCAGTTCTCTTTAACTTTACTTTTTTCCCGATGGCAGATATTTCCAAAAAAAGCTCATCAAACTGTACAAAATCAATTTCAAAGACATCTTTTCAGATGCATTTTCTTTAAGAAACACATGAGTTAGAAGTTTATTTAATTAATCATTTCAGATGTTTTTCTATATCTTTCAGATGCTACTGATATTCTTATGCACTTCTTTGTTTCACAAGCAGTTGTTACATTTGATGAGGTTGACAAATAAGAGAGCGTTGTTGGTTTGGTTGTTGAATCATGTTAAGACAGAAACTGAGGTTCAGGTTAGAAACACTTCTTTCGTATCCTTTTCAGGGCTTCAATCACATCTTGGTTTCTCAGGCTGTAGATCAAGGGGTTTAACATGGGGATAATAATGCCATAAAACACAGTGGCTACTTTCTCTTGCTCTTGAGACTCATTAGTATGAGGGCGTAGATACATGTAAGAGAGAGTCCCATAGAAAATGGTGACTGCTGTCAGGTGGGAGGCGCACGTGGAGAAGACTTTTCTCCTCCCTGCAGCAGAAGATATCCTCAGGATGGCAGCCAGGATATATATGTAGGAAAAGATGACCACCATCGCAGTGCACATCAAGTTCAATCCTACAAATACTGTTAGTAGCATAATGTTGAAGTCAATATTGGAGCATGATAGGGCAAGAATTGGAGGTTCGTCACAGAAAAAGTGATTAATTTTATTGGATTTGCAAAAGTTTAAAGAGAAAGTAAAACTTGTGTTGACACAGGCATTTAGGAAACCCATGAAATATGAACCAACTAACAGCTGAATGCAGAGTCTCTGGGACATGACAACTGGATAGCGGAGTGGGTTACAGATGGCCACATAACGGTCTACTGCCATGGCAGCCAGGATGTAGCAGTCAGTTGTTGCAAAAGTACCATAGACTAGTAATTGCACCAAGACATCCTGTGAATGAGATGGATTGTTTTATCCCTGTGAAGTTTTTCAACATCTTGGGAGTGATAGCAGAGGTGTAACAGAGATCAACAATGCCAAGTGTTGGAGGAAAAAGTACATGGGGGTGTGAAGGGAAGAATCAATCTTGATGAGTAGCATTATTCCAATATTGCCCACTAGGGTAGCCATATAGATCACTAGAAATACTATAAAGAGGATACGCCAAGACTTGTGTTGACCAGAAAATCCCAGGAGAATGAATTCAGTCACTTCAGTGCCATTATTTTGTTCCATGGTTAGCATAGATTAAATATCAGCTAAAAATATGAAAGAAAGAGAGAAGAGAAAGAGAAAACTGAGATCACTGTGATCCATTCACTTACTCCAGAATTGGAAATAGTATAATAATTGGTTTCATAGTGGGGTCAGAGTATACTTCTGTGACAAAATTGACTTTGATTTTAAAGGCTGAAACTTGACACCCAAATTGGACTTAGAATTTCATCTACAGTTTGGACAAATATCCATTGAGAAGTCTCTGATTGGCATTTCATAAATATAGCAATCAAGAAATCTATGAAACATCATTTTATTCAATTATACTGCCTGCTATGCATTTATTTATGCATTATGTATTTAAATTAAAGTACCCCAATTTACCTAAATAGTAATTTTACATCTGAAAATATTGACTTCTCCTTAGGGTTCTTTCTGATCTTGTTCCAACTTATCTCCATATTCTCATTTTTCCCTTTTCCCTTCTTACTAACTGCCACGGCCATCCTGACACATGGCTGTGTGGAGTTCTCTATGGACGTGTGTATCCAAGCATCTATGCTGATGATCATATTCCTTTAATAATTCCCGATCTGTGGTCTCCTAGTGATAGATAGCAGATTGCCTACAACTTGTTTCCAGTACAAGTATCTCAGTGTGGACATTTCTCTGGAGTATTTTGGAGGATAAAATTGTTGAATCTGAGGATTCCATTTAACTTACAATATGCCATAGCACTTTCTATATTGGATGCACCGGTGTACAGTCCTAGTGATTGTGTGGGGATTCGCATATCCTCACTTCCTTGTAAACATTGGTATTTTACTAATTTTGGGCGAGTGGGCCAAGAAAAAAGGTATATTAAGATCTATTTTATTTTTTCATCCTAACTACAAATAATTGAATTATTAATATAAGACTGGATAAAAAAAGCCAGAAATTTACTTAGAAATTTACTCAATAAATTTTGTCAACACAATATATTCAAAATATATAATATTAGTCTATAAATTAACAAGAAAATTAAATAGCCCATAAGCAAAATTATAAAGGATAACACCAGAAATATAGAAGGAACTAATGCAAAGAGGAACAAATCACTAGTAATGACATCATTACATATTAATACTTCATTGAAATATAATTTTATGCTCATCAGTCTAAAATGCCAAGTTTTGGTGAGAATGTGGAGTCACAGGGACTCACATATGTCCCTGGGAAGGTGAATTAGTACAGTCATGTTGGAGACAGATTTGGATATATTAGAAAAATTAAGTATATGCCTCCATATGCTTCAGAATTTCCAGTATAGGTACATATTCTAAAGAAATTCATGACTGTATATACAAGAATATACACACATATATGTATAATGAATATATATAGAGAGAGATACACACAAGAATGTTTATAGCAACATAATCATAGAAAAAAATACAAACTATTAAATAAATTAGCAAACTGTTGCTACAACATCTACTGATGGATACATTCTCAAATGAAATGCTGAGTAATAAAAGGCAAGTTTCAGAAGTTAGATGGTAGCTACAAGAGTGGTTGTTACATCATTTAAAATATATTTTTGTACACTTTAAATATAGTGTAATAACAGAAATTGGCCATAAAAGAAAAAAACCATGTCCCCAGTATATCAGTATCAGGCTCCTTTTCTCTAATGTCAGTAATGACAGGCAGAGCTAAAGCTCCAAAGACGAAGTGGTTGGTTTTAGGTAAGAATGTGCCTTTATAGGTGGGGAGTAGAGCAAACTAAGTCTGCTGTTGTTAGGGGCTTCTCTGGTTCTTTCCAATATCTTGAGAAATAAGCAGAGTGTGTTAACTCTAGTTACGGAATAAAAAACAAGAAATAATTCTCTTCAATTCTACATTTACCGAGGGTTGAGGGCCAATGAGTTTGTGTAAGATGCCTCCTCATGTAAATTTGCTGTAAAATACATGAAATTCAGATCGTTCAGGGGGGTTTCCATCCAGTGAGTAAAAACGCTTGTCAGAGGAACTAGACTAGGGCAGGGTCCCCTTAAACTAGAACAGTGATTAGGGTAATGACAATGGTATTTAAAACTTCAGCACAGGCCAGATTGAACAGAGCTAAAATTAGTGTAAAATATGCAATATACACTAAGGGCATATTGTATTCCTTCATTCATCCAATCAATCAATCAATCATATATTCATTCATATTTTTCCCAGGCAACATTGAGCTCAATACAGTTTCCTCACCCCATTTCCATTACATCACCAGGGATGAAGTGATTCCTCCTGTTCTTGGGGTTAAACATGCTGGAACTTTGGCTCTGATTCTTTGCTCCACCATTACCTGCACAAGTGGCAATGATACACAGTTATGTTAAATGGGATTTGTTTTGTTTAACTTACACCAAAGTTGCTCAGATTCTCTTTCTGCAACTAGTGCAGGCTGATTACACACCAAGGTCTCTCTCTGTATGGTTATTCCCCATCAGGAGTTTACAGTTGGGGCCTAAGGGAACAATATTTGCTCCCTTGAGATCTGAGCTTCCAGGGACTGAGGTAGAATTGGGAAAAACAACATTCACTAATTATTTTATGCTGACAAAAATTTAAGGTTTCTAGAGAGGACAATTTTTTTTTCCATTTTACCGTCATTAGGGACGTCTTGCTGCATTTTTTTTTAAGACTTGTCTTGGTAGAGAACAGTTTCTTTTTCTTCTTGCTATGAATGAGGTTAAGCATGTTTTCATACTTAATATCTAACAAGCTGTTTTTAGGTCTCACTAGTTATCCTGCAATTAGCAATAAACAGTGTTCTGAAAAAAATCTAAATTCAACCTAAATTAAGAGCATATGGTCCCTAGTGTGACAAATGGAGATAATGCTGTTTGCACATATTTTATATTATCACAATGACCATTGTTTATTTATTTTAAGAAAAAAATTATTCCTAATCTCCTCTTTCTTTTCTTTTTCTAAAAATTTATATATATTTTTAAATCAGCCCTGCATAAAGATAACTTTAATTCCATCTGCACTTTACAACATCAGAATATTTCAGGTAAAAATCTGTGCAGTAAGACACTTTGAATTACTAACCCTGAATAAAGCTGCTAGGATTAAATCTCTAATTTAATCAATAGAAAGGAGAAAGCTACATTCAATGAGTTTGCAGCTTTCTGATTAACTGGTAAACATGAAGGTGAGTTATTGTCAAAGGCTGGTGAACTGTCATTCAACTTTGCTTATTGCATGACCAGTGTTTTAAAAATGTCTTCAACTGCTAGTAGAAGAAAACCCAACTTACTTTGGCTTAAATATAGAGATTTATTTTTCCCTTCATAACAATAGTTTGTGAGTCAAGACTAGCACTTTTGTGATTTTCTTGGTATTTTCCAAAGGCTGATTCTGTCATTGTCTAACATATATACTATAGATCTAGACATCACATTCCCTTTCAAGGCAGGAAAAGCAGGGGTGAGGATGGTACGGTGACACCGTATATATACCCTCGATCAGGACCACAAAAGCTTTCCCTAAATGATCCAGAACATTTTTACTTTTGAGTGGGGGGAAAAATGGCAGTCTGATAGAGTCCTCCCACCTCACCGCTCCCAGAGAAGGAGGTGAAAAATGCCATCGGCTGATCTAGACAACATAATAAATAGCAATGCCATAATAGCTGGGGACCTCAACACCCCATTGACAAAACTGGACAGATCCTCCAAACAGAAAATAAGCAAAGAAACAATGGACCTAAACAGGACTCTAGAACATTTGGGCCTAATAGACATCTACAGAATACTCCACCCAAATAACACTGAATATATGGTCTTCTCATCAGCTCATGGAACTTTCTCTAAAATTGATCACAGCCTAGGCCACAAAACAGATCTAAACAAATTCAAAAAAATAGAAATAATACCATGTATCTTTTCAGACCACAGCAGAATAAAATTAGAAATCAATTCCAACAGAAACTCACATCTTCATCCAAGAACATGGAAATTAAACAATCTGTTCCTGAATGATTATTGGGTCAAGGAGGAGATTCAGATGGAAGTCAAAAGATTTTTTGAACTAAATGATAATGGGGGCACAAGTTATCAAAATCCGTGGGATAAAGCAGTCCTGAGATGAAAACTTATTGCCTTAAATGCCCACATCCAAAAGACAGAAAGGTCACAAATCAGTAAACTAATGAATCATCTTAAGGAAATGGAAAAGGAAGAGCAAAGCAATCCTAAAGCCAGCAGAAGAAAAGAAATAACCAAGATCAGAGCACAATTACAGGAAATTGAGAACAAAAGAACAATACAGAAGATTAATAAAACGAAAAGTTGGTTCTTTGAAAAGATAAACAAAATAGGCAGGCCACTTGCTAGGTTGACCAGAAGCAGAAAGGAAAGGACTCTAATAAGCTCAATTAGAAATGAAAAAAGAGAGGTCACAACTGATATCATGGAAATACAAAACATCATCTTCAAATACTACAAAAATCTCTATGCCCAAAAACATGAAAACATAGAGGAAATGGACAAATTCTTAGAAACACACTAATTCCCGAGGCTCAATCAGGAAGAAATAGAATTCCTAAGCAGACCTATATCAAGCACTGAAATTGAAGCAGTCATAAGAAATCTTCCAACAAAAAAAAGTCCTGGACCAGATGCGTTCACACCCGAATTCTACCAAACCTACAAAGAAGAACTGGTGCCTATACTGCAGAAATTATTCTGTAACATCGAGAAGGATGGAACCCTCCCAAATTCATTCTATGAAGCCAATATCACCTCGATACCAAAGCCAGGAAAGGACACAACAAGAAAAGAAAACTACAGACCAATATCCCTTACGAATATAGATGCAAAAATTCTCAATAAAATCCTAGCAAACCAAATTCAAATGTACATCAAAAAAATAATCCATCATGATCAGGTGGGCTTCATCCCCGAGATGCAGGGATGGTTCAACATATGCAAATCTATAAATGTAATTCACCATATAAATAAAAGCAAGAACAAAGATTATATGATGCTTTCAATAGATGCAGAAAAGGCTTTTGACAAAATCCAGCACCCTTTTATGATAAGAACTCTTAACAACATAGGCATAGATGGCTCATACCTCAAAATTATTAAAGCCATATACGATTAACCCACAGCCAATGTCAGACAGAATGGGGAATAATTGAAAACATTCCCTCTTAAAACTGAAACCAGACAAGGTTGCCCACTATCTCCAATTCTATTCAACATAGTGCTGGAAGTCCTTGCCAGAGCAATCAGACAAGAGAGTGGAATCAGGGGTGTCCAAGTGGGGGCAGAAGAGGTCAAACTTTCACTCTTCATGGACAATATGATATTATATCTAGAAAACCCCAAAGATTCAACCAAGAGACTACTGGAATTGATAAATGAATTCAGCAAAGTCTCAGGATACAAAATCAATGCACACAAGTCAATAGCCTTCATATATACCAATAACAGTGGAGCCGAGAAACAAATTAAAGATGAAATACTTTTCACAATAGTACCAAAGAAAATTAAACATTTAGGAACATATCTAACTAAGGAGGCAAAAGACCTATATAGACAGAATTACAAAACACTGAGAAAGGAAATTGCAGAGGATGTAAACAGATGGAAAAGCCTACCATGCTCTAGGATAGGTAGAATCAACATTGTAAAAATGTCTTTGCTACCTAAAGTGATTTACAGAATCAGTGCAGTCCCTATCAAAACACCAATATCATTTTTTGCTGATCTAGAAAAAATAATTTTATGCTTTGTGTGGAACCAGAGAAGGCCCCTTCTAGCCAAAGCAATCTTAAGCAAAAAGAACAAGTTGGAAGGCATCAATCTACGAGACCTCAAACTATACTACAAGGCTATAGTAACCAAAACAGCATGGTACTGGCACAAGAACAGAGACATAGACCAATGGAACAGGACTGAGAACCGAAATATAAAACCATCCTCATACTATCATCTGATCTTTGACAAATTCCAGAAAAACATACACTGGGGAAATGACTCCCTATTCAATAAATGGTGCTGGGAAACTGGATGGCCACATGTAGAAGACTGAAACTAGATCCACATCTCTCACCTTATACAAAAATCAACTCACAATGGATAACAGACTTAAAACTAAGATGTGAAACCATAAGAATTCTAGAAGAAAACGTTGGAAAGACTCTCATGCACATTGGCCTAGGCAAAGAATTTATGAAGGAGACCCCCAAAGCAATCACAGCAGCAACAAAAATAAACACATGGGACCTGACCAAATTAAAAAGCTTCTGCACAGCCAAGGAAACTATCACTAGAGTAAACAGACAACCTACAGAATGGGAGAAAATATTTGCATGCTACATATCTGATAAAGGGCTGATAACCAGAATCTATACAGAACTTAGGAAAATCAACAAGAAAAAATCAAACAACCCCATTAAAAATGGGCAAAGGACATGAACAGAAACTTTTCAAAAGAAGACAGAATAATGGCCAGCAAACATATACAAAATTGCTCAACTTCTCTAATCATTAGGGAAATGCAAATCAAAACCACAATGAGATATCACCTAACTCCAGTGAGACTGGCTCATATCAAAAAGTCCCAAAACAACAAATGTTGGTGGGGATGTGGACAGATAGGAACACTCATACACTGCTGGTGGGACTGCAAATTAGTACAACCTCTATGGAAAGTAATATGGAGATACCTCAAAGAACTAAAAGTAGAACTACCATTTGATCCAGCTATCCCACTACTGGGTATTTACCCAAAGGAAAAAAAGACATTCTATAATAAAGACATCTGCACGCGAATGTTTATAGCAGCACAATTCACAATTGCAAAGATGTGGAAACAACCCAGGTGCCCATCAACACACGAGTGGATTAATAAAATGTGGTATATGTATACCATGGAGTATTACTCAGCAATAAAAAACAATGGTGAATTAACACATCTGGTATTATCCTGGATGGAGCTAGAGCCCATTCTTCGAAGTGAAGTATCACAAGAATGGAAAAACAAACACCGCTGGTACTCACCATCAAATTGGTACTAACTGATCAATACTTATGTCACACATGGCAATAATATTTCATCAGGGGGTGGGCAGGTGGGAGGCGGGTGGAGGGGATGGGAAAACTCTTACTGAATGGGTGCCCAGTTTGGGGGATGTCCACGATTGTAGCTCTGACATGGGCAGTGCATGGGCAATATATATAACCAAAGTGTTGTACCCCATAATATTCTGAAATAAAAGAAAAAAAAATTTTTTACTTTCATCTTACTTGCTAGAATTGTGTTATATAAATTCTCTGAAATCTTCATGTCTTGTACTGCATTCCCTCAGTACTTGATTTCAGTGCATATGTGGTAAACTGTTTTGTCTGTGCTGCTAGTGGCCCATCCCCTGCGATATCTCTCAGCTCTCTGCCTCAGGAATATCTCTGAAAACATGGAAGATCACTCAGCAGAGTCGCCACAGATGCATGAGGATGCTGAGATCCTTGAACAATCCCAAACCAATGGGTGAGGAACTGAATAACTGCCTTAACCTCCGGTCTTTAGAGGAATAATTTTGAAGGACATTCCACATAGTTCATCAGAGTCCCCTGTGGGATAGAGTTCCAGTTTCCCACATTGTATACCAGCTAAATAATTAACAAATTCCTGGATTTTCTTCCTTCTATACTTCACTATCCCTGCTCCCTCTCTCTGCTGCCTTGGAGACCTCCTTCAAGGAGTTTAGCAAAACGTGCAGTCTGAGGGTACAATTCTTACTATGCATTCACCCTCAGGTTTGATAAATCACTAGAATGACTCAAAGAACAGCTGTTATGGATTGAATTTTTGCATCCCCTCAATATTCATCTGTTGAACCTTAAACCTCAATGTGGTACATTAGGAGGTAGGGATTTGGGGAGGTAATTAAGTCATGAGGGTGGAGCTGTTATGAATAGTATGTATTTCCTTATAAAAGAGAACACAGAGAGCTCTCTAGCCCCTCTCCTTTTTTGGCAGTCTGAAACCCAGAAGAGGGCCCTGACCAGAATCTGACCATGTTGGTATCCTGATCTTGGATTTCCTGCTTCCAGAATTGGAAGTAAATTTCTGTTGTTTATAAGCCACCCAGTCTATGATAATTTCTTATGGCAGCCTGTACTGACTAAGATAGAAATTGGTATAAGGAGTAGGGTGCTGATGTTATAAATATTTAAAATTGTGGAATCTTCTTCAGTCCTGGGAAATGGCTAGAAGCTGGAAGAGTTTTTAGGTGCATGTTAAAAAAAATCCTTGATTTATGTGAATAAACTTTTAAAGGGATTTCGGCGAGGGTTTAGATAGAGGAGAGCTATAGAGAAAGTTCCTGTATTCTTAGAGAATACCTAGATAACCACGAACAAAATGGTGATAGAAATATGGAAGACAAAGGCCCTACTGGTGAGATCTCAGATGGAAATGAGGAATGTATTACTGGACAATGGAGAAAAGGAGATCCTTTGTTTAAAAATGCCAAACAATTTTGCTGACTTGTGTTTATGCTGTAGGGTTTTGTGGAAGGAAGAAATGAAGAGAAATAAAATTGGATATTTTGCTGAGGAGATTTCTAAACAAAGCACTGAAGGAGCAGCTTGATTCCTCTTGACTGCTTATAGTAAAATCCAAAAAGAGAGAAAGTATTTAAGATGGAATTATTAAGCAAAAATAACCAGAAATTAAAGATTTGGAAAATCAAAATCTCAGCCTATCCACATGGCAAAAATAAGAAAGTATATTTGCAAGAGAACACTAAAGCTGTGTCCAAGAGACCATTTGATAAGGAGATTAGTATGGATGTGAACCACAGAGTTCATCAGCCATCTCAGCAAGAGCCAGGAACGGAGATGGAATTATAATAGCAGAAGTACTGCCAGGTACTCTAAGACCCTATAGAACTGAACCATAGAATTATCTGGGTGCATACATGAGTCATTCTTTAAGACAAGAGAAGAAGGACCTCGAAGGCAATCTAGAAATCGTTAGAGTTGCCACTCCCACTACAGGCCT
The DNA here is from genome assembly GCA_023783475.1 of Daubentonia madagascariensis. Classification (NCBI taxonomy): domain Eukaryota; kingdom Metazoa; phylum Chordata; class Mammalia; order Primates; family Daubentoniidae; genus Daubentonia; species Daubentonia madagascariensis. The sequence goes on along the minus strand of JAKFHU010002396.1, from coordinate 47,901 downwards.
AGAATGCATGAGCCCAGAAGGCAGAATTGCCAAAGCACGGACCAATGCCCAGAGAAACTATGGGGGTGGGGCCAGCTGGCCGGGTCCTGGTGGTGGCACGATCCCCATCCCAACAGAACTGAAGCATGAGGGGCCACAGCAGAGAGGCACAGCATGGGCAGTGCCCCACCAAACTACAGGGGGGATTGTGCCACCCCAGTGAATATGGAAGGGGGATCCTCTGCTCAAATGGGTTCGCTTTTGGAAAGGAAATGTCTATCCAGTGTATGTGCTCCATTGTATTTTGGAAGCACATAACTTGTTTGGTTTTACAGCTTCCCAGCTGGCGAGGAATTTTGCTTCAGGATAAATTGTACCTAGGGTCTTATCTGTATCTCATTGAGATAATATTTAGATGACACTTTAGGCTTTAGAATGAGTTAAGACTTTTAGGGTTGTTGGGAAGGAATGAATGTATTTTACATGCAAGAAGGACATGAATTTTGGGAGTCAGGGTGGCATGGTTCCCATTTCCAGAACTGTGAGAAATATCTTTCCAGTCTCCAGAACTGTGAGAAATAAATTTTTTTGTTTAAAAGTCACCCATTTTATGGTAATTTGTTACAGAACTTGAATTGATTAAGACATTAGGAAAGCAGTATACAAACAATTATAGATTTATTATAGCCAAAGAATACTAATTAAACCAACAAACAAAGAGACACATAGGGCAAGGTCTGGGAGGTGTGGAAACATAAAAGTTTCCGTCGTTCTCAAGAATTACCCTCCTGATGTCAATGAGTAGCGATGTGCATGGAGTTGTCAACCCAGGAAGTTCATCTGAACCTGTGGTATCTAGAGTTTTTATTGGGGCTTGATCACATATTGCTCATGTAGTTGATGTTTGCTTCCCACCCCTTCTGGGGGTTCATCATAATACCTTTTGTCTCCAGTTCTCTGGAAGATTGGAACTGATATGGCATGTCCCAAAGCCCCAATCATATTGTTAGATTGTTCAGTGGCCAAAGCCTCTTGGTAAACAAAGGCCTCCTATTAGGCAGGACATTCCAGGGACTTAGAGATCATCTCCCAGTAGCTGAGGTCAAAGGCCACATCTTTCTTTAGGTAATAGTTTTTTACTACATGCCACCACATACATTACCTTTACTTAAGGCCATACCTCAAAAATACAAACTAAGACACCTGCCACCATTGCTGCAACAGAAGCTCGGAAATAAAATATCAATTCTTCTAGCTGAATCACTTTCAATACAAGAGAGCAGTTCTTTTAGGAAGGAATAAAAGGAAAATGAATAACGGGGAGACAATCAACTATATTTTGCCACAGCTAGTGAATACTTATATGGAATGGTGAAAAAATTGTTTGTCTTTCACTTTCTGTAAATATTCTCTTCTCCATGCTGTCCTTATCCCAAACTCTTTTGTGTGTGGTGCCATATTTTCTTTCATCATGGTGTAGAGTAATGTTTTTTTGTAAAGTTAACTATCTTTGTTAATCATTGGCTTCAAATTTTAGCTGAAGAACTGAGCCTCTATCATAATGTTTTAGATATGGATCCTGGACCCAGTAAGTATAATAAAGCACAGGCAACGAGAGCAGTTAGCTGTTCTGGGCTGTAGCTCGTGTTCTTTTGGTGTCCACAGTCAAGTTTTCTTTGTGTATTTTTTGTTTTTCATTCAGCAACTATTTAATGAGCACCTAATATATTACTGACAATTAATAGATGCTGGGGATACAATAATGAGCAAAATATAAATTATTATGCCTTTATAGAGACTCAATGTGTTTCTTTCTAAAATTTTTTTAAATTTTTAAAAATTTCAATAGATTAAGGGGTTACAAGTATTTTTTTTTTACATGGGTGAATTGTATTATAATGGTGAAGTCAGGGCTTTTAGTGTACCTGTCACCAGAATAGTGTACATTGTACCCAACAGGTAAATTTTTATTACTAATGCCCCTCCCGCCCCACCCATTTCTTAGTTTCCAATGTCCATTACACCACTTTATGACCAGGTACACCCATCATTTAGCTCCCACTTATAAGTGAAAACTTGTGTTTGTTTTTCCATTCCTGAAACACTTCATTTAGTATAATGGTCTCTAGTTCCATCCAAGTTGAGAGCTCAGAATGACGTCAGCTGCAGTGACCAGGGGATTGGAAGCCTGTGGGACTCTGCTGTGCCTGCTCTCTGGTGCAGTGCTGCTGCACAGTCTCCAAGCAGCTCCCGGCATCAGTCCAGAGGCCTGCAGTTGTGGACGGGCCCTCTCGCAGCTCGGGTTGCAATGTCTGCAGGGGGAGTGTGGAGCCCCGGGGTTCTCTCCTGTGTCCTTTCCCCATGTAGAGTTGCCTTCTCTAGGTACTTCTGATTTTGCCAAGTGGGTCACCCCACTTCCCTCTCCTTCACTTTGGGTGTCTCCAGTCACTTCTCTGATGTTTCACAATGCTCTCTGTAAGACAATCCATCTGTAGGTGAACATCTACTTGCAATTTTAGATTCTCTCCTTGAGAGCATCGTGTGCAGGCTGTTTCTAGTCTGCCATCTTGGCCCCCCAATTTAAGTGTTTCTCATATGTATATCTATGGCAGGATGAATCATACCCTGATTAGGGTGTCAGCTAAAAAACACTACTCTAGTAGAAATATGCTGCGGTAGGTTATAAAAATGGCTCCAAATTCTTTCCTTTGTTGTAGCTACACCTTTGTGGTGCAATGCTGCAGATCTTTCCATCAGACCGTGGAGCATATTACTCCAACACCTCGAATATGGGTTGGCCTTGTGATTACTTTGGCCATGTGATATCAGCAAATGTGGCAGAGCACTCACCGCAGGATGCTTCTGACACTCAGGGTTAGTAGCTTGTGCTCAGTCTGCAAGTACATTTTCCTTGTTGATTGTAAAACTTCTTTTACTTCCTAATTTCACAGGCAGTAGATGAGGACGTTTAACATGAGAATCATAATGCCACAAAATACAGATGCTCCTTTTTCTTGCTTTTGAGAGATGGTAGATCTCCAGGCTGTAAGTATATGTAAGAGAGAAAATGGTGACAGCTATCAGGTGGAAGATACCTGTGGAGAAAGGCCTTTTTCTTTTCTGATGATGTAGGGCAAGCTCACAATGGTGAAAGATATGTATGTATTAGAAGATGATGATCAACACAGTGACATGACAGTCAAGTTAACACCAGTGTAGATTTACAACCATTTTTACTAAATGTATTTTTAATTGAATTTTTATTGACATGAATATAGATCCACATGCCATTGTAAAAAATAATACAGAGAGTTCCCTGTACACTTTGCCCTGTTTGCTCCTGTGATAGGCAGAGTAATGATTCTCCAAAGGCATTCACATCCTAATCCCTGGAACCTGTGACTATTTTAGGTTATATGGTAAAGAAGAATTAAGAATTCACATCAATACCGTCACTGCTCTTATTCAGATTTCCCCAGTTTTACTTCGCTCACATGTGTGTGTTTGTATTAAGTTCTATAAAATCACAGTCAAGACACTGAACAGTTTCCAAACCACAAGAATTCCTTGTGTTGCTCTTTGATAACCTCACTCTCCCCATGCTGTCTGCATGCCTTTCTCTCTCCATCCCTAATCCTAGACAACCACGAATCTCTACTCCATTTATGAAACATTTTCATTTAAAATATGTTATATAAATGAATACATACAGTGTATAACCTTGGCTTTTTTTTCATTCAGCATAATTCCCAGGTGATTCATACAAGTCGTTCTGCATATCAATGCTTCGTTCACTCTTACTGTGGTGTAGTATCTCACGGTATATCTGTACTACAAATTATTTCACCATTGACATGTTGAAAGACATCTGGGCTGATTCTAGTTTTTGTTTCTTACAAATAAAGCAGCTATGAACATTCATGTACAGGTTTTTGTATGAACCTAAGTCTTCATTTCACTGGAATAAATGGCCAGGTGTGCTGGGTCAAATGGTAGTTACATGTTTAGTTTTTTAAGAAACTGCCAAACTCTTTTCTTGAGTGGTTATATTATTTTACATTCTCATCAGCAATATATGAATTATCTCATTTTTCTGCATCCTGATAGAATTTAGTGTTGTCACTACTTTTTTAAGTTTTAGCCATACCATTCTCATAGGTATTTAGTGATATTTCATTGTGTTTTCAATGTGTGTTTCTGTTAAATTATTTCTTTAAAATAGGACAGTGTATTAATGTACCTGAGGGTGGTGGCATAATGTCTGAGCTCCTTTTTTTTTGTTTATCCTTTTCACTAATATGAAGTTGTTGTTAGTCGCTCTTCAACTTATCCTGGTCTCATCTCCTGAAGTTGGTGGCAGAAATGAGCCATTTCTCCAGGTCTGTTAATATTTCTTCAATTTTAGGCAGGGGGTCACAGCTTTTTTTCTTTATTTTTTATGGATATTTCTTGCAAGCATCTCCCATTTAGCTGTTGCTTTACTTTAGGTATTTAGATCTCTCATATAGTTTAACATTTTGATAATTACATCCTATTTGTGTTTCCCATTCCATTTTGTTATTATTATTTCACAGTTAGAAGAAAAATTATGTAAGTTGTGTAATTAATACCCCACAATAACTTATTTTGATTTGGTCATGTTTCCATATTTTTCTACTTCCTAAGCCATTCCAACACTGTTTATATATACAGCTGACACATACTTATTTTAATATGTATCACAGTGGTTTAGACATTTTGATCCTAACGTCTATGTTCTTAAGCACTATTCATATTATTGACCTTAGAACAGAATAGCAGAGATCCTTAGAACTTATGCTTTTTGTGACCTCTGAGCCACTCAGACTTCCAAGCCTTTGTTTTCTAGGCAAGTTTTTAATATCTATGATTTTTGAGGCTACTATGGAGTTCACTATGTGCCATGTAGCAAATAAGTAAGCCTAGATGATATATATTTACATAGATTTCTTACCTTCTGCTAATAATTTAGAAATATACTGCCTATCCTACAGTACAAATTAAAAAAAAATTGGACCTTTGAAAATCCAGTCACTGATGAATTTTTCAGAATTTATCCTTATGGGATCAGTGTCTTCCTGGACATAGAATGTACTGCCCAGACACAGAGGCAAAGTTTCTGTACACTGATCTACATTCTTTGCTTGTCTGTTTTCTCCAGATATTAGGAAAATACGTGACTAATGATGAAAACACAAACTTGCCTTATTTTTATTAGATGCATCTTGGAACTTTTTTTCCACAACTGGTGCAGGCTGGTTGCTTCTTTATGTTATGTTTTCTGATTGCTTCAAGTGGGGCATTTTACTTCTGAGGCCTGTGGAGATGGAACTGGTCCTGTGAGAATCTGAAAGTCTAGGCTGGAGTGCGCTCAAAAGATGCAGTAGTCATTAGCACATCATGGTCAGACCAAGAGCTCATCTTCCCAGCAGAGACCACCTAAGAAATATTTGCAAGTGGCTAAAATGTAAGGATTTTTCATCTTGTGTTATTCTGCCTATGGCCTTAGCTTATATCCTTTTCTGAAAAAGTAGTTGTGGAGTCAAAAGACCTGGGTTTGAATCAAGAAACTCAGATAAATGGGCCTAATAACAGATTTTGCAGGCTATAAGGAGGATGGAGGTAGACATGTATGTGAAAATACTTGGTGACTTGTTCGATGAGAGGACTTAACTTGGGTCTCACAATGCCACAAATTCTAGATACTGCTTTCTACTATTCTTGGGACTTTCTAGAGCCAGACTGTAAGTATTTATCAGAGGTGGCCCAGAGAAAATGGTGACACCTTGTAGATGGAAGGCACCCATGGAGAAAGCCTTTTTCCTTCTTTCTACCAGAGGACAGCCTCAGAATAGTGGCCAGGATATATATGAGAACATGAATATCCACACAGTGAACACTAGGTGAGTTGAATATAAGAAAAATTATAGTGATGTGGAAATTCATTCTAACCTAAATGATTCCTCTTGGATATGTCCCTTGTCGCCAGCAGACATCTTAAGGACTCTGCTGCACAACCCAGACATTCTCTTGACACTGAAATGCTGCCCCAACATCGCTGAGGTGTTGGTCAATACCCTAACTTGTGTCCACGTTTATTCATGCACAGCAGTGTTCCATAGTAGTGGGAAGCTAACACACACACATACACACGCGATTGATCTAGACCTACTTCCAGAGAGCTGCCTCATATAACCTTATGCAGCTCACCTGTTGAATCATTCTCAACGATGGAACTCCTAGCCCTTCTCCCCAGGGCAGGAGATAGTCCAGCAGACAGCCTGTTCTGAGCACCTAAAATACCACTGTAAAATGTGTAATGTTTTGTCTCTCATTTCTTCATCATGTGGTTATAAGAGTTGGTGAGAAGTTAATCTTGAATTGCCCTTTTTTCACCTTATTAAAAAAGATATGGCCAAGATTTGCTGAAGAAGGACATATAGGTCTTTGAGTTTTGTGTGTTCTTGAGCACTTCAGAAATTCAGATTCATGGAGTTTAGATATAAAATTTGAATATATGTTAACTGTCAGGTCCAATCTTTCTAATCCATATTCTACCACTTAAAATGGAATTTAATTGAATTTACTTAAGGGACCACCTTTCATTACCTTTGTTTTGGAATAGGGCTGGTATCCAAAAGAGTTGCCCTTTCACATATTAACTCTTGAATAACCTGATCCTGGGGGTGACAGCAGTGTTGGGTGAGTACAAGCTCCCGGATGTTCGATGTAAAGTCATAACCTTTTTTTGTGCAAAAAGAATGGGTTCTTAGACACCATTCAGCTTTTTGAACTTTTTGAAATTTTAATTACATTTATATCATAACACTTAGTGTGCACAGAATTGGATTTGTCACAACCATGTTTCATGACACACTTACCATTGGTCCATGCATGGCCCTATTTAATATTAATTACACAATAATTTATTAAATGCACCATCCAGTCCAAGGACTCAAAAATTATCTATAATGTATACCCATCAATGTACTCTTTTCCTGTCCCATACACCTGCCTACTCTCATCCTTACCTGCAAATACCAATGTTGTGGATGGTTTGTGTATTATTCCTTTTATTTTTTGATTTTTAGGTTTAACACACAAACATGCAGACACATGTGCCTAACAACATGTTTTCTAGTTTGCCTATTACTGAACTTAATGAAAAATGCTATTCGTTTTATTCTGGGATGTTTATTTTTACTCAACAGTACTAAAACCTATCTGTTGTGTTGTGGTAGCAGTAGGTCATTCATTTTCACTGTTGTATAATATTCCATTATGTGATTAAAACCTAATTAACTTATACCCTCACCTGTGTGGGAGTCATGTGAATGAATTTGTAGACCTCCTTCCAAGAGTGTAAATGACCAAGGAACTCAGCTACTCACTTAGAAATCCCTTGCAGTAGTTTGGCCACACTTCCCAGGGGCTACTCCCTGCCAATGACCATGTGCAGCATGGATTCTAAGGCAGACCCCTTCCTGGGAGACACAGGACTTCTTTGTCAGCCCATTTTGACTCAAGGATTTCTCAATAACTTTGCTGAATATTCCTTACGCTTCAAAACAGTCTCACATGTTTCCACCCAATCTTTTCTCCTCTTCTTGACTTGGGGTCAAACTTGTATGTTTCTTAGCTTTTCCCATTGCCCTTTCTATTTCCTTTTATATAGGCATCCCCCTAACAAAGTGTTTGCATGCGTAATCCTATTTTGGTGTCTGCTTCTTAGAAGATCTGGACTAATACATCCTGCCGTTAGATGTTTGTTTCCAGGTTTTTTTTTCTATACACAATATTGCTATAAACTTTATTATCCATGTTACTTGGTATAATTTTTCTTCATGAATATTGCATTAGCTTCCTGTTCCTACTGCTTTTATAAGAGATTACCACACACTACTTGCCACTTCCTTTTCTTTGGGTCCAAAGGTGTCATCACTATAGTGGACTAGAGTCATGTTCTACAGGTTTCTGGATGGTCAAGGTCCCATAGGCCATACTGTGGCTGAGGAGAGTTAATATAGCCCTGGGAACACTGGAAATGTATGCTGATATCTACACAAAGAGAATGTACTTACTTCTGACCTTGCTTCCAAAGCAGTGCCAGTGCACGGTACTAGAGGCTGTCTGTTCTAGTGATAGCATATCTGGCACAGCAGCTGAGATTGGTGCTTCCATTTGGCTAAGATTGTGGTAGTTGACCATCTGCCTTAATCTGTTTGGGTTTTGCAGGTCCTGGACTGATGAATTAAATGGGGATATGATGAGGACTACCACCTTAGCATAACGTGTCTTACAGACTAGCAACCACTCCACTTCTTTACACTCCACCTGGGATGCTTCTGAGATACTGTCATGTTTACTATCCCTCAAACCCTTCCCCTTTGGTGGGAAACCATTATCTTTTTTCTCTCAGCACCAATATCTTTGGCAGTAGTCTGACCTTGTTCTCAACCATGCTAATCAGTTATCTGTGCAAAAAATTGTATCAGGTGTTGAGGATTAATACATGAAATGTGTAATTTTTCTGATGGGGAATGATGGAGACACTGCAATGCATCCACTGCCAAAATTGCCCACTACTCCTCTGGGTCAAATGACAGCTCTGCCCATACCCTCTGTAGTGTCTATAGTTCCCCTATGCCATTAGGTACTCTGCCCATGTGTCTTCTGTGACATAAACACACACACACACATCCTTGACATCCAAAACCAAAAGAAAATAACACCAGTAGTAATAAAAAAGAAACAAGTCTTGCAGATCCCTGATAGCTTGCTCAAGCTACCAAGCTGGTTTCACATATTTCATTACATAACCTGTATATTGAAAAAACTGGTAATGTCAAGACACCAGAGATCTGAGGGAATGGATCACCTGTGTCCTGTTACTCTTTCATTTTACCCTTCTGCATATAAAATGACAGGCATGTACTTTAAAGTTTCATTCTGTGCTTTTATTTACAATAACACTTTGATGTTACAGGCAGTTGCTTCTCCCAATAATGTCAGCAAAGCTGTAGCTGCTGCTTCACTTGTCAACCCAGAAACAGCTGTGCTGGACTGCAGCTTACTACTTCCAACTCCCGTAAGAGTGCTCTGTCTAGATTTCTGGTCTTTACGTTCTGCTTTCATTTGTTCATTTATTTTCTCAATAAATGTTTAATGAGCAACTACAATGTGCTAAGAGTATGCTGGATGTTGGAAATCCAATGTTGAGCAGGTTATTTTCCTCACTTTTATGTTTCTGTATTGGTGGGGACATGCATTTCTCCTGATGCGTTTCACCATAATTCAAAGCCAACAAAGAAGGGAATTAACCATCAGAAAGAAAGATGGACATTACAGCCTTTCCTGTGCAATCAGGCATCTCCCCAACTATCCTTGCGGAGGGAATGTTCTCCTTTAATCCCTTTATGCTCAAATGGTGAAGTCAGAAACTTTAAGACTAGTGTAATGTCAGTATCTCCTAAGAAGCATTTTTCTGTTCCAGGAGATGTTTCTATGATATTTCCCATAAGTTAAGAGCATATCTATTGAAAGAAGTAGCATTGGTAGATGATGGAAACATGTTCCCTATTTTAGAAACATTAAATTTTGGTAGAACACCTATACTGAATGCTTTGATGTGCTGAATTTAATAATTGGGTCCAATCTAAAAGAACTTTTTTCTTATCACTTTTAAAGCTTCTTTTACTTCCTTATTTCTCAAACTATAGATCAGAGGGTTCAACATGGGAATCACAGTGCCATAAAATATAGAGGCCACTTTCATGTTCTCCTGGGAATTATTAGAGTGAGGCTGTAAGTACATATAAGAGAGGGTTCCATAGAAAATGGTGACCGCCGTCAGGTGGGAGACACATGTGGAGAAGGTTTTTTTCCTCCCTGCAGTAGAAGACATCTTTAGGATGGCAGCCACGATGTACACGTAGGAAAATATGACAACCACCACAGTGAACATCAGGTTAAATCCCACAAAGACAACAAGCAGCATGATGTTGATGTCAATGTTGGAGCATGAAAGGGCGAGAATTGGGGGAACATCACAGAAAAAGTGATTAATGTTTTTGGACCTGCAGAAAGACAGTGAAAATGTAAAACCTGTGTGTACAGAGGCATTTAATGAGCCCATAATATATGATCCAGCTACCAACTGGATGCAGACTGTTCGGGACATGATTATGGGATAGTGAAGTGGCTTACAGATGGCTACATAACGGTCCACTGCCATAGCAGCCAGGAGGTAACAGTCACTGGTCGCAAATGTTGCATAAACCAGTAATTGCAGTACACAGCCCCTGCGTGATATTGAATTATTTTTTTCTGTGAAGTTTTGGAGCATCTTGGGTGTGATAGCAGAGGTGTAACAGATGTCAACAAAAGCCAAATGTTGTAGAAAAAAGTACATGGGTGTTTGAAGTCTGGAATCTGTCTTGATGAGTAGGATCATTCCAATATTACCGACCATGGAGGTGACATAGATCAGAAGAAATAAGATGAAGAGGACATACCAAAACTCATGTTGGGCACCAAATCCCAGAAGAAAGAATTCAGTCACTTCAGTGCCATTTCCTTTTGTCATGACTACCAAAAATCTAGAGCGGACCACGAAGAAAAGGGAAATCTCTGTGACTTCTGGAAATGAATAGGCTTTATATTTCAAGTCACTTTTTTGATTTGGGTTTTTTGACACTCACAATAGTGTTATTTATTTCTAAATTAAAAAAATTTTTATCCGTAACCATCAAGTAAAGAATGATACTTGATTCTCTTCTTCTGATGGCAAAAAATAAAAAGAAAAAAAATAAAAGAAAAAAATGACAAAAAATTAAAAAGAAAAGAATGGTACTTGAGGGATGGATTCATCTTCAAAGTGAAGAAGATTGTTATAGAAGAAGACTGATTTCTAATACGTGTATTGCTTAGAATATAGGGCACATCATATGTACCCTATTAAGATATTCAACTACTATGTACCCATAATAATTAAAAATAAAAAAACCTAAAAAAAGAAACATAGATTAACAGTTTTCTACTATATTAAACAGGTTTCTATATTTACATTAAGTGATATTCAAACTTAATTATGTACCTTTTCACAAATGTATAGTTGTTCTCAGCCACTTATCATTTTAATTCTGGTTTAAGCTCTTGAAATTAGTAGAATTAGTTAGAGATAAATTTTACCAGATATGTTCATGGTTCACATATGTTTGAAGGCTTCAGAGTGTCTTTGTACTACTATCCCTAGCATACAACTCCCATCTATGTGCTATTCTTTGCGAGCCAGATAATTTTCTGATTATATAATGGATTCATAAGAGATAGCCTTGCAGTTTTCATTGAATTGTTTTTTCCTTTTTAGTTGTAGACTAGCTGGAGGTAAAATCATCTTGTAACAATTTGATTAATACATAACGATAGCTTATTTTAAATAAAAAATCTCTTTGCTTTTCTACTTCTAAGTTATGCTATTTTTGTACCCAGCTATGTGTACATCTGAGATGTATTCATCCATGATTTTTTTATATACTGAAAGCCCTCAAACTGTCTGATTCTAGTGTTTTTATTCTTAAACACCATATCATATTGCTAAGCACCACTCATTGTGGACTAATGTATCACGGATCCTTGGAATGGAAGAAATTGGTTTGCTGCCTATCAGTATATTTGTCTCTTCTTCTGGGCATAGAGCTAGATCACACTTACAACCAAACTTGCTTGTGTGTGGTCATGATATTGTGTTCTGCCAATGGAACATGGGAAAAAGTAATGCATGCTACTTCTAGGCCAGAACCAGTTCCCTCCCCACCCCCCACTTGGCTCCCTGCAAAATGGAATCATATGAATGCCTACTCTCTTTCTTCCTAATCTTTTGGCTGGATATTGACATTCACAGAAACTTTGGAATTCATATGTTCAGGTTTCCAGGTTGCAACTTATGGCAATTCATTGTTAGTAGCTCACCTAAGAACTCAGAGATTACTTCACTTATCGACATGAACAGACAAATGAGGCTTACCTGATATCTGAATAAAGAAGGGAAAAAGGCAGGAGGAAGCAGAAACTGCAAATCAGAAAGAACATCTTTAAAAAACACAACCTCCCCCCAAAACACATTATACTTATTATATAGTATATATAATGTGTATATATATATTTATAGCATAAATATATAAAAATATATAATAAATAAATGTATGTAAATAAAATAAGGTTCATCTACATATATTTTAGGAAAATTGTTACTTTCTTGGAGGATAAACGAAACATAATTATTGAGTGATACAGAAGGGAAATCAGTATTGTCATTTGTATTTTGCATTGTATTGTGGCTAAATGTGTGGTTTTTGTATTATTCTCCATATAATTTTTTACATTTATACATGCAAAATATTGTATAATGAAAGACACTGATCATAGAGGAAAAAATCACATTCCCAATACATCGGTACAGTGCTCCCTTACTCTGATATTGGTGGCTGTAAGTAGAGTTACGCCTCCACTGATAAGATGGTCGGTAAGAATGTGTCTTTAGTGCTGGCAATACAGCTAATTAAGTCTGTTTTTGATAGGGGCTTTTTTGGTTCTTTCAGATATCTAGAGAATAAGCACTGTGGGATATTTCTGTAGTAACTGAACAAGAAACAATTCAATTCAATATTTAGTGAGGGCCGACGTGTAATAAGTTAGTACAAATTCCTTCCTAGGGTAAATTTGCTGTAAGATAAATGAAATGCAGTGCTTTCAAGAAGGCTTCCATTCATTGGGATAAGCACTTATAAGTGGAAGCTAGAATAGGCCAGAGGTCCACTTAAACTAGAATTTTGATAGAGCAATGACATTTACTATGCCATTTTGACTTTAATCATTCTAGGTGGAAATAAGATGATAGGACATTATGGAGATGCTTTTCAAGAACTAAGGAAACTAGTACAAGCCCTACCTACCACCCATCTCCAAGCACAGAATCTGTACATTTCTGTGTTCATATTGAGGCAATGGTAGGTTGGTTCAATATGAAATATTTTGTTTCATCTATGATGAAGGTGTTTTCTAATCAAATGAATGCTACAAAGAAAATGGCCAACTACCCAAGCATTTTAAACATGCTTAACATACACTAAGGGCTGAGATTCTCAGGCTTCATTTATATTCAGCATTATACACTGGAAAGGAAATAGGCAGTCCTGGGTTTGAATTCTTGTCCCACCAGTTAATAGAAAAAAAAAATGTAACTCCCTTTAGCCTCAGTTACTTCCTCTGTAAAATGGAAATCATAGAACTTACTTAGATGTTAATTATGTTCATTAACTTGTTTATAATACCAGTAATCTTATATATCTTATAATATAATGTTATATAGCTTGTAAACAAGTTAAAGAACACTTTCTAATAGCAAAATATGGGTAGGGTTTTATAAATTCCAGTAGATTGATATTATTTATTAATACACAGTCTAAAAAATGAGACAAATATATACTCATTTGGAGAGGGGCCCACGTCACATTGTCAAAAAAGAAAAGCAATAAAATTCTGTCATTTGCAACAACAGGGATAGAACTGGAGGACATTATATGAAGTGAAATAAGCCAGGCACAGAAAGACAAATATTGCGTGGTTCTCACTCATATGTGGGAGCTAAAAACAATTGATCTCATGGAGACAGAGAGTAGAATGATCGTTACCAGAGGCTGGGAATAGTAGTGGGAAGGGAGGTGTTGGCTACTAGGTACAAAAATACAGTTAGATAAAAGGAATAAGATCTAGCATTTGGTAGCACAACAAGGGCAACTATAATTAACAATACTTTATTTTATATTTCCAAATAACTAGGAGAGTAGAATTGGAACATTTTTAACACAAAGATATGATAAATGTTTGAGGTGATGAATATCCCAATTACCCCGGTTAGGTCATTATACATTGTATGGTTGTATCAGAATATCTCATGTACCTCATAAATATGCACAATATATTATGCATGCATAAAAGTTAAAAATTAAAAAAAGAAGTATGCTTAGATTTACCTTTTAAAAGTGTATATATAAATCCATCATAATAAGGACTAATAAGAAAGTAAAAAAAGATGTAACAGTGACAACAGAAAGAATGAAATCAAACTTTCACTCCTACTGTCCCTTGCTTTCACTGTCTTTGTTTGTGCATAGATAGATGCCAGGGACGGTACACACCAAACTCTTAAATGATACTTATCCCTGGGTGTGGGATTAGGTGAGAGGGAACATCATTTTCTAACTTCTGAACTTTTTTACTTTCACTTTTAGTGGGAATTCTTGACCTTTATTGTTTTAAAAATGAGGAAGACCATTTACATTTTATGTGGTCATTGATATGTTAAAGTTAAGCCTGCCATTTTATTTTTTTATTAACTTGCTCTTTCTCTTTTTTGTTTCTGTTTTCTTTTGTCTGCACTTATGTGGGTCACTTGAACTTTTTTTAGAGTTACAGTTTTGTTCATCTATAGCTTTAAAAATTTTTTTTGTATAGAGTTTTTACTAAAAATCTTTGTAAATGTAGCTTTTTTAGTGGCTGCTCTAGGTGTTGCATTCTACAGGCATACATCATTTTGTTTTGTGTTGGTTTATTGTGCTTCATAGATGTTACATTTTTTACAAATTGAAGGTTTGTGGCAATCATGCATTGAGCAAGTCTATTGATGCCATTTTCCCAACAGCATGTGCTCACTTGATGGCTTTTTGTCAGCATTTTTTAGCAATAAAGTATTTTTAATTAAGGTATGCACATTTTTTAGATATAATGCTATCTCACATTTAATAGACTACAGTAGAGTGTCAACATAATAACTTTTTTATGCACCGGGAAACCAGAACATTTGTGTGACTTGCTTTATTGTGATATTTCTTTTTTGTGGTGGTCTGGAACTGAACCCACAATATCTCTGAGGTATGCCTGTATGTAGATAACTTGTGTCACATTTTACCAGTTTGAACAAAGTATGGAAACCTTACTCCCCTTTCCATTCCTTTACTGTCTCCCATTTATAATATAATTGTCTTAAATATTTCCTCCTCACACATTGAGAGCCACATTAGACAGTGTTATAATTTTTGCTCCAACTCTCAAACAAATTTAAAAACTCAAAAGAAGGAAAGTATTTATCCATATTTTTACTGTTTCTACTTTCTTTATCTCCTGATGTTTCATGTTTCTTTCATTTAACAACAATTAAAAGAAAGAGTATGGCAGAATGGGTAGAAAAACATGATATAATTATATGCTGTGTACAAAAAGCTCACTTCAAATATAATGATATCTGTAGATGGCTATACCATGCAAACATTAATCAAAAGAATGAAAGTATAGCTATATTAATATTAGATAAAGTGCATTTCACAGCAAAGAAAATTACCAAGGACAGAGAGGGATGTTACATGTTGATAAAAATGAATCCACCAAGAAGAAATAGCAATTCTAAGTGTGTAGGCACCAAACAAGTGAGGTGCAATGTATGTAAAGGATAGACTGACAAAACTGAATGGAGGTAAAAATAAGCCCACAAATTACAGTTGGAGAATTTAATACTCCTTTCTCAGGAATTTGTAGAACAATTAGACAGAAAATCAGCAAAGATATAGAATTCAACAACATCATCAACCAACAGGATCTCATTGACATTGAACATTCCACTTCACATGAGTGGAATATACAATTTCTAGCATTCACAGAATGTATATCAAGATAGACCATATCCTGGGCCATTAAAAAACTTCCATAAATTTGAAAGAATAGAAATTATACAGCGTGTGTTCCTGAACATGATGGAATTGAGCACGATATCAAATAACAGAAATGTAACAGAAAACTCTCCAGACCCTTGGACACAAAACAACACATTTATAAATAATCTTTGTGTTAAAGAGAAAGTCTCAAGGGAAATAAAAAAATATTGGATTGAAGGAAAATACAATACTTCAAACCTCTAGAAGGTCTGCAAAAGAAAAAAGAGAGAAGATACCAATTACTAAATCAGCAAAAACAGAGGTATCACTACAGACCTTGGAGGCAAAAAAGAAAATCCAAGAAAACTACAAATGTCTCTACACACATAAATTTGACAACTGAAGTGAAATGAATCCATTCTTTGAAAAGTACAAACTACTGAACCAACCAACATGAAACTGATAATTTGAATAGCACCATAGCTATTAAAAAACTGAATTTATAATTTAAAGACTTCCCCCTAAAAAATCACCGGAGAATTCACTAAGTGTTTAAAGAAGAATTAACACCAATTCTATACAATTTCTTTCAGAAAAAACATGTGGAAAGAACACATCCCAACCTATTCTATAGATTCATTATTATTCTTTTAATGAAAGCAGATCAAGACACAAAAAAGAAAATCATAGCCCAATATCTCTTATGAATATAGATGCATGTATCTTTAACAAAATATTAGCAAATAGAATTCAGCTATATGTATACATTTATACACAATGACCAAGTGGGGTGAATTACAGGTCTAAAGGAGAAAAATCACTGAATCATATATACTGATTAACAAAAGGAATTTGACAAAATTCAACATCTATTTATGATAAAAAAAACTCAGGAAACTAGGAAAAGGGCAACTTTCTCAACTTGAAGAACATCTACAAAATAACCCTATAGCTAACATAATAGTTAATGGTTACAGACTGAATGCTCGAACGTAAAATTGGGAACAGGTAATGATGCTCACTCTTCCCAGTGCTGTTCGACACAGTCTGGGAAGTTCTAGTCAGTGGAAAAGAAAGCATAGGAATAAAAGTCATACAGATCAGAAAGGAAGAAATAAAATTGTCATTTGTAGATTACGTGATGGTTTACGTAGAAGTTTCCAAGAATCTACCAAAAACTTCTAGAACTAATAAGTGAGTTAATCAAAGTTGCAGAATACAAGATAGTCATAAAAAATCAATTGTATTTCCATATTAGCAATGAATATATGGGAACTGGAATAAGTACTCAAAAAAATCACTCAAAAAATGAAATACTTAGGTATAAATGTAGCAAAACCAACATAGGACTTGATGCTGAAAATTACAATATGCTGATGAAAGATCAAATAAGATCTAAATAAATAGATATAGTGTGTTTATGGATAAAAAAACAATATAGTAAAATGTCACTTTTTCCCAAAGTGATATAACACAATTCCTGTCAAAATCTCAGCATGATTTTTTTTATATGTGCACAGGAGTGTTATAAAATTTGTATGGAAAAATAAAGGAATTAGAATAGCTACACAATTCTGAAAAAGATAAATAAAGTTAAGTTTATTATATATCTACAATAATTAACACTGTGATATTGGTGGGAAGATAGACGCAAAGATAGAGCAAAATAGTGAACCCAGAAATAGATTGACACAGGAACAGTCATCTGATTTTTGAAAAGGTACAAAAATAATTCAATGGAGGAAGAAGAATCTTTTCAATACATGGTGCTAGAGCAATTAGATATTCATAGGCAAAAAAAGAAAAAAAAGTACCTCAACCTAAGTCTCATACCTTATACAAAAATTAACTCAAAATGAATCATAGATTTAAATGTAAACTATAAAACTAAAAAACTTTTGCAGGGTAATATAAGATAAAATATTTGGGAAAAAATTTTCAGGACCTAGGGCTTAGTGGAGAGTTCTTAGATATGACACCAAAAGCACTACACATAAAGGAAAAAAATCAATAAATTAAACCTCATCAAAATTAAAACTTTTTTTTTTTGCCCTTTGGTTTCTTTTTTGTAATTTCAGAATATTATAGGGATACAAATGTTTTGCTTACATGAATTGCTTTGGTACAGTTTGAGTCAAAGTTGTAAGTGTGCCCATCACCCAGATAGTGTGCATTGTACCCGTTAGGTGTGAATTCTCCCCCCCACCTGCTTGATTTCTGTTGAATTTAACTATAAAACTTTTGTTTTACTAAAGACCCAGTTAAAAGGATGAAAAAGCATACCACAGACTCAGAATATTTTCAAACCACATATCTGACAAAGGACTTGTATATAAAGAACTCTCAAACTCAAAATAAAAAAAATTACATTAGAAAATGGGTGAAAAGCATGAACAGATATTTCACCAAAGACGGTTATATGGATGGTAAATAAGCACATGAAAATGTGTCTAACACCATTAGCCATTAGGGAAAGGCAAATTAAGAACAGGATGAGATATCACTACAGAATGGCTAAAATGAAAAATAGTGACAATAGCAAAGGCTGACAAAGATGCAGAGTAACTGGATCTCTCATACATTGCTGGTGGGAATGTAAAATGGTGTAGCCACTCTGGAAAATAGTTTGGCAGTTCCATAAAAAGCTAGACATGCACTTACCATACAACCCAATTATATTTGCATGAAACTTACATTTGCATGAAAACCTGTGCACAATTTTTCATAACATTTTCATTTGTAATAGCCAAAAACTGTAAACAATCAAATGCCCTACAATGAGTGAATGGTTAAACAGACTGTGATACATCCATAATTGTGGAATATTACTCAAAATAAAGAGGAAGAAACTATTGATACACACAACAACTCAGATGGATCTCAAGGGCATTATTCTGAGTGTGAAAAAGCCAATCTCAAAAGGTGTAATTCCATTTACATAACATTGTCAAAACAATAAAACTATTGAGATGGAGAACATCTTAGTGGTTGACAGAGATTAGGAGTGGTAAGGGGAAGGGCATGACCAGAAGGGATAGCAAAAAGATTTGTAGAATCTGAGATCTGTAATAGAATAATTCTGTACCTTAATTGTAGTGGATTACACAAATCTGCACATGTATAAAATGACACAGAGATAAACACACAATTGTCCCAATATAAATATTCTGGTTTGAAGTCATAGTATGATTACGTCAGATGTAACCATTGAGGGAAAACTGGGTGATGGATAGATGGGGCCTCTCCAAATTATCTTTGGAACTTTCTGGCAATCTACAAGTATTTCATAATAAAAAAGTTTAAAAAATGTAGATGAGGAAAAAGTAAAGCCTACTTTGCAATGACGTGAGGTTCAAGTGAGCAAATTTATGTAAACTTCCCAGCACAGGGCCAGGCATTGAATGTGTACTCATCAAATGGCCATAACAAGGCAAATAATACATTAAAGGCATATTATATTAATTAGTTGATTGATTGACCAAGTGATTGATCTATTCAATCATTTGCTCATTCATATCTTTTTCCAGGCAACACTTAGCCTGAAGCAAATCCCTCAATTCATTTTCATTACATCTTCAGGGATGGAGTGATTCTTCCTGGTCTCGTGGTGAAACATGCTAGGACTTTGCCTGATTTTTTTTCCCCACCATTTCCAGCACACAGTGGCATAATACATGGCAGATTTTGAAAAATGCTATTTGCTTTGTTTTACTTACTTCAAGGTTGCCTCCAGATTCTCTTTCTGCAACTGGTGCATGTTGGTAACCTTGCTAATCAAGTTCCTTCCCATCAGGGAGTTTATAGCTGGGGCCTAAGGGATCAATACTCCCCTGAGAACCTGAGGTTCCAGGGGCTCAGATGTAATTGGGAAAAACAACATTCACTACTTATTTTCTGCTGAAGCAAAGTTATGCTTTCCAGAGGCAACAGAATTTATTTTCGCGATAATACCATCAGGAACTTTTTGCTTTCCTTTTTGAGAATTGCCCTGCTATTGACAAATTGCTTTTAACTTTCTACCCTCACTCTCTTCTTCTCTTCCGCCCTTCTTCCCCCCCATCCTCGCTTGCCTTTTTTCCTTCCTTCCTGCTTCCCTTTCTTCCTAACCCCCTCTCCTGCCTTTTATTTTTTTGCAGTGAATAACACACTATCCATGTGGTAAAATGTTCAGAAGTACAAAAGTGCATGGAGTGAAAACCACTTCCCCTCCATCCCTTGATTTCCAATCTCCGGTTTCCTTCCCTAGAGATCACCGCTGTTAAAAACTCTTGTTATTCTTCCAGATACAAGCCTTGTGTTGCATTTGCGAACATATTATATTTTTTATTGCCCCCCCCCAAGACAGTGTATTATTCACATTGTTTAGCTTGCATTTCCTTTAATATTTCTGGGTAATCTGTCTACGTTAGTACGGAAAGAGAAGCCTCACTCTTTTTAATGGTTGTATTATATTTTATTGAACTGTTGCATTCCTTGATTTCTTTAATCAGACTCTTCCCTTCATTGGTAGACATTTAAATTGTTTTCAGTCTTTTACTAACATAAAAATGTTACTATAAATATTATTGTATATAAGTGTGATTATATCCGTAGGATTAAAAGGTATTTGGGGCCGGGCGCGGTGGCTCACTCTGGGAGGCTGAGGTGGGAGGATCGCTTGAGGTCAGGAGTTCGAGACCAGCCTGAGCAAGAGCAAGACACCCTTTCTACCAAAAATAGAAAAAATTAGCTGGGCGTCATGGCAGGCGTGTAGTCCCAGCTACTGGGGAGGCTGAGGCAGGGGGATTGCTTGAGCCCAGGAGTTTGACGTTGCAGTGAGCTATGATGACGCCACTGCACTCTACCTAGGGGGCAAAGTGAGACTCTATCTAAACAAAACAAAACAAAACAAAAAACCCCCAAAAAACAAAAGGTATTTTGGAGAGGACACTATGAGTAAAGGGTATGAACAGGGTAAATTTTGATAGGTATTGCCCAATTGCCCCCCAGAAAGAGGATCTACCAATGTACATCACTGCTAGCAGATCTAGTGACTATTTCTCCAAATGCTTTCTAACAGAATGTTACAAAACTTTTATTAAACTTTGTCATTATGATAGGTGAAATATAATCTTTAGTTTTGTTTTCTTTTTCCTCATATGAGTCAGGTTGGATATCTTTTCATATTTCTAAGAACCATTAATATTTAATTTTCGTGAATTATGTTATATATGTTGCCCTCTTAAAAAGTATTTTGTTTGTTTTTAAATTGGTATTTTGAGTTAAGTACCCTTCTTTACAAGAGTTGATAGTTATTTCTCAATATTAATTATTTTACCTTGCATATTGTTTGTTTTTTTGCCATGCAGAAAACTTTGATTTTTTGTGTAGCAGATATAGTTTGTGTTTTGTGTCATATTTATAAAGGCCTTCTTCACTCTAAATGTTTAAAAAAATTCGCTATTTTTTATCTTATTGTCTTTAAGTTTTAATTTAGATAATTGAGCCATTTAAAATTTATTATTATGTTGTGTGTGAGTTAAATTTCCAGTTTTACTATCGGCACAAAATACATAGTCATTATTTTCATACTATTTTGTTGCATAATTCATCTATGTGCCATGACTACAATATGAACATGATCAAATAATAGACTTTTTTATATATTTGGGCTTATTCCTGGACTTTCATATCTATTGTATTGATCTTCCTATCTCTTCTTGTTTTAGTCCCACGCAACTTCACTATAGCTATATCATTTTTAACCACTTTTATTGATTATAACTGATATGTTAAAAGTTGAACATATTTAATGTATGCATCTTAATGAGTTTGGGATAAGTAAACACCCATGAAATCATCATATGTTGATTATTATGATTTCATAATCTTATACATATGTTGTTAAATTTATCTCTAATTAGTTCATGCATTCAGATGGTATTGTAAATGGTATTAAAAATAATTTCCACTTTTTGCAAGTATATAGAAATGTGGTTGATTTTTCTTATATTTTAGTTTGTTTTATTTTTATTTAGTCTAATGGTTCATGTATACTAATTTTTGTTAATTCACATTATTGAATTTCTTCTGTTGTTTATAACTGTTAATTTTCCTGGGATATACAGGAAAAAAATCATGTTATCTTCAAATACTGTAATGATTTTACTCCTTTTATTTATTTCTATGGTATAATTGATTTGATCAGTAGTGCCAGAGTAATCTTAAGAATAAGCTTGAACAAAGCCATCTTTCTTGTTGCGCACTTTAAAAGGAATGCTTTGGTATTTTCCTGTAAATGTAATTGTTAGGTCAGAGCCAAGAGGAAGACACGCAAGCCTGGGGGCATGGTAAAATGCTGTTTATTTTGAGCACGTGGGTGCAGGTGGGTGGAGGCCAAAAAGGTTGTCACCCAGAGGGGGAGAGGTGGAGTTTATAGAAGTTTGGGGAGGAGGATTGGGCAGTTATCTGTTTTTGTAATTCAGAGTATCTTACAACCTCTGGAGACTCCTCTGGAGCCTGCAGCCTACAGGGATCCTTATCTGTCTTCTTCATCTACCACATTCTGGGGCAGACTCAACAGTAAGTATATCTTGTTTGAAATATTTTAGTTTTTATTAAACACTAGGATTTAATTTTAGCACATGATTTTAGTATCTATAGAGATGATTTTATCATGTACTTTTAAAAAATTAATTGATATGTTGCACTATTTTAATAGATTTTCTAACATTGAATTATCCTATGTTGATAATAAATATACATAGTAAAATTAACTTGGTTTTGGTAAATTATTCTTTTAATATACTGCTGTTATTTTTATGCTGGTATTTTTAGTTTGGATTTTTGCATTAATATTTGTAAGTGGTATTGGATTGTAGTTTTTGAGCTATTTTTATTAGTCTGATTTATAGAAATTATTTTAAAACATTCTTTCTTTTTCATGCTCCCCATCAGTTCAAACAGCATAGGTGTTGTCTAGTTCACAATAATTATTTAGATCCAAGAACTGGTGCTTTAGTTGGGAGTAATATATATAAACACATTTGCTTTTATTTAGTACACTTTCTCTTATGTTCTATATATTTTAATTAAAATATTCCTCTTTACCTAAATACAAGTTATTATAAATGAAAATCTTTACATACCCATATGGTTCTCTATGATCTTGCTCCAACTTATTTTCACATTTTCTTTTTACCCTTTTGCCCTCCTTACCAACTCTGCTTTGACTATCTTGGACTCACGGCCATGTATGGTGCTCTATGGAAGTGTTTATCAAAGTAAAGAATTATTTTGATTTGAAAATTTCCAAGGTATTGTGGACCAATAATTTTGTCAAAATCAATAAAAATTTTTCAGCATTGTCAAAATTCTATAATAGTTTTAAATTCTTAATTTCACTTTCTGTACTTATTCCATCTTAGACTGGCAACATGGAGTTCAAGGTCTGATGCTGGTCCACGGACCACACTTGAGTAGCTCTGCTTTGTGGTTTCCATCCTTTATAATTTACCTATGTCTTTTCCTAGTGATGAGTAGAAGGTTGCCTACAACCTGTCTCCACTGCAAGTAACTCAGTGTGAAAATTTCTCTGTGGTATATTCTTGGGACATATACCCAATGGAATATTATATAGCCACAAAAAGAATGAAATCCTGCCAGTTGCAACAACATGCATGGAACTGGAGAACATTATATTAAGTTAAATAAGCCAAGCAGAGGAAGACAAATGTCTCATGTTCTCACTTATATGTGGGAGCTAAATATTAAAAACAATTGATCTTACGGAGACAGAGAGTAGAATCATGGTCACCAGAGGCTGGGAAGGGTAGTGGGGAGGGGGGTGGATAAAGTGGGGATGGTTGATGAGTGCAAAAATATGGTTAGATAGTAGAATGAACAATATTTGATAGCACAACAAAGTGACTATAATCAACAATAAGTTAGGGGGTACTTTAAAATAACTAAAACAGTCGAATTGGAAGGTTACCAGCATAAAGAAATGTTAAATGCGTGAGGTGATGGATACCCCTATTACTGTGATTTGATTAATTCACATTGTATACCTGTATCGAAACATCACATGTACTCTATAAAGATATACAACTATTATGTACCCATACTAATTAAAATAAAAATATAAAAAATTATTTGAAATAATACTTTGTAAGTTTATACATGCTTCTTAATATTTTAAATAATCTCAATAAATTTCTTCTTCATGGGTAGTGTGAGATATGTTTCTTAAACTATATTCCGGGGAAAATGAGCCTCAGGAGAGTTTCTTACTATTAATACATACCTCATGTTCTAGGACCTTATTCGTTGAAAGAGGTAGCACTGATTTAAGAAGGGAACATGTTCCCAATCTGAGAAACAAATTGTTTCTGAAAACATCTCTACTAGATGTCTTGATGTGCTGAATTTTAATATAATAATTGGGTCCAATCTAAAAGAACTTTTTTCTTATCACTTTTAAAGCTTCTTTTACTTCCTTATTTCTCAAACTATAGATCAGAGGGTTCAACATGGGAATCACAATGCCATAAAATATAGAGGCCACTTTCATATTCTCCTGGGAATTATTAGAATGAGGCTGTAAGTACATATAAGAGAGGGTTCCATAGAAAATGGTGACCGCCGTCAG
The DNA here is from genome assembly GCA_023783475.1 of Daubentonia madagascariensis. Taxonomy (NCBI): domain Eukaryota; kingdom Metazoa; phylum Chordata; class Mammalia; order Primates; family Daubentoniidae; genus Daubentonia; species Daubentonia madagascariensis. Next base: position 23,568 of record JAKFHU010002396.1, on the reverse strand, counting down.
GTGGGAGACACATGTGGAGAAGGTATTTTTCCTCCCTGCAGTAGAAGACATCTTTAGGATGGCAGCCACGATGTACACGTAGGAAAATATGACAACCACCACAGTGAACATCAGGTTAAATCCCACAAAGACAACAAGCAGCATGATGTTGATGTCAATGTTGGAGCATGAAAGGGCGAGAATTGGGGGAACATCACAGAAAAAGTGATTAATGTTTTTGGACCTGCAGAAAGACAGTGAAAATGTAAAACCTGTGTGTACAGAGGCATTTAGTGAGCCCATAATATATGATCCAGCTACCAACTGGATGCAGACTGTTCGGGACATGATTATGGGATAGTGAAGTGGCTTACAGATGGCTACATAACGGTCCACTGCCATAGCAGCCAGGAGGTAACAGTCACTGGTCGCAAATGTTGCATAAACCAGTAATTGCAGTACACAGCCCCTGCGTGATATTGAATTATTTTTTTCTGTGAAGTTTTGGAGCATCTTGGGTGTGATAGCAGAGGTGTAACAGATGTCAACAAAAGCCAAATGTTGTAGAAAAAAGTACATGGGTGTTTGAAGTCTGGAATCTGTCTTGATGAGTAGGATCATTCCAATATTACCGACCATGGAGGTGACATAGATCAGAAGAAATAAGATGAAGAGGACATACCAAAACTCATGTTGGGCACCAAATCCCAGAAGAAAGAATTCAGTCACTTCAGTGCCATTTCCTTTTGTCATGACTGCCAAAAATCTAGAGAGGACCAAGGAAAGGACCAAGAAAAAAAGGGAAATCTTTGTGACCTCTTGAAATAAAAAGATTACTATATCTAATATCATTTTTTTCACTTGGGTTTTCATGGCAAACACTCACAACAGCGTTTATTGCTTTCCAAATATTTTTTTCTATTTTCTTGTTAAGAAACCATGACACAGTGATAATGTGAGCCATGGATTCATTCTAAAATGAAGAATATTTCATAGCAGAATACCGACTTTCATAATGAGGTACTAAGAAACATAGATTAGCATACTTTTTTATTATATTAAACAGGTATTCATATTTGCATAAGGCAATATTCAAACACAGTTTTTTACCTTTCTAGCAACTAGTCTTTCTCAGCCACTTATTTTAATCATTTAATCCTGGTTCAAGCTCTTGAAATTAGTAGAATTACCGAGAAGAATTTTCTGAGACATGGTCATGGTCCACACATATTTGAAGGCTTCATAGATTGTGCTTCTGTCCTTTTTGCAGCTCCCATCTAAGTTCCCTTAAACCAGAAAACCCTCTCATTTCATATATATGAAAGAGGGATAAGCTTGCATTTCTCATGGCGTTGTTTTTGTTTTTAGTTATAGCCTAGCTTAAGGATAACTTAAGCCTAGCTTAAATTGTCACCTGGTAACAGTTTGACTAATACATAATGATAGCTTATTTTAAATCATAAATCTCTTTGCTTTTCTACTTCTGAGTTAGGCTATCTTTGTACCTGGCTATTTATACAGCTGAGATGTATTCATCCATGATTTCTCATATACTGCAAGCCCTCTAATTCGCTGATTCTAGTGCCTTTATTCTTAAACACCATTCCATATCGCTAAGCACTGCTCTTTGTGGAGAAATATATCATGGATTCTTGGTATGGCAGAAATTGGCTTCCTGCTCATTGATATGTATATCTTTTCTTCTGAGCACAGAAGTAAACCATACTTCCAACCAAACATGCTTATGTGTGGCCAAGAAATCATTTTCTGACCAATGGAACACAGGCAAATGTAATATACGCTACTTCTAGGTCTGAACCATCTCCCTGAAAACACTACTGTAGACTTTATAAACTCTGTATACTTAGGCTACAGTAAATTTATAATTTTTTTCCTTTCTTTAACATAAAATTAAACTTAGCTTACTGTGACATTTTTACTTTATAAAATTTTTAATTTTTTAAACTTTTTGATTATTTTGTAATAACACAAAATAGCCAAAAAGTTAAAACACAAACAACTGTACAGCTGTACAAAAATATTTTTTCTCTATATCATTCTTCTATAAGCTTTTCTCTATTTTTAATTGTTTTTTCACTTTTTAAACTTTTTTTGTTAAAAACTAAGACACAAATACATACATTAGCCTAGGCCTACATAGGGTCAGGATCATCAATATCACTGTCTTCCACCTCCACATCTTGCCCCACTGGCAGGCACATAACAGGCATGGAGCTGTCATCTCCTATGATAACAATGCCTTCTTCTGGAATATCTCCTAAAAGATTTGCCTGAGACTATTTTACAGTTAACTTTTTTTAATAAATAGAAAGATTATACTCTCAAATAATAATAAAAGTATAGTATAATGAATAGATAAACTAGTAACATAGTCTTTTTTATCATTGTCAAGTATTATGTACTGTACATAGTTATATATGTTATACTTTTATATGACTGGCAGAGTAACAGGTTTGTTTATGCCAGCATCATAACAAACACATGAGTAGTGTGCTGTGCTATGATGTTACAATGGCTATGATGTCATTAGGCAATAAGAATTTTTCAGCTCCATTATAATATTATGGGACCATTGTTGTACATGCTGTCCATTGCCTGAATTGTTGTTTGCCGTGCATAACTGTACTGTATTCTTGGTGGAAGGATAGACACAAAAATGAAGCAGAATAGAGAACCCAGAAATAGATCAACACAAGCACAGCCAACTGATTTTTGATGAAAAGGCAAAAGACATTCAATAGGGGAAGGACAGTCTTTTTAATCAATGGCACTAGAGCAATAGCATATCCATAGGCAAAAAAAATTAACTCAGCCTAAACCTCACAACTTATGTAAATGTTAACTCACAATGAATGATAGATTTAAATGTAAAATATAAAACTATAAAACTTTCAGAAGGTAAGATAGGACAAAATTTTCAGGTCCTAGGGCTTAGTGAAGAGTTCTTAGACATGACATCTAAGCACAATTGATAAAGGGAAATAAATAAATAAATAGAACCTCATCAAAATTAAAACTTTTCATTGTTAAAAACCCAATTAAGAGGGAAAAAAAGCATGTGACACACTGAGAGAAAATATTTTCAAACTGCATATCTGACAAAGGACTCTTATCTAGAGTATATAAAGAGCTCTTAAACTCAACATCTAAAAAAATCAAATTAGAAAATGGGTGAAAGATACAAATAGATATTTCGTGAAAGAGGGCTATATGCATGGTAAATAAGCACATGAAAAAATATCTAGCATCATTAGACACTAGAGAAATGCAAATTAAGGATATGATGAAATATCACTATACTACACATGATGAGATATCACCACACATGTATCATAATGGCTAAAATAAAAATAATGACAATACCAAATGACAGCAAAGAGGCAGAGTACTAGATATTTCATACAGTGCTGTTAGGAATGTAAAATTGTCCAGTCACTCTGAGAAACAGTACAGTATTTTCTTAAAAACTAAACATATGCTTACCATACGGTTTAGTCCTTATCCTTCTCGGCAACTATGTTTGCACAAAACCTATGTCCACAAAAATGGGTAAACAGTTTTTCATAGCAGCTTTATTTGTAATAGCCCCAAACTGTAAATAGCCAAAATGTTCTACAATAGGTGATTGGTTAGACAAACTGGTACAACTTTAATGTGCAATATTACTCTGCAATAAAGAGGAACAAACTATTGATACATGCAACAACTTGGATGGATGTCAGTGGCATTATGCTGAATCAAAAAACCAATTTCTGAAAGTCACACATTGCATGATTTCATTTGTAGAATATCAAAATAGTAAAATTGTGGAGATGGAGAACAGATTAATGATTGCCAGGGGTTAGGGGTGGTAGGGGGAGGAGGGGTGTGACTATCAGGCTTAGTGTGAGAGAGATCTGCATGGAATCTGAGATCTGTGATGGAGTGGGTCTACCTCTTGATTATAAAGGTGGTTACATGAATCTACACAAGTGATAAAATGGCAGACATACACACACAGTACTAATATCAAAATCCCAGTTTTGGTGTCATAGTGTAATTATGTAAGATGTAACCACTGGGGAAAAACTGGGTGAAGGGTTCAGAGGACCCTTCTGTACAATCTTTGAAACTTCCTGTGAATCTGTAAGTATTTCAAAAGGAAAAGGAAAAAAAAAAAAAACAATGAAGAAGGGGAAAAAGTAGAACCTGCTTTGAAGTGATGTGAGGTTCAAGAGAGCAAATTTATGTAACCTTCCCAGCACAGGGGCAGGCATTAAATGGGTGCTCATCAAATGGCCATAATAACACATATGAATAATACATTAAAGGCATATAATATTAATATTAATTGATTGATCAGATGATTGATTAATTCAATTACTTTTTTATTCACATCCTTTCCCAGGCAACACTCAGTCCAATTCAAATACCTTAATCCATTTCCATTATATCACCAAGGATGACATGATTCCTCCTAGTCCTGGGGTAAAACATGCTAGAACTCTGGCTGTCACCCTTCTGCTTTGCCACTTCCTGCACACACTGCAATGATACACAGCTGATTTTGAAAATGGAATTTGCTTTCTTTTTGCTTATGTGGGGGTTGCCTCCAGATTCTTTCTATAACTGGCAGGGTGATTGCCCACCAAGGTCTCCCTCTGTGGTTCCTTCTAATCAGGGAGTTTATAGATGGGGCCTAAGGGATTAATACTCACTCCTTTGAGAATGTGCAGTCTCAGGGGCTGAGATGGAATTGGCAAAACAACATTCATTAGTTATTCTCTGCTGAGGAAAACTTAAGATTTCCAGAGGGAACAAAATTTATTTTTATGTTATTGTAATTAAGGACTTATATCTTTGTTTTTGAGAATTTCCCTACTATTGACAAATTCCTTTCTTCCTCCCTTCCTCCTTAGCCTGTTTCCATTCCTGGCTCCCTGCTTTCCATTTTCATTTTGGGTGAATAACAAACCACGCACGTGGTAAAAAATTCAGAGGCACAAAACTGCGTAGAGTAAAAACTACGTCCCCTTCCACCCCTTGATTCCAGCTCTCCAGTTTCCCGCCCTGGAGATCACCATGGCTACAAGTCCTTGTTATTCTTCCAGATATAAGCTTTGCATTGCATTTCCAAACATACTATATTTATATTCTTTATTCCTCCTGACGCAGAAAAGTAACTTCCCATGCTGACAATCGCTTGAAGTCTAAGTGGGTCCTTGGCGTTGCACAAGAAAGAATTCAGGGGCAAGCTGACAGTGTAAAGTGAAAGTGAGTATTATTCAGAAAGTATAGAAAATCTACTCCACAGACAGAGTAGAGGCTTGTTCTCCTCGTGGGGGAGAACCAGTCCCCATGATTCCTTTAGCTTCTCTAATTAAGCAATGGTTTAACTATAACCTAACCAAGGGGAGGAATATTTATGTTATTTCTTGGAAGGGGGCTGTGTTTTCCTAGAATTAGGGTGACACCCTCCTTTTGACCAGACATGGTCAAACTGGAAGTGTCATGGTGTCAAGTGTATGATGGGAGTGGGAGGGTTCCCTAGAAACTTTCATGGTAATGAGGGTATAACAGAGCTGCAAGGTCAAGAAGCAGTCAATTTCTCTACCATCTTGGTTACAACCAGTTAGAACTTGTCCTGCCCCCATCTTGTTTTGACCGGGGTGGTTCAAGACTTTGTTTTGAGACTTTCTGACTCAGTTAAGCAATGTCTACCAGTTCCCCATCTCATTCCGCTCTCAGGGATGATACATGTCCTTAATCTGAAGGGCATATAGAAGGACAGAGGTCCATCTTCTATAGCTTCTTCCTGCTGATCTTATGGGCACAGGCCCTGCCTAGTATTGGAGGAGTAAAAATCTCTGGAAACCTGGTCTAAGGGGCCCAGTGGCAGGATCCTTCCATGTTCTGGATCACCTGGTGGGATGGGTTGGGAATCTTGTATTAGCATCAACTTGCCATGAAAGTGTTGCAGCCTAGAAGACACCAATGGAATGAGAAGGTTAAACAAGCAAGGGCCAAAAAGAAGGAGTCAAAAAAAAATAGTGATGGTGGGGCCCAGCAATGGGAGAAACCAGGTAGGTAATGGGTGGAAGATATTTCTTGATGAAGGACCATACATCCCCTGTCAAGGTTGTTCTGGCATTTTGAAGCCATTTGGCTCATTGAAAAATGTTGTTAACCCTGATTTCAACCTCACCAGAGAAGTTAATATGTAAGCAACAGGATGTGTTTGCAATAGCACATAATCCTTCCTGTTCAGCCAAAATGCGACATGGTTATTCTCTTATATCCAAGATGGACAGAAAAGGTCTTGTACAGGGGAAGGAGGGAGTATAACCTAAATAGGGTGGACAACTAAGGCAAAATTCAAGTTTGGTTGAGAAAAGGAAAGTAAGCATACTTATATTAGTCATTTAAATGAGGGTGTTACCTAGCTATCTTGCTGTCTTTGGGAGGTAGCCTCTTGAACTGGTACCTGAGGTCCTCTATGGGCTCGCAGGAGTATGCTAGTTCCTCTGGGCCAACCTGTGGGGGCTCATAAGAAACAGGTTTAATCCTAGACAAATGTTCCCAACTAGAAATTCCCTATAACTTAACAGCTGTGGGGGGCACAGCATTTTTTTTTATTAGACCTGCCCCTGTTGGATTATAGGCAGGTGAAATCTCCAATCTATGTTTTGTTCTGTTGCCAATTGCTGAAAGTCTTACCCTGTGAAATAGGAACCTTGGTCACTATCAATCCTTTAAAACCCTTTGGGTAATATAAGAGCAAAAACAAAAATACCAAAGGCAAGGTTGCAAAATTAACTTATCTATAAGCGTTGAGAATCTTTTTGTACAAAACATAACCATTTCAGCCTGTGGTCTCTTCAAAGAATCAACCATGTTTTGAACAAAAAGCTTATATATCATGCCTAGTTCTGATAATGACAGGAAAAGGAAGCTTACAGGTAGCTAAACATTTAAATTTTCTAGTAATGAATTTATATTAATTTAGATATAAGCAAAATTATATTAAATGAGTCTTAATGTTGCTGGATACAGGCCTGGTCTTTTGTTTCATGAAAGCAGTTTATTTTGATTGCTGTCTTTTCCCAGGTCTGAAAACAGGACTTTGGTTAACTTGAGTTTGGTGTTAGATACCCATCAGCCAAGGCCCTGTAACTTAACAGCACAAAGGTTAGTTAACAATATTTGATATAGCTTTGGTTTGATTTGAGGACATTTGTCAAAGATGTCAAAAGGCTCGAAACACCTGCTCAAAACAGAATCACAGGTCACTGTAAAATAATAGCAATTCTCTTAACCAAGAAGGATAATCAAAAGACTTTAAAGGCAATACATAAAGTTACATGGATGCAAAAACCTCAACTTTTCAAAGTTCAGTTTTTTCCAAGCAATCAAAAACCTAACAAGGAACAACATAGGAATTATCCTGATAAAATGCAAAATCTCTGTTTCTTAGGCCAGTTACCCCCAAAAAGTAAAGAAAAACCTTCTGTAATGTGATTGATTTTTTTTTTCTTATGGGAAACTCACTTAGAGAACTTCAAAGTCAAACCTGATGAAAAGGGTATTTGACTTAATTAGACACAGGAAGCGTGTCCAGGGTCATGAGTATACAGTATGTTACAGAGGAATATGAATAAGAAAAACTAGTACCTTGAGTAGGGGAGCATATGACTCTTAGTAACAGCCTGAAAAGTGTTCTCACCACGCTGAACAATTCAGACATATCAAGAAAACCTGAGAATAGAATCAAGTCACACTGGAGGAAAATATTGCTTTTCAGATAAAACACTGTAGTGTCAGGCCATAACAACAGACTTAGAACCAGAGGGAAAAAAGTTACAGGAGCCAAAAAAAAAAGGAGAGAGTTACCATCCCAGCATTTACAAGGGAAGAAAAGGCTGAGAGCAGTTAGACATAGAAAAAAGTTGAACTTTTGAGATATAAATCCTCAGATTTAATCCTCAGTTTAAAAAGAAGCAGCTTATGGAATTAGAATCAAAATCAAAACTTTCTGTGGTTTCATTAAGAGCCAATCAATACTTTAAGAAAACATGGTGATTTTAACCAAAATTTTTCTCCTTTAATTATAGCCCACTCGATCTAACACAAAATTCCTTCATAAATTCCCCTCAAATCCTATCACAACCTACCCATACCATTCATGACATGCCTGGACTTTTTTTGGCCAAATTTCCCCTTCCCAAACAACCAGTTAGTCTACCCTAGGACAAAAATATACCATACAAGATCCCCCCTCATACAAAACCATTCCTCTTTCTTTCCAATCTTCCTTACCAAACATGCTTCACCTCCCCAAATCTCTTCCCATCTCTCTGTCCCCTTCGCCAGTTCCCCTTTGCCTTTTTTCATAAATAACCTTTAAATAACACTTGAATTAGACAAAATTATTCTTTTCAATAAAGAACAGCACCCCATGCAGTTTCTATAGTTTTTCTTATTAAAAATATTCTTTGTTACACTTTATGTATAGAATAACATATGTTGGCTAGAATTTTTATTCTTAGTAACCTTAAATTTTAGCAAAAAACTTAAGAAGCAGGAAATTTAGAATTTTTCATCATAAGCATCTGTTTTATGTACATTTATCCAATTTATTATTTTGGCCGTTTTCTTAGTTATCATTTTAGGTTACTTTCCTATTAATCATTTTTATAGCCTGTAACTATTAGATGTTTGCCTTAATAAGAACATTTAACTTAAACACATGGGTATTTTTGTCAATAACTCAGAAGATTTAGCTGTTTTTATTAAATAATTAATATCAAATTAGTATTATTTATCCAAAATAACACAAACACTGATAATTTCGGGTTTCTTTTGTGGGGGGGTTGGGTTCATAGTTTTATAACCTCTGTGTTAAACCCTGCCACCTTAAAACATCTAACAGATTGGATAAGGTTGGGTATCTAACAATTTTCTTGAATCCTGTTCTTGGGATAGAATCCTGCTGGAGAGCCAGCAGAACCCCCCTCGGAGTTGAGGGACTGAGGAGGTTCCAGGGTGGGATACAGGTCTCCTGAGGGGGGAGCTAAAAGGGGATCATCTAGGATGTCCAGTGCAGTTTTTGGTGCCTGGGAGTAACATAAGCCAGACACACCCTACAGATGTTTTTAAAATTTGGATCTTGATAGAGGGCCATAAAAACCTGTACATAAGGATTTTTCCTTATTTTCCTTCCTTTTTATGGAATAAGTTCAATCATAAAATTGTGTTATAGTTCAAAGAACCATTTTTGGGCCAAATACCAATACCTCCAAATTGGTATTGGGATCAGACAGTATTGCAATAGAAAATAAGCTTCTTTTGTTTTAGATCTAACTTAAATTTATCCCAGTTTGTTGAGGAGGCATCCCAGTGGGAAATCCTTTGGGTTGCTTACTGCCATCCCCATTTCTGAACAGGATTTCTGTTATACACGGAGATTTCCCTAAGCCTGGCAAGGAACTAATTATCTTATCTCTCAAATTGCAACCTCTTTTCAATTAAGAAAGTCAACAAGGCGTTAATGACCCAACCTTGCAAGGTCAAGGTTGGTGCAGTTGAGAAAGCATGAAGGCTAGAGGATAAAAGATAGATCTGTGCAGAATATCGGGGGCTATGCCTTCCATTATAAGGAACACAGTGAAACAAATGTTGCAATACATTAATTACAGAACTAGGGATAAAAGTAGGTGTCCCCAAGGGCCTGTTTTAGCCCTTTAACTTGGGGTCACTGAAACAACATGGCTCTAACATCCCACAGTCACCACAATAAGGGATCTCTATTTAACAAAGGGAAAGGAATTTCAAAATAGGGAAAATGATGTGCTTTACAAATAATGGAAACAATCACCCAAATAGGTAAAGCAAAAAGTATAAATGCAGCTATGAAATAATGACAGGCATTCATTTAGACCCTCATCACTATAAAGGGTTCTAAGGAAACCTCCCACTTCCAACATGAACCTGACACCATGACACTTCTGGTTTGACCATATTTGGTCAAAAAGAGGGTGTCACCCTAATTCTAGGAAAACACAGCCCCTTTGCAAGAAATAACATGAATATTCCTCCTCTTGTTTAGCCCCTAATTAAACCATTGCTTAAATAGAGAGGCTAAAGGAACCATGGGAGCCAGTTCTGTCCATGAGGAGAACTAGCCTCTGCTCTATCTGTGGAGATTTTCTATACTTCTTGGATAAAACTCGCTTTCACTTTACATTGTCTGTTGGCGCCTGAATTCTTTCCTGCACAAAGCCAAGGACCCACTTGGACCCAAGTGATTTCCAGCCCTGGGAGTTACTTTCCTGTGTTGTCTTCCCGGCAACCACGACGGGACCGAAGGATACCCCCACCCAGACCCCAGATTGAGACCATGCAGCACTATATGGAAGCTGACGGATGGATAAGTCTCTCTTTGTTTAGTTTGGTTTCTTTTCAGTTTTCTTGTCTTCTAAAGTGTCAGACCCTTTTATTCTATCTCTCTTTCCGACTCTGTTCTTGAGACTTTCTTTCTGAATTAAAGGTCACAAACTCACTCCATCCACCTGATTATGGCTCCCCTGGTAATGGGGTGCAGGAGTTTCAATCTCCAGCCGTGCAGATTAAAGCAGTTGACGGGTGCTGGGCGAACCCAGCCTTGGGCGTTGGTGGGGACTTGTTTCTGCACCAAGCAAGAGCCCAACAATTCACTGCCGCCTTCACCTTTCTTCTTTGGTCACTTCTGTATTTTGGATGGTCACTCACTGACCTGTTTTTTTCTTGGTACAAAAATGAATGCCTGTCATTATTTCATAGCTGCATTTATACTTTTTGCTTTAGCTATTTGGGTGATTGTTTCCATTATTTGTAAAGCACATCATTTTCCCTATTTTGAAATTCCTTTCCCTTTGTTAAATAGAGATCCCTTATTGTGGTGACTGTGGGATGTTAGAGCCATGTTGTTTCAGTGACCCCAAGTTAAAGGGCTAAAACAGGCCCTTGGGGACACCTACTTTTATCCCTAGTTCTGTAATTAATGTATTGCAACATTTGTTTCGCTGTGTTCCTTATAATGGAAGGCATAGCCCCCGATATTCTGCACAGATCTATCTTTTATCCTCTAGCCTTCATGCTTTCTCAACTGCAAGATCAAGAAGCAGTTGATTTCTCTGCCCTCTTGGTTCTAACCTGTTGGAACTAGTCCTGCCCCTATCTTACTCTGATCAAGGTAGGTTGAAACCTCCTGACTCACATCCTGTTTTAATCAGGGTGATTTGAGACTTTGAGACTTCCTGACTCAGTTAAGCAATGCCTACCAGTTCCCCTATCTCACTGCCACACAAATGACAATGCATTATTCACATTGTTGAGATTGCATTTCACTTAATATTTCTGGGTGATCTGTCCTCATCAGTACGGAAAGAGAAGCCTCACTCTTTTTAATGGTTGCACAGTATTTTATTAAACAGCGGCTTCCCTTCATTTGTTTAATCAGACTCTACCCACCATTGGTAGACATTTAGATTGTTTCCAGTATTTTACTAATGTTAAACAGTGTTGTAATAAACATGTTCATAACTGTGAATATATCTCTAGGATTAAAAGATATTTAGGAGAAGTATCTCTGTGCCAAATGGTATGAGCACTATAAATTTTGATAGACATTGCCTAACCCTTTGATTTACATCACTTCTAATGAATCTAGAATGACTATTACTCCAAATTCTATTTAACACAATGTTAAGAAAATTTTATTATGTTTTGTCATTATGATAGGTGAAAGATAATGTAGTTTAGTGTTTTTGCTTCTTCTGTGAGTCAAGTTGAGCATCTTTGCATATGTTTAAGAATGATTAGTATTTCTTTTTCTATGAATTATCTGTTTATTTATTTATTTTTATTTCAGAATATTATGGGGGTACAAAAGTTTTGGTTACATGGATTGCTTTTGTACTACTTGAGGCAAAGTTGTAAATATGCCCATCACCCGGGTAGTGTACATTGTACCTGTTAGGTTTGATTTCACCCATCCCCTCATCCCTCACTCCACCTGCTTGATTTCCATTGACTTTTACTTCCATCTGTGCACATGAATGCTTTTCAGTTAGTTCCAGTTTAATAGTGAGTAAATTTGGTGTTTGTTTTCCCATTCTTGTGATACCTCACTAAGGAGAATGATCTCCAGTTCCATCCAGATTGTTAAAAAAGATATCAATTAATTTTTTAATGGCTGAGTAGAACTCCATGGTATATGTATACCATATTTTATTAATCAACTCATGAATTGATGAGCACTTGGATTGATTCCACATCTTTGTGATTGCAAATTGTGCTGCAGTAAACATTCAAGTGCAAGTGGCTTTTTGATAAAGTGATTTTTTTCCCTTTGGGTAAATACCCAGTAGTGGGATTGCTGGATCAAATGGTAGGTCTCTTTTAGTTCTTTGAGGAATCTCCATACTGTTTTCCATAGAGGTCGTACTAGTTTGCAGTCCCACCAACAGTGTATGAGTGTTCCTTTCTCTCCACATCCATGCCAGCATCTGTTGTTTTGGGACTTTTTGATAAATGCCATTCTCACTGGGGTTAGGTGATATCTCATTGTGGTTTGGATTTGCATTTCCCTGATGATTAGTGACATTGAGCATTTTTTCATATGTTTGTTGGCCATTAGTCTGTATTCTTTTGAAAAGTTTCTGTTGATGCCTTTTGCTCACTTTTTAATGGAGTTGTTTGGTTTTTTTCTTGCTGATTTGCTTGAGTTCTTTGTAGATTCTGGTTATTAGCCTTTTATTGGATGTAGAGCATGTGAATATTTTCTCCCATTCTGTAGGTTGTCTGTTTGATCTGTTGATTGTTTCCTTGGCTGTGAAGAAGCTTCTAAATTTAATCAAGTCCCATTTATTTATTTTTATTGTTGCTGTGATTGCTATTGTGGTCTTTATAAATTCTTTGCCTAGGCTGATATGTAGAAGAGTTTTTCCAACATTTTCTTCTAGAATTCTTATGGTTTCATGTCTTAGATTTAAGTCAGTTATCCACCTTGAATTAATTTTAGTGAGTGGTGAGAGATATGGATCCAGTTTCATTCTCTGCATGTGGCTATCCAATTTTCCCAGCACCATTTATTGAATAGGGATTCTTTTTCACAGTGTATATTGTTGTCTGATTTGTCAAAGATAAGATGGCAATATGTGGATGGTTTTATATCTGGCTCTCTGTTCTGTTCCATTGGTCTTTGTCTCTATTTTTGTGCCGGTACCATGATGTTTTGGTTGCTATAGCCTTGTAATGTAGCTTAAAATCTGGTAACGTGATGTCTCCAGATTGGTTCCTTTTGCTTAAGGTTGCTTTGGCTATTTGGGCTCTTTTCAGGTTCCAAATGAAGCATAGAATTATTTTTTCTAGATCTGTGAAAAATGACTTTGGTATTTTGATGGGGATTGTGTTGAATCTGTAGATCACTTTGGGTAGTATGGACATGTTAACAATGTTGATTCTACCAATCCATGAGCATGGTATTGTTTTCTACTCATTTACATCATCTACAATTTCCTTCTTTAATGATTTATAATTCTTTTTATAGAAATCTTTCAACTCTTAGGTTAAATATATTCCTAGCTATTTCATTTTCTTTGTAGCTATTGTGAAAGTTATAGAGTCTTTGATTTGATTCTCGACTGTTTTTGGTGTATAGGAATGCTACTTCTTTGTGTACATTGATTTTGTAACCTGAAACTTTTCTGAATTTGTTTATCAATTCTAGGAGTCTCTTGGTGGAATCTTTGGGGCTTTTTAGATATAAGATCATATCATCAGCAAAGACTGAGAGTTTGTTTTCCTCTTTCCCCACTTATATACCCTTAATTTTCTTCTCTTGCCTAATTGCTCTGGCTATGACTTCCAGCACTATGTTGGAAAGAAGTGGTGACAGTTGGAATCCTTGTATTGTTCTGTCCTAAGTGGAAATGCTTTCAGCCTCTCCCAATTCAGTATGATATTGGCTGTGGGTTTGTCATATATGGCTTTTATAATATTGAGGTATATTCCATCTATGCCTATTTTGTTAAGTTCTTATGAAATGGTGTGAATATTGTCAAATGGTTTTTCTGCATTATCAAGAGGATCATATGGTCTTTGTTTTTTCTTCTATTTATGTTGTGAATCACATTTATAGATTTGTGTATATTGAACTATACTTGCATCGCTGCAGACTTCTCAATTGAGACCTTACAAGCCAGAAGGGATTGGGGCTCTATTCTCAGTCTTCTCAAACAGAATGATGGCCAGCCTAGAATTTTGTATCCTGAAAAACTAAGTTTATTATATGAGGGAGAAATAAATACTTTTTCAGACAAGCAAACACTGAGGGAATTTGTCAACATTAGAACTGCGCTGCAGGAAGTACTCAGAACTGCATTATACATGATCGGCACAATAGACACCCTCCAGTGTAAAATCACCCAAAAACTAAAGCTCAGAACCTTGATACCACAATGGCTCAAGAGGTAAAACAAAGCAATAAAGTTCTACTCAACAGGATGAACAGAAATCCACCCACTTATCAATTTATCCAACAAATGTGAATAGCTTGAACTCCCCACTCAAGAGACATAGCCTGACTGAATGGATTAAAAAAAAAAAACCCAGCCAAGTGTCTGCAGTCTCCAGGAAACACATGTAACCCACAAGGACTCATTCAGACTTAAGGTGAAGGTATGGAAAACAATATTCCATGCAAACAGAAACCAGAGGAAAGCTGCTGTAGCCATTCTCATAACAGATAACATAGGCTTCAGATCAGCAAAAGTAAAAAAAAGAAAAATATGGTCATTTTATAATGGTGAAGGGAACAATTCAACAAGAAGACATAACAATCCTAAATACTTATGCATCTAACATGGTTGCACCCAGATTCATAAAGCAATCCCTACGTGATCTAAACAAAATGATAAACAGTAGCATCGTAATAGTCAAGGACTTCAGCAGTCCACTTACGGAGCAGGACAGATCCTCCAAGCAGAAAATAAGCAAAGAAACGATTCACTTAAACAGAACTCTAGAACCAATGGGCCTAACAGACATTTATAGAACATTCTACCCAAAAACCACTGAATATACATTCTTCTTATCAGCTCATGGAACATTCTCTAAAATCGATCACGTCCTAGGCCGCAAAACATGTCTCAACAAATTTAAAAAATTTCCTTGGTAAATTTCTCATTCATTTCCTGCATTGTTTTTGTGGTTTCTTTGTGTTGGGTTTCTATTTTCTCTTGTATTTCATCGATATTCCTTACAATCCATATTTTGAATTCTTCATCTGTCATTTCAATCTTTTCATTGTGGTTGGTACCATTGGTGAGGAGTTATTGTTTTCTTTTGGGGGTGTCCTTTTGCTCTGATTTTTCATGTTTCTTTTTCTTTTAAAGTTAAACATTTTTTATTAACTTTTTGACAAATTGATAGTAAAACATATTCTACCTATCTATAACTGTGTCCGTTTATGTATAAGTCTAAGGTAAATATCATTCAGATTTTTATCTGGACAACATATTCAAAGACTCAAAGGAATAAGAAACAAAATAACATGGTTACTAATGTAACAAAACTAAATACATAAGCTATGTATATATTAAAAAAACTAAATATACAAACTTACTTTATGACAACTATCTATTACATGTTAAATAAAACAGCTTAATTCTTTTGGAATTTTTTTTCGTTAACATTTTCATGCAGAGCTTCACAATTTTAGTGATACAATGTTGATTATATATTGTATTTTATTTATATTAAATATAGATAACATAAAATTAGATTTTTTATGCTAATTGGACTGATGAAAGGGTAAGTTACTTTTTGAGGCAGGGCAGAGCTCAAAACAAATTAAAATTAATAAATGTTATGAAGGCCAGGCTCTGGCAGAACTTAATAAGTTTGGGAATTAATTAGGCTTGTGTAGATTAAAAATGATTTTTCATGTTTCTATAGTTCTTTTGCTGATTCCTTCTCATCTGGCCTCTCAGTCAAGACCTGGGGGTGCCAGACCTGGCCTAGGGGCCTGTCTCCAGGTCCCCAAAGGTCAATCCCTGAGTGTGCCAGAGAGAGGAGTGCTGGTCCTGAGTTGCCTATGGGGTGTCCTAGCAGGTTTTGTGTACCTCTCGGTTTACTTCTGACCTGCTGTCTTCACCTATTCCCAACAATGCATAGTGAGTTAGGTCTCTCAGCTTACTCTTGGTGATGGTGGATGGTACTTGTGAGTGAGAATCAGCCACACCCTGTTTGCTTGAGTTGGAAGATGCTGAGATGGGCTACATCGTTTTTCTCCCTGTCATTGGCTGATGCTTGTGTGGTAGAGCCAGCTGCCGATATGTTCTTTTGTGTCCACAGTAGACTCTGGGCCCCCATGTGGAATACTTGAGTGCCCCAATCTTTAGGGTGGGCCCTATAGCTCCCAGGGGGTTTCTTGTTCTCCACTACCACTGAGGTGGGGGGAGGAGCAAGGCAGTTCATAGCTAGGTTGTGGGAGCCTGAATGGCTTTCAAAGCCTCAGCAGGGCTCAGGAGTTGCTTTTACAGCCACTAGGGAGCCACCGGTAGGAGGGTCAGGACAAGCTCTCCAAACTGGGAGAGCTGTTCACGGGGGAGGGGGTAACCTCTTGTATGCTAAGGTCCTGGGCTCATTCTTTCTGCCCTTATCCAGTAACACAGTTTTTCTGTGGGGAGGGGTAGGCACTCCCCCAAATGGTCTCTCCTTGGTCCCACACATACCCTGTAAAATTGAGTCAGTAAATGCTGTAAAGGGCATGCAAATTGACCTCTCTGTCAGTAGGTGGTGCTTGCTGGGAGGAACAAACTGCAATGTTGTTTTTGGGTCCTGTGACCAGCTCTTGTCCCTCAGGAGAAGCACTTGAATGCCCCAGGTGGTGGGGTGGGGCCCTGGAACTTCCCGGTGAGTCCTTTATTCTCCATCACAGCAGAGGTGGGTGGGGGAGTGTGGCTTGGCAGGGTGGGGTTGGGTAAGCTTGCCCTCAGGCTCCACAGAAGTTGGCAAGGTAGCTGTTTGGCTGTGGTGAAATGTCTGCTGCCAGCTTCTGGGTGGAGCCACCAGGGAGGGGCTGAAGTGGCTCCACTCAACCAGAAAGTCTGCTTATGGAGGCAGGTTCAGCTAAGATTCACAAACTGGCAGTCTGCAGTGGGCCTTGCTCCTCTCCTCCCTCCTCTGCTCTACAGTTTCTGCCCAGCATCTGCCAGCAGACAGGAGACCAATCCAGCCAAGCTCCACCAAGACTGTGCTATAGGCTGGGAGGTTCCCTGCCCAGGACCCTGGCCTGAGCTGACAGTGTGGCCCTCCTGTGGGGGAAGGGGTGCCCCACGAACACATTGCAGCTAGGACCCACAGTACACCCTCTCGCCAGATCTGCCCACGTGGGCTCCCTCACCTCCTGAGACCAAGATGATCAATCCCTGACCATGTTAGGGAGAAGCACACTGGTCCCAAGTCACCCACAGGGTGCCCGAGCAGGATCAATGTCCCTGTGCCTCAGGGCATGCCCTGCTCTGATGGAGTTGCTGGGCAGGCAGCACCGGGGAGGGCTGGCAAGCAGGGAGTGCACAGCCTGAGCACCCCTCAGACCACTGCAGGACATCAAGAGGAAAGGCCTGAGCCCCACTCTCTGTGGAAGCCTCGGTGTGGTGGCTCAATTGTCTCTCTTGGCAGCCGTGGGTGAGGGAGGGGAAGGGAAGGAAAAGAGTCTGGATGGAGGAAAGCCAACATTCTGGTCGTCTCTGACCCTCTCTCTGGGCAGCAGTCCACCCAGAATGTCCAGGTTCTGGAGTCACACAGATCACCTGGGACCCACTGGACCCCTGTGGCTCCTGCAGTTCGGGCTGGAGTTGGGAAATGTCTATGTGGGGACAAGCAAGATGAAACCTGAGGAGCTGAAGCCCCCTGGGGAGGACAAAGGTGCACTGTGGGTGGAGAAGCAATATGGTATCTGCCATCCTAGCTTGGGTATGCGGGAGCGGGAAGTGCCCCTGGGCTCCAGGAGCCTGGTGGCCTGTCCACAAGAAGTTCCCAGCTCACTAGTGGCAACAGACTCTGGGCTTGTGTGGGAAGAAAGTCTCTCCAGCAGCTCGGAATCCCACTGACTGTCAGAGATGTGAGGGAGGGAGAAACAGTTGAGTTGAACATGTTGCCACTATATTCTAAAAGGATTATTTTGCTGATGTTTACAAGTGTGTTATTATTTTTAAAAACATAGATAAGGATCTTATTTTGTATACCACCAAAATATTTTTCTATAATGGCACAAATATAAAATTAAAAATTTATATGAATCATTAAAGTGGCTACCTAGCCTTCTGGCTGGACTCCAAGCCTCTTGGGGGTTGATCTTTGCTGATACCTTGCTCCTTCTTGTTCTGTGCTGCAACTTCTTCCCGTGGAGTCTCCTGAAGGCTCTGGCGCTCTTCCTTCAGACCCACATCCAGTCTGTTTGTCTGTCTGTTTGTTTTTTCTCTTTCACCTAACACTTCTCCCTCTTACTGAGATGCTCTGGCAGCTGGTGTCTCCACTCAACCATCTTGCCCGCAAGTTGCATTAGGGGTATTAACTGGTGTGACCATTAAGAGAACCCAAGTCAAGGGCTCTGTTTACTATACTACATTTCTAGAAATACCCCATTGCAATGGAAAGCAGCCTCACTTTCTTGTCTCTTCAGCTATGCCTCATTTTTCCCCAGTAAAGCATGTGTCATCATGCGGATTCTCTTGGTGTGAGTCAATGTTTGGGTTTATTTCAGAGAGAAGGGGACCCAGACTGCTCCTGTGAAAACTTCCTCAATTGACTGAGCAAAGGTTCCAAATTACAGGCCTTAAAAATTCCATAAGCTCAGGTATGTTTTTGGTCCTGCTGAGCAGAGTACATCTGAATGACAGTTGGATCCTGGGTAGCCATTACCAGTAATTTTTAGAATCCTTTGTCATGAGAAAAAGGCTTATTTATTGTTTCCTTCACTACATAGTGACATTTTGTGGCTTGGTTGTTCTTCTCAATTGGGATACTTTATAGGCTGTGTTGAAATGGTCAATAAATCATCCGACGCCTGGAGTTTAAATTTGATTTTGGTCAGCGTATTTTTCTTTTGTAAATAAGCTTCTTTCTCAGTACATTGGAACAAGGGCATAAAAGGTATGGAAAATTACCACCCACACTGATTCTGGGGCAGGCCAGGTAGGGGTGGGGGTGTCCTGGCAGAAGTGGCAGGTTGGAAGGGGGAGAGAGTTGTGGGACTTACGGTAATGGCTATTTACTGAATGACATAGTAGTATCTCAATGTTTTAATAACTGATAGAGGTGAACTGGCTGAATATTATCTCTGCCTGTAGGACTAGCTGTGAAATCAAGACATATGCCCTTTCAGTGGTGTAGACCAGAAACCAGAACTTCCCAACCCGTGTGCTGGGACACCCTGATAGTGTCTTGTCTCAGTATTTGTCTCTGTTTGTCAGCCACACCCCTGACCTGTCTCCTCTCCCACCTTCTGCATCATACCCCCTCTTGTGTTTCCTGCTAGGTCTCAGCTAATCTTTTTAAAAAATCTTTTCTGGAACCCTTTCTCCTCTCTCCTTTGTAATGAAAACATCCTTAAGATTCTCTATCAAAGCAAGTCTGTCTTTCTCTCTATACTTTTTTCTTGGTGAACTCTCTGGAGAGTATGTCCAAGTTGGTATTTCTTATTTTATCCTTATTTCCTTGAAAGCTCCAGAAGGACATTTTCTCCAATTACCTCCTGATATCTCTTTTAAGTTTTCTTTTAATACCATAAACTCAAGATGTTTAAAGTAATCCTTCACTTTTGCTCCATCTTCTACTTTCCCTCCTCCTCTACCTTGTCACCACCCACAATCCAAACTTTGACTGTCTTTAGGGTCTCTAGGTTCCCCAGATGTTTAATTACTTACCATGTTCTGTGGATCCAGCCACCATGGTGTGTCTCTATTTGTTCCTTTACATTTCATACTAGTACCACCAGCCAAACTCAGGTTCTCGTTATCTCTCACCCAGCTTGTTGCGATAGCCACTTAGCTGATCTCCCCCCCTCCACACTGCTCACTCCTCCACTCTTTCCTTTGTGTGGTTTTATGATGGGTCTTTCTGGAGCCTAATTCCAATCACACCACTCCCTAGCTCAAAGCCTTTGCACCTGCCTGTCCTGATCCTGCTCAGCAGAACCTCAGGGCAGTTTCCTTCACATTCTTCTCTGTGGACCCCTGTGGTCTGTGAAACCAAGCGTATAATTTCCGGCCTAGCATTTTAGATATTTTTTCCAATATAATCCCAATTTAACATTCCAGGCTTATTTACCATTGCTCTATACAACTAACTAATTATTAAAATATTTACTGAACACCCACTTTATGCCAAACAATGAACTGGGGCTGGGGACAAATGGATGAATAACAGTGTACAGAGTCACTGCCCTCATGGAGTTGTCAGTCTACTGGTTGGTACAGGCAGAGATCAGTTGTATCAGGGAGGTGCACGGGGCACAGGAGCTTATAAAGGGAGAATTAAACTGGTAATTTAAGTCTAGGAAGACTTCTCAGAGAAAACTATGCTTGTATAAATCATAGAAAATTATTTTGAATGCTGTCAGAAAGCCAAGGCAAACTGTAATCATTAAGAAATGAAGTTTAAGTGATAGTGAGGAAACAATCTTGCACATTACTCCACAGTCATACAAGTCTCCTAGTTTTTTCTTTGAAAAGAAGTTTGTTCCTGCCTCAGGGCCTTTGCACTTGCCTCTGATGACCCTGCTCATCAGGCTGTCATGGCAGCCTCCTTCAACATTTTTCACAGACTGCAGCTTTTCCTGACCCCTTTAAGTAATCTAGTCACCTGCTTACCATTCTCTCTCCCATAATTATACATAATCTACTTGGTTTTTCTTCCATTTACTTATTTACTGACTGCCTCCTCCATGAGAATGTAAACTCCTAGAGGTAGGGCTTCTGCCTCTTGTTCACATCACCTGGGCCAACGCCTGATCCATGGCAGGTGCTCAGTAAGTGTCGCTGAATTAAAGGGAATCATGAAGATAAAGGAAAGAGATATGAATAAATGATAATTAATGAAAGATATATATGTGAAAAAAAGGTTTATTCTGTTTTGAGTTAATAGTTAATTTTACAGAAAAGGTAACTATATTATATTCCCTTAGAGATGAAGTTGCCACACACAATTTTCACCAACTCTTTATTGAAGAGGAGAAATATTCTTTGCTGTCTGCATTTTAGTTTTAAAAGTAAGCCCCAGGAAATTTACTTTGAAGTGCCTAAAAAAAAAAAAATGAAGTAATGGATAAATTGAAAGAGGGATGGATAAATAGATATGGGATGAAGCAAGTTTACTGAAATGTTAATGTTGAACTCAAGTGATGGCTATATGGATGTCCACTGTAAAATTCCTTTAAACGTTGTTGTCCGTTTCATAAAAAATGCTGGGAAAGAAAAAAGTACCTGAATGTATCCCTCCCTCCAATACAGTTTAAGTTCATTCTCTTGCACTTTCTGCACTTTTACGATTGTACCAGGAGAGTGGATGACTAGCAAGGAAGCAGTCAAGAGATTCCTTTATTATACACTGATTAAGCAACAAGTGGTAAACTTACATTGTACTCCACTGGTAAGATTTCCAATAATAAGAATTGTTCACTCACATGGCTAGCCAGGAAACCCTGGCTTTCTACCCTTCTCCCCCAGCCTGAGAGCAAGATGCTGGTCCCAGGGGATTAATGGAAGGTGAACGTGATTCATGGGTGTTACTTGTTGCAACAGGAGAAATTTTTTCGTTTGTGACTCATAAACTTCTCATCTGAGGAAAGGTGACCATTCTGTGGGTCTGTGTCATTCTGTGGCCTTTTTTGCTTTCGGTGGCTCTATGAGGGGAGGAACTCTCATTACAATAATAATAACAATAATTAGAATCTAAATGGGTGGTTCTGGCTTATAAAATCATTCCATTTGCCTTACTTCATTTCATGTCACACCATGCAATGATGCACATAGACCAGGTAATATTATGCACCACACCTATACAAATGTGGGCATTGAGGTACGAAGTGTGTAAGTGACCTGGACAAGTTCATTGTAGGGCACTAAATTAACGAGCTGAAATTAGAATTTAGGTTCCTGGCTTCTGATCCAATCACGCTTATTTAATGCCCACCTGAAAATACAGGCAAATTCTCGTTGCCTAATTTTGCCAAGAAGAGTAAAGCTTTAGAAGAAACAGGGAATCTCAGAAAGCCATACAAAGATACCCATAGAGGTGAATTTTACCTGGGTTGAATTCCTGCCTCTTAATTCTCCTTTACTTTGGATTTCCTGGCATGAGAATTAAAGAGCTTTAACTGTGAAGATATTCCTGGGTCTGAAACTCTACTCCACCAGTTCCTGCCTGTGACACCAGAAAAATCACTTAGCCTCCCTAAACCTAAGGTTTTTCATCTATAAAATGAGGTTAATTATAGCACCTGCCCCATGGGCCTGTTATGAGGATTAAATGGAATAATGCCCATGAAGGGTGTAGCTCAGAACTTATTGATAGTACATGCTCATAAGTATTGGTAAGAATTTTATTTAGGAATCCCAGTTCTGAGATTCCCAGTTCTGATATTTTTAAATAAAACCCAGAACCGGTTCTGGGTATTTATTAAAAAATATACTGAAGTCAGAATCTCAAAGAGATAGCACTTCCATATTCATTGAAACACTGTTCATAATAGCCAAGATGTGGAAATAATCTAAATGTCCATCAGTAGATAAATGGATAAAACAATGTGATACATACATACAATAAAATATTATTTAGCCTTAAAGAGGGAAATTCTGCAATATGCAATAACATAAATTAAGCATGAAGACATGAGAAGTGAATAAGCCAGTCACAGAAGAACAAATACTACATGATTCTACTTATACGAAATACCTAAAATAGTCAAATTCATAGAAGCAAAGAACAGAATGGGTAGTTGCCAGAGGCTGGAGGGAAAGAAAACTAGGAGTTGCTAATCAACAGCTATAAAATTTCAGTTATGAAGGATGAGTAATTTCTAGAGATTTGCTTTACAACATTGTGCCTATAGAAAACAATACTGTCTTGTACACTTAACTATATGTTAAAAGGATAGCTTTCATGATGTGTTCTTACCACAATAAAATAAAAAAAATAATTTATAATTAGAATATAGAATTGTTTCTCCTATATTTGATAAAATTTACCTTTCTATCTTACTGGAAAGAATTACATTAACAATTTTTTTGTAATCAGAAAATTCTCATGATAAGAAAACTTTAAATGGTTTTCTAGTTATTAGGAGAAACTTCCTGGTGATAGATTTCCATGAGCGAGGCCAGGGAGGACTGTTTACATTGCAGCCCCTTAGAACTGGCCTCCATCCATGCATTTCCCCCTCCTTCATTGAGTACATCTTCCCTGAGTGTCTATAACATGTCAGGCAGTTCCTGCTGTCATGGATATTGTAGGCTAGAGAAGATGAAAAACAAATTAAGAAATCAC